>CM062818.1:707735621-708335621 GCA_031772625.1 Pinus tabuliformis | reverse complement strand
TAGTTATTACCTCCAAGGATTGTGCATTGTGCAGTCACAGTGCCCAAGGACTCCCTCTTGACCTTTAGAACTGTGCAATCCTACCTCCCATCCAGTCTCCTTTTATGCATTGTGCAGTTGCAAGCAACAGTCTGCCACCTTGTCTCCCTGAGCTGCGCAACTGCATAATCTAGTGGCTCTCCATCTCTCCTAAACTATGCATTGCATAGTTACAGTGGGAAATCTTACCTCACTATGACCCTCAATTACGCAATCTTGCTTCTCATCCCTCCAGTTGTTGCGCATTGTGCAGTTGCAAACCTTAGTTCCTCACTCCTATCCTCTAGAACTGTGCACTACAAACTCCTTGAGCCTTCCTCCCAGATCAGTACTCAGTTCCAGGTCACTCATTGGTTTTCATGAAGAGAATTAGACTAGAATATTTCTAGACTGATGTTGTCTTGTGATGAGTGATTTCACTTGCAGGTACTACATTTTGACATGATAGGGCGATGCTCGAAGAGAAGGAGAAGGATATTATGCTAGAAGACACTTGTGAAGCATGAACCATGAAGAAGTCATTAAACAAGAAGATGAAGGGACACTAGTTTACGACAGAAGACCAAAGATCAAGATCACATGAAGACTCCATATCATTCAGTCCCTTGGAGGGTGAAGATGAAGAACAAAGTAGATATTCATGAAGATGAATTACCGAACAGAGCCCTCATGAAGATTGAAGACAAAGCAGCAAGAAGAACAGCTCGATATTGTCACATCATCATGAATTTCATGTCATCATTGTCAAGTTTTGACTTGTACCAATGTCATCACAATCACATGTGTGCCCATGTGCCTTGCCACATCATTTGTGGATGTAATTATCAAAAGGAAAAGACAAAATGTAATGTGTGGAAATCCTAGAGTCATATGTGGAATATGAAAAGTCACATAGTCATACGCATACAAAAGAGTCTTTAAGAAAATCCCAAAAATCATATAGAAGTCCAAAGGTAACATTAGAAGTCTAAGGGTCATGAGGGTAACCCAAGGGTCATAGGGGATATGAAAGGTCATTCCTCTTGTTATAAAAGAAACCTCATAACTCAAACAAAGTGATTTTGGAGGTTTAGACTTTGGAGTGCTAGCCTTGGCTTCTATAGCTTGGCATAGGAGGGAAGATCATCCTTTAGAGAGGAAAAGAGTAACTTAATGTTCCACTATTGGAGCTAGTGTCTGACCATTATAATTGTGTAATTAGATCTTTAACCTAATAATCAGAAGCTCATTGAGCCAACACATTTTCATGCATGTATCATGAACACTGTAAGACTATTCTTTAGATATTTGTGGTATATGTTTTGTTCATATGTACCATGGAAATTGAACTACTTCATTTGATTTGGTACTTATCTTGTTGAATGTGTGTTGTATTTTCTTTAATGTTCTTTGTGTCTATGTGAATTATTTCAATAGATAAATAATGAATATTTCCTTACTCTCGTGTGCCTCTCTTAGGATAGTACTATTATTTTCCTTCTAGAGACTCACTCTTACTTCCCTCTCATGAAAGTCTTCTTTTACAGATTACAATTGGTATTTCACAATGTCAACTTACTTGTTGATTTCAAAGGATATGTGAGTAATCTCTTATGTTATTTATTTCATCCAAGGAAAATCATAGAGTTATGGTAGTTGAGTTGATACTCTGAATGGGACTCCTACTCCAAATGGTGTGAGGTCTAATTAGGAATTCACATCAGGGAGAACCCCTTGGTGACAGATTTCCAACATCGTCAACAAGTCCTCAAATGTTACAAGAGAATTTGACTTGTACTTGAGAAATATCTCTTAGAAAACTTTTTCCCCTTGGACTGGAGATGTAGGAAACTCTTCATCCTCAACAATCTTCAGTTTCCACACCCTTCTCCTAAAATTGAAGTTTCTGGGGTGAAGCTTTGGATGAAGCCACCGACACTTTTCTTCACAATGTACACTCAACTTGCAGTTGTGGTAGGATTTTTTAGCATTATGGTATGGAGTGCTATAGATAGTCATTTTTTCTCATTCTTTTAAGTTTCTTATTGTATGGTAGAAGTATTATTGTCCTTCTTTCCTTAAAAATAATCAGGCTTGTGGCATTTTTCCTACTTCTCTGAACAAGAGGCCTCCCTTCTTCCCAAAAAATGAGCATGCCTTTATGAACCAACAATTGGAAACGTTATGGTGTCTCTTGTTGCAGCAATGATAAACAAGGAATGTCTTGTTGTAGGTAGTCCTCTTACTCTTTTTCTTATTTTTCTATTTTCTTTAAGTACAAGTGTAGGCGATTGTGATGAGCAGGCCAAATCTAGCATATCTATAGCTTTAATAAAACTTTTCTTCGTTTTCATGGTCATGGGATTTTCACTTCTACCATTGAAGCCTAAAAGTTCATGTTTGAATTGTATTGTAGCTATAATGGGGCTCAAGAAGCCTTGTCTTCTCTTTCCTAGCCCTTGTCCATCATAGGCCATCTGACCTAGGAGATTGGAACCATTACCTCTAGTATGCTTTTCAAAATCACAAAAATTTTCTTGAGAGAAATCCAAGGAAGGTGAGCTTACCAAAGTGGTTTCGTCCATCATGGTGTTGGTTGATGTAGTGGCAATGGATAGTGGCCTTGCTTCTCGATGCTACTTTGACAACTGCTTGGAGCTTTGTCAATGTTGCCTTCTTCTCCAACTTGTGTTGCAGTTATACCATCATGTCTATGAATATATCTTCCTACTAGCTATCCAGCTATTGGACCTTCTCACCAAGGTGTAAAAGTTGCATTCTTTGCTTGTCCCAATATGTCTTAACTGGTCAAGAGGGACTTTGCACTCAAATTGTTTCTTAAGCAATGGAAACAATTTAGAAGAAGTTTTCCCCCGAATGGTATATCAATTGGCAATAGAGTGTATCGTTAAGCCACTCCTTTTAACATTTTGTAGGAAATAATACTGAGAGGGGGGGTGAATCAGTATTATCTAATTCTTTTAATCAATCTTCCTTATTTGTTCTTTGAATTATTTTTGCATGTCAATACCATAAAATAATGAGCATGAACAAGGAAAAACAGATAGTCACACCAAAGAACACAAGATGTAAGGTGGAAACCCAATGTGGGTGAAAACCACCTGCTGCAATATGTCTCTATCTTCTTCAACTTAGAAACTTCTTTTACAATGGTTTTGTACTGGTGCAGTCCTTTACCAGTACGCAGGCTGCAACCTGCAGAGAGCTACAACTCTCTCTCTCTCGTTTTCCAGTCTCTCCTGGAAGGGAGCTACAACCCCCTACTTCTTTTCATAAAGCATCAATTGAACATCAAGTACATGAAAGTTACAGTTCACTACAGTTATCAGATCAGCAATAACAGAACTAACCCAGAACACCTTATCAACAGAAAAATTCAATCAACAGAACTTTTTAAGACAGGTACGCAATTTTCCCTTCTGTGGCCTGCGTCGCTACGCAGTTCACCTTCTGCTTTCCTGCGTCTACCCGCAGAGATCCTTCTGCCGCACTGCGTGCCCACACACTGTTCCTTGAACTGCGCTGCGTACTGTTACTGCAGGGACGCACCCAAAGATACTATCGCGCTGCGTACTGTTACTACAGGGACGCACCCAAAGACATTATCGCGCCGCGTTCTTTTACTATGCGGATGCACCTGAACCTTAGTCGCTCTGCGTACCCACGCATCTCTTCTTCTTCTGCTCTGCGTACCGACGCAGGTATCCTTCTTCTGCTCTGCGTACCGACGCAGATCTCCTGTTTCTGCACTGCGTCCCGACGCAGATCTCCTGTTTCTGCACTGCGTACCCACGCAGCTCTTCTGTTAAACACCTGCGTCCTTCTGATTAGGGCCGAATAGGCAGTCCACCAGAGTGGCACAGTTGCTCAGATCTGATCATGCGCTCGAGAGATCACCCTTCACAGATTCGCCTTCAACTTCCCTTTCATATAGATCAAGCTTTTTAGACCATAACCCAATATTTCAGATCTAAAGATATTCAATTGCAAAAGATACTTAGCCAAGTGATCTCCTTTGCTTTATATAGGCAAGCTCCTCCTAAAATCATGGAACAATACCACGAGCCGACACCAAAATAACCCAAAACCGTCGGCTAAATACCAAGAGTAAAACATAAGAAACCCCACGTGTGCTTTTCTCTGCCTTGAAATGTGTGCACTGGGGGGACGCACCTCCTGAACGGCTGGCCTGCGTATCTGGACGCGGTCCCTGCATGGTGTACCTGCGGGTACGCACCTTATGATCTGATTTCCTGCGTACTTCTTTATTTTCAACAAAATGAGGGCCTTGCCACGGGAGTTGCCATCAAGTACAACATTTGTAACATATAGCCATACCCGAAACATAATGCCAACAATCTCCCCCTTTGGACTTGATGACAACCTCACAAACCTCAGCTTCATTCTCCCCCTTTGACATCAAGGGCAAAGGGGTATGCTCCCCCTACGATCATGCTCCCCCTGAAAATGAACCAGATCTGCAGCAAAGAACCATAATCCACCATGAAAGAGATAGAGACATATTGCAGCTACTTCCAAGATCTCCTTCTGCACACCCTCCATAATGCCAACAATGCATTATATGCTCCCCCTGAACCTGTACCATCAATGAGAAGAGGTTCAGCAAAAAGATGATGCATCAACAACCCCCAGCTTTTGCCTGAGGTATTCAAAAGTGTCCCTAGGCAATGGTTTGGTGAGAATATCAGCAACTTGTTCCTTAGAAGGAACATACTCCAACTTGACCTTCTGTTCAAGTACTTGTTCCCGGAGAAAATGGTACTTGATTGGTATGTGCTTGGTTTTTGAATGCATAACCGGATTCTTTGAGATGCTGATTGCACTTGTGTTATCACATAAGATGGGGATAGGTGGTGTACAAGTGATTTGAAAATCCTGCAAAGTCTGCATCATCCAAAGGAGTTGAGTGCAACAAGATGCAGCAGCAACATATTCCGCTTCAGCTGTAGACAAGGCAATCGAACTCTGTTTCTTGCTGAACCAAGATACCAGTCTGGAACCCATAAAGAACGCACCACCACTTGTGCTTTTCCTGTCATCCACGCTTCCGGCCCAATCTGCATCTGTATAAGCATGAAGTGTAACATCTGTATCTCTAGGATACCATAAGCCATAATTTTGATTCCCTTGAAGATATTTGAAAATTCTCTTCACTGCCTGAAGATGAGTCTCCTTTGGATTTGCCTGAAATCTTCCAACTATTCCAACTGCATGCATGATGTTCGGTCGGGTACCTGTCAAATAAAGTAAACTTCCAATCATAGATCTGTAGGTTGGTTGATGTACTGCTGCAGATTCATCATTTGCACTGAGGCTACATCCTGTGACCATGGGTGTACATACTGGTTTTGCATCTTCCATACCATATTTCTTCAAAATCTGTTTGAGATACTTGGTTTGAGATAAAAAGATTCCTCCTTCCTTTTGTTGGATTTGCAAACCAAGGAAATATGTCAGTTCTCCTAACAAAGACATTTCAAATTCTTTCTGCATGACCGAGGCAAAGCTTTGACTCATAGCTTCTTCATTGCTCCCAAAAATAATGTCGTCTACATACACAACAAGTATTAGCAATTTGTCATTTTCAACTTTTATATAAAGATTGCTATCTGCTGATCCTTTTGAAAAACCTTGTTGATGAAGATATTTGTCCAAACGGTAGTACCAAGCCCTTGGAGCTTGTTTGAGACCATAGAGAGCCTTTTTCAATCTGCATACAAGTTTTGGATCATTTCCAAGAATGAACCCATCTGGTTGTTCAATGTAAACTTCTTCTTCCAGGTCTCCATTCAAAAAGGCTGATTTCACGTCCATTTGAAATACTTTGAAGTTCTGAAAACTTGAGAGAGCAAGGAACATTCGGATGGCCTCAAGTCTTGCAACAGGAGCAAAGGTTTCTTCAAAGTCTATTCCTTCTTGTTGCGCATACCCTTTACAAACAAGTCTGGCTTTGTTTCTAATTACTTCTCCATTTTCATTCAATTTGTTTTTGAAGACCCATTTTGTTCCGATAACATTCTTATCCTTTGGTCTAGGAACCAGCTCCCAAGTGTTGTTCTTTTCGATTTGCTCAAGTTCTTCATCCATTGCTTTCACCCAACATTCATCTTTGCATGCTTCTTTCACATTTTGTGGTTCAGTAGAGGAGAGTAATGCCAAATAGCTTGAAGCTTCTGCGACTGTTCTTCTTGTTTGTACACCTGCTTCTTTCTGCCCCATAATCTGAGATTCTGGATGATTCTTCTGAACATATCTGGATGGAGTCTTTTCTTCTATTCTTGTTTGCTCTTCTGGTTCTTCTTGAGGTTCTTCTTGAGGTTCTTCTTCTTCATTATTCTGTCGTTGGGGGTAGCCTTCATCTTCTTCTTCATGATGTACTTGCCTAGGAATGTATCCCTTCTCATCAACCACTACATCAATGCTGTCAACAATTCTGCCAAGTCTTTTATTGTAGCATTTGTATGCTTTGCTATGTGGAGAGTAACCAAGAAGAATGCCTTCATCTGCTCTAGGTTCAAGTTTGCCAAGCTGCTCATCAGTATTCTTGATATAGCATTTGCTCCCAAAGATTTTGAAGTGCTTTACCGAAGGAGTCTTACCACTCCAGAGCTCATGAGGAGTTTGAGTGCTGTTCACCCGGACATTTGTTTTGTTGAGAATAACAACCGCAACATGTGCAGCTTCACCCCAGAAAGTTGCGGGAGTTCCTGATTCATCAAGCATAGCACGAGCCATTTGTTGGACTGTTCTGTTCATTCTTTCCACAACTCCATTTTGCTGAGGAGTTCTAGCTGTAGAGAATTCTCTTCTTATCCCATGTTCTTCACAGAAATCGAAAAATTCATTTGAGGTAAACTCCCCACCTCTGTCGGATCTGAGGCACTTAATTTTGTGACCTGATTCATTTTCAACCAAGGCTTTGAAGGATTTGAATTTTTCGAATGCTTCATCTTTGTGCTTCATAAGTCCTAGCCAGACAAACCTGGAGAAATCGTCAATGAATAATATCAAGTATTCTTCTCCTCTAGGTGTTCTTTTCCTGAATGGACCGCATGTATCTGTATGAACTAGCTCAAGAGGCATGCTAGCTGATCCTTCCTTCTCTGGAAAGTTAGTTCTGGTTTGTTTTCCAAACTGACATGATTTGCATATGGTGTTGTCAGGAATTTTGATATCTGGAAGATCACGAACTGCCTGATATTTGCATGCTTTCCTTATTTGTGAAAAGCTTAGATGCCCCAACCTCCGATGCCATAACCAGTGCTCATCATCCTTGCTCAGATAGCATTGTTGTTGTCCTTCTTCAAATATGTACAGATTATTTGGAGTTCTTTTGCCTTTGATCACTGTTTTACCTGTATCAAGATCACGAACAAGACATCCATTTGATCTGAATATAACCTCGGTTCTTTGATCACACATCTGGCTGACACTTAGAAGATTATGCTTCAATCCATCAACATACAAAACATTTCCAGCCTTGACCTTTTCTTTTAACTGAGCAATGCCCTTTCCTTTTATAGTTGCAGGAGTATCATTTCCAAAAGAGACTTTCTTTCCCTTTTCTAGAGCAGAATAAGACTCGAGTTTTTCTTTATCACCTGTCATATGCTTCGAACATCCACTGTCAATATACCATAGATTTTCCTGTCCCTCTGCATAAAATGCTATCCCACATCTTTCTGTTTGAGGTTCCTTTATTCTCCATGTTTTGGTGCTTGAGGCTTGTTCCTTTTTCTGCTGAAACCTGCTCCTGCATTCAGAGTCTTCATGACCAAAGTTATTGCAAATAGAACATTCAACTTCATTTTCAAGAACCGAAAAGTTGTTATAGGTCCTTTTTGTAATCCCTGTCATACTTCTTTGCTTTTGAGCTTCCCTAGTCATGATCGTTTTATATGCAACACATTGAGCTGCTTTGTGACCAAAGTTATGGCAAGAAAAACATTGTCCATTGAAGAAACTTCTGCGGTTATTGAATCTACCAGCCAACTGATTGTAGTTTCTATTTTCATCTATTCTTGAACCAAATTGAGAAGATTTTACCTGTGGCTGGTTGTAGCTTTTGTTCACCCTTAAGATGGATTTCCCTTGATAGTTTCTGTTTGTAATTCGTTCCTGCTTTACCTGTTGATCTTCTTTGTTCTTTTGCTCATTTCTTCTTGCTGCATCAAGATAACTTTTTGAGGTGGATGCTTGAGAAGTTTCTCCATTATAGCCCAGACCTGTCTTGTTTAGAGGAGACCGCTGCACATTGATAATCTCATCCAAAGTTTCAGATCCTTTGACAAACTTGAGATTAATAGCTTTTGTTTTCTCAATCTCTTTTCTAATACCAACAATTTCACCTTCTAATTTTTCAAGATGTTTTTCCTTTTCATCAATTTGAAATTGTAGAGTATCAATGATCATGTTCTTTTCTTCTATACATCTCTTGAGTCTAGTAATTTCATCATAAAGGTTATCCACATCTACAGCATCCATATAATCATCATCTTCAAATGCCATTAACAACTTATATTCATTACCTTGTTCATCTTCATCACTGTTTGATAGACCATCACTATCTTCATGAGTGTAGTAGCTTTTCTTATTTGCGTTCTGTTTCTTGTTCCATCTAGCAGGTTCCTTTCCTTTATCCTTATAAGGACATTTTGCAGCATAATGACCTACTCTTCCACAAGCAAAGCATTTAAAAGGTAACTTACCTCTGAACCTTCCAGAACCCCTTTGAAGATTTCTGACAAAATTTGATTCTTCTTCCTCTTCTTCTAGGACGTGGCTTGCTTCATAATAATCTCGTTTGCCTGATGCCTTGAAAGCAGCTTCTCTTCTGTCTGATGGACCTCCCTTTCTCATTTCATAAGCAGTTAGAATTCCATGTAGCTGAGACATAGTAAGAATTCGTAGATTTTCCTTTTCTTCTATTGCAGATACTTTAGATTCAAACTTGGGGGACAATGATCTTAGAACCTTTTCAACCACAATAGCCTCTTTTATTTCTTCACCCAAATTTTTCATACAATTAACAACCTCATCTACCCGAAGAAAATAGTTAGCCACCCTTTCATCATTATACATTTTGAGAGTCTCATACTGAATTCTGAGAGTTTGAAGTTTAGCACGCTTTACCTGTTCATCTCCTTCATAGCTCGTGACAATTTTGTCCCATATCTCTTTTGCGGATTTATAGTGCATTACCTTCATGAATTCTGATTGAGATATACATCCTAATAGAGTACTGACTGCTTTCGCATTTGTTTCATACTTCTTTTTCTCGGCTGTATCTGTAGGAGTAGCTGAAGGAAAAGCATAGCCTGTCTCTACGATGTCCCAAACTTCTGTACCAAGAGATTGAAGATAGGCAGTAACTCTTACCTTCCAATAATTGAAGTTTGTCCCATCAAAAACCGGTGGCCTGATTGATGCTTCTCTCTCGTAGTTGCTCATGATGAACGATCTACCTTCAAGCGATCAAGCTTCTCTGAAGGACCTGCTCTGATACCAATTGTTGGAAATAATACTGAGAGGGGGGGTGAATCAGTATTATCTAATTCTTTTGATCAAACTTCCTTATTTGTTCTTTAAATTATTTTTGCATGTCAGTACCATAAAATAATGAGCATGAACAAGGAAAAACAGATAGTCACACCAAAGAACACAAGATGTAAGGTGGAAACCCAATGTGGGTGAAAACCACCTGCTGCAATATGTCTCTATCTTCTTTCAACTTAGAAACTTCTTTTACAATGGTTTTGTACTGGTGCAGTCCTTTACCAGTACGCAGGCTGCAACCTGCAGAGAGCTACAACTCTCTCTCTCTCGTTTTCCAGTCTCTCCTGGAAGGGAGCTACAACCCCCTACTTCTTTTCATAAAGCATCAATTGAACATCAAGTACATGAAAGTTACATTTCACTACAGTTATCAGATCAGCAATAACAGAACTAACCCAGAACACCTTATCAACAGAAAAATTAAATCAACAGAACTTTTTAAGACAGGCACGCAGTTTTCCCTTCTGTGGCCTGCGTCGCTACGCAGTTCACCTTCTACTTTCCTGCGTCTACCCGCAGAGATCCTTCTGCCGCACTGCGTGCCCACGCACTGTTCCTTGAACTGCGCTGCGTACTGTTACTGCAGGGACGCACCCAAACATACTATCGCGCCGCGTACTATTACTGCAGGGACGCACCCAAAGACATTATCGCGCCGCGTACTTTTACTATGCGGACGCACCTGAACCTTAGTCGCTCTGCGTACCCACGCAGCTCTTCTTCTTCTGCTCTGCGTACCGACGCAGGTATCCTTCTTCTGCTCTGCGTACCGACGCAGATCTCCTGTTTCCGCACTGCGTCCCGACGCAGATCTCCTGTTTCTGCACTGCGTACCCACGCAGCTCTTCTGTTAAACACCTGCGTCCTTCTGATTAGGGTCGAATAGGCAGTCCACCAGAGTGGCACAGTTGCTCAGATCTGATCATGCGCTCGAGAGATCACCCTTCACAGATTCGCCTTCAACTTCCCTTTCATATAGATCAAGCTTTTTAGACCATAACCCAATATTTCAGATCTAAAGATATTCAATTGCAAAAGATACTTAGCCAAGTGATCTCCTTTGCTTTATATAGGCAAGCTCCTCCTAAAATCATGGAACAATACCACGAGCCGACACCATAATAACCCAAAACCGTCGGCTAAATACCAAGAGTAAAACATAAGAAACCCCATGTGTGCTTTTCTCTGCCTTGAAATGTGTGCACTGGGGGGACGCACCTCCTGAACGGCTGGCCTGCGTATCTGGACGCGGTCCCTGCATGGTGTACCTGCGGGTACGCACCTTATGATCTGATTTCCTGCGTACTTCTTTATTTTCAACAAAATGAGGGCCTTGCCACGGGAGTTGCCATCAAGTACAACATTTGTAACATATAGCCATACCAGAAACATAATGCCAACAATCTCCCCCTTTGGACTTGATGGCAACCTCACAAACCTCAGCTTCATTCTCCCCCTTTGACATCAAGGGCAAAGGGGTATGCTCCCCCTAAGATCATGCTCCCCCTGAAAATGAACCAGATCTGCAGCAAGGAACCATAATCCACCATGAAAGAGATAGAGACATATTGCAGCTACTTCCAAGATCTCCTTCTGCACATCCTCCATAATGCCAACAATGCATTATATGCTCCCCCTGAACCTGTACCATCAATGAGAAGAGGTTCAACAATAAGATGATGCATCAACAACCCCCAGCTTTTGCCTGAGGTATTCAAAAGTGTCCCTGGGCAATGGTTTGGTGAGAATATCAGCAACTTGTTCCTTAGAAGGAACATACTCCAACTTGACCTTCTGTTCAAGTACTTGTTCCCGGAGAAAATGGTACTTGATTGGTATGTGCTTGGTTTTTGAATGCATAACCGGATTCTTTGAGATGCTGATTGCACTTGTGTTATCACATAAGATGGGGATAGGTGGTGTACAAGTGATTTGAAAATCCTGCAAAGTCTGCATCATCCAAAGGAGTTGAGTGCAACAAGATGCAGCAGCAACATATTCCGCTTCAGCTGTAGACAAGGCAATCGAACTCTGTTTCTTGCTGAACCAAGATACCAGTCTGGAACCCATAAAGAACGCACCACCACTTGTGCTTTTCCTGTCATCCACGCTTCCGGCCCAATCTGCATCTGTATAAGCATGAAGTGTAAGATCTGTATCTCTAGGATACCATAAGCCATAATTTTGAGTCCCTTGAAGATATTTGAAAATTCTCTTCACTGCCTGAAGATGAGTCTCCTTTGGATTTGCCTGAAATCTTCCAACTATTCCAACTGCATGCATGATGTCCGGTCGGGTACCTGTCAAATAAAGTAAACTTCCAATCATAGATCTGTAGGTTGGTTGATGTACTGCTGCAGATTCATCATTTGCACTGAGGCTACATCCTGTGACCATGGGTGTACATACTGGTTTTGCATCTTCCATACCATATTTCTTCAAAATCTGTTTGAGATACTTGGTTTGAGATAAAAAGATTCCTCCTTCCTTTTGTTGGATTTGCAAACCAAGGAAATATGTCAGTTCTCCTAGCAAAGACATTTCAAATTCTTTCTGCATGACCGAGGCAAAGCTTTGACTCATAGCTTCTTCATTGCTCCCAAAAATAATGTCATCTACATACACAACAAGTATTAGCAATTTGTCATTTTCAACTTTTATATAAAGATTGCTATCTGCTGATCCTTTTGAAAAACCTTGTTGATGAAGATATTTGTCCAAACGGTAGTACCAAGCCCTTGGAGCTTGTTTGAGACCATAGAGAGCCTTTTTCAATCTGCATACAAGATTTGGATCATTTCCAAGAATGAACCCATCTGGCTGTTCAATGTATACTTCTTCTTCCAAGTCTCCATTCAGAAAGGCTGATTTCACGTCCATTTGAAATACTTTGAAGTTTTGAAAACTTGAGAGAGCAAGGAACATTCGGATGGCCTCAAGTCTTGCAACAGGAGCAAAGGTTTCTTCAAAGTCTATTCCTTCTTGCTGCGCATACCCTTTACAAACAAGTCTGGCTTTGTTTCTAATTACTTCTCCATTTTCATTCAATTTGTTTTTGAAGACCCATTTTGTTCCGATAACATTCTTATCCTTTGGTCTAGGAACCAGCTCCCAAGTGTTGTTCTTTTCGATTTGCTCAAGTTCTTCATCCATTGCTTTCACCCAACATTCATCTTTGCATGCTTCTTTCACATTTTGTGGTTCAGTAGAGGAGAGTAATGCCAAATAGCTTGAAGCTTCTGCAACTGTTCTTCTTGTTTGTACACCTGCTTCTTTCTGCCCCATAATCTGAGATTCTGGATGATTCTTCTGAACATATCTGGATGGAGTCTTTTCTTCTATTCTTGTTTGCTCTTCTGGTTCTTCTTGAGGTTCTTCTTCTTCATCATTCTGTCGTTGGGGGTAGCCTTCATCTTCTTCTTCATGATGTACTTGCCTAGGAATGTATCCCTTCTCATCAACCACTACATCAATGCTGTCAACAATTCTGCCAAGTCTTTTATTGTAGCATTTGTATGCTTTGCTATGTGGAGAGTAACCAAGAAGAATGCCTTCATCTGCTCTAGGTTCAAGTTTGCCAAGCTGCTCATCAGTATTCTTGATATAGCATTTGCTCCCAAAGATTTTGAAGTGCTTTACCGAAGGAGTCTTACCACTCCAGAGCTCATGAGGAGTTTGAGTGTTGTTCACCCGGACATTTGTTTTGTTGAGAATAACAACCGCAGCATGTGCAGCTTCACCCCAGAAAGTTGCGGGAGTTCCTGATTCATCAAGCATAGCACGAGCCATTTGTTGGACTGTTCTGTTCATTCTTTCCACAACTCCATTTTGCTGAGGAGTTCTAGCTGTAGAGAATTCTCTTCTTATCCCATGTTCTTCACAGAAATCGAAAAATTCATTTGAGGTAAACTCCCCACCTCTGTCGGATCTGAGGCACTTAATTTTGTGACCTGATTCATTTTCAACCAAGGCTTTGAAGGATTTGAATTTTTCGAATGCTTCATCTTTGTGCTTCATAAGTCCTAACCAGACAAACCTGGAGAAATCGTCAATGAATAATATCAAGTATTCTTCTCCTCTAGGTGTTCTTTTCCTGAATGGACCGCATGTATCTGTATGTACTAGCTCAAGAGGCATGCTAGCTGATCCTTCCTTCTCTGGAAAGTTAGTTCTGGTTTGTTTTCCAAACTGACATGATTTGCATATGGTGTTGTCAGGAATTTTGATATCTGGAAGATCGCGAACTGCCTGATATTTGCATGCTTTCCTTATTTGTGAAAAGCTTAGATGCCCCAACCTCCGATGCCATAACCAGTGCTCATCATCCTTGCTCAGATAGCATTGTTGTTGTCCTTCTTCAAATATGTACAGATTATTTGGAGTTCTTTTGCCTTTGATCACTGTTTTACCTGTATCAAGATCACGAACAAGACATCCATTTGATCTGAATATAACCTCGGTTCTTTGATCACACATCTGGCTGACACTTAGAAGATTATGCTTCAATCCATCAACATACAAAACATTTCCAGCCTTGACCTTTTCTTTTAACTGAGCAATGCCCTTTCCTTTTATAGTTGCAGGAGTATCATTTCCAAAAGAGACTTTCTTTCCCTTTTCTAGAGCAGAATAAGACTCAAGTTTTTCTTTATCACCTGTCATATGCTTCGAACATCCACTGTCAATGTACCATAGATTTTCCTGTCCCTCTGCATAAAATGCTATCCCACATCTTTCTGTTTGAGGTTCCTTTATTCTCCATGTTTTGGTGCTTGAGGCTTGTTCTTTTTCTGCTGAAACCTGCTCCTGCATTCAGAGTCTTCATGACCAAAGTTATTGCAAATAGAACATTCAACTTCATTTTCAAGAACCGAAAAGTTGTTATAGGTCCTTTTTGTAATCCCTGTCATACTTCTTTGTTTTTGAGCTTCCCTAGTCATGATCGTTTTATATGCAACACATTGAGCTGCTTTGTGACCAAAGTTATGGCAAGAAAAGCATTGTCCATTGAAGAAACTTCTGCGGTTATTGAATCTACCAGCCAACTGATTGTAATTTCTATTTTCATCTATTCTTGAACCAAATTGAGAAGATTTTACCTGTGGCTGGTTGTAGCTTTTGTTCACCCTTAAGATGGATTGCCCTTGATAGTTTCTGTTTGTAATTCGTTCCTGCTTTACCTGTTGATCTTCATTGTTCTTTTGCTCATTTCTTCTTGCTGCATCAAGATAACTTTTTGAGGTGGATGCTTGAGAAGTTTCTCCATTATAGCCCAGACCTGTCTTGTTTAGAGGAGACCGCTGCACATTGATAATCTCATCCAAAGTTTCAGATCCTTTGACAAACTTGAGATTAATAGCTTTTGTTTTCTCAATCTCTTTTCTAAGACCAACAATTTCACCTTCTAATTTTTCAAGATGTTTTTCCTTTTCATCAATTTGAAATTGTAGAGTATCAATGATCATGTTCTTTTCTTCTATACATCTCTTGAGTCTAGTAATTTCATCATAAAGGTTATCCACATCTACAGCATCCATATAATCATCATCTTCAAATGCCATTAACAACTTATATTCATTACCTTGTTCATCTTCATCACTGTTTGATAGACCATCACTATCTTCATGAGTGTAGTAGCTTTTCTTATTTGCATTCTGTTTCTTGTTCCATCTAGCAGGTTCCTTTCCTTTATCCTTATAAGGACATTTTGCAGCATAATGACCTACTCTTCCACAAGCAAAGCATTTAAAAGGTAACTTACCTCTGAACCTTCCAGAACCCCTTTGAAGATTTCTGACAAAATTTGATTCTTCTTCCTCTTCTTCTGGGACGTGGCTTGCTTCATAATAATCTCCTTTGCCTGATGCCTTGAAAGCAGCTTCTCTTCTGTCTGATGGACCTCCCTTTCTCATTTCATAAGCAGTTAGAATTCCATGTAGCTGAGACATAGTAAGAATTCGTAGATTTTCCTTTTCTTCTATTGCAGATACTTTAGATTCAAACTTGGGGGAAAATGATCTTAGAACCTTTTCAACCACAATAGCCTCTTTTATTTCTTCACCCAAATTTTTCATACAATTAACAACCTCATCTACCCGAAGAAAATAGTTAGCCACACTTTCATCATTATACATTTTGAGAGTCTCATACTGAATTCTGAGAGTTTGAAGTTTAGCACGCTTTACCTGTTCATCTCCTTCATAGCTCGTGACAATTTTGTCCCATATCTCTTTTGCGGATTTATAGTGCATTACCTTCATGAATTCTGATTGAGATATACATCCTAATAGAGTACTGACTGCTTTCGCATTTGTTTCATACTTCTTTTTCTCTGCTGTATCTGTAGGAGTAGCTGAAGGAAAAGCATAGCCTGTCTCTACGATGTCCCAAACTTCTGTACCAAGAGATTGAAGATAGGCAGTAACTCTTACCTTCCAATAATTGAAGTTTGTCCCATCAAAAACCGGTGGCCTGATTGATGCTTCTCTCTCGTAGTTGCTCATGATGAACGATCTACCTTCAAGCGATCAAGCTTCTCTGAAGGACCTGCTCTGATACCAATTGTTGGAAATAATACTGAGAGGGGGGGTGAATCAGTATTATCTAATTCTTTTAATAAATCTTCCTTATTTGTTCTTTGAATTATTTTTGCATGTCAGTACCATAAAATAATGAGCATGAACAAGGAAAAACAGATAGTCACACCAAAGAACACAAGATGTAAGGTGGAAACCCAATGTGGGTGAAAACCACCTGCTGCAATATGTCTCTATCTTCTTTCAACTTAGAAACTTCTTTTACAATGGTTTTGTACTGGTGCAGTCCTTTACCAGTACGCAGGCTGCAACCTGCAGAGAGCTACAACTCTCTCTCTCTCATTTTCCAGTCTCTCCTGGAAGGGAGCTACAACCCCCTACTTCTTTTCATAAAGCATCAATTGAACATCAAGTACATGAAAGTTACAGTTCACTACAGTTATCAGATCAGCAATAATAGAACTAACCCAGAACACCTTATCAACAGAAAAATTCAATCAACAGAACTTTTTAAGACAGGTACGCAGTTTTCCCTTCTGTGGCCTGCGTCGCTACACAGTTCACCTTCTGCTTTCCTGCGTCTACCCGCAGAGATCCTTCTGCCGCACTGCGTGCCCACGCACTGTTCCTTGAACTGCGCTGCGTACTGTTACTGCAGGGACGCACCCAAAGATACTATCGCGCCGCGTACTGTTACTGCAGGGACGCACCCAAAGACATTATCGCGCCGCGTACTTTTACTATGCGGACGCACCTGAACCTTAGTCGCTCTGCGTACCCACGCAGCTCTTCTTCTTCTGCTCTGCGTACCGACGCAGGTATCCTTCTTCTGCTCTGCGTACCGACGCAGATCTCCTGTTTCTGCACTGCGTCCCGACGCAGATCTCCTGTTTCTGCACTGCGTACCCACGCAGCTCTTCTGTTAAACACCTGCGTCCTTCTGATTAGGGCCGAATAGGCAGTCCACCAGAGTGGCACAGTTGCTCAGATCTGATCATGCGCTCGAGAGATCACCCTTCACAGATTCGCCTTCAACTTCCCTTTCATATAGATCAAGCTTTTTAGACCATAACCCAATATTTCAGATCTAAAGATATTCAATTGCAAAAGATACTTAGCCAAGTGATCTCCTTTGCTTTATATAGGCAAGCTCCTCCTAAAATCATGGAACAATACCACGAGCCGACACCATAATAACCCAAAACCGTCGGCTAAATACCAAGAGTAAAACATAAGAAACCCCACGTGTGCTTTTCTCTGCCTTGAAATGTGTGCACTGGGGGGACGCACCTCCTGAACGGCTGGCCTGCGTATCTGGACGCGGTCCCTGCATGGTGTACCTGCGGGTACGCACCTTATGATCTGATTTCCTGCGTACTTCTTTATTTTCAACAAAATGAGGGCCTTGCCACAGGAGTTGCCATCAAGTACAACATTTGTAACATATAGTCATACCCGAAACATAATGCCAACAATCTCCCACTTTGGACTTGATGGCAACCTCACAAACCTCAGCTTCATTCTCCCCCTTTGACATCAAGGGCAAAGGGGTATGCTCCCCCTACGATCATGCTCCCCCTGAAAATGAACCAGATCTACAGCAAAGAACCATAATCCACCATGAAAGAGATAGAGACATATTGCAGCTACTTCCAAGATCTCCTTCTGCACACCCTCCATAATGCCAACAATGCATTATATGCTCCCCCTGAACCTGTACCATCAATGAGAAGAGGTTCAGCAATAAGATGATGCATCAACAACCCCAGCTTTTGTCTGAGGTATTCAAAAGTGTCCCTGGGCAATGGTTTGGTGAGAATATCAGCAACTTGTTCCTTAGAAGGAACATATTCCAACTTGACCTTCTATTCAAGTACTTGTTCCCGGAGAAAATGGTACTTGATTGGTATGTGCTTGGTTTTTGAATGCATAACTGGATTCTTTGAGACGCTGATTGCACTTGTGTTATCACATAAGATGGGGATAGGTGGTGTACAAGTGATTTGAAAATCCTGCAAAGTCTGCATCATCCAAAGGAGTTGAGTGCAACAAGATGCAGCAGCAACATATTCCGCTTCAGCTGTAGACAAGGCAATCGAACTCTGTTTCTTGCTGAACCAAGATACCAGTCTGGAACCCATAAAGAACGCACCACCACTTTTGCTTTTCCTGTCATCCATGCTTCCGGCCCAATCTGCATCTGTATAAGCATGAAGTGTAAGATCTGTATCTCTAGGATACCATAAGCCATAATTTTGAGTCCCTTGAAGATATTTGAAAATTCTATTCATTGCCTGAAGATGAGTCTCCTTTGGATTTTCCTGAAATCTTCCAACTATTCCAACTGCATGCATGATGTCCGGTCGAGTACCTGTCAAATAAAGTAAACTTCCAATCATATATCTGTAGGTTCGTTGATGTACTGCTGCAGATTCATCATTTGCACTGAGGCTACATCCTGTGACCATGGGTGTACATACTGGTTTTGCATCTTCCATACCATATTTCTTCAAAATCTGTTTGAGATACTTGGTTTGAGATAAAAAGATTCCTCCTTCCTTTTGTTGGATTTGCAAACCAAGGAAATATGTCAGTTCTCCTAACAAAGACATTTCAAATTCTTTCTGCATGACCGAGGCAAAGCTTTGACTCATAGCTTCTTCATTGCTCCCAAAAATAATGTCGTCTACATACACAACAAGTATTAGCAATTTGTCATTTTCAACTTTTATATAAAGATTGCTATCTGCTGATCCTTTTGAAAAACCTTGTTGATGAAGATATTTGTCCAAACGGTAGTACCAAGCCCTTGGAGCTTGTTTGAGACCATAGAGAGCCTTTTTCAATCTGCATACAAGATTTGGATCATTTCCAAGAATGAACCCATCTGGTTGTTCAATGTATACTTCTTCTTCCAGGTCTCCATTCAGAAAGGCTGATTTCACGTCCATTTGAAATACTTTGAAGTTTTGAAAACTTGAGAGAGCAAGGAACATTCGGATGGCCTCAAGTCTTGCAACAGGAGCAAAGGTTTCTTCAAAGTCTATTCCTTCTTGTTGCGCATAACCTTTACAAACAAGTCTGGCTTTGTTTCTAATTACTTCTCCATTTTCATTCAATTTGTTTTTGAAGACCCATTTTGTTCCGATAACATTCTTATCCTTTGGTCTAGGAACCAGCTCCCAAGTGTTGTTCTTTTCGATTTGCTCAAGTTCTTCATCCATTGCTTTCACCCAACATTCATCTTTGCATGCTTCTTTCACATTTTGTGGTTCAGTAGAGGAGAGTAATGCCAAATAGCTTGAAGCTTCTGCGACTGTTCTTCTTGTTTGTACACCTGCTTCTTTCTGCCCCATAATCTGAGATTCTGGATGAGTCTTCTGAACATATCTGGATGGAGTCTTTTCTTCTATTCTTGTTTGCTCTTCTGGTTCTTCTTGAGGTTCTTCTTGAGGTTCTTCTTCTTCATTATTCTGTCGTTGGGGGTAGCCTTCATCTTCTTCTTCATGATGTACTTTCCTAGGAATGTATCCCTTCTCATCAACCACTACATCAATGCTGTCAACAATTCTGCCAAGTCTTTTATTGTAGCATTTGTATGCTTTGCTATGTGGAGAGTAACCAAGAAGAATGCCTTCATCTGCTCTAGGTTCAAGTTTGCCAAGCTTCTCATCAGTATTCTTGATATAGCATTTGCTCCCAAAGATTTTGAAGTGCTTTACCGAAGGAGTCTTACCACTCCAGAGCTCATGAGGAGTTTGAGTGCTGTTCACCCGGACATTTGTTTTGTTGAGAATAACAACCACAGCATGTGCAGCTTCACCCCAGAAAGTTGCGGGAGTTCCTGATTCATCAAGCATAGCACGAGCCATTTGTTGGACTGTTCTGTTCATTCTTTCCACAACTCCATTTTGCTGAGGAGTTCTAGCTGTAGAGAATTCTCTTCTTATCCCATGTTCTTCACAGAAATCGAAAAATTCATTTGAGGTAAACTCCCCACCTCTGTCGGATCTGAGGCACTTAATTTTGTGACCTGATTCATTTTCAACCAAGGCTTTGAAGGATTTGAATTTTTCGAATGCTTCATCTTTGTGCTTCATAAGTCCTAGCCAGACAAACCTGGAGAAATCGTCAATGAATAATATCAAGTATTCTTCTCCTCTAGGTGTTCTTTTCCTGAATGGACCGCATGTATCTGTATGAACTAGCTCAAGAGGCATGCTAGCTGATCCTTCCTTCTCTGGAAAGTTAGTTCTGGTTTGTTTTCCAAACTGACATGATTTGCATATGGTGTTGTCAGGAATTTTGATATCTGGAAGATCACGAACTGCCTGATATTTGCATGCTTTCCTTATTTGTGAAAAGCTTAGATGCCCCAACCTCCGATGCCATAACCAGTGCTCATCATCCTTGCTCAGATAGCATTGTTGTTGTCCTTCTTCAAATATGTACAGATTATTTGGAGTTCTTTTGCCTTTGATCACTGTTTTACCTGTATCAAGATCACGAACAAGACATCCATTTGATCTGAATATAACCTCGGTTCTTTGATCACACATCTGGCTGACACTTAGAAGATTATGCTTCAATCCATCAACATACAAAACATTTCCAGCCTTGACCTTTTCTTTTAACTGAGCAATGCCCTTTCCTTTTATAGTTGCAGGAGTATCATTTCCAAAAGAGACTTTCTTTCCCTTTTCTAGAGCAGAATAAGACTCAAGTTTTTCTTTATCACCTGTCATATGCTTCGAACATCCACTGTCAATGTACCATAGATTTTCCTGTCCCTCTGCATAAAATGCTATCCCACATCTTTCTGTTTGAGGTTCCTTTATTCTCCATGTTTTGGTGCTTGAGGCTTGTTCCTTTTTCTGCTGAAACCTGCTCCTGCATTCAGAGTCTTCATGACCAAAGTTATTGCAAATAGAACATTCAACTTCATTTTCAAGAACCGAAAAGTTGTTATAGGTCCTTTTTGTAATCCCTGTCATACTTCTTTGTTTTTGAGCTTCCCTAGTCATGATCGTTTTATATGCAACACATTGAGCTGCTTTGTGACCAAAGTTATGGCAAGAAAAACATTGTCCATTGAAGAAACTTCTGCGGTTATTGAATCTACCAGCCAACTGATTGTAATTTCTATTTTCATCTATTCTTGAACCAAATTGAGAAGATTTTACCTGTGGCTGGTTGTAGCTTTTGTTCACCCTTAAGATGGATTGCCCTTGATAGTTTCTGTTTGTAATTCGTTCCTGCTTTACCTGTTGATCTTCATTGTTCTTTTGCTCATTTCTTCTTGCTGCATCAAGATAACTTTTTGAGGTGGATGCTTGAGAAGTTTCTCCATTATAGCCCAGACCTGTCTTGTTTAGAGGAGACCGCTGCACATTGATAATCTCATCCAAAGTTTCAGATCCTTTGACAAACTTGAGATTAATAGCTTTTGTTTTCTCAATCTCTTTTCTAAGACCAACAATTTCACCTTCTAATTTTTCAAGATGTTTTTCCTTTTCATCAATTTGAAATTGTAGAGTATCAATGATCATGTTCTTTTCTTCTATACATCTCTTGAGTCTAGTAATTTCATCATAAAGGTTATCCACATCTACAGCATCCATATAATCATCATCTTCAAATGCCATTAACAACTTATATTCATTACCTTGTTCATCTTCATCACTGTTTGATAGACCATCACTATCTTCATGAGTGTAGTAGCTTTTCTTATTTGCGTTCTGTTTCTTGTTCCATCTAGCAGGTTCCTTTCCTTTATCCTTATAAGGACATTTTGCAGCATAATGACCTACTCTTCCACAAGCAAAGCATTTAAAAGGTAACTTACCTCTGAACCTTCCAGAACCCCTTTGAAGATTTCTGACAAAATTTGATTCTTCTTCCTCTTCTTCTGGGACGTGGCTTGCTTCATAATAATCTCCTTTGCCTGATGCCTTGAAAGCAGCTTCTCTTCTGTCTGATGGACCTCCCTTTCTCATTTCATAAGCAGTTAGAATTCCATGTAGCTGAGACATAGTAAGAATTCGTAGATTTTCCTTTTCTTCTATTGCAGATACTTTAGATTCAAACTTGGGGGAAAATGATCTTAGAACCTTTTCAACCACAATAGCCTCTTTTATTTCTTCACCCAAATTTTTCATACAATTAACAACCTCATCTACCCGAAGAAAATAGTTAGCCACACTTTCATCATTATACATTTTGAGAGTCTCATACTGAATTCTGAGAGTTTGAAGTTTAGCACGCTTTACCTGTTCATCTCCTTCATAGCTCGTGACAATTTTGTCCCATATCTCTTTTGCGGATTTATAGTGCATTACCTTCATGAATTCTGATTGAGATATACATCCTAATAGAGTACTGACTGCTTTCGCATTTGTTTCATACTTCTTTTTCTCGGCTGTATCTGTAGGAGTAGCTGAAGGAAAAGCATAGCCTGTCTCTACGATGTCCCAAACTTCTGTACCAAGAGATTGAAGATAGGCAGTAACTCTTACCTTCCAATAATTGAAGTTTGTCCCATCAAAAACCAGTGGCCTGATTGATGCTTCTCTCTCGTAGTTGCTCATGATGAACGATCTACCTTCAAGCGATCAAGCTTCTCTGAAGGACCTGCTCTGATACCAATTGTAGGAAATAATACTGAGAGGGGGGGTGAATCAGTATTATCTAATTCTTTTAATCAATCTTCCTTATTTGTTCTTTGAATTATTTTTGCATGTCAATACCATAAAATAATGAGCATGAACAAGGAAAAACAGATAGTCACACCAAAGAACACAAGATGTAAGGTGGAAACCCAATGTGGGTGAAAACCACCTGCTGCAATATGTCTCTATCTTCTTTCAACTTAGAAACTTCTTTTACAATGGTTTTGTACTGGTGCAGTCCTTTACCAGTACGCAGGCTGCAACCTGCAGAGAGCTACAACTCTCTCTCTCTCGTTTTCCAGTCTCTCCTGGAAGGGAGCTACAACCCCCTACTTCTTTTCATAAAGCATCAATTGAACATCAAGTACATGAAAGTTACAGTTCACTACAGTTATCAGATCAGCAATAACAGAACTAACCCAGAACACCTTATCAACAGAAAAATTCAATCAACAGAACTTTTTAAGACAGGTACGCAGTTTTCCCTTCTGTGGCCTGCGTCGCTACACAGTTCACCTTCTGCTTTCCTGTGTCTACCCGCAGAGATCCTTCTGCCACAATGCGTGCCCACGCACTGTTCCTTGAACTGCGCTGCGTACTATTACTGCAGGGACGCACCCAAAGATACTATCGCGCCGCGTACTGTTACTGCAGGGACGCACCCAAAGACATTATCGCGCCGCGTACTTTTACTATGCGGACGCACCTGAACCTTAGTCGCTCTGCGTACCCACGCAGCTCTTCTTCTTCTGCTCTGCGTACCGACGCAGGTATCCTTCTTCTGCTCTGCGTACCGATGCAGGTCTCCTGTTACTGCACTGTGTCCCGATGCAGATCTCATGTTTCTGCACTGCGTACCCACGCAGCTCTTCTGTTAAACACCTGCGTCCTTCTGATTAGGGCCGAATAAGCAGTCCACCAGAGTGGCACAGTTGCTCAGATCTGATCATGCGCTCGAGAGATCACCCTTCACAGATTCGCCTTCAACTTCCCTTTCATATAGATCAAGCTTTTTAGACCATAACCCAATATTTCAGATCTAAAGATATTCAATTGCAAAAGATACTTAGCCAAGTGATCTCCTTTGCTTTATATAGGCAAGCTCCTCCTAAAATCATGGAACAATACCACGAGCCGACACCATAATAACCCAAAACCGTCGGCTAAATACCAAGAGTAAAACATAAGAAACCCCACATGTGCTTTTCTCTGCCTTGAAATGTGTGCACTGGGGGGACGCACCTCCTGAACGGTTGGCCTGCGTATCTGGACGCGGTCCCTGCATGGTGTACCTGCGGGTACGCACCTTATGATCTGATTTCCTGCGTACTTCTTTATTTTCAACAAAATGAGGGCCTTGCCACGGGAGTTGCCATCAAGTACAACATTTGTAACATATAGCCATACCCGAAACATAATGCCAACACATTTTTGGGTCAAACCCCCAATTAGCCTTTTATGCCCCATGATGGTTTGTGTTGGCATTCCTAGAGGTTATAGTGGTAGTGGTTGGAATTGAGCATGTGTCAAGTGAATACGAACACAAACTAATTGTTGATTCCACCACCGTACTAAAAAAAAACAACTTGGTAGAGGTATCAAGGTTCTGGTCCATCTCTGCCACCTTCTTGTTCAACATCTAGACTTGCTCCCTCAAGTGCTCAATTTATTCTTGAAGCTGAGTATTTTTTACCCTTAAGTCTCCCAACTTCTCTTTTCTTGCTTTACCCATGTTGAGGCCTATAATGTTTTGTTCAAATTTATGGCATCTATCATGGTTAAGGATGCAACTACTCTAACACCATTTGATCTATAAACGGAAACTTATATCCCATTTTCTTCACCAACACAAATACTATGTGGAATTTGCTTTCTACTCTCTATCTCAGTATTGGTCGATAGAGTGCTTCGTTCTTAGAGGGGCCATTAGGCCTCTATCCTATGCCTTGTACAAGGTCCTCTCTTCTTTTCCTGGGTGGTGAGGCATTGTCTCAATGTATCCTACACACAATACAACCACCTAAAAAGTAACAACAATCAGGCAATAAAAGCAAGGCTTTGCAACCACTTTGTACCTGAAAACTCTATGTGGCATGTTGTCCAATATGAAAACTAGGTCTATGTGTTGTAGATTTTGTGTTCAATCCAAATCGAAATTCAAATTCTCTTCTTATTCCTCCTCTTGAGGTATCAAAGAATGATTCAACTAGTTGGGCCTTTGGTGTCAAGGAATTGCTCCACAGGGATGTTGTCTCTAAGGTCTCTTGACTACAACAAGATGATGGAAGATGTTATAAATATGACCTGCAAATATATGAAAATACAAATATACCCAAAAAATAACAAGATCTGAATATAGATAAATGCTTCTTTATTAATCAAAAGACTTAAGGTAGGGCAACACCATACATTCACTCCTTAAGGAAGGAGAACACTCCACAAGCCATATGCTTGTCCATACAATATTCCTTGACACCTCTTAATGGGGAGTCTCTAGCATCTATATAGGCCTTATACATACAATACCATGGGCCATTACCATGGTTCCCTCAATACCATTTATCTAATACCATGGGCTTATTACATTATTGCTAACTACTTGTGGTCTCTTACATGATACGGGTTAACCACTTTATTTATTACTATGGCCCATCCCATTATTACATTATTCCCTTGGGTACCTCCCTCTGTACCCCATATTATCCCCCCTAGGTATACTACATTCCACCCCCCTTAAACATGTTTCGTTCCTGAAACATAAGAAAAACACAAATAATAAGATATACTCAAAAGAGTAGTCCACTGGTACCATGCACGTGCATCTAGCCATCCAAGAGAAAGGTGAACCCTCGATCTAGCTGGTGCCTTGCTCGCTTGAGATGGAAGTTGACCCTGGCGGCTCTTTTGTGTTGATGTGTAGTAGGTGGATCGTCGCCTCTCTCTATCTGTCATGTGGGGGTTGTTGTCCTTGTCGCTAATTTGTTGTCATCGTGTTGGTTGTTTTCTTGCGGGGTGATATGGGTGGTGATATGCTGAAGTTTTAACCAACGGTGTATCTTTCTTTAATTCACCACCTAATGGAGCCTGATTGGTATCTGGTACATGTTGTGGTGTCTGTTGTTGTTGCTTATCTTCCAATATTACTTCAACCATAGATTATGTACCTGTAACACTTTTTGCTTCAGTCTCCTTGGACTCTACCTGTTTTTCTCGTACCTTTTTTGATGTTTGTGTTTGGTTGTCGACCATCAAAGGCTCATCATCTGATGTGTCAGTCCCTGGAACATCTTCTACTTCAACCTCCTTGGACTCTACCTGTTTATTGATGAAAATATCCTGTAATGTAATTTTCTTCCTTTTATACTAGAGCTTTAGGAATTTCTTCTGCACATTAATATTGATAGTACCAACAAATTCCATCCAAGGGTATCCCAAAAAAACATCCACATTAGCCATATCTGAAGCATAAAAGTCAGAATGCAATACATACTTGTCTAGAGAATTCTTCAGATCTTTAAAAACTTGCACCTGCTCATTATTAACCTGTGTGTGCTCCATCTGTTTAGCTGGAATTTGCAATTTTTTAGCCAAATGAACATTAATAAAATTATACTTGCAACTAGGATTTATAGACACAACTATCTTCTCCTTCTGAATATATCCATGAACCTGTAATAAGTAGATACCAGTAGAAAATAACCCCACATGTTTCTCATTATCTTGTTTTCTAGCATGAGACCATTTGTCCACAAAGAGTTTTTCAAATTCTTCCTCTGAAAATTCGAACTTCTAGGTGCCAAGTGAGTACCACCATATGGAAGCCTCTTCTTTCAAATTAAGCCATAGGAAACTTCTCCAAGATTTCTGATTTATGAATTCTTCAATAGTAGGACCATTATCTTTCCCTGTAAAAAACTGCTTGCTAGAGGCCATGAAGAGGGTTTTGAAAAAAATCACTTACTTGGCGAAAATTTAAAGTGGCCACAATTCAGTCAATATTGCTTAGAATCCCTATTATGACATGTTTTCAGAAATAGAACAACCATTCTGCATCTTCCCATGTGATATAAATCCCGATCCAGGCACTGGAATTTCAGATTTGCGCTGCAACTGTCCTACCGTCACAAAAATTTCTAAAAAAAAGTTTATTTTAAATCAGCGATATCTCCCTCATCTGGACTCCAATTTGACCGATTTTTTTTTGAAATTGGGTGTTTTTTTGCAAAGAACACAGATCTTCAATTAGATTCTACAAAATTTTCACCAAGACATAAATATCTGATCTTCAAACTCGTCGCCCTGAAAAATGTCTACAACACAGCTCATTTTTAAATTAGCGATATCTCCCTCATCCGAACTTCGATTCGGCCGATTTTTTTTTTCAAATTGGGTATTTTTTCGCAAAAAATCTAGATCTACAATTAGATTCTGCAAATTTTGCACCATAACATACATATGTGATCTAAAAACTCGCCGCCCCAAAAAGTTCTTGCAAAAAAAAAATTGCTTTGCCCAAGAAAGCGCTCTGATTATTGGGTTGTGTTATATTCTTTCCACGACTAGCCCACATAGTTAACCGGGGGGTTAGAGGGGGGTCAGAGCTCCCCTTTGTTGTGCCGATTGTGTAGCAGGGGGGTCACAGGGGGTTTGAGGTGTACCCGTAACCCCACTTTATGGGGTCCGGGGAAACGCCCCGGAAAATTTTGGTTTTGGACCCTATGTTAGGTTGGGCAGTTGTGCATGATTTTTGCACATGTTTTTTGGATGCGATGGTTTTTGTTCCATGGTATTGAATGCTTCAGCATGTATAAATATGTATTATAACATTGAAAGGAACATAATGAAAAATCAAGCTGGTAGTCCCGGTTTTGGGATCCAGGGGAAATCTCTGTGTATATGTGTTTTATGTGTTATGCTCTCGCATTGTTTATTTTCTATGTTTTAGAATTCCTATGCAGATAATTTTTCTACGGGGTTAAAACCTACATTTGGTATCAAAGCAATTTTAGCTTCAAGGGGACGCCTTTGTTGCTGAGGGGTTTCGCTCGGGCTTGTGGTAGACCCTGTTCAGTGGGAGATCTGTGAGATCGATTCTAGTGGTGAAAGAAGATGGCGAGGAGTGGAAAGACAGAGATCGAGAAATTTAATGGTCAAATTTTTGAGTTGTGGAAACTCGAGATGGGGGATCTATTGGTGGATAAAGATCAGTGGATCACGGTAGATCTGAGTACTAAACCAACGGGAGTGTCCAATGAAGAATGGAAGAAGTTGGATTGGAAGGAAAAGAGCACAATATGATTATGTGTCTCAGATTCAGTATTGCTGAATGTATCAAGGGAAGCTACGATGAAGGGTTTGTGGGACAAGTTAGGGACTTTGTACCAATCTAATTCTCTGGTGAATAAATTGTTCCTGCGGAAAAAGCTATATAACCTGACGATGAAAGATGGAGACTCGGTGACAGAGCATCTGCACACATTTAATACTGTGGTAAGTCAGTTAGCATCTATTGATATTAAAATTTTAGATGAAGATAAGTGCATTAGTTTGTTGTGTTCTCTACCACATCTGTGGGATAGTCTGGTTATTGCAATAGGTAGCAATGCAATTGCCTTGTAGTTTAATGAAATAGTCTCATCCTTGCTGACGGAGGAGATGAGATGGAAAAATATGGAGAGCCAGAATGGTGATGCCTTGTCTGTATGAGAACGGTCCCAGAACAGAAACAAAAATAAGTCATCGAGTGGTAGATCTAAATCTAGAGGGAGATCTAAATCTCCAGGGAAACCTATAAAGGTGGTGTGCTGGAAATGCAGAAAGGAAGGGCACTGCAAAAGGGATTGTAAATCTAAAGCTCCTGATAAAGGAAAGGGATCTGATGATGCTCCTTCTGCAGAGGCGAAAACCACCTCAGATGAAGGTGGGGATGTGTACTTGGCTTCTTCAAGTACACATGTAGGTCATGAGGCATGGTTGATTGACTCAGGTGCATCCTTTCACTTCACTCCCCATAGAGAGAGGTTCTGCGAGTATGAGAAATACGATGGTGGTGATGTCTTCTTAGGGGATGATAAGAAGGCTAGAATCATTTTTCGCGGAAATGTAAAGTTGAAGTTGCAAGGTGGAAGGGTTAGAACACTTCCGCGTGTTTTGCATATTCCTGCATTGGCCAGAAATCTGATTTCTGTAAGCAAGATGGATGATGCATGTGCAAAAATAGTTTTCGAGAAGGATACCTACAAAATGGTTTGGGGAGCACTGGTATTGATGCGGGGAGTTCGAATTGGAACTTTGTACAATCTGTAAGGTAGCACTATTATTGATGGGTGCAACAGTTTTGTGGTTCCTGAAAGTGGAGCAGAAAATCTAGTGGTCTCTGGAGAGAAGACCATGTTGTGGCATCAAAGGCTTGGACATATTGGAGAGAAGGGCCTTTGAATACTTCATGGTAAAGGTATGGTAGAAGGCATGAGTAATAGCTCTCTGGATTTTGATTTCTGTGAAAATTGTGTATATGGGAAGCAGAATCGGGTGAGTTTCCCCTCTGGTAGTAAGAGGGCGAAACAGATATTAGAACTTGTGCACAGTGATGTGTTTGGACCTGTGAAGGTTCCATCACTGGGTAAGTCTGTGTACTATGTATCATTTATAGATGACTTCTCAAGGAATACATGGATATATTTCCTTAAGAAGAAAACTAAAGCCTTTGACAGGTTTAAAGAATTTAAGGCTCTCGTGGAAAATCGGACAGAGAAGAAGATAAAGGTGCTGAGGACATATAATGGTGGAGAGTTTTGTAGCAAGGAAATTGAAGAATTCTGTAAGAAGTGTGGAATAGCATGACAGAAGACTACTCCATATACAACTCAGCAAAATGGAGTTGCAGAAAGAATGAATAAGACGTTGATGGAAAGGGCAAGAAGCATGCTCAGTGGTGTCGAGTTAGGACAGGAATTCTAGGCAAAGGTTGTGGATACTACATGTTTATTACTATGGCCCATCCCATTATTACATTATTCCCTTGGGTACCTCCCTCTGTATCCCATACTATCCCCCCAGGTATACTACAGAAGAACTGTGTGTTCTGCTTCTTGACAGAGATGGACCTACCAAAAAAAAATTGACAAGTTTGGATCCAAATATAGGGAAACAATTTATAAAAAACTAATTATTAAGAAAAATAGACATTTGAACCAGAAACATAGAGAATACATACTTCTTTTATCTATTTTTTGCCAAATCATTATTACAAATTTAAAAACGCAAACTGCAAGGAGAAACTTTGATTGTGTATTCTACGATGGGTTGAGGGGGTATTTTATAGGGAAAATATAAGGTTTTATGCCCCCCCCACTTTGCATATTTTGTTTTTATTTTGTAACTTTTCATGTGTTTTTAAACTATATGATTTTCTTTTAGAGTATTTTCCAACCTCAATTTTATAGCAAGTTGAAAAATATCTCCAACAGAGTCCTCCAATGCTTCAGTTCCGTAAACATATTTAAGTTAGGGTTTCATTCTATTTTTTGCATAGATAATAATTTCTCCCCTTTCTTTTGTAAAATTTATTTTATACATATCATAAATTTTCTCTCATATAGCTCTTCCTCTATTAAAATTAGATTTGCAAGTGCAATCCACATGGTTGTGAGAGTATTCCCAATACTTATTTTATGCTTTTAGCTCTTGCTTCTATTATTTTCAATTCCATGTATATCATATTTATGCTTTTGCTTTTAGGTCAAATCAATATTGCAGTATTGGTTTTCCATTTGCATTTTAGCACATTACAGTAGTAACAACAAACCACTGGTAGCAGAGAAATTACAAAATATTTATCTACGCCTTCTAGGTGTGCCTTATTCCTAAAGCAAATAAAAATAAAATTCATCTTTTCACATGGCAAAAAACCTAAAGAAAGTTGTCAGTCCCTTTCGTCCAGTTCATCACAAAGGATCTCACAAGACCAAAAGTTTCAGGAATATTTGTTCCTCTCTTGGAATAATCATTATCTATTCTCTCTAAAGGAAAAACCTATCATTTTCCAATTATGAAATATGATTCCAATGTTTTTCAACTATAAAAGTTGGAATAATATCATCTTCCATTAAGGCAAGGGAATCCATGAAAACAAATTTGTTTTAAAGCCCACAACAAAATATCAAAATGAGGCACTCAATTATAGATACAAGTAGTTACAATTGGTGAAAACTTGCAGTCTCGAGGAGTGGACTCAATTTTCGAACTCCACACCTAAGATTCTCCCCCAATTCACCCTATTCTCTATGGTAATATCTTCTTTCTTGATGCCACAACAAAAAAAACCCAAGAAAAATAGGGTAGAGTGCTCATTAGGGACCCAATAGAAAAAAACTAAACTAAAATTTGCACGAGCGTGTGATGAAACCATGAATAATATTGTAGGACACATTTTATGAAAAGTCCTAAAAATAACATCCAAATTAGATATTTGGGACGTAAAAACTGTAGGGGATTCCAAACTTATCATTGAAGTTATGAATGGGGTGGCCTACCTTGCTAGCATTAACTTGACAAGAACCATTATCAAAGATAAATAATTGACCTCAAACTTGAAACAATAAGTTTTATGCAAATATATAGATATTTAACTCATAAAACAATGTACTTACCAATAAGGGGGTTGATCTCCACACAAGAAATCCAAATGAACAACTCATCTTGCAATAATACTCTCATAATTAAGAAATATCTATCACAATATAAGCAAGATCATTCTCTCCCAATCCTTCTAGTGGTTTTCCTTATTATCTTTTTTTTTGTTGTGCAAACACCCCCCCCCCCAATCAATGGTTTTTTCTGGCATTGCCTCATTTGACCTACTCATTTTTCTCTTTTGTGCAGCCTACATGAGAAAATGGAGCAACTTGTGCACCAATTTTAATTGATTTGCAATGAGACAATTATGTTAGCAACAGGACAATAATTCTCCAAGTTTAAAATAAGTCTCAGACAGTTTTTGCCAATGAATACATTACCTTCATCAATGTCATTTAAGATTATTCTTTCGCTTTGTTGGATCATATGGTATATACCTTATATGTTTTGGACTACCTACATCACCTATCACTTATTTTAATATAATTACATTAGTGTGAGGGTTGTAACCATCCCAAGAAGGACTTATATGCTCTCTATATAGCTAGTGTGAACTTATTCAATCTTCTCAGAGATTGTAACAAGTAATGTTTTGATTTGGTTTTCAATTAAATTTCTACTTTCTTCCAGCTTCTATTTCATCTTTTCCTCAAAAAAACACAATAATTGGGATTTATTGCTTGAAACATTTGCAAAATATTTTTTCTTTTTTTTATTTCGTTATTAATGAATGTTTTTTATTTTATATGCTATTATATCATGTTTTTAATAAACATAAACCTTCATTCCCCTGCTACTGAGATTGCTCATTAATAGAAAAGTGAAACTTCCACTTAATTCAATTATTTCTTGTTTCAAGTGCACTTTGTCATTCCCTCCAAGATAGGCTAAGTAAAGAGTCAAGAAAAGGTCACATGGATGAAATATACCTGAAGCTTCGTACAAGCACTTGTATGTTATTTATTTCTCCTCTCTTTCTGTGATGGCTACATTACTTTGGTTTGGGGTTAATAACTATATAGAAGACTTGAAAATAGTCATGACAATTTTTTTTCTCTTTATAATGGGATGAAAAAAATGAACATGAATTTTTTGGTCCCACTAACTAATATTTTTCCATTTCTAAAGAACTCTATTATTGGATGTAGCATTTGCTTGTATTTGATGCTTTTCAAATACCTTTAAAAATGAATTTTTGAAAATATAACACTGATTTAGAAGTCCCAACCCATTCATAATGCTACAAAGGGAATTGTGAGAATCATAATTGTTCGCTCTTCCTACATATCCATGTTGTATGTGAATAGACTCATCATTAAATATTTCCACATATTGCATTTTCTAGATTCTCTCCAATAGTTTCATGTACATATAACCATTTTTTAGGAATACTGAAACCATTCGAGCTTTGAACATATGACAAAGGTTTAGAAATTTCAGTAGTTGATCGAAAATCCCTTCTCTCACATGGAGATTCTTTGGGGCTATTTTGGTTACATAAGTAGTCACAACTTAAGTGACTTGATTCCTTAGCATGGAGGAGGTTGCGACGTTAGCTAGAGGAGATCAATGTAGGATTATATCTGCTTCATTTTCGTCTTTCCGAAATCCAGTTGCATCAAAAACTATATTGAGAGAAAGTAATAGGGATGAAAAGGATAAAATACTTGCCTGTGTTGAAGTTGAATATCACACAAAATATCCAATGAATGAGGACAACATGGATTTCCCCATAGATAAAAATTATATGCCTTAGAAGGATGAAGAACGCACATTGTATTCTCAAGTTGAAAACATGCCTTCACCTAAGCATGAAATATGAAACAAGTCTCGCAATCAAGTATATACTTATAGTGATACAAACCATGATTTAGGGGAAGGTGAGATAAGGCAGATCTCTGATTCCAAGGCCTCAGAATGTGCTATTGGATATTTTACAAGTCCTTGGAGGACTGAGGGAAATGAATTGATAAAGGATATTCCTTCAACATTTGAAAAGATTGTTGAGAGTTCAAAAGATGGATGAGAAGATGTAGACATGGAATTTAATATGGAGAATGATGATTAGACCGCTATAGGAGCATCGATTTCGAGGGAGTTGAACCATCATCATTTTATGGTTCTTATTTAGAAACAACTTATCCATCATTACCTTCATCGATTCCCATTGTATCTAATTTCTCAGAATCCTTATTTCCAATATAGGTTGGAGATGATGCATAGGGAGTAGCCCCTCAACCTCCACAAGATGAGTGGGTTCCACCTGCACCTCCAGATGGTGGTGATGTCATTCCTCCACCACCCCCTCATCAACCAACCCCATCCCCCTTATCTCCATCATTACTCTCCAGTGGCTACGAGGAACTTTTATGTCTTATTCTTCTATATAGAGAACAATATATTTCATCTTATGTTCCCATGTCAAATTATAACTATTACTCACTTCAAACAGTGAAGCTACCAACCATGATTATTATGCCCATCCAGGTGGTCTTATGCGTGGAACATAGTTATCTTATTATGAACATACTGAAATTTCAAACATTAAAGATTTATTCTTGAATAATCTTCTGGAAGGTTTAATGTATTATAATTCTAGTAGCAGCACAGTACCTAAGAGTGCAGGGATCAGTAACCTTGAAACTTCCACTTACTATGAACAGATTGGTGTTATCACTTATGTTGGGAACTCAGGAATAAGCATAGACACTAATCAAGTCTCTACTGAAGGTGTCACTGATATTGCAGGTGCATCTTCAGGGACCATCAGTACAGGTGAGGCTGCCTCAATCCAAGTTTTGACTTATGTTACCAACTTACCAGTAGCTCAACAACATCAACTAATGTGGATCCCTCAACTGGAGGTGCAGATACAAGGATAATGGCAACTACAGGATGCCAAAATGTCTCAAAAGGTAATTACCAATAAAATGAGCATTCTATATAGGGAGTTATCTTGTTTTCATTCCTACTAATGTTGCTTTACATTTTTTCTCTTTGTAAACTTGAAATTGTCTAATAATTTAAATTTTTTCAATGTTATACCATGTTATTAACAAACTAATGTTTCCATTTAATTGTAGTGCAAAGTAAGAAACAATCTACTACAATGGAATTGACAATGATATCAAATAAGAAGTTTTGTTCCTTAGTTGACAAGGTATCAAAATATTTCTCTGCCTAATTTTTTTCATTCAGGAAATCCCAAAAAAGTGTGTATTTATGCTTAGAGAGTGCTTTTATTTCATAACTTTTATTGATAGCTTGAAATGCAGTTAAATGTTCTCACAATGACCTGTTATGTGCCAATGGAAGGTAGGTAAGGAGGAGTGGCATGACAGTGATGATCAGGATAAAAGAGAAAATGTTATAGATAATAGTGCAAAATAAAATCAAAGATCCAAACATGATGATGGTGTTTTCAACCAGTGAGTTTATTTATTTTTTTAAATTTCTAACTCCATTAGTATTGTGACACAAACATAAATGTCACAGTACTTGGGGTCATTAGTCTTATGACAGGAATTTGGATGCCTCCAACTCGTAGCTACAGCATGTGAGTCATAACATATTTTGTAAAATTAGGGTGCCTATTGATCTTGTGGTGTGATTTCCATGGCCTCAATGTCACAACTAATGCACATTCATCGCAACGTACTTTACAAAATTAGTGGAATTGTTGGTATTGAGACACAATTCCATGATCCAAACCTGGCAATTCCCATGTGTAAACGTCTCACAATTGTCACAAACAAGTTGTCTAGCTGTCAGAATTGAGACGTGCCTTGTGAAGGCCTTTCCCATGCCTAAATGTCACAACTATGTCAAGTTTACATCGGTATTTCGACGTCATTTTTGACATTACAAACAAGTTATCTTTAAATTAGATGTGATGATGATTGTCGTCAAAATGTCGACCCCGCGAATTGCGACGACGATTTTCGTCAAACATTCCATGGTCAGTGAAATGTCAAAAATATGACTATTAAATAAATGATGTTTTGTGAAAATATCTTTTTGTTTTTATAGCTATGAATGATCATCGCAAAAAAAAAAAAAAAAGGTCATCGAAAAATGGCTCGATATTTAATAGTGTTTCTTCTGGTGGTTCCAAAAGCTTAAACTTAGACCATAGGGAGGGTAAATCTCATTGATCATCTGGTCCAACTTCTAGATCTTGGTTCATGATATTTTAATAGATATGATCAAAGGAAGTCAAGCTTCCTAAATGCTCTCAAAATTATGCATCAAACATGTCATGTTGGAATTTATCTTATAACTTTTCTTCTAGGAGCTTTAAGAAGTGGAAATTGGGATCTTAGTGAGGGAAATATCATTGATCATCTAGTCAAACTTTTAGATCTTGTGTCATGATATTTTACGAGATATGACCAAAGGAAGCCTAGTTTCCTAGATGCTCCTAAAATTATGCATCAAATAGGTCATGTTGGAATTTTCACTATAACTTTTCTTAAGGGAGGTTCCAAAAGATAAAACTTGGACAATTGTCAGGGGCAATCCTATTGATCATCTAGTCCAACTTTCATAACTTAGATCAAAATATCTTAGGAGATACGATTAGAGGAAGTTGAGCTTCCTGGATGCTTCTAAATTCATGCATCAAATAGGTCATGTTACCATTTCTATTATAAATTTTCATTTGAGAGGTTCTAGAAGCTAAAACTTAGACCATAATGAGGGGAACTCCACCAATCATTTAGATTAGTTTTCAGAACTTGGACTGTTATAATTTAGGAGATATGCCCTGATGAAGTTGTTATAGTAGTTTGCATGCAAAGTGCTTGAAGAAATAGTTTAATGATTCATTGCATATAAATTGTTTGACGAAATTCCCCAGTGGGATTATTGTTTTATAAATGGGGATAATATTGCTATAAGTTAGTATTATTGTATCATAAAAATTTTCAAGTTAATATATGCCTATTTTCATCCAAAACACTGGAATAAATGTGTTAAAGGTGTTTTATCACAATTTGTATACAAACTATTTGATAAAATACCTCAAAGATAGAAATCAAAAGTTACATGATTAAGCGGTATATTTCAGTTAGTATGTTACAAGTGAAGTCGAGCAATGTTTCATATCTGATTTCATATAAAAAGTTTGAAAAAATGTCTATAAGAAAAATGCTACTTAATTAGTTGTGTAAAAATTATTTAAAGAATGTAAAGTGTTTGACAAAATGTATGAGAGATAAAAATCAAGTTTTTGCAAGTGTGGTTAGGATAGATTTAGTAGGCATATGTGACAGAGTGGTATCAGAGCTTATTTTCAAGCCAATAAAAAGAAAAATAAAATTTTGGGTATCATTTAACCTCTATAAGTCATTGAGAGAACTAGGTATGTTACAATGGTATCAGTGTTAAGGTTCAACGTTGAACCTAAATGGGCTTGAGTATAGGAAAGAATTTAATATATAAATTAATATCTATGCATGCATGTGTACTTATAAGAAATTGTTTTTTGTATATATTAATACACTAATGTTACTTGAAGATTGAATTGAGTTTGATGCAGCATGGTAAACACGCAGGGTGCTTACTAGATTCCCTACAGAAACCCAATAGAATTGAAAAAGTTTATGGTCTTGTGAAGAAATCATAACTATGAGGGGGAATCACCTAACTTATCTCTTGCTAGTTTTAATACTTTTCTTTAATGATTTGAAAAGTTTCCATATACTGGTGAATAATAGCATAGGCATGATAAAAATGCAAGAGATGAAACAGTTCAAAGATGCATGTCAATTGAATAGATATTAAATAATGATATGTTAGGTGCATGAAGATATGCTAGGTGCATGAAGATATGCTACGTGCATACAACAATGGATGTGCATGCATAAGAACTCGGAGTAGTTTGTTATAATGGCATGATTCAGATGACTAATAGTGGTTAATGTTGAACATGTAGTCAGGAACAGGTCAACAGCGTGACTAGGAAGCCAATGAAGGTGTTGCATGTACTCTTATGGAATCAAGGCTATGGAAGATAAGGTGATAATGAAAGAATGGTGCAAGTGGCACCTAAGAATGTTTATATGCATGTTGTTATAAAGTTGTCAACATACTTCCCCTTGAGCCTTGGAGGGAGGAGTGTAGGGACAAGTGTTTGTGTGTGGGGTTTGGAGAGTACCTGGAGTCCCAAAGGTAAATGAAACTTCGATAATCCACAGGGGTCTAAGACATCCTTGGCCAACCAAAGTTGAAGAACCTAAAAAGGAGAATGGTACAACCTAAGGGACTATTATGATTAGAGAATGGGGTTCTTTAGCTTGGGTTGATTAGAATGATGGGGGGATGTGAGATGGTTGTTTGGAGGCTACTAGCGTCGGTACCTTGACCTTATTTGTGTTCAATATTGGTTATATATCATACTTGGATCTTAGTAAGCCAATGTATTTGTGGATTCATGTTCCAGCCTAAGAATGACCCACTATTGTACAAAATGGGAGCAACATAGCCTATGGCTAAGAGAAAATAAGAGGTTTGCTTCCACTTAGTGGTTTTCTCTTTATAAATATTCTAAGAATTATTGATTATGACTATTGAATTTTATACACACTTAAAGCATTGTTTGAATGTCTTATTAAGTGCATGATATCATTATATGCTTGTGATATTCCAAGAGGGAATGATTGTGTTCTAATATAGTTGTATTGATATAATGTGTGTTGAGACAGTTGAAATGCACAAGAGTGCAAGGGGAGGGACCCCACAACTGTTACATGAAATAAATTTGGGTTGCAATTATTTTAAGCATTCGAGAAAATTTATTTCTTTGTTTGATAAAATTCCTATGTTAATTCAAGTGATGAAAATCCTAGTAATCTTGGAATCCTACCTTGCAAAGTTACGTTAGAAGATAGATGTGAATAAAGGATTAGCCAAGAAGGGATTGACTATGTCCATATGAACTAAATGGACAGTGAAGACACAACTATGAAAGTGGCTTCATAAGGATGTTTCCCTTAACTAGAAATAGTGCTCGAATGATATATTTTATTTATGAAAATAATATGAATACATGAATGGTAAGAAAATAGAAACGGGTACTTATTATGTTTTGTGTAATACAATAAAGTTACCTAATGAATTCCACGTCACATGGAATGTTCATATAGTAAGTGTGCAAGAGTGATCTCTTGTTGTTAACTACCATATGACAGAAAGTAGTGTTATTATGCTTATGTGTATGCTTCTTCTTATGATATTTGTCACGTGAATAATTAAAACAAGAGAGGTTGAAAATTAAATTTAAAAACGAATGTGTATGAATAGCATGAAATATGTGCAAGTGTGGCACATGCATGACAATATGTGTATGCACATGTTTGGGTACATGACTGGAGGCATTGTTTGAATGTGTAAATTGGATACATAGTGCAAATTCCCTTTATGAATATTCATTTAAACTTGTGTGTAAGCAGATAAAATGATAGAGTTGTGACTCACATGGCAAGTTGAGATCAGTCCATGGGTTGTTGAATGTTGCATCATCAAGTATGCTAAGAAGCCAGTTAAACTCTTTGAAAAGATATTAGATGAGAATGCATCTAATGGTAGGCAAGTAAGTAGGGCAAGTAGAAAGCAAAGGTTAAAAGTTGAAGGAAATGGGTAAGAATTACTTCTAGCTTAATTTGATGTCTTTTATTTTCAAATTAGTGCATGTGTTGCATAGATACACAAGAAGGGGTATGGTTAAGGGAAAAAATTGTTAGCACAACAATATTTAGTTGAATATTAATAATGTGTGCATGCACTTAGTTACCATGTTGAACAAAGATTAAATGAATAAATAATACAATCATGAGATATAGTATTTTTAGTAATGTAGTGAGAGAATACATGAAAATTTGGGATGTATTTAGCAAATGTAGGGATTGAAATTGTATTCAAGAGTCCATGAGTATTGTCCCAATAATTTATAAGCTTGAGACAAGTAAATTTATCATATAATGTTGAGTTTGTTGGTAAGGAACATGTAATTGAAGGATTGGTTTTTGCTAATTAATGTGAAAATTGTATGGAATTGTTGATATATGAAAGAAATTTTATCATTAATACCTAGTGTATTATGACAAAGGAAAGAAGCCTTTAGTGTGTAAAGATTGCTAGAATCTTTGTGATGCATCCATGAGTTACTATGGCATGATTTCGACATGATAATCGTATTATGAATCATTATGGTACATATGATTAGTGCATTGAGTGCATGCATGATTGTATGACACAACCAATTGCATGATTGAATGTCATGAAAAGAAATAGCTTCTATAATTTTCAGGAATCGTTGAGTAGTGGAATGAGTGGCATGAATCCCTTATCCTGCAAAGCAAAGTGGAAACTAATTACTCATGAATTTAGGGATATGCATGTTTCAGTTTAACCCTTTGGTTGTTGGAATAAATGTTCGAATGCATTATGGAATGTTTGGAATGATTATGATGCTTTTTACCAAATTTTCGAAACTAATATGTCCCATTGTTCTATGCCATAACCATATTTCATCCACATTGCTTATCCAACATTTTTCTTTGGCTCCATCAAATACATATACATTGTTAGGAGTTCTAATTGCTTTGGCTATCACTTTCCCATATTCTTCTTTCCTTATTTCACATCCCTTAAAGTGAAATGTGAGGTCATAACCTTGGTCACACATTTGACTTACACTTAACAAATTGTGCTTCAAACCATCAACATATAAGACATTTTGAGCCTTAGTCTTTTCAATGAGACTAACAATCCCTTTACCTCTTATCTTCATTGGTGGATCATTTCCAAACATGACACTTCCTCCTTTGTCTTCTTTCAAGGAAATAAATTTACTCTTGTCCCATGTCATGTTCTTTGAGCACCCACTATCAATATACCATTGACCTTATCGATTGTTTCATATAGACCAAATCCGCATTCTTCAATTTTTTTGATTTCTTGTTCCACCTAGACTTAGTGTATTCTTGTTGTTGACACTGCTGACACCTGGGAGAGTTCATGAATCTGCTTCTAAATTCACTTGCTTTGTGCCCAAAATTATTACAAATATAACATTCAATTTCATTCAAGAGAGGAGAAAATACATTGTTCATGCCAATATAAGGATTCCTAGATCTAGGGATTTAAGGACTGACTGGATTCTAACATTTTCATTTCTTATATATCTATAGGATCTGCAATATACAACCTTATGACCAAAGTTATGACATGAAAATCAATAGCCATAATAGATATTTGGGTACATGAAAGCATACATCCTTTGTGAAGGAGTGACTTTGTTAAATCCTATATGTCTTTCTTGTTGATTCCTTGACTGACTTTCAATATATATTGTGGAGTTGATAGGATTTGTTGGTTCTTCCTTTTGTAGGTGTCTCTGCTTATTTTGGTCAAGCTTCCTCTAAGAACTTTTATATAGTTGATAGGCTCTTCTCTTTCAGGGGACTTTGTGCTTAACTCTCCTTTCAATATCTCAAAATGATCTTTGTAACCTAGACTTGTCTTGGTTGTTGGTGATCTCTTATTAGTGGGGATGTTATTGAGTATTTCAGATCTATTCACAAATATTAAGGTCATATCCACTTGAGATTTAGATTTTTCTAGTTTTTTTCTTAAAGAGACTACCTCTACTTCAAGCCTCTCACAATTTCTCTCCCATTATGTCAATTGATTTGAAAGGATTTCTTCTTTTCTCTTTGCCTCTTCAAGTTGGGTCTTTAGATGGATGATTGCTTCTTTATTTGAATTTGGATCTCTCTTTCCATGTTTCTTAGATAGTTCCCTTTTTAGAGATACATTTTCATCTTCTATTCTTTCACAAATCTTTTGTTTGTCTTCTAGTTATTTTATTAGGGTTTCTTCAGTTCTTTTTACTTCTTCCATTTGAATCTTTTGGAGATTGATTGACTCTTCATCAGAAAAGCAATTTTCTCTTTTTGCATTCTATTAGTTCTCAAATTTCCTTGGTAACTAACAACAACCCGAGAAGACATTCACTGAGGATTCCAGGAATCCTCTTGCTTTAGGTGCAATGGTTGGCCTCCCTTTCACCATAGGGAGAATTCCTTGGTAATAATGTTAATTAAATAAATAAGGCCATGATAATAATATGAGAGTGTTTGAAATAAAATAAGGTTTTTAGGGAAAGAAATGTGGTAGACACATAACACATGAAACTTATTACATTAAAATATCATTTATGACAAACATTAGGTTTAAATTAATATATCATAACGTACACACAACATTAGGGTTAGTGCAAATTAAAATTTAAAACAAAAGGAAAGAAAGAAATTAAAATAAACTAGCTTAAATGCATCTAATTAAGATGTGTAGTTAAAACAATATGATATCAAGTATCCATATTAATTTATCCTGCACAATAATTAGAAATTTTGATTTAATTATTTCTAATAATAAATATTGGAGAAAAAATTTAAATCAAATTAATGTGTGAAATATTTAAGAATCTGATCAAGTCAAACTATTCCCAATCATTCACATTTGTTAGTGAAGTAAATAATGAAGAAAAATAATAATAATAATAATAAAATTAAAAAAATTAAAAGAACTGGTTTTTATGACATCTAAGTTCAATGTGCAAATAAAACCCTAGATAGCATGTATCATTAGAATTTCAACCTACAACAAATAAACTCAAATATGATTTAAATACCCATAAACATCAAGTATTCAAAGGTTTTAAATTGGAGGACAATAATAAAATAAAAAGAAAAAGAAAATTGGTTTGTATGGTATAAGTCTTCATCTCCAACCCACCATCCTTCAATCTTCAAAAAAAAACCCTTACATCCTCTTTTATATTTCTAGGAATTAGGTTCCCATTTAGTTCTCGTAACTTCCCAAATAAAATTACATTAATAATAGTTATTTGACTAAATATATATTCAATCTTTTTAAACAACTTTCTTTCACGTTAAAAAGTCTTTAAATAATCCTTCCTGCATAAAAGAAAAGTAAGAATTGACTCTCTAATATAAAACGTAGTGATAAATGAAATTAAACCATAAACTCACTCCCAATATTTTCCTCCTCATAATATTGTGTCACGTAATTTTATTAAATGAAATTTGATTTTACTATAAACTCACTCTCAGTAATTTCCTCTCATAATATTGTGTCACGTACTTTTATTATATGAAATTCAATTTTACTTTAGATAAAATCTAATAAAATATTTCCAACTATATAAAACATTAGATTATAAAATATCATTAAATATATATTAAATTTAATATTGTTGTCTTTTTAAGAAAATTGAATTCTTGTCTCTACATCTCTATTAAATCCGTAATTAAATCTCAATGTTCCTTCCATGCTACAAATAAACTTACTTAAACCTGCATAATTTCTCTAGAAGCAAAAATCTTGCGAAATCTAAAATGTACATATATCTTTAAGTTTTCAATTATAAATTCCAAATTTTTATTTTAATATAAGAATTAAATAAAATATTTAAATATCACAAACAATATATAAAATTATAATAATATATGAATGATATACTCTTTTTAGTCCCTGCCCCTCCAGGGTTGTAGGGACTATTGTAATCGATTTTGTCGAGCTTCAATAGTTTACACAGAAACCAAGCGAAAGGCAGAGCTTATTAACCCAAAGTTTTAATTTAATATTCTATAAACAACTTTTTTCAACGAATAAAAAAATTTCTCACTGTTATTTCAGCAAATAGGAAATTTGAAGGTCTTATTTGGCCTCATATCGAGGCAAAATGTTATGAAACTTAGGTTAAATGTCAAATGATATCAAGAATTTAAGTTTCAAGTAAGTAATGCTGACATTAATTCGTGGACATTTTATGTTTGCGTTTTAAGAGCATATTTATTTTCATGTTTGCAAAGGTGCCGAGGGTTTACGAAATAACTTACACATGTTTAAACATGCAGTACTCCACTTGTCTGGAAATATTCTACTTGTCTTCCCCTTAAGCGGTTGCCTTTTCTTCACTTCACTTCCCTTCTCATGGTGATCCATCTCACTTCTTGTTATGGCTCACTTCTTGGTTCTAGTTGTGAGCAACATTCAACTTGTTGTTAATCGTTGCAATCGCTACATGGTTGTTCATAATGTCATGGCAGAAATTCAAAGGAGAAACCAGAGGATTACAGAACTCGATAACGAGTCCAGCACTTCTTCTAATGTGAAATTCATAGAAGACATTAGAAGAAAGCAAACCCAAATCATCAAAACCGGGAATACCTCAAAAAAACTTTGCAGCAAAGGTAAATACAATTATAGAAGCAAAGGTAGCATCAGTAGTAGTCGATTAAGCTAGTGTTGATGCGGTCACAGATTCATATCCATCTTATGGTAGATCCAGTCGGTGAAGCAGCACCAAAGCAAGCAACAACATATCTTCTTGTTTTATATCCTACATGTAAATATCAATATCTAGATACATAGCCATAGCCTACAACATCAATAACAAGGAGAGCTTGAGCGGATCTAGTTGCTTGGTGAATCCCAGCTCCTTAGGGAGTTGCAAACTTGGATAACAAGTCTGGGAAATTTTAGTAGTATGACCAGTGTTCTTGCAATGGCCGCATCTAACCATGTCTTTCTTTTCATCATCCAATGAACTTCTCAGCACTCATAGAGCTTCTTAGCACTTGTAAAAAACCACTCATTTGCGCTAGCACCAGTTGCATATCTATTTTGAGAAGCAGTAGATCGAGGTCCAGTAAGAGAAGTCCTTGATGCAGCAAATGTATCAGTGGATGTGTTTGAGCATCGCAAATTATAATAAAATCCCTTAAGTGTAGTAAACACTGGTAGATTCACAATCACAAAAACCTTGGCTAGGTCAAAACAATCTTTTGTGATTCACGGTGACTTACTTTTTCAACTGGTATTCAACAACAGAAGAATTGAATTTCCTGCATTTCTCATGCAGACAGTCAATAAATAAGATGCAAAGCCATATCCTACAATTATTTTTAAGGTGGTTTGCAAGCTATAGGGTATTAAGGCTTTAGAGCTGGAAGCATCGTCAAAGAAAGGTGTGCCTAGTGACTTTTGGTCAGTTTTAAAAAGATATGGTTATCAATCAACCAACAATTATTCTCAGAGCTTGTTTCATTTTGGAGGTAACTTTTTTGTTATATAGTTAATTTTCGCAGGCTTGTAATTTCCGGTTTCCTAGAATGCATATTTATGAGTAAGAAAAATGTTATATTAGTTTCTTTCATAATTGAATTATGGTTGATATTATAATAAGAAGGATAGGAAAAATGCTAACTGTCAAAAGTATTACCTGATATATATTATGACAGTATCTACGGTGGCTAGGTTTATACCCAATCTTGCTGCTTCTTTTTAAAATATCAAAGAAAACCTTGCAGTACCCTTCCCTTGGTAATTTTTGTATCCTTCTCAGTTCAATTAAGGGTTTAAGGTTGTTGAAGCTAAGCAACTCCAATTAAGGGTTTAAGGTTTTAGTCCCCAACCCGGTAGGTGCCAGAGGAGCCTGGAAGATATAAAAATCATGCCATTACTTCACAGGCAGGCCGATCAGGCCACATATACCCTCTTTATTTATTTGTATTAATGGGATTTTTTCATTTGCGTGCGTTATTACATATATAATACACACACCTTGCACGAACCAACCAACCAACCCAGGCAGGAACACCAGTCTTACTAACGCCTTCACCTAGGAGCATGAAAGAACTAGCAGCCAGGAAGACAGACCCCATACCAAATTTGATTAGGTCCACTTATATAGATTAGATTATTAGAGAGATGCTAGTTAAAAAAGAATAATACATAACATGGTAACACCGACCTATATATCATGAATAATGCAACTGTATTCTATTATAAAATTATATATATCTATATGTATACGGTGATTCTTATGGAATTCTATGTTTTCTATTATTGTATTGGCACTTTTGGCACTCCCTGCTTGGCAGGGACTAGTTGCTCAGCAACCGTCCTTGTTTATATATATTTCCAACTTTAAATTATACATATGCGTAATTTATCAATTTGAAACAGAGGCTTCAACGAATCTTGCTACAGTAGTACATGCTTTGTTGTCTTGGCCTTGCTATATCTCTTCGCTTGCCTTCACTTATCGACCTCTGGTGAACTTGTGGTGAACTTAGTGAGAACCTACTCGGATCTTTCACGCTCTGCGACCTTACACACGGCTTCCTCGCCTTTCAATGGTTTGGCATCCCTTTGAACCTTTGGCGAACCCCTAATGAACTTCCAGTGAACTTCAAGTGAAGATAATGAGACAACTACTATACAACAAACATTTTTTATAATAGCACACAGGTATTCAAATGTGGAAATTTCTTCTCATATTATTTATCAGAAATAGCTTCAGTTTATAGAGAGAAGATTACAGAGAGTATTCTTTTCAGAGATAGACTATTGTTGCATTTATCGGACTTTTTCTTTTCACTGAGGAATAAGCATTACCGAAGGCTTCCTAGCAACAAATAGGCTCTGTCTAAGAATATACAGACTCACTCAAACTCACACTTTGACTCTCTAAACAGATCTGGCCACTTTAGGTTCTTACCAGTGCCGAGCACACTGATATGCAGGCTTCTTAGATCTCTAAGACTCTAAGACTCTAAAACTCTATCACTCCAACTCCGAATGCCTCAACAATGAGCCTTACCCTCTTTTTATAGCAAAAGAGAGGGGACAAACATTACTGTTGAGCATCTGACAAAGGGATGGAATCATTGCTTTCGGGTAACACCGAGGTGACATCTGCACAAAGATTCCAAGTCCAAAAGTAAATCCTACGGAAAATATGCTAACTGCATAATTTACACAGTGGAAGCTTTTGTACAACAAAGCCCATGGGAAAAGCTAGCCACAATTAAGTCCTTGTGACTGGACATCATGATTACACTAATGGATGCTTTTATCGGTTAAGCCCATGAGAACCATCAAAATACAGTAATTTCAGGGAATCTCTGCTTTTTGTACAATAATTCATCCCATGCTTTAGTAAAAATTCTCCGAACAATCATGGGTTTCCCTAAAATGATTTGATGTTTTACTTTAGTTAATACAAGCCATTCATAATGGCGGGTCATGTATTCTTTTAAGGTTTTATTCTCATCATGAAAAGGTGACCATTCTCCTGCCATCATTTCATTGACAGTTTTATATGGCAGATGGAAGCAATCTCCAATGTTGTACTCAAAACAGATATCACAGTTGAATCTACAGTGTGATTCATGATAAAGTGGATCCATTGTTGTTCTGTTGACGTCGTAGTCAGCCCACCATTTTTGTAACCAATCACATTGTTGATTCCTTTGCATTACCCCAGTTGTACTAAATTTTAGTTTAGTATAATGGGTTTCTTCCTTGTCATCTACATTCAGTAGATCCCACCATAGTTGCTTGTAGGCTGTGAAGTCATATGTGGTATCAGGAAAAATTAGTTTGGGATCTCCTCCTGGCCAGAGTGCAGAGGTTTGAGTAGGCATGGGCCATGCAAGATTCCTGGTACGGTTTATACAGAAATATTTTTCATAAATTCCACGGCGGATTCCTCCATGTGACCAGATACCTGTAATATCATGAAAATCTCTTTGAAGGGCATCTTCTGCATATAATGCATCTCTTTTGGCTTTTGTGTAGATCATGTCGTGTATCCATCTGCTCCCTTTTGGATACACCTTTCTTTCAGGTACAAGATGCAAAATATCTGTATGAGCTTGCAAATTTGCATCCAATACTTTGGTATTTCTTAACTGCCATGTTGGCTTCCATTTGTCTCTGTATTCTTCCCAGACCTGGTTATCTAGTATTTTACGCAGAATTTCTCTTTTTTTATTCTGGTCCCACTTTGTACCTTTTATATGTTCGACTCCAAAGTCAAAATTAGCAAAGAGTGCTTGCCATCTGGCGAACTTGGCTTCTCTTGGTTTTTTGGTATCTTTAATCAAAACTTTAGCTAGAGTTGAAGCATCAGTTCTGAGAAGAAACTTCTTATTTATCAAATGAATATCAAATTTACTAATACAATTCCACACAGCTTTTACCTCTTTTTCAATTGTGGAATAATTTTGCTCAGCAGGGTTCCAGGTGCCTGATGCAAACTGAACAATTTGTTCAATGCCATCCTTCTTTTGTTTCAGGATTCCTCCCCATCCTAGGTTGTTGGCATCTGATTCGACAATCTTGAATGAACTGTCATCAAAGACATATAAAATAGGAAGAGTTTTTACCTTTGCCTTGATGTTCTGGACAGCTTTGGTGTGTGCTTCCGACCACTGTGGTGGATCTTTCCTGAGTCGCTAATTCAATATACTTATGTCTATGGCACAATCCTTGTAGAAATTACTGACATAGTTTAAACATCCCAAAAATATTTGAAGTTGATTTTTGTCTGTGATAACATCTGGGAAGTTGTCAGCGAATTCCAATGCATGCTTTTGCAGAGTTATCTGGCCATTGAAGATAGTATGGCCAAGAAATTTGATAGAGGTTTGAAAGACTTCTATCTTCTTTTTACTCAAAACTAGACCATTATGTTTTACCAACTGCTTGAATGTATGAATATGCTTGAAATGGTCTTGGATATTCTTGGAAAAAATTAGAATATCATCAATGTAAACTATAAGCCAGTCAAAATAAGGCTTAAAGATTTTATCCATTACCTTCTGGAATTTTGATGGAGCATTCTTTAGTCCAAAAGGCATGACATTCCACTCATAGTGGCCTACAGGAATATTGAAAGTAGTCTTGAACTTATCTTCTTCAGAAATGGCCACTTGCCAGAACCCTGCTTTCAAGTCAAACTTAGAGAATATTTTGGCTCCTGCTATTCTTCCCATTAGATCTCCTTTGTGGGGAATTGGATAGGTATCATCTGCAAGAACAGAATTTAGAGGTTTAAAATTTATTACCAACCTTGGAATTCCTCTGATTTGTTCTGCTCTTTTGTTGACATAGAATCCATAACAGTTCCATGGACTGTCAGATTCCCTAATGAGCTTACGATGCAGTAACTGTTGAATTTCTTTTTCACACAAGTCTCTATATTCCTTATTCATAGGAATAGCTCTACTTTTACAGGGCTTGCCTGTATATCTGTCTTTATAGGGGAGTTGGACTGTGTGCTGCTTTCTATGCTAGAAGGCATTGGGCTCTTCTGAGCAACATTCTTCTTCAATTTGTTTCTTTAATTCTTCAATTCTCCTCTGGATCTAAGGTTCTTTTAGCTATTCTTCTACTTTCAATGTATATTTCAAATCTTTTAGTTCTGTCAATTTTTCCTCTGCTTGGTCCAATTCTTGGACAATCTGAATCATTGTAGAGACTCTGGGATTTGAGATATAAGGCATCTCAATCCTCTTTGTTATTCCTCGTGATGTAGGAACAGAGATGAAGTAACCAGCTTTGTTTCCTTTTAATCTGGTTGATCCATGGGGCTCAACCGCTGCTAGGAAAATATTTCCTAGAATACAGTCAACTGGTATTTCTGCAATGGCAAATTTCAAATTGATGCAATGATGGTCAAAACAAATGGAAGCTTTAGGAACTTCATAATTTAGCGTTTTATTACCCAATCCTACAACCTTTCTTGTTGCAGAAATCCAATACTTCGCTTTTATGACCTTTTTATTCAAAATATTCACATCAGCACCTGAGTCAAGGAGTGTTGTTAATGCAAACATCTCTCCTTGTATGCAGATATTCACTTTCACATGATGTTGTTGATATGAAATGGCAAGAATTCTCATTTCTTGAAATCCAAAAACAGGATCCTTCCTTCCTTCAATGATTTCAAGATTAGGATTAGGATCTTTAGAATATGCTTCTGTATCCCATGGATGAGAATTTTCTTCTACAGCTTGCTTACCCTTTTTTATTTCAGCAAGTTGAGATTTTAAAGCAGAGATTTTTGATTTAATGTTATGGATCTCTCTACTTACCTCCCCTAAGGTGAGTGAACGCACCTTGCCTGGCTTCTCTTGATGTCGTTGAAAAGACCTGGTATTCCTTTCAAAGGAAGCATCAACAAATAACGGCTTTTTCCCTGTATTTCTGGAAGAACTAGATTTGAGCTGATCCATGAATGCTTATGTTAGCATGTTATTCATTTATCCTTCTTCCATTGCACAGATCTGAGAGAGAATTTTTATCTCTTCTTCTTCTGTAGCAGCCATCAATACTTTTTCTTTGGGTGGTGGAGAATATTGATCTTCAATGTTGGAATCACTATAAAATTCAGAATCAGATTCTGTATACATGTGACAAGCACATTTTTCAGAGTCAGTATGGCAAATACAATTTTCAGAATCTGAATAGGAGCAAGGCTATATGTGAGCTTGTAATTCTTCAGAAGAAGAAGAACTATAAGATTCAAGAGATGACTCTTCAAGTTGTTGCTGCTGGATTTGGTCTTTAATTACCACATTAGGGCAGCATTCTGTTCTATGAGTACGAGCACCACACTTCATGCATTGTAACTGTCCTTCTGTTTTGACAGTTTTACCCCTTTGGAATAGGGCTTGGGACTTCTTCCCTCTATTCTTCTTTGACTCTTCTCCTTCTGGACACTTGGTGGATATGTGTCCAGTCTTACCACATAACCAGCAAGTGAGCTTGTTCCATTTTTCTTGCTTGGATGTATGTAAATGTATATCAGAAGGTTTATAATAGTGTGTCCTGGGGACATACCTATAATAGCCTCTGCTTGCTTTAGAAGAACTTTTAGTTCTGTGCGTAGGCTTTCTCTGATGCTTGTGGAATTTAGCAATCTGTTTAAACTCCTTTTTGGCCCTTCTCTTTTCTTTCCTTTTTCGGACAAAAGGATCATCAAATGTGTGTCCATATTTGTTGTAGATGGACTTTCTGTCTGGAAGTTTGGACAGTTTTTCCAAAGATCTGTTAACCTTGGAACTTGTACACAGACTGACTAGTGTCTTGGTTATATGAGAATAAATCTTACCCCGAGTGTATGATTCAAAAGGTAACTGGAAGATTTCTTGCAATCTGATGTAATCAACAAATCTATATGGAAGGGCAACAAGATATACCTGTTTCCATAAAATATTTTTTGAATATTTTGCTTCATAAATCCTTTGCATCCAGTCCCTATGGAAGTCTTCATATTGTGACATTTTGTGGCACTTAAGATTCATGAGGATGACCTCATGTTTGTCTGCAATTTCTGCTTCACAACCACACCAATGCTCTAATATCATAGAAGTTAGAGCTCCAATCATGTTGCTAATTGTTGTGCCATCTGAAAGAATCACATCTACGGCTTCATCCTTGAGGACTTCAGCTTCCATTTTTGCCAATAATGCTGGAGATGATTCTGTTTCCCACCACCTGAGTAGTGTTCCTGTAAAACACTGAATAATGGTTTTGCATGCTTCTATTTCACTTTTACCTCTGAGGCACATGAGTTTATATTCAGTAAACATCATATCAAGCAATTGTCTAATCTGACCAACACTCAGATTATCAATATTCCATTCTCGATGTGACTCAGGGAAAAAGGTATGAGATTCTGGAAGCTTGCCTTTTCCTTCTATATCAGGTGCAGGATATTTATTGAACCTACTTTCAAGTGGTTCATAAATAGGGAGAATCTGGGATTCAGATTCTTTCTGTTCTTCTTCTTCTTCCTTAAATAAGGAAGCAATTGTGATTTTCTCTGTAGCCTCTGAAGATGGGGCTACTTCTTTTGGAAATAATGTCGGAAACCTATCAACTGGTTTGATAGGATCTTGAATCTTGATATTTCTTTAATAAAGGAATGAAGTAGGAACTGGTTTATCAACTTTAGACAGACTTATTGTTTCAACATTTTCAGTTAAACCAGTGATTAAGCTTTTAGTAGTACCCATGTGGTCTACTATCTTTTCCTCTACTTCTTCTATCTTATTCAAATATTATTTGGCATATGACCTGACTACTGATGAGGAGTATTGTACCTCATTCAGGCTTCTGTTTACTTCATTGAGAGAAACTTGAACAGTGTCAAACTGTTCTTTTATTTCTACAGTCTTGAATGTATTTATTTCTAGGCCTTTTATTGCAGTATTAGTCCAGTTGATCTGTTCGCTGGCCTTCTGAATTCTTCCATCTATTCCCAGAGCACTATCATCTTTTTGAACCAAAGGAATTGCCTTTGTTGTAATCTGATTTTCTCCTATGATAATTCCTCTATATGGGGGAAAGTAGATGTTGTCTCCACTTTGTTGCCATCTAAAGCAGTCCAGGCATGTTTGGTGGATAATGAAGAAGATGTTCTAGTCATCACGACTTCAGGTGAAACATTTATTTTCCATTCATAAAAAGAAATCCAGGAATTTTTTACTTCCATGTAATGTTTCCAATCCTGGGATAATTTAATCTTCTCCTCAATAGTATGACTGAGACCAAATTGTTCTGCTTCTGGATGAGTGAATAAATCCCAATTCAACATGGCTTTCATCCATTTGGAACTTATTTATGATTTTAGGCATCCATTCATTAAGGTAAAGAACTTGTGCATTTCCATTACTGTAGGCTTTTTGCAGTCTTCTGGAATGGGGCCAAATCTGGATGGAGGGATCAAGCCTTTTGTTTGTTCTAAATAACCTAGCCCATATTTTGGCTTGGCTGGCCTCATTGTGCTGAACATTTCTGTCAATATGGGATATTCACCTTCTAAGGTGATAATTTCATACATCATCAAATTTGGTCAGACTCAGGTTCATGCGGAAAAGGAATGTCTTAACACTTTAGATTTGGACATGGATTAACTGAGGTAGAAGGAGGATCCTCTCCAGTCCTTGGATGATGATTCTCATGAATGATGGATTCAGCAAGGGTACACAAATTTATAGCAGACTAGCATTCAGGACATTTGACTTCTAAAGAATTGAAATTTACAAGTTGGGCGAATTCAAATAAAGAAATATGTCTACAAGAAACTGAACTTGAGCAAGCAGTATCAACAGTGGATGGATCACGATAAAAATGGGAACTTTTGCAGGCTTGTTCAATCCTTCTGTAGTCAATTGTGGATCTTCTTGGAAAGGATAATACAGCAGAGGATTGGTTTTCTTGGATGTCTGCAGAGGTTATCTTTTTTAGAGCAGGAGGCTTGGGATTTGAGACTACCCAGTGTTCGGGGAATGTGAGATCTTCCCAACAAATGGTTTGATGTTCTATCTTCTAATTCTTAGAATCGGTTAGAACAACAAAACTCGCTTTTCAATCTCGACTGGGTGCATGGCGTACAGCCGGATATAAGGTATTAGTGTGCCGAAAACATCCTCTGGTTTGAATGGCTATATTATGTCTTTTCTTATGCATATCAAACCCTGTGGTTTGGATCTGCAACTGTAAGATTTGATCTATTGTTTCATCAAAGACATAGACTGAGAAATTTGGGTAATAGTCAAAATAAACTGGGCCATTTGACAGAGGGGCTACAATACCTCCTATTAAGGAATCGGTATACTTATTATGAGTTAGGTCTCTGACTGTGGCTAGGACAAAAGTGTTTAGCCCTTGATGGGTTAGAGGATTGATTTTGATTCTTATACATCCCAAATGTAAATACTTTGTATTTAACCTCTTAGCTTCAGCCTGTAAAGTTTTTGGATTCAGGAGAGGGATAGACTGAATACTATCAGAATTTTCTTGGATCTGGCTAATAGACTCTTTTATGCTAATCCTAGTAGCAGCTTTCAAATGAAAGATAAACAGATCTCCATAAACTTCAGACGCAGAGATACTAGGAACTTGCCATCGGGCAAAAGGTTGTGGCTCTTCGTATTCTAGTTCGGCATGATTTAAAACACGACTTGAACTTGATGAAAACATATCTCTGAGTGGATTTTCTATTGCAGATGACTCTCTTTCTTCAATTTCACGAAAGGAAACAGACTTTCGGAATGGATCCATTTCTTTTATGAGAAGTTTATGAATACCAACCTCTTGAACCAAACGTTACTGGCTTTGATACCAATTTGAAATAGAGGCTTCAACGAAGCTCGAACGAAGCTTGCTATTTGAATATGCGTTGGGAGACATGCTTTATGAGCGTAAGTCATGCTTTATGTTAACGCTTGCTGTTTTTTTTTAAAGGTGGGTTATGAGGAGATTAGTTTATGTTAATGCTTGCTTTTTTTTGAAACGTGGGTTATGAGGAGATAGGATAGAATAGAATAGTAGGAAGTTTGTGTTTTATAATTTTTATTTTTATTTATGTATTTTGTTTATTATATTATATTTTAATTAGTTTATTTTTGTTTTATTTATTTATTTTATTTTATTTTATTTTTGTATTTATTATGTTTTATTGTATATTAGTTTGTTTTTTATCAAAAAAATTATGTTGTTTATCTAAAGTTTAATATTGAGAATTTAATTTTGTTAATTTTTATTATTATTTAAATTTATTTATTGGTAAGGTGATTGGTTGAGATTTTATTATGAATTGTTTAGTAACTTCCATTTCTATGTTATTTAGTAACTTTCATTTCTATTAATGAGGATATTAGTTTAAGTTAATGTTTGTTTTTTTTTTAAACATAGGTTATGAATAGATAGAATAATAGGTAGTTTGTGTTTTATAATTTTTATTTTTATTTATGTATAATGTTTATTATATTATATTTTAGTTTATTTATTTTTGTTTTATTTATTATTTTATTCTATTTTATTAAGTATTTTTATTTATTATGCTTGCTTTGAGTGCATATTAGTTTGTTTTTCACCAAATATTTATGCGCTTATTAAAGTTTAACATTGAGAATTTTAAATTGCTCTGCTCTGAGCTCGCACCGCCGGTCTCGGCCTCTGGGCGCCTCGGAGGGCTCTGTCGCCCTCTCTCTGCTGTCTGCTCTTTCTAGTGAGCTGCGCGGAGCTTTGGTTTTCATTTTGGGGCGGCGCGACGCGCAGAGTCGGCCCCCTCTGCTGAGCGCATCGCTCTGAAAAGCCCTGGTCTTCTGTGCGTTGTTTCGAACAACTGTTTTTTGGATTTGCAGGGGAGCCATCTTGTGGGGTATGGGTTGAGTTCTCTGCGACTCAGCTTCCGCCATGGGTGATCCCGGGGGTGAGGAGCCCTCTTCCACTCCTCCGATCTCGGCTGAAGAATCTTTTCGCCACCTGTTATCTCAGAAAGGGAAAAAGCGACCGGCCCCTGAGGTCCCAAAGTTCATTAAAAAACTTGAGGAAATCCCTGAGATAGCCCTGCAAGAAGATCAACCAATTAAAATAGCCCTTGCCCTTGCTGACAGAGGACTGGTTGGGAAATTTATGGGTCGATGGCCTTCTACCAAAACCACTGATGATTGGATTCAACGCAACTGGAGACCACAACTGAAAGATAATGTGATCTGCTATGCGGTTGGCAGAGGCTTTTTCATTTTCGAGTTCACCTCCAAAGAAGACCGAGATCTAGTATTCAGAAATGGTCTGTATTTCATGGGAAATCAGGGTCTGTATCTCAATAAATGGACCCCTGACTTTGATCCTTCAGTTGATGTCCCGAAGGAAGTCCCAGTCTGGGTTCGTCTCCCCAATCTCCCGATCCACTGCTGGAGCTTTCAATCTTTGCAAATGATTGGGAATGGTCTGGGCAGATTCATCGACAAAGCAGATAATAAGGGCCAATACACCTGTGCTAGAATCTGTGTGGAAGTCGACTTAGAAGCTGGGTTACCTGAGGCGGTTAAACTTACAGTGGGAGAATGGCAACACTATCAAAAATTAGACTACGAGCAACTGCCTTTCAAATGCAGAACCTGTCATGAACACGGACACTTCCAACGGAACTGTCCTAAAGCCCCAGCCGGGACTAAGGAGGACGAAGAAGGGTGGAAAGAAGTCAAAAGAGGAAAGTCTAACCCAAGGACGACTGAGAAGAAAAATGCTGGGCCAGTGGGGAAACCCCAGACCAAGCCAAAGGCCAATGAAGCTCCAAAGGTTGGTTCCTCCTCAGGAGGGAACGAAGAAACCATCAGGGTTCAAGAAGAAACGGAAGACTTGCCGAAGAATGCAATAGAAAATGATACTGAAACAAACGCCCTCCCAGCAGATAGAGGCAATGAAAGAACTGCCGATAAAGAAGAGCATATCAGACTGGACTCCGAAACTGATGAAGAATCAGAAGAAAGAGTCTATGAATCAGATAGCTCGCAAGTTACCCCTACCAAAACGACCAGGGGTCGAAAATCCAAGAAGAAACAGAGAGAGGAGAAAACTTATCTGGATGTTCTCCAAGGCTCCCAGAAAACACTCAAGGGAATGATGAATACAAGATCCGGACGCAAGCATGGCCCGGCTCCAAAAGGAGCCACTTCCCATTCCAATAAATAATGAAATACGTCTCCTGGAATTGTAGAGGATTAGGCAGCAGACTGAAAGAAGATGCCCTGAAAGATATAGTGAGAACATATTCGCCTGAAATCCTACTCATCCAGGAGACAAAGTTGGAGGAACTTCTTCTCCTCCATGCTAGCAAATCCTTCTGGCGTAAAGGACATGGGAGTGTTGTCAGTGCAAGAGGTGCCTCCGGAGGAATCGGTTCCTTCTGGGATTGCTCTCTCTATGACCTGATTCAAAAAGATAGCTCTCCACACTGGCTTTTCACGAAGCTCCTCCATAAAGACTCTGGCAAACAAGTAAGTATATTCAATATATATGCACCAGTCCTTCCATTTGAGAAAAAAGCATGTTGGGATTCGATTTTGTCCTATCTTTCGTTGCACAATCCAGAAAACATTATTATTGCAGGAGATTTGAATGTCACTCTAGCTGTAAATGAGAAAAAGGGGGGCTCCCCAGTCAGGGATCCAGCTAGAGAGTGGGTTGAAGACCTTATGTTGGGCTGGGAGATGGAGGATATCAAGCCCACTTCTGGGAAGTTCACCTAGTCCAATAAAAGGGTTGGTCGCAGCCATATAGCTGCTCGATTGGACAAATTTCTTGTCCAATCCTCTTTTCTGACCAACGATCTAATGGCCTCTTCCAAAATCCTACCAAACAGTACCTCTAATCACAAGCTCATTCTCCTTGAACTTTCCATGGATGTAAGCCTTGGCCCTATTCCCTTTAGATTCAGTCCATTGTGGCTTCAGCATGATGGCTTTCAAGAGGTGGTTTCAGAGTCCTGGAACAGGCATGTTCATGGTTCCCCTTTCTTCGTGTGGGAAGAAAAAATGAGGGGACTAAAAAGAAGGCTCAAGGAGTGGGCTAGAAAGTTGAAATCTCCCACCTCCAAGAGAAAGGAGGCTTTGGACAGTCTTGCTGCCCACCAATTATCTTTGGAAAATACTGCTGTCTCCCATGACCTACTTCAAACAGAAGTTGATCTGCAAAAAGAACTCCACAAAGCAAGCAGGGAAGAAGAAGAGTACTGGAGACAAAAATCCAGAACTCTTTGGTTACAAGCTGGGGACAAAAATACTAGCTTCTTCCACAAACAAGCTGAAGCACGCAAGCACTTCAAAACAGTAAAAGAAATTCACCATCAAAACGCAGTGATCAAGGATTTTGAAGGCATAAAGAGGGCTGCCCACTCTTACTTCAAAGATCTCTACTCTGCCCCCGATGATCCTCCCATTGATCCTCAGGCCTATCTGATGGACTTAATTCCCCAATGTATCCAAGATTCTGACAACTCTATGCTGACTGCTCCAATCAGCATGAATGAACTTAAATTTGCCCTGGATAGTATGGAACCCGATAAAGCTCCTGGCCCGGATGGGTTCCCGGTTAGATTCTATCTATCCTGTTGGGCCACAATAAAAAATGACTTGTTGAGAATGGTCAGAAAATCTCAATCTTGTGCCAAGATTGGAGGCGGCATCAATTCAGCATTCCTTGCCTTGATCCCAAAAGAGAAAGGCGCATCCGATTTCAGCAGATTCAGGCCAATCTCCTTGTGTAACTCTAGTTACAAGTTGATCACCAAAATTATAGTCAATCGCCTTAAGAAGATTCTGTCGTCCATTATCCCTAAAAATCAAGGAGGATTCATCAAAGGGAGAAAAATTATGGATAATATTGTGCTGGTGCAAGAAGCAATCCATTCAAGCTACCACCGAAAGGAGAAAGGTATGGTGATTAAACTAGATCTGGCTAATGCCTTTGATAGGGTGAGACATGATTTTCTGTTTATTGTGATGACGAAAATGGGCTTCTCTTCAGCCATCATTAATTGGGTTAAAGCCTGCATTGCCTCTCCTTGGATAGCGCCATTGGTCAATGGTCGACCTTCAGAATTTTTCCAAGCCTCTAGGGGCCTTAGACAAGGCTGCCCCTTGTCACCGCTTCTGTATGCTATTCAAGCCACTGTGCTCAGTTTCCAGCTCGAATTTGGTCAACAGACTCAAACCCTCCCTGGCCTTCGTATGGCTAGCAATGTCAAAGACATAAACCATGCTCAATTTGTCGATGACACTTTATTGCTAGGTGGGGCAAGCATTCACTCTGCAAGACACTTCAAGAAGGAGCTGGATATTTACAGAGAGGTCTCGGGCAGCAAGATCAATTACCTAAAAAGCACAATATATGGCTGGAACTTCTCGGTCAAGGAATTAACCGAAATTGCAAGGTTTCTTGATATGGAAGGATCCTGGGCCTGGGACTCTTTTAAATATCTGGGGATCCCAATCTTCAAGGCCAACCCTAAAGTAGCCCACTGGATGCCCCTGCTGGACAAGATTAAACTCAGAATCCAATCCTGGGGAGCCTCTTGGCTGAACAACGCTGGAAAGGTCATTCTGATGAAAGTTGTCCTGTCAAGTATGCCACTATATCAGCACTCCATCCTCCTTGCCCCTAAATCCTTCATAAGCAAAATGGAAGCACTTCTGAGGCGTTTCCTATGGGAAGGGGGAAAAATAATGAACGAAGGCTCCACCTTGTTAACTGGGATACTATTAAAAAGCCATTTATGGAAGGAGGTCTCCAAATGCGCGATCTAGCTGCCCAGAATCTGGCCTTGGGAGCTAAGCTGCTCTGGAACATTGTCTCTGGAAATTTAAGTTGGAGCAAGAAGGTCCTGTGGAAAAAATATTTTCATGGGCAGCGCCTTAGATGCTTGGACCAGCCTCCTAGAACTTCCAAAGGTTCACCTGTTTTTAAACTCTGTCTCAAAGCCTTGGAGCACTTCAACCATAATCTGTACTGGATCCCAGGTAATGGGAAAAAAATTAGAATCTGGGATGATCCAATTCTGGGCGATCAACCTTTGAATCAGATGGAAGATCTAGCCAATATCAAAGCCTGGCTACAGGCCCGCAATCTAAATACCCTCTGGGACATCTCCACCTGGTCAGAGGATGCTTCCTGTCTATGGAACAGCTGGTACCTGGGGGAGATTCCTCAGTGGCTGGAAGGTGAAGCCTCGATTTTGCTGGATAGGCTCCAAGGAAAATCCCCTTTAAGAGCTTCTGCTAAGGACAAACGAGGGTGGGGATCGCGCTCTGGTGTATATTCAGCTTCTGAAGGTTACAATAGTTTGAAGGCCTTTCCAAATGTTCCTCCGAATCCTGCTCCATGGAAATTTATTTGGGCATTCCCCTCTCTCCCCAAAGTTGATTTCTTCTGCTGGACTTTAGCACACAACAGCATCCTCACTAGAGATAATCTCCGCAGGCGTGGTATGGAAGGTCCTTCCATGTGCACCCTGTGTATGTCGGATGATGAAACCGCTGATCATATGTTCTTAAATTGTCCCTTTGCTCTAGAAGTCTGGAAGGGTGTCATGCTGCTAGATTCTGACAAAATAGAGCTCCCAAGGAACATCCCCAATCTTATTCAAAACTGGGTCACTCTATCCCCGTTCGATCTCTCCAAAAAACACCTTCTCAAAACTTGTTGGATGTGGATTCCCAAATTTGTTTGTTGGAAGTTGTGGCTGGAAAGGAACAACAGAACATTTAGGAATGAAAGCGGCAACCCAACAAGAGTCATCAATAAAGTCAAAGCTTTTTTGGGGGAATCTCTAGCAGCCAATACTATCATAAAGAATGGAAAAGAGCTGGACAGAGAGGAGGATCTCTGGTTGAAAGGGCTATTCCCAAATCATAAGGATCGTTCCCCTACTCCTGCCATTGCCATCTCCAACTGGGAAATTCGGTTGGGAGAACAGGAGTTCATTAAGTGGAGATCGGCTCTGAATGAACACTGTCTATTTTTCGACGGGGCCTCTAAAGGCAACCCTGGTATCGCTGGAGGTGGAGGGGTTCTCCTAGGTCCTGATGGTTCCACTGTGATTCGATTTGCCTGGGGTCTGGGCAGGGAAACTAATAACAGAGCGGAGGCTCTTGCTCTGTGGCAGGGTCTGAATCAAGCGATTAAAGGTAACTTCCTCTCCATCTCTGTATTCGGGGACTCCAGGCTCATTATCCAGGCGTTGAATACTCATAAGAATCCTGCTAAGCTTCAATTATCCACCGTCCTCAGGAAAATCAGGTTAATATTGCCAAAATTTCTCAAAATCTCTTTCTATCACATCCCCAGGAAGTTAAATTCCCAGGCGGACAAGGAAGCCAATCTTGGCTCTCTTCGAAGTAAAAGATCTCTTACTGTTAATCAAGCTGAATCAATCTGCAATATCCCTTAAGAACTGTGACTTTTGGGTCCCCCTCCCCCTGGGTTCCACTCTGTTTCCAAACCACGGCCTTTTTCTCCCTGATCCGATCGCCAACCTTCTGTATCGAAGCAACCTGACCTATCCCCATTTCTCCGTGCTGTGACCTCTCTCAACTTTATTTCTCTCCAAGGTTGACAGAGAGGCACATTGGATTTACTGATTAATTTCCCAAGCCTGTGACTTCGACCGAATATCTGCAGGTTTTACTTGACTTCACTTCTTAAAAGCCAGCATGCTCCTTCCCCTGTTTTCCATGCGGTTTCCCTCTGCTTTCCGTGGAAAGGACGCCAGGCGATCATCTTCAGCTCCGTGGTAGAAGCACTCATTCAGTTTCAGATTGGATCTACAGGCTCCTAAAGGGGGGATCTCCTCTCGGCCCCTGATCTGCTAAATTTCGGGCGTTCATTCGTGACTTTCCTGTCATCTTCAAGGTGTCTCAGTACCTGTTGCAAGTTTTCCTGGCGCTTTAGAAAAATGTTGCTCCGTGCTATTAGCCAGAGCAGGAATGTAACGGCTCTCGGCTGCTGTTTTGGCGCCGATTAATAAAATTTACCCGTTTCTGTCTATAAAAAAAACATTGAGAATTTAATTTTGTTAATTTTTTTATTATTTAAATTTATTTATTTGTCACGTGATCCGTTGAGATGTTGTTATGAGGAGATAGAATAGTAGGTAGTTTGGGTTTTATAAAAAAAAAAAAAATTATGTATTTTGTTTATTTTATTACATTTTATTTTTTTTTTTAATTAAGTTTTTTTATTTATTATACTTGCTTTTGCTTTGACTGCATATTAGTTTGTTTTTCACCAAAAATTTATGTCCCTTATTAAAGTTTAACATGGACAATTTAATTTTGTTAAATTTTATTATTATTTAAATTTATTTATTTGTAAGGTGATTGGTTGAAATCTTATTATGAGTTGTTTAGTAACTTCCATTTTATGTTGTTTAGTAACTTACATCTCTATTACTCACTAATTTTATGATTTTAGTATTATTTCATTTTTATTTAACTTTATTATTTTAAATTTTTTTTCTTTTTTTCTGTTTTTTCCAAGGAAAAATGCGTAATTTTATTAGTTAAAACAAAATTACATGTTACATTTTACTCTGAACCAAGCATCATCAAGTCTATGACTAATGATAAGCAGAAATATGCAAAAAAAAACAAGAACTAATATACAATATGGACTTAAGCTAGGCTTTTCTCCCCTTCTTTTTTTTCCACCCTGCGTCATTCCCCTTGGAAGCGCGTGTCTGAGACAAGTGAAAGTTGAAAGCCAGGTCTTGCATTATCTTTTTCTGAGTCTGAGTTATCTGTTGAGTGGGTACGTTTATACCCACTTGTTTCCATATCTTCTAGATTATTTGTTGTTTGTTCCTGGTTTTCCTGCATTTCATTGAGGTCCTGAGGGATTTCCCCTTGGCTTTCTTGGACTTGTGTTGCCTAGGTGTTCCTGGTGAGTATAGGTTCCTCCTCCGCTTCATCTTCCTCCTCAGCTTGGTGAGGGAAGTTCCATCCTTTGGGCTGCTTCCCATTCTTCTTCTTTCTGTCGGTGTCTTTCTTGCCTTCAGGGCACATATTTTGTAGATGACCTATTTGTTTGCAAATTCTACATCTGAAAGCAGTGTTCTCATAGTCTAGTGTCTGAGTCCAATTCATCTGCTTATGGATCAGTTGAATGTGGTCCGGTAATCCTTTGCTGAGATCTACTTCTACACATATCCAGGCATGTGTGTAGATCCTTTCTTCCAATCTTTGGGTATCAGTTTGATATATTTCCCAACGTTGTTCCCTATTCCTAAAAGTACTCGCTCCTCCCAGAAATGGAGGGGTAGGTTGTGTAGTTGGATCCACACCGGCATTCTAGAGACTACCATGGTGTTTGCATCAAAATCAGGGAACCATGGTGTGATGAATAGACCCTTCAATCCCCAGAACCATGGACCCTCCTGTAGAATATTGTCCCTGGTATCTTTTGAATGGAATTTTACAATGAAAAACCCCTTTAAACAGAGTTGTATTTCACATTCTAGAGTCCAGTTGGTCAAGATCCAATGAAATAATTCCACCGATTTTGGCTAGAAACAATTAAAACGACAAATAATTGCTTGTGATTCAAAAGTAGAACAGTGCTCATCAGTTTTTGAATTATCTATGTTAAGTTCTAGGATTGAGTTCAGGAGCTCCATAATATATGGGCTAGGGGAGTACCAACCTGTGTTTTTGGTTCTGTGGTTGTTCTTTTCCCTTGCAGGATGTTCTTGAAAGAGGGTCCTCCATTCTTTTGCTTCAATGTGGCTTCTATGTTTTTCGAAGAACTTCCCCCATAGTCACTTCCAGTATTTGAAGTTTTGTTGGTTATTCCTACTCCACCCCTTAATCTCAAATTGAGAGTTATGGAGGACGCAGGTTGGATGTGGTAATCCTTCAAACCCCTGTTATCCTGTAATGCTCTGCCTTCGAATATTAGATTATGCGTTTGGACAGGGTATCCAGCCTATTGCATGATTCTGAGTTTCAATTGTTTCACACCATCTACTAAATTAACCCAGATTAAAAATGAACACACTACAGGGTTTTTATAAAAAATTGAAATCAGTCAGACAAATCCAGGTTCCTAGTGCCATTCTCTCCCTGTATGCCTAGAAAATGGGTACCGGAAGAGGGTTTGTGAGCCACAGGGGGGCGGATGGTGCGGGCAGAAGCCATAAGTTGTGCCAAGTTTGTCAGAGTGTAAGCAATAAATGGCACCCGGGCCTACAAAGCCAAAGGAGGGCTCGGAGAACAACACAGGATGAAGAGCACATTCCCCAAGAAGCTAAGAGACCAAGGTTATAGGACCAGTTTCCCGCCACCCATGCCATCTCTCGCAAACCAATAGAGAGACCCCCTATCATCTTCCAGGATAGTCAAGGTTGTTGTCTGAGTCGAGGCCCCAGTAGATTCCGCCTCTTCGTTCCTATACTTCACAAATAGGTGGCATGGGAATGATGAGCAACACGTTGAGATGCCAACTCCCTCCATAGAGCCTCCAACCACTGTCGCAGTTCAGTGCACCTGTGAGCCCTCTACAGCCCCTCCAATAGTTGTAGTCTCGACTGTCTGGTTTCTTGGATACAACGCCGAAGAAGGCGGGTCTTTGTCTTATCTTTACTAGGCAGCCGATCCATTTTGCAGCCTAGAGATCCAGACTGATCCTACAAGCCAACCTGTGGAAGGGATCTGGCGGCCGCACCCAACAAAATTTTCTCACATTGATATGACCTAGCTCCATTTTGCGCCATCTCTTCCTTATCTCCTCTTTTTCCTTTTTTTGTTATTTCCATTTTCTTGAATTATAATTGTTTTTGTCTATATTTTCAATTTAAAATGACTTATTATTATATTAGTTTTTTGTCCATATTTTCAATTTTTATTATATTAAAAACATATTTAATTATAATATATATATATATATATATATATATATATATATATATATATATATATATATATATATATATATATATATATATATATATATATATATAACTCATGTAAAATATATAAATGCAACGGAGGATGGGATACATATTCCAAGCTGAATGTTGGGCAAGACATCCTGGGGGTGATCATTTGGTTGTTTGTGGCTAAGGAAATTGGCAAAGGCAATGGCTAAGGATTTGGAAAGACAAAATGGCATTTTTGGCACAATTATTTATGAAAATAAAGGAAATTAGGAGAAAAGGAAGATGAAAGGTCACAGGTTGCATGTGAGGAGGAAAATGAAGGAAAATAATGGAAAATGAAGAAAATAGAGGCCTCATTAATAAAAAGACTTTTGAGGATCAATTTACAGGCTCTTAGTCAATGTAACCTTTTGTCAGTGGAGTTTTGGAGCTCTTTCATTATTCTCTGTCCTCTCACTCAGTCATGGACACTTAGATTTTCTTGGATCACTTTGGCATTGGAGCAAGAAAGTCAAAGAAGGCAAAAAGAAGCAAATATCAAGCAGGGAAAGGCAGGATCAAGCAGCTACAACAGGCTTCATTGCAGGTATCAACTTGCATGTGTATTTTCCTTGCTATATTTGGCATGCATGGGATTGCATGTGTTTCTTTTCTACCATGGCATGGGTTTTTCTAGGTGTGATAGTATTTTCAGCCTAGCCTTGCCATTTCCTGATAGCTTTGATGAGATGGGTTCTCTCATTCGGTTTATGTGGGATGGACGGATTGGATTCGAAGTTGAGTGGGGTGGATCTTCAAATTGACAAACACATGGTCTGAGTGGTCCCTGAACCAGACTAAGGATCATGAAGCCACTAGCCTAGTAACCCCTGAACTGGACTGTGGGTTGTGGTAAAGCCATATTGTGTGCCTCGGTGGGCCTAGGAATCCTTGCTAATGAATGGCGAGATATACGGTAAAGCCAAGAGGTGGATTTTCTCTCCATTCGGCCTAATGATCCCAGGATGGGATGCACGGTAAAGCCTGGAGAGTATGTCTCGGTGTAGGGCCTAGTGATCTTTGAATCAGACTGTGGATGCACAGTAAATCCTAAGAGACTAGGAGGCACTCAAATTCCTCATGGTGTAGGCGGAGAACTCCAATGGCATCCATGTTGATTGGTGTTTTCTAGTGTGTTCTATGAGTCCCAATTCATGCTTGGAATATGGCACAGGGGTGATTGGCTAAAGAGAGACTTGGCTCAGTCAATCTATGGTCGGGTGGAACGTGGTAGTCCGATCTCCGATTGGTTCATTGCATTCATTAATGAGAAATTCATTCCCTTGTTTTTCATGTGTAAATGTACCAATGTATATGTGGATTTTATGGCTGATATGTTTATCTTTGCTCCTATTACGCTGGTTATATGCATGTTTTATGACAACATCTATGTATGGCTCTCAGCATGGTTTACTTGTACATGAATGGATAATGTGTATATGAACTAATAGATGATAATGCAGCGATTGATATGAGGGAACAATGGTTCATAGCGATTCTCATATAAGTATGAGATCCCTACACTTAATTATGTTGTTTACACCTATAGGTTACATGTTGATGATATGTTTGACGAAATGTTTATCATCGCTAATAGGGGTCTGGTTATGGTCTTCTTTATTTTATTGCTTTTGCATCATTGTTTCCCTATATTTTTACTGATTCTAAGCTATCACTCCATTTTGGGCAATGGCCTAGGCTTTGGGCCTGAAAAAGTGGCTTAAAACTTGGGGTCGCTGGCATATAACTGGAAATTTTGGTCCTTGGTCGCTGGCAGGCAAGCCTGCGAGAGCAACTTTGGGTTGTTGGTCGCTCCCTTGCCCATAGCATGAAAGCGACTATGGCCTAAGAGATCCAGAACAGCAGTGAAACCTAGGGATAGGTTGTCTGAGTAGCTGACTTATCTCCTGAGGGTTCTGTTGATGACCTTAGATGACTATGCATGATGTTCCATCGATTCCACTTCCTTAAGGCCACATAGTAGGTCAAATCTTATCATAGTAGCCTCTCGTCTCATGTTTACCCCGGTTGGCATGGTTACTTGGATGGATGTAGGAGGAGGGTGTTACAGAGTGGTATCAGAGCATTGTTCAACCCTCAGACTGGATGGGCGGTGTGTGTTGGTCATGCATGCATGTCAGTTACATGTGTGTCTCTTCCACTTACATTTCATGTGTTAGTTGCATTTTGTTGATGATTGATTATGGTTTTAGTATGGTTGTTATGGAGAATTTGATATTGATTTCGTGAAATGTATTTGTCATGAGTATATGACTGGTTGCATATAGATTATATGTCACTTACATATTGTTGTATGTCGCTTGATTACATCCTTGTATGTTAGGTTCCATTCTTGTATGTCTGATTACATGTATCAGTCTTGTAGGCTGGTTACAAGTATTGATCGCTTATGCTCGACTACATGTGTTCGTGTGTATGTGTAGTTAATTATGCATTGATTATTGTAGTGTAGGAAAATTCTCTCTGCGAACAGAGACAATCCCTCTAGCCCAAGAGAGTGGGTCTAGACACAAACAAGACAATCTAACGTAAATTTCCTTATATTAGGATTTAATAAGAGGGCCTACCTCTTATAACGCTAATCCACTTGATGGCGATCTTGCTTCCTTGATCCAGCTTCCTTTTTTTCCTTTCATTCAAGTACCTGAAACAAACATGCAAGAAACAACAGCAAATGTGATAGCATAAAATCAAATCCAATCTACTTAAAAGGTCAAGGAGTTATAGCTATCAAATGTAATATTACACCCAATATAGGAAATAAACCATTAGTTGTATTAAAATAAACTTCAAAGAGAAATACAATTGAAGCCTTGACGTTGGAGATCTCCTTTGCGGTATCCAATTCCTGCTACACGCCTTTTCAACACTCTTTTCCTCCTCTAGCTTGACACGAAATGGCTTCTAAGCTCTAGCTCTCTCTCCTCATGCTTTAGCTACCAAAGACTAGTCTTTTTTCATCTAAGACTAATCTTCTTCTATCGAAAGCTAAAGATTTCATAGTTTTGCAGCTAGTTCTATCTCTCCACCACTTTCACTATGTGTTGTATTGTCTTGTCTCTAACCAAAAATGGTAAGAGGAAGTGGTTTATATAGGGAGAGGAGGATAAGAATGAGATCCACTCAAGGGGGAAGAAGGTCTTATCTCCTTAGGAAGGTCCACTTTTAAGGGGAAAGAACCTTATATGGAGTTCTCAGCCCTTATCCAACCAAACGAACATCCAGCACATTGCCACTAAAAGTTTCTAGACATGAAACTTTGTTTCCTTTTATAAAAAATTTCCAAAAGTAGACTGGTGTGGGTATTGGGCTAACAGTAGCGCCAATCGGCACGGGTCACAGTGTAAAACTCTGCCATCGACGCGGGTGAGACACTGGGAAAGAGCGTTGATCTTAAAAACTGGGTTTTAAGAAGGATTCTCTAGAAATGTTCTGAAGGGAGTGGGGACTACTTTCTTCAAACTTCAAGGGATGTAAGAGCATAGGTTTCATGGTGAAAGTATAACATAGTAGTCACTACTAGGGTTCTCTGGGATTAGGAACGGGGAGTGACAGGAGAGTGACAAATTACTGTGTAACAGATGCCCCCTAAAGCATGAAGTCAAAGCTAAGAGTGATGGCTGAAATGCTTTAAGACGAAGCGAGGACTTGGAATACCAGCATCGGAAGACCTGTAACTCAAACATACATGTACATATCTGAAATCTGATAGTCATGCATGATAAACATGAGAGGCATATAACAATACATGAATCAATGGTATAGGCGCATCTATCCATCAAGAAAAGGATCATGTGTATGGATCCTCGGCATGGACACAGCCATCCGATTGAAGGGATCATATGAAAAGACCCACGGTATGGTCGCAGCCATTCGACTAAGCAGGATCAAAATGATACCCACGGCATGGTCGCAGTCATCTGTCTAAAGAATCATGTATATAATCATTAATGACTCATCACTCCTCGCAACCTATACTTTTGTGATCTAAGTCCCGAGTCTTGTGCTCCAACACAACCCGATCAAAGTATAAATTCTAACATGTGAATAGACGTGCTGAAGTCGAACATGCTAGAAAATCACTTGATTATCGGCCAATGATGTGAACCATTAACAAGTGCAAGAGAAACTACCCATAATGTCAATGGCTCTCAAGGTATTACCAGTACAATTCACAAAGTGTGAATAAGGAATTGAAGTCGAACACCCGTGAAATTACTCAATTGAGGGAAAATGATGAGAACATGTCATCTGTGCGAAGAAATTGCCATTGAGGCATGCAAGCTCTAAGGTACTAGAAAGGAGTTTCTAGATCAACTTCCTAGATAATTAGCTAAAGTCGACAAGAAGTGATTCGTCGAAGGAAGGTCATAATGGATCCTTCATCATCGGCACAAAACGAGAAACACAATGAATGAGAGTAATCCAAGAATGTGATAGATGATTAGACAATGTACAGGCAAGAAGACTTCTCTTGAACATGTGGATGACACGACTCCAGAGTTTGGCAGCATTTTACATCATAGGATCAAAGGTGATGGTGACGTGGCAGAGATTAGATGATAGGTTAAAATGGATAACCCAAACCTAGGAAGGAAAGTGATAGAGTGAGGATGTCCCAAAACCCGACATGAACAACAAATGAGTGTCAATGTTCAAGAGCGACATGCTGCCTCAAGTGAAGAATATAACTGATGAATACTTCCAATTTTCCCCCACCATTTCTAGCGAGTACCCTAGTCCTTTTTGAAACACAAGATTGAAGGGGATAGCATATGCTTATAATATAATCCCATCCTTCGGATGGGTCCTACCTAGTAAATTTTAACGAGCCCTAGGAAGGAGAAGCTCGATCTCGTCATAATGACAATTCCTATGTCATTTAATCTTTTAACGAGTCCCACAAAGGTGAAACTCGGAATCATTTTCATGTTTAGAGAGTTTGAAAAAGACATGAAAAGGAAAACTCCCAAGGGTCCCTTTTTGTAAAGTTGTCTCTCAAACCCGAAAAGGTAGAAAACAATATCCAAGAGAACCTCCTAGTCATGTTTAACTAAGGTATTCCTTTTTCGTAAATATTTTTATCCCAACCCAAAACAGGGGTAAACGTATATTGGGTAAACGACGTTTCGCAGCCTTTAACGAGTTCAAAATGACAAGAGCTCAATAATATTTTCATATTTTGAGAGTTAGAAAAGAGCTCAAAGGTGACTCCCGGCTTTTATTTGCTTTAATGAGTCTAAAATGGAAAGTTACTCTGCAATCTTTTCATTTTTTATGAGTTATAAAAGAGGTTAAAGGTGACTCATCCTGGAGGAACGAGTGGTATAAAGGGTAGAAACTTGTTCCGGTTATGGTAGAACTGCTCAAAAACTAAGAGGTCAAGAGGTTGGCTAGTAAAACCACTCATCATTGTGGTTCCTCAAGAAAGGGTAAAACAACCAAGTGAAAGAGAATGATCGGCCAAAGAGATGGTGGCAATGGAATGGAGAAAAAACCAAGGCTTATCTGACAAAAATCAACTGATAAAACAGCAATCACGAGATGTAAAGTGGGAATGGTTTCATTTTTACACAAGCTTGAAATGAAAAACTATGCTTGGATGAAAAAATTGGCATGCCCCTAGCATGATGAGAGCCAAGGCACATGCCCCCCAAACTTCATTTCATTCACCGAAGTAGACATCAGGATGTTAAAAGGTGGATGGAATGAAGTTTCACTTTCGAGATCAAGGAAAGACTGGACTGGAATTTGACGAGATCTTAGTCAAATACTCAATTTGGAAAAGGGAGTTGTTTCATTTTTTAACGAGGTTTACACAGTAAAAGAACTAACCTCAAGACTCCTTGTTTCATTTTTAAGGAGCTTGACACAAGACCAGGAACCATGCTCCAACACTTTGTTTCATTTTAATTTTTTTAACGAGGTTGAAACAAGACCAGGAACTATCCCCATGACATTTGTTTCATTTTTTAACTAGGTTGATATAGGAACAAACTATCCTCGAACATCTGTTTCATTTTTTAACGAGGTTGATACAGGAACAAACTATCCTCGAACATCTGTTTCATTTTTTAATGAGTTTGATACATGAACAAACTATCCTCAAACGTTGTTTCATTTTTAACGAGTTTAACACAGTAAAAGAACTATCCTCGTACATTGTTTCATTTTTAATGAGAGAAATATCCTCGTATCAGCTGATCATGGACCATACGAGAACATGGCACCCAAGAGGTCCTCATTGGACGAGAGAACTACGCTTTGGGAGGAACACATGTCAACTGGTACAAATGACAAATCAGGTTCCAATGGCCCCAATACATAATGTACCATGCCATCTGCGCGATCATCAACAGATGTGGAGACAGAACAGGTAGGGTACTGCTTGCAAACGAGAACCAATAGGGGATGACGGTAGGATTGGAGCCATCTGGTGACCAACGAATGATAATTGATCAATGGTCACTATTCTCGCTTCATGTGGAAAACAAACCACATGGAAGAGCGAAGAAACAAGAGCTCCCATGACATAAACATAGTCGCACCCAAGGAGAAGATTGAAATACAAGGTACCTTAGACTACCATCATGTCTATATAGACGGTCTTTCCTCCCAAATTAATAGGGAACTTTTGAAGGATCCTAAGGGCTGACTGGTTCCTCCGTTGAAAGCCAACAGATTCTGGGTGACAGGCACAAGATGTGGGGAACCCAAAGCTTTCCAAGTAGTAGAAGATATGATGCTAAAAGACGCGCATTCATCTAATATAGTGCCATGTACTACCATATTATAATCTTGTCCTGTGATCTAGAAAGGCACATAAGATGGAAGATAGAAAGCAGTCAATTGACTCCAATCAAAAGAAATGACAGAACTACTTGGTGGGGGTATCATATGATTCCCCCCATGCTCTGCAGGAATAGGAGATAGACTCTCCTGAATAGCTGGGACGGGAGGATCACTCTTCGATTCATGAGAATATGAGGAGACGAGAAGAACATGAGCAGTATGTTCATCACTCTCTTTGGGAACAGAGTGAACAATTGATGGCGGAGCCAAGTTGACACTCTTTTCAACCAATGGATGGTCATGAATAGACAAAAGAGAGTCATGCTTAGGAAGAGCAGGACAAGCAAGAGATGAATCCAAGTCAATCTCTTTACCAACTAGGAGAGGGTTAGAATAAAGCCTCTGATAACCAACCAGAATTTGGGGTTAAAGAGCTGTAAGGTTTTCCAAAACTTTGGAAGCTTTGTCCATAAGAGGACAAAGGTGAAGAAGATGCTCTCCTTCACATAACCTACAGGGGAATTTAATATTTCCCTTCTTCTTACCATCATTAGCTGAAGGTGTAGCATCAACATGATCTCCAGAGGTCGACGAGGATGGTCGATTCAGGTCTTGAGACCATACCTCTAAGACTCTAGGAATACCAAGACAGTCTCGAAGGAGATGGTCACCCTTACATAGCCTGCAAGGGAATTTTACCTTCCACAAAGGATCAGAAGGTTTTTCGACAGGAAGTGCATTTGGAGCAATAGTTGCACGGTTGGCCTCTCGCTTATCTGACTTCTTCTTCTTCATCTTCTTCTTCTTCTTCTTAGCCTCCTGGTTACTGGATTTCAAACTTTCACTAGGCGAAGTAGAAGAGGAAGGTGAAGAAATAGGGGAAGAAGGTGAGAGGTCAACCTTAGAATCAATGTGATGTGATTCAAATGAAGGAGATGGCTGGGCAGGAGTTGGGACACTCGGGACCACCGAGGTCAAAAATAATCAGACCGGTAAACCAATGGTAACCCAAGGAGGGACAACATCACCATATAAGGAGCACCAGCATTTCCAAAAGAAGGAAAAGGACCAGAATTCCCATCCGAGGGGAATCCTTAACTGGTAGACTCTGGAAATGTTTCCATTGGAATCGACCCTAAAGAATCACTAAGGAAGATAACTTTAACTAGGAATATTTCGTGGGCAGTTAATTTTAAGACACTGAAACAAAACTTTTCCTTTTCATGTTTTAAGAGTCGAGAAAAGGACGAAAGGTGACTCTAGTTGCTTTCATATTTAACGAGCTCGAAAGGACAAGTGCTCGATGATATTTTAAATTTAAAGAGTCAAAAAGACCAAAATGATTGCTCAGGATAATCTAGGCAAAAAGGGATTACCAGGTAACCGTGAACTGTAGAATACCTCCCGGCAAACCGAAAAGTACGAGCAGGAAATCTCCCTGAATGTTGTGTTTGGTGTATCACGTTTACAAGGCGGTAGACTCGGCTTCCTATGGATAAAGGATTGCAAAACTAGTGGGGTCTCCCTTTATATACGCGATGGTACAAGAAGCACAAGTCCATACTAGCATTGTCTAATGCCGAAACGAACGACAGCTGCTAGATTTAAAGACGTCGAAACACGTCTCTAGCCTAGACCACTAAATGTGAGTGTTAAGTTTCAATGCTTCCTTAGGTTAATTCAGTAATTTTTAACGATTGATCTTGAATTAGGTTTCAATTCCAAGGCCTTATCGTTGTCATCTAAAAACTCCTATATGCAACTGTATGAGAAAAGAAATCTTTCTTCGTTGAAAGTTGACTCTAATTGAGGGATAGAGAGCACACAATCTATGCAACAGTCAAAGAATGAAATCTATCACTAATACATGTCCTAAATGCACTTAATCTTCCCTTAACAACAAAACAAGTTTCATTTCATTTCCAATGCTTATGATGATGCAATTCTAGCTTCTTAATGACACTACTAATGCAATATTTTCTCTTAAGTAAACTAGAATGATGTTCTTCTTTTCATAAAATGCAAAATGAATCTTTCACATAAAGCACTTTTAGTGAAAATTTCACAATTCCGAACAAACAAGCATCGATCAAATCCAAAGCATGATAAATGAAACTAAAAGCAACTTCTTCCTTGAATCAAACAAACCAAGCACATAAATGCTTCAATCGACAAACCAAGCAATGTAATCTATGCTCAGAAAGAGAAAAGAGACTTGAAATAAGATAACAAATGAAACTCTTTCACTAATTCAATTGAAAATGAAGCAATGAAGATTTTGCGAATGAAAGAAGGATTAAATGAAGCAGCAAATCAAAAACTTGACACAATGAGTAAACAAAAAAAATGAATGGTAATTGACCTAGATTCCCTAGGGTCATAGAAACCATCAAAAAAACTCAAAAAAATCAAGCAATGAAAGTTCAAGCCAATCAATCAATCAAACCCAGTAAACAAATCATCTAAGTCACTTCTGGGCAGAAGAATAGAGTCTAAGGGTCAAGAAACATTGACACTATAATGCGAGAAACTCTTATTTTTTCTTAACTCAGAGACCAACATGACTTTTGGGCTGAAACTAGCACTAGTTGGCACGACAGGTGTGATTGTCAGGCTAAAACTAGCGTTGATCAATGTGACTGTTTGGCCAAAACTAGCGTTGATCGAGGGATTCAAAAATAAAAATAAAAAAAGAGATTCACACAGGGCCAAAATTAACATATCAGAGGGTGGGCTAGTGTCTTTATGCCTTCAAACAGGTCAATACAGATCCAGAAGACCATAAATAAACAAACTAGGCACACAAGCAGAAAAAATAGAGTGATGAAAAGGAGATGTATTCCCCATTATGGTCGCCAATTTTTGGTGTAGGAAAATTCTCTCTATGGACAGAGACAATCCCTCTAGCCCAAGAGAGTGGATCTAGCCACAAAAAAGACAACCTAATGTAAATTTCCTTAGATTAGGATCGAATAAGAGGGCCTACCTCTTATAACGCTAATCCACTTGATGGTGATCTTGCTTCCTTGATCCAGTTTCCTTTCGTTCCTTTCATTCAAGTACCTGAAACAAACATGAAAGAAACAATAGCAAACGTGATAGCATAAAATTGAATCCAATCTACTTAAAAGGTCAAGGAGTTCTAAGCTATCAAATGTAATATTACACCCAATATAGGAAATAAACCATTAGCTGTATTAAAATAAACTTCAAAGCGAAATACAACTGAAGCCTTAACATTGAAGATCCCCTTTGCGGTATCCAAGTCCTGCTACACGCCTTTTCAGCACTATTTTCCTCCTCTAACTTGACATGAAATGGCTTCCAAACTCTAGCTCTCTCTCCTCATGCTTTAGCTACCAAAGACTAGTCTTTTTCCATCTAAGACTAATCTTCTTCTATCGAAAGCTACAGATTTCAGAATTTTGTAGCTAGTTCTATCTCTCCACCACTTGCACTATGTGTTGTATTGTATTGTCTCTAACCAAAAATGGTAAGAGGAAGTGGTTTATATAGGGAGAGGAGTATAAGAATGAGATCCACTCAAGGGGAAGAAGGTCTTATCTCCTTGGGAAGGTCCACTTTTAAGGGGGAAAGAACCTTATATGGAGTTCTCGGCCCTTATCCAACCAAACGAACATCCAGCACATCGCCACTAGAAGTTTCTAGACGTGAAACTCCATTTCCTTTTATAAAAACTTTCCAAAAGTAGATCGATGTGGGTATTGGGCTAATAGTAGCGCCGATCGGCATGGGTCACAGTGTAAAACTCTGCCATCGGCACGGGTGAGACACTGGGAAAGAGCGTTGATCTTAAAAACTGGGTTTTAAGAAGGATTCTCTAGAAATGTTCTGAAGGGAGTGGGGACTACTTTCTTCAAACTTCAAGGGATGCAAGAGCATAGGTTTCATGGTGAAAGTATAACACAATAGTCACTACTAGGGTTCTCCGAGATCAGGAACAGGGAGTGACAGGAGAGTGACAAATTATTGTGTAACACTTATGCATGTTGATGGTTGCATGTGGCAATGCATACAGTGGAGTAATGGTTGTTGTCATGCATGAGGTCATGGTTTGTGAAGTTGATATGGTCATGCATTGATGACTGGACTCTAGCTAGAATGATGTATATATGGTTTGGTACTCATGTGTTATATGTCCATATACAGTTGTTATGCATGTATGGTCTTGGTTATAGTATGCATGAATAGTAGGTCAAACATGCCTTGTGAAGTCATGGTATGCAATTTAGGTCATCATGATGTTATTAGTTGTTATGATGCTAATGTGTTGAATGGAGTAAAGCAGGAGACGCTAATCATCATAATGAGGTTGCAGAACTAGACTTTGGGGTAAGAGTAGATCATCATACAAGTTTGCATGTTGGGCATGTAGGTAAGTAAGTTAAGGATTGTTATATGCATTAGGGTTATATACATTAGGTTTATGTACATGTCTTTTGATGTTATGGTTACATACATGATAGATGATAGTTGATTAGTATAGTCATAAGCACATGTGTCGGATAGTCAAGAATGATAGTAACATGTGGTTGTATGCATTGCTATTGATGTTTTATGATAGTTAGCTTGATGATTAGGTTATATTTGTTGATGAGTATGTTATAGGTTAACTTGTTGTTGCTATATGATAGTAACTTGATGATTAGGGTTATTGCATTAATATCTTGATGTTATATGTATTTTGTTAACTTGGTTTGACCTATGTAGATGGTTATAGTTGCGATATTCAGGTATGAATCGAAATATTTGTGATATGGTGTCGTACTAATCTAGATTGATCGTACATATGTGATTGTTATGCATGAATGAAAAATTATTATGAGCTTAAGATGTGAACATGTTAGTTAGTTATTGTTATGGATATCATGATTTATGTTTGAGTTGATATGTTGTGAAGTTGTATCGTGCTAACCTAGATTGATTGTGCAGATAAGATCGCCTCCCCTAAGATACATTAAGGTATGAGTTTGCTTATGTCGTATATTGGGTACTTGAGTGTTTAACTATGTTTTCTAGTTGATTTATCTGACATGGTGCATTCATAGCTTGCTTGAATGTTTGATTAATTGCATGATATGTGTATGAGTCTATAGGGTTGCATGAAGAAATGAGCTTATTTTAAGATGGTTGTACTAATACATACGTGTTGAGACAATTGATATGTACTTGCATGTAAGTAGGTGATAGTTGTAGAATTATGTCTAATGACTATAAGTTGACTATGGATTATGACATGATTGTTAGTCCTGCTAAAGGTTTATTTCAAATTGATAGATATTATTGTCTCGATATTTAGAACATGTGGTTGACATGTGTCAACAATTGCAGGAAACATGCTTGGTATTAGTGTGACAAGGTAATAGTTGATGTGTTTATATAACTAAGCCTCGATTGCAACAAGGTAAAAAGGTAAAAGAAAAGAATTGGGCAAGAATTCCTTGGGCTATGTTTGGAAACCCTAATTTCAAATGAATGAGTTCTTTGCACATAGGAATTCTTCTTAACCTTGATCTCGTATGACATTATGTGGATATGTGCTAGATTCATGAACATGTACTTGATAGGTTTATTAGCTAGTATTTAGTTACAGGTGGAACCATCAAGGGACTGGAGTCTTGTTGTGACCAGCAACAACCCCCCTCTCATTTAAGTATCATTCGAAATACTAAATGTATGGGGACCCTTAGTTAAAATCTAGGAAAAATAAAGTAGTGCTTAAATTTCTTTTCCGCAAATAAAGTAAGCTTAGGAAGCTCCTTTGAGATTCTTAAAATCTAAGTTTATGATAAGGTAAAAAAGTCTTTAAAATCGCATCGTAAAAAAGATAGCGGGATGCCACCATTCAAATATAATCCCAACATTTGCGAGATCGTGGCATTGAACAAATATCGTGTCGCATTCAGCAAAACTTACACGAAACACTTCAGAATTTACCGATTTGCGATGACGCCGATCGCAAGATCGCATCTCGCAAGAAGCAGGTTAACGAAATTTGTCATACATAAAACTCCTGCGATCTGCGATATTGCAATATCGCGATCTCGCGATAAAGCAATGATTGCGATGTCAGGCCAGATCAACGCTATGATGTTGTGTTTATGCGATGTTGCGACGTTGCGATCTGCGATCTGCGATGTTGCGAAGCAAATCGCAAAATCTCTCCATCACAAATATTTCTGGCACGATATTCAAGAAAATTATTTTCCATAAGCTGACACATGGTTATGCGCTTTAAATTCTAATAAAGGAGTTAGTTGTCAGTTATTAATAGAATATGAACGCGTGCTTTTCGAAGAATCACTTCACATAAGGTGGTGTATTTGGTATGTCTGCGGCATTTAAAACTCTCCCATCACCCTTCCTGGCCATTCATTTCTACTTCACTTGTGAATTGCAAGAACGAAGAATGTAGGACGATACAAAGCAATACACAGGTTGAAATGGGAAAGAAAAGCAAAGCCCTGAGCTCCGAAGAAAAGGAAATGGAACCTTTTTATACAGACATGGCTTGTAATAGAGACGCGGGAATCGCTACGTGGGAAGGCATGTATAATCTGCTCCAAGAAGAGAACCCCAGAGTAATGGAAGTTACTGTTGTTGCGGGCTCACAGAGTCCTTCTGAAGCAACCCTAACAGAGCTAGCTTGCTCATTCTTACATCGGATAGCAGCAAGGCCAAAAATCCTCCCATACACAGACATGGTCAAGTGGATACTCGATATCGAAGAAATCAAAAATAGACAGTTCAAAGTTCATGGTCAAGGACTCATCGATTCATTCGCTGCACAGGATTTAAAGCTCATGTATCATCTGCCCAAGCCACAGGAAACTTATAACAAGCAATTCATGGAGAAATTCGTAAAGGAGAACCAGAACCTGGCAGAAACCACCAAAGACTGGTCCAGGAGAGACGAACCGCTCAAGAAAGATAAACACGGTATGTACAGTACTGGTTCCCTTACCTCCCCATATTGCTTTGCTGCTGCCATGCTCTGTAGAATATTTGGAATGCCAGATATCAACAAATTTTCATCCAAATGGCTACCGTTACTGGATGCTGCCACAAATGCCACTATTGTAGATTGGGCCAAAATTTTATCTGATAACCTAGTCACGGCCATTGTCAGTTACCGGTCCAAAAGAGCTACGACTCAGAGAATTTATCCTCCTTTTTACCTGTCTACATATATTATGGATTGAATATGTTATGTTTCTAAGTTTCCTGTTATGGGTTGGAAGTGGACAACTCAAGACCCCTTAGCCATCCATTTCTATCATAAGGAATTGTGGGACTCTCAGTTCACTCCATACTCCTACCAAATTTGTCATGGAATTATGCTGCCCTTGTATAGAATGTTGTATGATAAAGACCCCCCGAGGTGCTCGCCTGAAGCAGAGGTAGACATCCTCCCCATCACAAGATGGTTCAGAGAGGAATTGTTCACTTATGTCAGGGTATTTGGAAGTACTGCACCCCCTCATGTTCTACCTTTGTATATCCCTGATAAACTCTTAGCTCAAGAGATTGCATATCAAACCTGTGGAGAAGGTGGCCTAACTAAAGACTTAAAGGACAAAAAGAAGGCTATACGGCCACAGTTTCCTGTGGCCTGTGGGGCCTTTTCGCTATTCGATGTAGGTCACGCACTCACGGAAGTACAGAATATGACATGTTTACAATTATTCAAATTCCCGGGAAGACCATTTGACCCTAATGAGGTTGCCCAGAATTTCACAACTACAGTCAAGATAAAGGTGTTCTTTGGGAAAAAGGATTTATTTGATGATATATTCCAACAGAAAAGTGCACTTCAAGAGATTTTGTGCGAAGCCCCATTGCAATTATCTCTAGAAGATTTCCAAAAGTTCATAATATACAGAGAAAGAAGGTTAGCCAGTATTCCTCTAGAGAAGCTACACCTACCCGCAAGCGAGCCAACTCCAAGTGTTAGTCTCAGTGGGAGTTCGAGCACTAATAGATCTAAATCCAAGTCTGAACAAGAAATGCCCAAACACTCTAAAAGATCGGAAAATGACCAGGATAGGAGAGAAGAGTCAGCTAAGGATACTGCTCAGTCAATGGAACTTCTACATCAGTAGATTATTGCCTCCCCGCAAAGAGATCCTCCTCCTCTCATCATTCAAGCACCACCAGTCACAACCGAATTAGATAAAGAATGGGAAACCTTCAATGAACTGATCAATCTTGAAGGACAAGCCCTAAAAACACCTGTGAGCAATACACAGGTAGCACAAGAAGTAGTCACAACAACAGTCAGCGATGTCTCAGATACGGAGCATATTCCTGTTGCCCCATCTTCTGAGCTTATACTCAACATAGAATAAATTCCCCCTCTGGATATATTTTATAGACCACAGAATAAAGCAGTGGTAAGAAGACAGAGAAAGAAAAGGAAATTGGAAAATACACTCTCTCAAGACGCAGAACAATTAGATGTCTTGTGGAAAGATCCCACTAGCAATCCTACTGAAAATCTCACCAAACTATCTCAGATCGCACGAGCATACGCCTCTGCGACTATTGATAAAGCATCTGAGGTATAGCAGTTGTTAAAAGAAATGGAAGACCAGATACAAGTGCTGCAACAACACTTGCAACACGCTAACACCAATAATGAAGCACAGAAAAAGCTTGAAAGGTTGCAGCAGGACTTCCAGCAAATGCAGATAGGATATCAGAAAAGTTTGGATGAGAAAGGAAAGCAGTTACAGGATTTACAAGAGATGCACAAAGACGACCCTAAGCTTACAGAATTTATTTCAGAATCCATTTCCTTGAATGAACAATTACTACAGCAGCAAGAAGTATTGAGCCAAAAGATATCACAGTGGAGTTATTATTGTGAAATTAGTGATAAGACCACTAATCAAGTGGTAGATTTACGAAGTGACTATGATCTGATTGATAAATGGGTGACTGAGTACTTGGCTTGGCAAGATGAAGACGAGGGAAAAAGAGCAGGTGCACCAAGGATAAATGAGAACCATAAAGAACTGCTCTTTAACAAATGGGACGAGCAAATCAGGGAGGCAGAACAAGCGGCAGAAATAGTAGCCACGGCAGCAAGCAGTCTTATTGATTGTATAAATGAAAATTTGCACAGGGCAAATTTGATCACAGAGACCACCCCAGGATATTTACCGAACAAACAACAACTAGAGGCAGAATGGAAACAGAGAGCGCAAGAAAAGGCAAAAGCAATTCAAGGGCTGAACAAGTTAAATTGGGAATATTACTGGGCATACTTGGTGAAGCCGCATAGCCAGTGGATGATTGTTAAGTGTATCATAAATGCGGCCGAAAAAATGGCACCAGCTCTCATCGATTTCGTTTTCTCAGCTCAGCTAAAAGCAAAATTTAGCCAGCCGACTCTCCTTAAACAGATGCTGCATACATGCAATTTCAAAGACCAAATACAGAAGTAGTTTAATTCTGAATTCAATTTTCGCTTTAATTTTGCTTAGAAAAAGGGCGGTCATTTAAACCGCATCCTGAATTTTTGTAAATAAGTTATCTATTTAGTAGTATTTAAACCCTTCTCATGCATTTAGAGAGGGGTCTAGAAATTTATCAAAAACTTTTCCTCAGAACATGCACTTTTGCACCCTCAGAGGAGGTTTTGGTGAATGAATAGAACAGGATTTGTTGATGTTTGCATTTGATGTCTGCTACTGATGTTGCACTTTTGTACTCTTAGTGGATGTTAGAGCAAAGAGAGATAAATCATTGTTGCTTGAAGCTTATGAGTAGGACTAGTCATAAATGGTACTTTTATCTCTTTACCATTTTTGCTTATATGTTAAAGTGATATACAGTTTTTAGTTGTTTATGTATTATTGCATGAATGCCTGAGTTATCATTTGGCACTTTTGTATGGTGATAACTATTTATTTATGCTTAATGTATGAATAGCTCATTATGCGATATGTTTTTCGCAACTGTTTCGTCTAACTTTTTATGCGAAGTGGTTCATCCTTATTGATTTCCTTTCTTATAATAGCTAAATGATCTTTATTACCAGTTGTTATTTGAAATCTTTTTAGATCGCATAACAGAAGAATTACATCCCGGGTTAGTATAGACTTAGATGTTGCTGCTTATTAGATTACAATAGCATAGCATTAGATTACAATAGCATAGCATTAGATTACAATTAGAATTAGAATATCTTAATTAGGAACTGTTAGACCAGGAACATCAAATTCTACACACACACACTCATAGATTTGGAAACTAGTCCCATATCCCCAGTCGGACTCGCTATACCAAATGGATAAGGAGCTGCCAACCAAGGTGCAGACCGGGCGGGTATCCCCCTTGTTGTAGACCTGATTTTCGGGGCTTCAACAAGTCCCTCGAGAGATGGTGTGGATGTGTTCAGTTGCAAGCAATGTGCTTGGCACAACAAGGTAAGGTAACTAGTATGTTGTTATGTTTATTTGTGCACTGGCATTTATGTATTTATGGTAGTATGATGCAAGGGACTGCATGGCAAGAGACTTCCATGAAATATTGAAGAAGGTTCGAGTTGAGCTTTCCCTGGGAACCATGGGTATTGAATCTTGGTGTCTGTTATTAAACTTGTGATTTTGGTCTTTGTGATTTGCTTGTGTTTGATTTACAGTTTTGTTATGTCTAATGCATGATCATGCCACTTTGTTGTGATGTCGTATTTATTTTGGTTTTCATGGTTTTCTTCTTGCTTGTTTCTTGTCCTTGCATTTTAAGTTTTGAGTCTTGGGAATTGGTTGGGAAAAGAGGAAATTAATGGAGCTCGAGGAGAACTGTGTGGTACCCAACAGGTAATGTGAGATTCAGATGAAGCTTTGTGCATGAGTAAGCATAGCGGAAGGTAAGACTATGACAATCAATTAGATTGGTTCGGTCCATTGGTGTAAATGGATAGTGGCAGTATAGTCATGAGAAAGGTAATAGGAAAGGTGAAGTGAATGGATCTGAGACATCAGATGCCTTGGCTATGTTGGGAACGATTGTTCTCAATGTTGTGCATGATGTGCATGGATAAAGGGAGTTCTCTTAACCTTGACCTTGATATCTAGTAATTATGTTATGATTATGATTATGCTTATGTTTATATATGTATACATGTAGGTGTGTATGTATGTCATGTTTGACAGGGTCATCATGGATCATGATTATTAACGCTAACATTTATATGTATATATGTGTGTGTGTGTGTGTGTGTTTGTTTTACGCTAATGTCTATATGTGTGTGTGTGTGTGTGTGTGTGTGTGTGTGTGTCAATATCTCACAAGGTTTTTATGGATCGTTCTTATGGAGGAATGATTGCTTACACAGGCGAATGACATGAAGACGTTCCTGGTCTCGTGAGGAATCAAGTGAAAGAATAGTCGTGACAAGTATATGAGGTCAATATCATGTGAATATGAATTTATATGCTTGTATTATAGCTATCTTTATGTTATGATAGTATTGACAGGCTCAAATGTATTGCCAACAACTAAGGGGGTCTCCCCGGTGTGAAGTCCCAATTAGACCTCACACCGTTTCGGATAGGAGCCCCATCCGGTATGTGGGCCCGGCTGCCACCATGAATGTTTCCGCTCTTGGTTATCAAATGAGAAGGTGTCAGAGTGGGACAAGAATGAAATGCTCAGGCAATGAAACAAAATCAACCCAAGATTGACAAATTGCAGAAATAGGTACAAACAAGTCTCAACAACAATAAGAAGAGATATGCCATGAGAGGGATCAGTGAGCTAAAACCCAATCAGACATACAATAAACAGGAACATGCCAGAAGTTAATTGCAAAGTAGTTCACAATAGGTCATTGACATGGCAAGGAACAAGTAAACACAGATTCGAAAGCACAACATACATGCAACCACTATGTACCAGTCCATAACATATTGTGTATATGAAAGCACACATACAAATATAGTGAAGTATCAGATAGCTAATACAACCACCATAAGAAAGCACGGGAATCCATGCCAAAGATTGAGATTTATCCATAATCCAATCATTATAGTAGATCAAAAAGATGACCCCACATACGTGAAACTAGCGTTGTAACTTCCAGTGTTTCAAATAAAGGACAACTTTGTTAAGAAGATGATTCTCCCTCGCTTTGTTTTTCTGTGCATGACCCCTCTCTGACTTCCTCATCATTTGGACATTGAGAATATTTCCTTTTTCCATAGGTCCTCCAATCCAAGAGTGATTTTCACCAGGGCACTACACAATTGTCACTCTGACAGCGCTCTTATCAATCATGTGCATAACGCTTTCTTCTTCGTGCTCTAAAGTTTTCCGATTGATTCCTTTATTATTCCTGGATGTTGGCTCTTATGTGATGATGATGGCCTTATCATGGCCCAAGCCTCCACTCAACACTTATGTGGTCATCATGACAAACCAAGGCCGCATAGTCGCATTATGACAGGGTTTCCTCTTCTAGCTGCTTTCTTTAAGGCATAAAAGTGTGATGGTGTGACCCTAGTGGAAATGCGACTTGCTGGAGATCGCACAATCTCATCTTGACAGACCACATTCCCTGTAGGCTTACCTCAATGCTAACGTTGGTTTGTGGTTTCAATAATAATGCACTACCACCATTTAAAAGGACCTTGTTTAATTTCATTCCTTTGCCAGCATTTTGTACATGCGAAACACTCAGCATCACTTCTTATTCATCCACCTGCCTTCCGTTGGCACAAACATGACTATGGATCGTTTGCATGACATTGGTTTAAAGGTAGGGGAGCAAAAACATCAATTGGATCAGCTGAGAGCAAGGTGGGTGACCAAGTCGCGTTACAACAAAGATCTCAGTCCTAGCCATATCACTGGTCACACCTTGCGACCTGAAGAGGTATCACAAAAGTCGCACCAGCCACTGGCTTCTTTCAACAGTGATTTTGCGATTTAGTGACCTTAGGGGAGGTCGCATAATCATAGCTTTGGTTGGGTCGGATCCCTGGCTATCTAGCTGCAACTCTGAAGTGTGACTTAGCGACCTTGGTAGATAACAATTTGACCCGCGCCTTGACTCTCTCAATGCTACATGCATCACCAAACAGATGGTGTGTGATATGTTGAGTGCATGATGGCGCTGTTACATCATAACAAGGAATATCCTTTGAAAAATGCATCTCACCACACTCTTCATTTATTTATGCGTGGATAATCATAATGTCCCTTTAGTGAACCCTGGCATCATCCATCTCCCTCCAAGTCGACTTGTTGTGAGGTGGTGGTGTAGCCATGTCCGTTGGTTGCATCTCTATCCATGTGCATGAATACTATGTGTGTTCTTTGCAAATGCCACTCTAACACAGTGCTAGTGAGGCCTTGAGATGTGGGCTACATAGCGTTCTCTTTTGACCTCTCATTGGTGGCTATATACACATAATGAACCTTTGTTCTAGTATATGTTGATGTGCGCTTCCATTTATGAATGTATCTCCCAACCGTGATGCACTATCTATGCTAATGAAGTAGTTAACTTGATATCAGATTCCTTTTTCACTTACCACTAGCATTTTCATGTATCGCATAGTTGCAGAGAAGGAGAAGTCGCACCAGCCCCTAGCTGCTCCAAGAGAAATTATGTGACTTAGCGACCTTGGCGAGGTCACATAGTCGTAGCTAAAGGTATTTTGCATCATCATATTGTAGGCAAGGATATCAAGTGTGATTTCAGACTTGTGGATGGATTTCCCGAGAGGAATGCGACTTAGGCAAGTCGCATGGCTGCATTTAAGGTTCATCTCCCAGCAATGAAGTACAATCCTACGACCTGGGGGAAGTATGACTTATTAAGGGGTCGCATTGATCACCATAGGATGGCACTGCGACCTGCACTTAAAAACTAATGTCAGTCTCGTTTGACACAGTCCCCAAATTGCACAAAATCCCTTGCAACCTCAACACTCAGCCAATGTGCTATGTACATTCTAACGATTTTGATGCTCGGCCTCTTCTGCAGCATATGGTCTCCAAGGTTTGATACTTGACACTATCAATGGCGAACTACCCAATATTGTCTATTTTATGCCGCCTCACAAGATATTTTGCACTCTCCTATTCTCATTGTGTTATTTTCAGTGATCTTGTCAGGCTTTGAGGAGCTTTTAAATTGATTTGCATCTATATCGATAGCTGGAACATTCAACCTTAAATTTGTGTTTGCCTTTCGACCTGGTGGCCGCAATCTCATAAGAACCCAGGAGATATTTTTTTAACTTGAACACCACGTCCCAGGCAGGAGAATTTTCATCCTAGCAGCAATCACCTCATAAAGGTCCTCAAATTGTTTCGAAATCCTCAGATTTACCACTGACACCTCGGACCATTTGATTTTTATTATGGGCAGTGCACCATCGATGGCTCATGACCTAGATAATGATTTTCTCTGAATCATTCTTGTAAACCTAATATTTGACATAGTAGAATATGTGGAACAATCCTTTTCAAATTGGCATGATATCTCTCCCTCCAATGTCCCAAATGTGAAGCATGGATATCCATTGTTTGAATCACAACAGAACTTTGAGTTCCTTTTCCTTTAACCTCATATGCCTGGCTTGTGTGGTGGCCCACAAGAATTCGTTGGAATACTTTTATGGGTTTACTGCGCGTGCTTTGAAGTGTGAGCTTCTTGGTCATCTTAATGTGTTGTGTTCCAACTCAAACTGTAGCTTGTTGTGTGGTGAGAATTTTAGTACAACCTTTATCCATTTGGATTGCGCCCTTATCATTTCCCTGAGCACAATGGTCGTCACCCAACACTAAAACCTAGTGTGCTCCTTCCATCCTGGGCACATAGATGACTCCTTCACATTCGATGTGTTCATTTGGACATCTGCTTGAATATTTTTTCTTTATGTTTGTAAGTCCCAACATGTCTACAATGGCCAACATTAGGGTCACTTATTAAAAATTTATTTCCTTTATTTTATAGCCATCACACACATGGTAGATCTAATCTTTTGATTGTTTTCAATGCATGCTTTCACTTGCCCATGCCATTCATAAAGAACTCGCTTTGTCCCTCTTGTGGTCACGTTCCATCGCCTTTATGATATACCTAGTAGTAATTCTCGTTGTGTATGACATAGAACTTTCTTCTTTCTTTCACCAAAGTGCATATCATTTCCCCTTAATTTGAATGTCCATTATGCATGCCTAGTCCATTTTAAATGGTGTACGCGTTGAATTGCATGCTTTCATGAGGTTCATGTGAAACAATTAAACATCCCTCACCCCTTCATCTAAGTGATGTCACATCAAGGCATTAATTTAACATAATCATTGCCTCATTTGATATGTGTCCAAGCCACCTTCCCTTGATCTCCTGAAAAGAAGATGAAACAAAACCCATTAGTTTACCGAAATGATATACTCATGTATATATTTTGTATGTGAAAGCATGGAAAACAAAATTGAATAAAAATGAAAATAATTCACTAAAGGAACATGAATCACAAGTATTTCAAATCAAGGTGTTACAAATTGCATGGGTTGAGCAAATCATGCTTCAATCTAGAAATCAATTTCAAATTTAGGCATTTCTGGGAGGCACTAATTTTAAGTGACTTTAATATTATGTGTTGCCTATGGTGGTGATGTACTTATAGAGTAAGTGTCTAGAAGTACTTGTTAACATGCATCTTGGGTCTGCAATCACATGAGCCTAGTGCTACAAGGATGCAAGGGAAAGTTACAACTCTCCCAAACCCTAATGCACATGCTGGGATGGGGAACTAGTCATGAACCCAAGGGGAACATGACATACAATGATTCTTACCATAATTCCAAGCAGTTTCGATGAGAATGCAACTCTAGAGGTATATGAATTAGGTTAAATCATGAAGGGAATCATTCTTGTGCCAATTTAGGGTTTCTCCCCAAACCCTAGTAAGGTCAACATAATGAAAGCCAGACTGGAGTCTTGTCTGCCCACACATGGTGCTACCACTGATCGAAAGGCACATTACATAGGGATAATCTCTAAAGTCATGGGAAAGACATCACACTTCCAAAACCCTAATGCAATGGTAGGGTTGATGCGTGAGATGAGGCATGACAAAAGAATGCAATATATATCACACGATTGCACGAGTGAGTGCATCGACAAGGTCTGATAAGAACAAGCCATGGGGGAATTAGCCAATGAACAACTGGAGTGTCCCTTAATGGCTTGAGGCGAGCAGAGGGGGACCCAAAATTTTAGATATGCCCAAAATTTTGGGTGGTGTTGTAGCGGCTACAACAATTGGCGAACCACTGGTAGAATCCAGTATCTCTATCAACATCCCTGTAGTAGTTTGAGTCTGGATAATGATGCAAGGGAATATTGAACAATTGTTATGGGTACCTCTTGCATTTCCTCGATCTTTGCAGATATTCCTTCCCTTTGTGTCTCAGCTAGGTCTTGCTAGTCAATAAACACCCAATTAGAAGTTCACGCATGTCGGTAGTTGATGATGATGCAAAGAATGAGGCAGAGGGCTTATTGTATTCAGAATTTTAAAAGTAAGTTTCTGGTGTTGCTCCACTACTAGCGAGCCTAGACAGTACCCCGATGGAGTCACTCCAAGAAATCACAAATGTTGCTCCGCTGCCAGCGAGCCTGGTCAGTACCCCGACGGAGTCGTTGCATTACCTCTCTGCGCAGGAAGCCTTTCTTGATCCTTTACCCTTTATTTAATTTCATATTCTTTTATGTGTGCATTTGCACTTATTACTGGGTGTTCATTGCACCAAGGCGGATGAGGGATCCTGACTTATTTTACGAGCAAGAGAGGTTGTTTCTTGTTTGACAAAAACTAAGAGATATCCTGATTTAGGTTTTCCCTCATGCCAAGCTTCCACATCTCATTTCCAGTTAACAAGTGAACAAAGAACACAAGTCATTGAAACAATCAAGACCATGTTGAGCACAAGGTTCAGGTTATGGGTATAGGTCATTCAAATTGATTAGGGTTCCCCACGAGCAATATGTTCTTATCTTCCTTGTTAATAAATTAGACTTGTAGGAGAGATATCCAGGATGCAACTTTGATGATGGGTTCTAAGAGAAGCTACCTATTGGAGTAACCATCACAGCTATGCATAATCATTGGGCTAGGGTTTTAATCCTAGGGTTAGGTGACCAGGGAAACTCTCCTAGGGTTTCAACATGCGAAGAGGTCGAAGAAATCACTTTAGGGTTTGAGCATGCACAAAAAAGTGTGAGAAAGTTATTCATAATACCAAAGGTTCAAAAGCTTCAGGTTCATGAAGGCTCATGTAGTGGTATGCACATAGAGAGAATTTCCAGGCCAGGTCAAAGGTGAGTGTATGCCAAGCAAGAATAAATATGCATGATGTAATGGAGAAAACAGGGTTACCAATGCAATGCAATGCAATGTTATGTGCATAACAGATTATTTAATTGTAGATAAAATAACCATGCAAAGATGTTATGCATGTTATGCAACAATGAGCAGTGCAAGAATATGAATGCAAGCCAATGGAAAATCAAAATGCAGGAAACTAAACTACCTATAGTAAGGAAAATAAAACATAACAAATTTAAACCATAAAGCAAATGATAATCAACAAATTAATAAGTAAACTAAAATCTAACTATTCTAAACCCTAAACCCTAATTTAACCAGAGAGGAGGTCGAGTCATGTGAAATCAAACTTCCAATGCAGCCACCGCAGTGGATCTCAACCCGTGAAAACAAAGATGACAAAAATTAGAATTTGTAAACAGAATTGTGCAAAAGCCAAAATGCTCACCTATGAAACATGCACAATAGCGAGAAAGTCATGTCTACTTACAGGGAAATGTACCAGAAAATACCATTCAAGGCAAACTGCAATCCAATCCTGGTAAACAGAATCACAAACTTGAAATTTATAATCATCTAGCCAGGACATACATCCATTCATGCTTAACCCTAAATCCAATGTAAGTGAGGCAATATGTTGCTTTCTAGCCAAGAAATCTGTCAAATAAGACCCTTCAATCCAATAACCCTATCATGATATAGTGTATGATCAACTTGATCGTGAAAATAGGGGTTTTTTCTGGGTGTAACTGAGATCCGTAAGGATTCAAGCGCAAAAACCCTAATTTCAGGAACCCTAGTTTGAATTTGTCCATAGATTTCATCAGAGGCGTGAGGACCTGATATAACCATCAAAGGAATATGAAGTTCCTCATCATCCTCACAAATATTTAAACCTTCAAACAACAAGCCATCAACTATCGGTAGTTTTGCAATATTAGTAGGTGAATGCATATGTTCATTATTAGTTGCGCTAGGACAATTATCAATGAACATGTTTTTGATTGAATTAGATGTTTGAACACTGATAGAGTGGCAATTCAAAAAATCAGGTTCTTTAGATTCCCAAGAATGAAGTGAATCAACCGAAAGAGTGCCAGGAAAAGGAGAGGTTAGGCGATTGGTACCCTCACATGTAGAGGATTGTAAGACACCATCGACTTGTACGTGTTCACAATCTGTGTCGGTTGGACGACAATAAAAAAAAATTGAGGCAATGGTCGATGCAGTCCTTTCAAAAAACAAATTGGGGTATAGAATTTTATGCATATCAGCTGAAAAGTGATGGATATTCACTCAGACAGACATCAATCGAATCAGAGGCTTTCCAAGATGAGCTTGCATCCGACAAGATGATGCCGAGAGGAGAATGGTGTGTAGAAACCCTAATTTGACTTGGTTCAGGGGTCTCATCAGGAATGTGAGAACCTGACATAACCATCAACAGAAGCTGAAGTGCCTCAACTTCCTGATGAGTCCCCAAACATTCAAAAGGTGAATCATCAAATTCTGGTGGCTTTGTAGGATCAATAGATGGGTACGAATGATAATCACTAGAGGTGTGAGTGAATATGTTTTTGGTATAATGACAATCGCCGAAGCCACCAGTTTGATTAGGTTGGGTATCTGGCACATAAGGCTCTTCTTGGATTGAGAGTGAAAAGGAATCAATGAGAGAACCATCTTGGATGGGCTGAGATGTAAGGCCCTCTTCTTCACCTGTTAAAGACTGCAGGTGGAAAAGATCAGGAATAAGAGATTCAAGATCCACATACCTTGATTGTGAAACATCACCCCCATGTACATGATTGCAATTAACATGAGAAGGATAAATATGTGAATGATTTGTAGGAACCGCCAGTGTAGTAGACCCATGAACTAAATCAGGGTACAATGGATGCAAAGGGTCAAATGAAGGGGCACCAATCGGACCCGGACTCACATCCTGCCCATTTATGTTCGCCAAAGGGGAAGATGGATTTGCATGCATGACATGGTCTGTGGATTTGATGGGACAATCAAATTTATCTAAGACAATACCAAAGCCATTGCCAATAGGTGAATGAAATCCGAGAATAGAGGGAGACATGTGCTCAGTGGACTCAATATTGGTTTCATCCACAGGGTGAGATGTTATATCGACTTGACCTTTAGGTTCAGATTTAACAGGATGCACAAGATCTTCTGAGGTGATATAAGTTAGTTCATTTACCTGCAAGAATTTTTCATCATCTAAACTATTGGTGATCGAAAATTCATTCGGTAACAAAGACAAAGGAGGATGAGAAATTTCATGAGCGGTAATTTCCTCTGTTGGGCTTGAGGTTGTTCATGATTTAGAGGGATATGCAAAACCAAATTAGGGGTAAGATTTGGACACTTTGTAATCTGAAAATCATCAGGATACTCATGAGAACCGTGATTGGTTTCAAATTGAAGATGTTGCAAAGAAACGAGAACTAACTATTGAAACTTTTCACTTAGATACACCGAGTCGACATCTCTTTCAGGAAATTCAAAACAAAGATGAATAAATATAACAACAAAATCCTCTAAAGATTCTTTAGGGTTCACTCTAAGCTCATTTATCCTTCTAAACACATCTTGAAAATCGTACCTATGAAACGCTTGTCGGAGCTTATTGATGAGTTACTTGAATGAATGGATGGACGATGTTGGCACAAGCGAACTCTTCATCGTAGATCTCGTAAGGTTCGCAAAACTTAAGGAAATAAAAAATGTGCTCAATTAAGGAAGTTCCATCCTCACCATCAAACTTTAACTGATACAAGTGATATAGTTTCTCCTCAGGGGTTGAAAATTGGAAAGTGGACAAGTCAAATAAATACCCCGGGAGCACGATTTGGGACAAATCCATTTACAGATTTGAGACTAAACTACAGGCTCCAAGGGCTCAACATGTCTTCAGGCCCTCCTTCTAGCGCCAATTTTTTGACGGGCCGAAATGTACCACCAACAACTAAGGGGGTCCCCCAGTGTCAAGTCCCAATTAGACCTCACACCATTTAGGATAGGAGCCCCATCCGATATGTGGGCCTGACTGCCACCATGAATGTTTCCACTCTTGGTTATTAAACGAGAAGGTGTCAGAGTGGGACAAGAATGAAATGAGCAAGCAGTGAAACGAAATCAACCCAAGATTGAATAATTGCAGAAAGAGGTAAAAACAAGTCTCAACAACAATAAGAAGAGATATGCCATGTGAGGGATCGGTGAGCTAAAACCCAATCAGACATATAATAAACAAGAACATGCCAGAAGTTAATTACAAAGTAGTTCATAATAGGTAACTAACATGGCAAGGAACAAGTAAACACGGATTCGAAAGCACAACATACATGCAACCACTATGTAACGGTCCATAACATATTGTGTATATGAAAGCACACATAAAAATATAGTGAAGTATCAGACAATTAATACAACCACCATAAGCAAGCATGGGAATCAGTGCCAAAGATAAAGAACATATTATTAATGTTGTTGCAACTTCAAATACATATCATGTAATAGGTCAAAACCCAATAGTGAAACATGGGTTGCTCATACCATTTGCCAATGCCAAAACCCTATCCCCATTGCAAATCCACCCTACCAGTAGCAAAGAGCTGAGTGGCCCTAGAATCAAGCATAAATTATTTATCTAATCCTAGCCTCACCTCAAGAGCTAAAGTCCCCCCTCTGGTCAATGAGGCATGAGGGCACATTTATAGAGGTCAGGTAACCTTTCACCTACCATGACCTTTTACCTTCCCTCATGCCCTTTTGGCTACCCTTATGACTCTTGAGATTAGTCGCTTCTTTCTCAATCCAAAATGATTGTTACATGCCCACATCAGTCCTAACATAGTGGTTGATATAATGGTGGGCGATATTTACATCATGATGAAGGAAAGAGAGAGGAAGCAGAGGGTTATTGGAAACCCTAGAATGATTGTTGCCCATATGTCGCAACGATGTGGATGCTTGGTCCTGTAACTAGTTTGTTTTCTTGCCACTATGCTTCGCTCACATTCATCAATCTTCTGGTGATGCACCTTCGAGTTTATTGAAAGGTTCTTGGAACTTGGAAGGGATCATATGGCTTGTTGAAAGGAAACCCTAGTGTTGGATCTCATTGTTGACATTGTTGTGAAACCATGAAGACATGGATTGTTGGAGTGCCTATCATTGTGCCTTGCCTACACCCAACCATCTCTTGTTGTTGTGTCATTGAAATCTTATTTGTGTGGGTTCTATAGAAACCCTAGCTCCCTTCATTTAAGTCATATTTCTGCTTTCTCCCATGATCTGCAAGCAAACAAACCATATTATTCACATACATACTGGCAGTCAAAGAATAATATCAGAAAGATTAAAATAATAACTAAGAATGAAACACTAATTTGGACCCCTGTTTAGTCCCTTTCAACGTCGCAGTGTTGTCAATGAATCTGATTTCTAACCATATTCTTTAGCTTGAACCAATCTCATCCATGGTGTTTAAGGTGAAGGTTCCCAAGATTTGTTATATATATATATATATATATATATATATTTTGGGGGGGGGGGGGGGGGGGGGGGTAAATGTAGTGCCAAGAGGTATATAGCTCTCTCCACTTTGGGATTCAATACTCTAACGTGTGAGGTTTACCTCCTTGAATTCTCTTTTGGAAAGTTACGAAGATTTCTTCAAAATTCCATAGAGATTTATCCATAATCCAAGCATTATAGTAGACCAAACAGACGACCCCACATACATGAAACCAGTGATGTAACTTCCAGTGTTCCAAATAAAGGACAACTTTGTTAAGAAGACGATTCTCCCTCGCTTTGTTTTTCTGTGCATGACCCCTCTCTGACTTCCTCAACATTTGGACATTAAGAATATTTCGTTTTTCCATAGGTTCTTCAATCCAAGAGTGATTTTCACCCCTGGCGCTACACAATTGTCACTCTGACAGTGCTCTGAAAGTGCGCTCGATTCTCTAGTCCTTGACCCTGATTTTGCAGCTGCTATTGAATTTGAGAAACATAACAAATTGGTCAAAAATTTCATCTTGAGACATCTCCAGACACATATTCAAGCTACTACCCTTGCTGACTTTGTTGAGAATATCTCTGATCATATTGGATCCACTATCACGGCTCATGAAGAATCTTATCCTCCTTATGTTTCAGTCTCGCCTATAATCACCTATCCCGAATCCACAGTTGGTTCTCCTTCTACACCCCATACCCCTCCTACTTCTCCTACCCCTCCGACTCCCCCAACTCCGCAAGCTACAGCTCCTCTTATTATAGTCCCTGCTATCACAGCTCCTCCTCCTCATACTCATCCTACTCCTCCTCCTAAACCAATGGCTGCCCGGTTTGCCCCACTGGCTCTGCCCGCGAATCTTCATGATATGCCAGCCGATTATCAAAGTAAAATCCCTATGTTTGATGGCACTCCACAAAGCATTTCTGCTCAGCAACATATTGACAAAATGACCACTTTCTTTGATCTATATGAGATAGATGAAGAAGATGTTACCATGCGGTTGTTCGTGCAAACATTTGGAGGAGAAGTTAGAAAGTGGTTTAGAGGGTTGACAGCTAACAGCATTGCCACCTTGGAAGCACTTCAGAATCAGTTTTTAGATCGATGGGAAATCAGAAAGGATCCGCTTCAGATTAATGCCGAATACAACAACCTCAAGCGTAATCCGGGTGAGTCCGTTCAAGATTACATAATCAGATTCAATACAGTTTATAATGCTATTCCTGATGATTTGAGGCCATCTAGAAAATCAGCACTTCTTAAGTTCCTGGATGGTTTTGATCCGGAGATGGCCTACTCATTGAGAGACAGAGATCCACCTACCTTGGAGGATATGCAGAAAATTGTTGTTAGTGTTGAAGCGAATTTGAATGACAAAAGAGCAAGGATGAAGGCAGAAAAGCGAGTCACAATCAAAGAGGAAGCATCCACCTCAAATCAGCTACTTCGTGATGTTGAACAGATAAAGAGGGCACTTGAAAATGTTCGTCTTGACAAGCCGGAACCGCAGATCCATAATCCTAATTTCAGAGGTGCACAGCAGCCACAATATAGAATCAAGCAGCGGGAAACAAAGGCACAAGAGGCAGCAGTTCAGCAGCAAATGAAACCTCCTTTTCAGCAGAATTTTGTTAGCCAAGAATCAGAGGATGAAGGTGATAATGTTGGAGAGGAAAATCACTTCTTCACTCCTGATGATATGCCCACTTATATTACAGAAGAAGATGAGTTGGTGAGTAATTCCATCATTCCCCAAGATGAGCATTATATTTTGTCAAATGATGCAGCACTTCAAGAAGAATCCGAAGAGTATCAAAGAGGGTATTTGCATGCTTTATCAGCGCAGCAAGGTCAGCAAAGGCAATTGAGAAACCGAGCTGTTCCCATAAATCCCATCCAGAAGAGAACAGAAGCTTCGGCAAAGAATGGTTCTGTTGTCCCGCAGAAAAAAGGGAAAGAAATAATCGATCCTCCAGTAGGCCAATCATTATCAGCAAGCAAAATAGACCAGCCATCAAATGCACCAAGAGATAGAGGTGAAAAACGAGATAATCCGGCCAAAGAAGGTGAGAAGGTTTCAGCTTTCAGTTTGGAGAATGAGATTGCAAAGTTAAAGTTGTCTATTCCCTTGACGGAAATCATGAAGAACAGCACTTACCGAGGTCAGATTTCCAAGATGCTGAATTTCGATCCAATGCTAGACACGGTGAATGTAGAAGATGATCGGCCTGAGCTGATTTTTGGGCCTGCTTTAGATGGTGAGTCTTCCGAGAGTGATGTTCCTCCGTTCTATATCAGCTTGCGACTACATGAGTACGTGCTACACAATGCCATGTTTGATTCGGGAGCTTCACATAATTTGATGCCCAAAGCGATTATGGAGAAGCTGGGACTTGACATCACAAGGAAGTATCATGATTTGTATTCGTTCGATTCCAGACGGGTGAAATGTATTGGTTTGATCAAAGACTTGGTGGTGAGTCTAGATCAAATTCCAGCAAAGAATGTTTTGATGGACGTGGTAGTGGCGGATATTCCTCCACGATTTGGCATGTTGCTTTCGAGGTCATGGGGAGCCAAGCTCAAAGGTACACTTCAGCTCGATTTTTCCTATGCTACAATTCCAGTTTTTGGTCAGATGAGGAAGTCATATCAGGAGCAAAAGATGAAATACATGATCACTAGTAAGGAAAAGCCCGTCAATCATCATGTAAATTATGTACAAACAGATTTAGAATCTTTTGTTTTGTTTGCGGATAATTTTAATGAGATAGATAGTCAGTTAGTTCAAGCAGAAGATATACCAAACATTTCAGAAAATTTCAAAGAAGTTTTGAGAAAGGAAAGTGAAGAAAGGTCTGTTGTCATAAAGCCAACAGCTGAAATAAATGGGCAGCAAACAGAGAATGCATCGACATCACATTTTCAGCACTTAGAAGATGATGAAGATGGTCTTTGGACCATGGATTTTGATGGTGCTGGTATAGGTGTGTGGATTCGAAGCCCATTTTCAGTTCAAAACCAAGTTCCAAGCAAGGTACGGGTATGTTCATATAAATTGGCATTTGATTGTTCAAATAATGAGGCGGAATATGAGGCTCTTATTGTTGCTCTGAAAATCCTTCGAAAGTTAAAGGCAAAGAAGATAGCGGTATATGGCGACTCCGAGTTGGTTATCAAGCAAGTGAAAGGTGAATTTCAGGCCAAACATCCTCGTATGCGAGCATATCGAAATGCTGTCCTTGATATCTTAAAACTGTTTTCAGAACATACTTTGACATGTGTGCCCCGGATTCAAAATGGTGTTGCGGATGCATTGGCTAAGGCAGCAAGTAATCTGAAAATACCCATGAATTCCAGCAATAAATTTGAGATATATGTGAAGCATCGTCCTACAGTTCCAGATAATCAAAGGTGTTGGCAAGTTTTCCAAGATGACGAAGAAATCAAAGATTTTCTGCAAATTGAAGGTAAATTCGAAGACATCTCAATAGACACGGAAGCTGAAGGAGTAAATCAGATGGATGTGTTGCAGCTCAAGGACAATTACATTCCTAAAGGATTAATTCCTTTAGAAGAATTATTCGATCAAGATGATGTGGCCCGCAAACCAACTTTGAGGCCAACGGAAGAAGGTGTCGAAGATGTGAATCTCGGGACAGCCGAAAATCCAAAGATGGTGAAGCTCTCGAAAGCATTGCCGCCAAAGGTAAAGAAAGAATATATCAGATTGTTGTCTTCGTTTTCTAATGTTTTTGCATGGGACTATTCAGATTTGAAAACTTATGACACAAGTATCATTCAGCATACCATTCCCATAAAGCCAAATCAAAAGCCTTTCCGACAAAAGTTGAGAAGAATTAATCCTAAGTTGCTTCCATTGATCGAGAAGGAAGTCAACAGCTTATATAAGTCTGGAATCATAGTGCCAATCCGATTTTCCGATTGGATTTCCAACTTGGTGCCCGTGAGAAAGAAGACTGGTGAGATTCGCTTGTGTATAGACTTCAGAAATCTGAACAAGGTGTCATTAAAGGACAATTATCCGCTGCCCAAAATGGATCATATATTGCAGCGGGTAGTGGGGGCATCAAGGATGTCATTGCTTGATGGTTATTCCGGATATAATCAGATTTTCGTACATGAAGATGACCGTGACAAGACAGCATTCACTACTCTGTGGGGTACATTTCAATATGCCAAGATGCCGTTTGGATTGAAGAACGCGGGTGCCACATTTCAGCAGGCAATGGACATGGCTTTTGCTAATGAGAAAGATGTTTTTTTGGTTGTTTATCTTGATGATCTGACCATGTTTTCTAAATCTGATGAAGAGCATTTGTTTCATTTGACTAAGGTGTTCCAAAAGTGCAGAAAGTATGGCATCTCATTGAATCTGAAGAAGAGCCTTTTTGCTATGAGCGAAGACAAGCTGCTGGGCCATATTATTTCTAAAGATGGCATTTGTATCGATCCTGCATGGGTGGAAGCAATTCAGCAATTAGAGCAGCCCCGAAGCAAGAAAGAGATTCAGTCTTTCAATGGCAAATTGAATTTTCTGCGTCGCTTCATTCCCAATCTTGCCGAACATCTTAGAGAGATAACCAACATGCTCAAAAAGGACAGCGAGCTCAAATGGACCGAAGAGGCGGTAAAGTCTTTCAACTTGATAAAATTAATTTTATCTTCAGCCCCAACTCTGATCAGTCCAGATTATACACAAGACTTTATTTTGTTTTCATTTGCTTCTGAGCATACGTTGGCAGCCGTGTTGATGCAAAAGAGAGATGGAGTTGAGAGGCCCATCGCTTTTTTCAGCCGTATCATGAGGGACGGAGCGCTGAATTATAATATCATTGAGAAGCAAGCATTGGCACTGATAAAAGATTTGAAAGATTTCCGGGTATACATATTGAATTCTCATATTTTGGCATATGTTCCCAATGCAGCTGTTAAGGATGTTTTAGTACAAACGGAACCGGAAGGAAGAAGGGGTAAGTGGATTGTTGCACTATTAGAATATGATGTGGAAATTAAGCCTACCAAGTTGATCAAGGGTCAAGGTCTTGCTAAGTTGATGGCTGAAACGAATCTCCATGTCCTAGACATCAATTTGATTGCTGCCTTATCCGATGAAGACGAAGAAAATTCAGCTCTACAGGTATCAGATATCTTTGTTTCTTCTCCTTGGTATGCTGATATAGTATATGTGCTTCAAAATTTGTCTTCACCCCCTGGGATGCCTAGAAACAAAGCTAGAACATTGAAGCTAAAGGCTGCCAAATTTTGCATTATCAAATCTACACTTTATTGGAAAGACCCCGGTGGCATATTGCTGAACTGTTTGGTCGAAGAAGAAGCTAAGACAACAGTAGAAGATTTCCATAAAGGTGACTGTGGGGGTCACTTGTTTTGGAAGACCACGGCTAATAAGATATTGAGAGCTGGTTTTTATTGGCCTTCTTTATTTTCTGATGTATATAAAGCAGTTAAGAGTTGTCATGAATGTCAAATTTTTCAAGGAAAGCAGAAATTACAGCCGTTACCTCTCAAGCCCATTGAAATCAGCGCACCATTTCAGCAATGGGGCTTGGATTTTATTGGCGAAATCCACCCAGCATCTTCCGGGCAGCATCGATGGATCTTGACCGCCACAGATTACTTCACGAAGTGGATTGAAGCCATTCCCACCCGGCAGGCTACCGACTCGGTAATTATTTCTTTTCTTGAGAATAACATATTGTCACGTTTCGGCTGTCCACATAAGTTGATCACAGATAATGCAGCAGCCTTTAAGTCAAAGAAAATGGTTGATTTTTGCTACAAATATAACATCAGCTTGGGGCATTCGACCGCCTACCATCCGCAAGGTAATGGGCTGGCTGAATCTTCGAACAAATCTCTAGTGAACATCATAAAGAAATTGTTGGAAATAAATAAGAAGAGCTGGCACAAAAAGTTAGTAAATGCATTATGGGTTGATCGGGTAAGTCAAAAGAAGTCAATTGGTATGTCACCCTTTGCACTGGTTTATGGAGTAGATGCATTGTTTCCTACTTCACTTAGTGTTCCAGTAGCCAAGTTGTTTCAAGAAGCTGGTGGCGAGGAGGATCCTATGCAACGGCAGATTAGTCAAATGATTCATTTACAGCAGACACGAGAGGAGGCTCATCAAAATTCCCTTAAGCTGCAGGAGCGCATAAAGAAAATCTATGACAAAAAGGCCAAATCAGATGATTTTCAGATAGATGATGTTGTTTTGAGATGGGATGCCCGAAATGAAGACAAAGGGAAACATGGAAAATTCGACAACTTGTGGAAAGGTCCCTACAAAATTGTAGCATACCGTGGTCCAAATGCTTTTCTTCTCAAAGAAATGAACGGTGATGAATGTCTCGGTGGGTCAGTGAATGGCCGACTGCTCAAAAGGTATCATGCTTGAGCATTTTCTGCTCTAATCACTCTCATTGTAATTACCATTTTACTTTTGTTCTGCAGCAAGTGTGAACTGATCTCCCATCTTTAGTCTGGGGCCTGCGGTGAAGGCTATAAGTCTGAAGATGATGATCAGTTGGTGTGAGTTTTTCAAGTTGTTTCAGTCAGTTTATTTTCTGCATAAAGTGAGTCGGTTTGTGTCAAAGTTAGTTTAATTTTCAGTCAGTTGTTAAAGTCAATAAAGTTGCCCAACTTTGGGTCACATGTATAAATATTGACTCCATTGCCCAATGATGATAAAGCATTGGTCTGCTCTCCCAGAGGTCTAAGGTTCTTGGTACCTCCAAGGAGCTACCATCCCCATTGGAGCCAATGTTAGAGTCGGTCTTGTCGCCCTCCATCAGCGATCAAAGCTCTTTGCATTTGCATTAGTAGGTGTCTCATCAGTGTCAATTTTTGCATCCCATTACGCATGCCATAACCCTGATGGAGGAGTTGGTGTCTTTGTCCCCCTCTTGGCATTGCTGGATCAAGTCATTTCAGTCCTTAGTCACTTTCAAGCTTGTCTTGTCTTGTCTTGAGGTCAAATTCCTAGGTCTAGGGTTTTGGTCAAAATGGTTTACAAGGTCATGTCTCTGAAGGTCAATAAGTGCTCAGCAAGCCAAAGGGATGATTTTAAAGGTGTTTCTTCGCAAATTTCAATCTTGTACAGTTAATGTTCACCTTGGATTTAAAAACTCTGTTTTTAAAGCCAAGGTTATTTTTTAAATTTTTGTAAAAATGATGAAATTTCAAAGAAGCTTCCAAGGATAGTATGAAACCCTGGCTCCCTTGCCAAGATCCCTCAGATGATGTATATGCAAAAAATATCAAGCAAAAGCATTAAATCAGTCAATTTCAGGACAAAGGAAACCAAGAAAAGTCAATTTTATAAAGTGTCAAAGAGAAACATTATAAAGTGGGTTTGAGCATGAAATTATTTCAAATCAAAGCTATAAAGGCCCAATCTCCCTCCATCGACCCTCATTGTGCATCCAAGTTGTTTGCAAGAGCGATTGAGTGAAAGATTGAGCAAATTTGGGAGCTGGACAGGCGCGCGACCCGTCAGACCAGGTGCGCGACCCGTCAGAGGCGCGCGACCCGTCAGCAGCGTTCCGGCAGTGCATTTTTTCAACGGGCGCGACCCGTCAGTGGCGCGCGACCCGTCAGCGCCCTCTTTACCAAACCGACTGCAAATTTGTCCAAGGACCCTACGAAATCGCCAAATTGCCTAAGGTAGGCTCTCCAACTTAAAAATGGTTGCTTGTTATGGTTAAAGACATCATGAATTCATTTGTAAAGATCTCATTGTGCAAGAGAAAAGCTTCCATGTTGTTGTAGTTTGAAAGTGTAAAAATGCCTAGGGTTTTATGCTGTTTTAAGAGTATTCCCTTGTAATCATTTTTTCCCCATTCCCATTTCTTTTTCCTTGATATTCCATATAAATTTCCCTTTTAAATTTGTAAAGAAAAATCCAAACCCTACCCCTCTTCCCTAAAAATGAAAAATTAAGCCCTAACCCTATCTTTCATTACCCATGTAAAACAATGTATATAATGATGCATATGCAATGATTTTTGCAATGTTTTTTCCCTTAAATCCCTGTTTTATATGTTTATTCCCATTTTCCCTTTAAAAGTGTCCCTCCCCTAACATTCCCTTCATGCTCCTTGTCCCCCTTGAAACAGCATACAAATCAGCATTTTACAAAGCAGAAACAGCAGTACATTTTGTCCACTCTGCTCCTTAAACAATGTCAGAAACCGAAACCTATGAGCAGAGTGATGACCAGGCATCAGCTTCAGAGATTGAGATACAGAGGAGGCCTCATAAGGGTGGTAAGGGTGGTCATCATAGGCGAGAGGAGCCCACCTCTTTGACAGAGTTACAAGCTTGTCCTATGGCAGTCTCATGTTTCCAGTACATGTCTTGCTATGAGTTTTGTGAGAGGATCTCTCGGATTCAGCACCACAGAGAGTTGGCTCGCCTGTTTGTTTTACACTTGCATGATGGACATGTCAACCTTGCCGGGGTGGACTTCACATTGACACCTGAGGTGATTGCACAGGCTACAGGGATACCTAATGTTGGAGAGGTATGGAATAAGCGCAAGGTGCTGGACAGTGTTCACTTTGAGCCTTTTGTTAGACCAGCACTCATGAGACACTTGACAGGAGTGTTTCCCTTCAGATTTCTCAGGAGCGAGTATGCTCCCATGATGAGGCTCATCATGCACTATTTTACCTGTGAGGGCAGATTTTCACAGGTATATTCATACCATATTCGCCTCTTGATGCACTTCACCCGAGTGAGGATGATGAACATCCCTGTTTTCTTCTATCAGAACATTGAGAAGATGGTGTCCATGATGCAGAGGAAGAGCCCGGCACAGCAGTACAGGAGCCTTTATCATTATGGTTTAATTCAGCTAGTGGTATTACATCAGTTGGCTCAGCAGGGCATCTCATGGGAGGAGTTCATCTCTCGTGAGCTTTTCACAGCACCATCACCGCCACATCCTGAGGTTATTCATGAGGAGGGAGGACCATCACAGCAGCATGACATCCCCGTCACCAGACATGTCAGCTCCTCACCTGTGATTACTTATCAGAGAGGCCAGAGGGCCTTATTTGCAGCAGCTCGGCGAGTACTTTCTCCACAGCATGTGGAAGGGGTCTCGCCTTCTTCATCGGCTCAGCGAGTGTTATCTCCACATCAGGTGGAAGGGGCCTCACTTTCTTCACCAGCACAGGTACCAGGGAGGGGAAAACAGCCCAAGATTGATGAGGGACCATCAGGTGTTCCGGATATAGAGTTTATTGATCTTGATGTCAGTTCTCCTAGCCGAGAGGCAAAGGAGATCATTCAGCACCTCAGAGCTGAAAATGATGCCTTGCAGAGGAGATTAGAGGGGGCATAATGGACCATCACATACCTTGAGCAGCGCAACAAACAGTTGGAGGATGAGCAAGCACTTGATGAGTTGTGGAGGATTCGTAGTGACCGCATTTTGAACCGGAGAAGACCCAATGATCCATTGCCCGCTGACCTAGAGTCCATGCTCATCCGGGTAAATGCACACTTGGAGAGGCTGTTGGCTAAGGCCAACCAAGAGAAGAAATTGCTGAGGAACATGAAGAACCATTATTGGGCAAGAATGCATGTGTGCAAGGCAAAGATGAAAATGTTCCAAAGGCAGTTGAACGAGGCACAAAAAAGGAGAAAGAGGCCGATCCCCTCCATATCTTGGCTGAGGCCTCACTGAAGGACCAAGGCACTAAATAGCCCAGCCACAGCACAAATCCCAAGAAATTTTGGGTCAATTTTGATTTTTCAGGCAATTTACAGGTTTTTGCTCATTAACGGGTCGCACCCCCCGCGCGACCCTACATCATGGCAACTCCATTTTGCAAAAACTCAACATTTCCAGACTTGTCATGAGAAGTTACATATGCTCATCAATGGACTTAAAATTTTATGAAGTTTTGGGCCTCCAGAAAGTCAAAAAAACAAGCATAAATTGACTTTCTGCCACATTTTTGAGTTGCAGAAAGCAGTCTTGGGAGATTGCAATTTTGGAGGGGCAAATGACCACCAAATTCAGAAATTCTAGTTGGGTTGGAAAGTAGACTCACAGACCTTTCCAACAAGCCTACTCTTGCTCAGTTTGGACACCTGGAAGTGCCCCAAATGTGGTCCCAAAGGCGCGCGACCCGTCAGGCAAACTTCTCCAGATTTCAGTGTACAGCTCAGAAAAACGCAGTTTGACCCTGTTTGACTTTTTGGGGTGGATTATTATCCTATTTGATGTAATTAATGTACTTTATTGACACTTTTACTCTTATGTATCTCTTCTAGAAGATTCATTCATGAAAAAGGTGAAAATTAAATGAATGAATTGGTTTCCTAGCTTATAGAGGCAAGTTGTTTTGACTGCCTAGTTTGTAGTGCTTAGTTTAGAAGTGGTTGAAATAGCTCCTAGGATAGTGAGCTCGACCCATGGAGGCAGGGAAAGAGGTTAGATCATCTATATTATGTACTTTCTTGCTTATTTTCATGGTTGAACTCTTGAGGGATAATCTATCACTGTATTATTCACTGTATCTCTGCAATTTTTGGCTAAGGAAGACCAGGGTTTTGCAGTCCTTTTTGGGATTCTTGTGGTTACATGTATTGATGGTGTGTTTCTCTATGTACCTGTAAGTGTGTTATGTGAATCATTTCCTTTCTTTTCCTTCTGCACATTAAACAAACGAAGTGTTAAAGTAAGAATTCATGACTGTCATGCTCTGCTTTTAAGTTTGTTTAATTTCAATGTTTTCTACTGTTTAAGGAGAATTCAAAGTTATTGTTTGCTCTCCTTAGCTCCTTGTTGAGTCTTGAAAATGTCATTCATTTGCATTACACTTTCGCTATTATGTCCATTATATCACCTCCATTTCACCTCCATTTCACTACTATGTCACCACATTCATCCCACTTTCATTATCATTGGGCTACCTTTATGTTTTTCCAATATTTATTATTTCTAAGCCTTTTAAGTGAATTTGTGGTTAAACATTAGAAAATAATGTGCATATGCTTATACCTAACAAATGGGTTGAGTTTGTTGACATGTGTAGGTTGAAAGGAGGCTTCTAGAAGACCCTTATGTGGCACTCTAAGGCCAAATTCGAATTTGGTTGGAAAGAATCATGGGATCATGAGGATATGTGTCACATCTCCTAATTGTATTGTAACTCTAAAAGACATGTGTCTTATCAGTTCCTATTTTGATTAGGACTCTAGAGGTAGAGGGAGATATTCATGGATTATCATTAATGAGATGGCTCTCATCTTTTTGTATAAATAGGAGATCTCTCTCCTTCATTAGTTAGTCTCTCTTTAGTCTTTCCTTTAGTCTTTTCTTAGTCCTTTTAGCTTGTTAGTCTCATGGCTTTTGAAAGCTTTTGTACTTTGCACTTTTGAAGAAATTGAATAAAGCTTTGATGTTCTCAACATGGAAGGAGATGTGAAGTAGATGTCATGGAGCATATTAGGATGTAAGTATATTAGATTTCATTTTGTAAATATTGCTTTGTAGAATGTAAGGTAGATTAGATTTTCATTCATGCAATTTTAAGTTTGCTTTGATTTCATAGGTAGAAGGGGGCCCCTGCCTTGTACAGTTTGAATTATTGCATTTTATTTTCTCCCGGGATTTGTTTTTATGTTTATGTATTTGCTTTACAAACTAATGGTATTTGAAGTTGACAGGTTCAAGCTGCTGCCTTTGTTTTTATAGCTGATTTTTAGTCTTATTTCTCAAAGTTCTGCTAACACATGAATGATCTTTTATCATAAACTGTTATCTTTTAAGGATCAGAATACCACTGACTTGCAGTTGGCTTTGAGTGCTTTTTAGACTAATCTTTCACTACTTTCTAATCATACTTTGCATAGTACATATGGCTGAAGTAGAGAGTTAGAAAGAGCAAAACGTTATCACTAGTCTTTAAAGTAGATTTTTCTCATTTTTAATCACTTTTCTAATTCAACTTGAGCTACTTCCTAATCATACTTTGCATAGTACATATGGCAGAAGTAGAGAATTAGGGAGAGATAATCATTATCTTTGGTTTTAAAAGTGACTTTCTTTTCTTTTATTTGCAGCAGCATGAATGGTGTCTAGTGCCATTGGAAGTGGTCATTTACTTTCAAGTCATTTCAAGTTCTTTGCTTTCAGTTTCATTTCAAGTTATTTCTTTCAAGCTCTTTCTTTGCAAGTTTAAAGTTTGATTACTTTCTAGACTTATTTCTAACTACTTCCTAATCGTGCTTTACACAGCACATGTGTTTGAAGCAGAGGTTTAGGAAGAGTTGAACATTATAACTGGTCTTTAAAGTGGTTTTTCTTACTTGTCACCTTAGAGCTTGACTACTTTTTGGACTTATTTCTGACTACTTCTTAATCGTGCTTTACACAGCACATGTGTTTGAAGCAGAGTTTTAGGAAGAGTTGAACATAAACTATAAAACAACGAAGTAAGAGAAAGGTTAACTAAGCACATATAGTGCACCACACTTCATCAGTTTACGATACCCGGATTGATAATTTATGTAGAGCAATTTAAGACGTTAAATTGACTAAACATTTTGGCGCCGTTGCCGGGGAAGTGTAATTAGGAGACCTTATTTCTTACATCTGGAAAAAAATTAATAATCCTTGAGTATGCTCTCCTCTTGCACTTTGTGTGATCTGGAGGATCAGAAAAAGGATTGTTAAGTAAAAAAAAAACAAAACAATAATTCTTGAGTATGCTCTCCTCCTGCACTCTGTGTGATCTGGAGGATCAGAAAAAGAATTGTTAAAAAAAAAATAGGAGACAAAATAAACTTCATCACTTCAATTGATTCAATAGAAAAAAAAAAATGAAAAAATAAATGAAAAAATAAAACTCAAGTGCTTTGATAGGTTCAAATTGTCCAAAATTGTCTGGTTATGCTTTGTAGTGGTCTTCAAAACACTATATCTTGTTCAAATAAGGTTTTGCAACTTAGTTGCAGAAACTGCCCTGATCCCGCAGCTATCTGACAATCCCGCAGCTGTTTCAAGGTTTAACAAGTTACAGGTATCTAATAAAAAAACCGACCACATGGGCATCTCCAGAATTGTCCCGACATGGATCCTATCCTAGTCACCCAGCTCAGATCGATGAAAAACCAGCCTAGGACCTTAGTCAAAGTCTTGTTTTTAACATGTTTTTCTTGAAGTATTTGCTGCCTGAAATTGAAAATCATTAATCCTTTTTATAAAAATTTTACAATTTCAGAGAAGAAAAAGAGAGAGAAAAACAATCTAGGGCTATCTCCATTCTTAGTTTTCACTGTGGCTTCAATAAAAAAAAAAATATGCCTCCCTGTTCAAGCTTTGACCTGTTGATTCCTGTAGGAGGCATTCATCATTTAGTGGCAGATTTCTGAGTTGATTTCACCTTTGGATAGCTACCTTATCAATTAGAAGCAGAGAATTGAACTTACTAATGATGGAAGCACCATTTGCATAAAGGAAGTGAAGGACCTTACTGTTGCCAGGGAAAATCCAGATGTTTCCAGCAATGACTTGTTGAATAAGATTCAGAAAATTGGAAGGTCTCTTGCTTAGAAAGACATGGTTGATCCCCCTAAGTGTTTAGAGCACCCATATAGTGAGGATTCAGAGGATTTAAACTCTTCTCTAGATGGCACTGGCAAGGGTCCTGTTTGTCCACGCACGCCCTCTGAACAAAAAAAAAAAAATTGCTGGAAAGAGGAAAGGTCTACCCTCCAATCAAGAGGTGGAACACTGTACAGAAAATAGCTCTGATCCAGTTCGGAAATTGGGTGAAGTGGTCAAAGAGATGGTTTCTGATGCACCAACAGAAATGGTTTGTGTTTCAGGAAAGAGCACAGAATATGGACTAAATGCATCCAAGATGAGTAAAGATGATGATGAGGAACAAGTTCAAACACATGTGAAAACCTGTACTTTTGAAGATGGTAAGTTGGCTGGTGATATTGGAATGGACAGAGATATTAAAGATAATAGTGCAGATGATCAATTGATAGTTGTGGAGAATTGTGCAGGTGCTAAGACCCCTGATAAAACATTGGAGGTTGCATCCACAATGTGGAAAGAAGTTGAGCAAGAAGTGGTTGGAGATGGAAAATCAGTTCTCAGCACGACTTCATTTAATGATGCTCTCCATAAAAGTGCAGCATATAACCTCATAAACGACCAAGAAAGAGATAGTGACCTGCCAGATGACAAACACCTGCAAAACAATAGATCAGATAAGAAAAACGAATGCAAAAAGTGCAGAACAGAAAAAATTAACTCAGAGAAAAAACGCAAACAGCAGAAAAACGTCAAACTTTACATGCTCGATTTGCCCAAATGGTAGCGAATTTCAAAAAAATAAAACATGGGTTTTGTTTCCAAGTGGGTTAATTAGATAACCCAGAAACCGTTTGGGAAAATTCGTGGTGTTCTGGGAGAAATGTTCGGTTCTTTGGAGTCCCTTTTTGGCTGCCGCGCGTAAAAAAATCAGTGTTTTTTTAACAATTGTGACTACATTTCGTTTTCCCTGAGAAATCTGCTCAGATCCGGTTTTCTTGGCAGCCAAGTCATACACGGTGTGCTTTGATTGTTTGAAATAGTACGTCTTCTGCCCTTGCAAATCATTAATACATGTGTTGAACAGTCCGAATCGAAGACGGCTCTGTTTGATTTGGTTGGATACGGCTCTTTCACCTTCACCACATTTCCGTTCTCCACCACGTCACTTGTACCACGTCACCTGTACCACGTCTCTTGCCCTCCAATTCAACTCATAGTCAAAGTGCGTACTCAGGGCTGAAGGAAGATATAGAGAATGTAGTAGTTGTTCATTGTAAAGCTGGCATGGATAGAACAGGGCTCATGATATCGAGTCTTCTTTACCTCAAATTCTACCCCACTGCTGAAGAATCCAGTACTTATTACAACCAGAAACGGTGTATAGATGGCAAGGGTCTTGTTCTTCCAAGCCAAATTCAATATGTAAAATATTTTGAACGAGTTCTCACATATTCCAATAGTGAAGTTCAACCTGGTAGGAGATGTATACTTCGGGGATTCCGTCTTCATAAATGCCTTACTGGGTTCGACCATCTATTACAGTATCTGATCATAATGGAGTTCTCTTTTCAAAAAAAAAGCATCCGAGGACAAAGGATATGATAGTTGCTTGCTTCCCCTTTGATGACCATAATGTTTTAAACCCCGCAGCTCTGTTTCAAACTCCACAGTTCCATTTTTCAGCCGAAGTTTGAGATGGAGAAATTGCTTAGTTTGTTCGCACACAGCCACTCCATTTCACAGTATTTTCTACACTCTGCAATCCCGCAGCCATTTAGTGATTCCGCAGCCATTTAGTGATCCCGCAGCTGTTTTGTTAAACTCTAGGTTGTAGGTGTCATCAGGCAAAGCAGGTCACATGGGTAGCTAGGGAAATGTCAGTACATGGATGGTGTCCTATTCATTCGGTCAAATTTGCTGAAAAAGACCCCGGTCAAAGGGAAGTCAAATTGGGTGTTATCACAAAGTCGCCACACTAAGTCGCTGCATGTCAAGAAAAAAATAATAATTTTGAATCAATGAAATGAACAAGTTATTTTCTCACTTTTCTGAAGGTATTGATTAATTTTGGACTGATAATGAAAATTGAATGGCTAACTTTTTATTCAAGGTTTTTAGCTACAGAGCTGTTCCTCAATTCCGCAGCCAGAAAAACCTCATTGTTCAAATCAGCCTATCTTTCTCATACAGAATCCGATTTTGATGATTTAAGTACCATTGGAAAGATCTCAACAAGATCTATACAATGAGAAATATATCATTAGAGTTTGAAATGACAAATAATGAAATAAATTGCTGAAAAGAAGCAACATCAAATTGAGGCACTAATTCCAAAGCAGATATAAATTCCTTTGATTTTTCCTTTGAGAACTTGTTTCATTAATACAAATTCTTAGTTTTGTGTGTAAATATCATAACTAGAGAGATTGGCCACCTCTCTCCTTTGATAATCTTACATTCCATTGCAGAAGAAGTATTAGTTTTTTTGCAGGTTCCAGGAGGAATGACAAATGACTACAAGGGAATGATGTCTCTCTAAGAGACCAATTTGTTTCATAAGAGGATGATCAGCAACAAAGAGGAAATATGCTGATGCAAAATCAGATCCAAACACTTGAAAAACTTTCAGATACTATTGTCTCCATCACATCCATCCATCACATCCATACTTCATAATAAACCATTCACCTCATTCCACTCCATATTTTCCATTTTCATTCACATACACTTTCCATTTCTTTTTGTCCATTCATAACCCACCAATAAAAGCAAAAGGCTCATTCACATGCTTATTGCCATTGTCATTTCTGTTCTCCATTGCCATTTTCCATGTTCACTTTCCATTCCTTGTCATTTTCATTCCGCAAATAAGCCCTGCTTCAATGCAAATTATTGAGTCCATAGTCCTTTGAGTCTAAGTTCTTTGTAAAAACACCTTGAGACTTGCATGCTTTAATGGCAAGTCCTCATGCTGACAAACAATGGGAATACATTAATGTCCCTTGTTCGTTAGATCTTCTAGGTGACTCGACATCAGCAAATTCATTCGTACCTAGCAAGATGTGTTTGGGCATCTTGACTCTCATTGTCATCAATGGTGAGAGTTCTCATGTTGACTAGTGGCATCCATTAATGGCCACTAAGCCAACAATTTCCTACTATGTTCGACATCAGAACATCTTTTCACATAGTAGGAATTGTGCCAATGAGTTTTGAAGACATGAAGACTATTATTTTCAGCATTTTGGAGCAGATTCAGCAAGTTTTAGTAGAAGCAATAAAAAGCCATCTTATCTCTCTATCCATGACTCCTCTTGTTCAGCCACTTGAAGAAGAATGTGATCAGAAGTTTTCAGCCACCACACACATACAACTCATCCATTCCAAAGGGTAAGTGAAGGTACGACATTTTCTAACTTTTAACCATAGAATTCCATAAAAAGCTAGAATGATACTTGTTGGAAAAACATTTCTCTTCCTCATTTCATAAAATAGCCAATACTATCAGTTGGGGGGGGAATACATTCATATTCATATCTTTCCATGTCCATAACATATTCAAGAGCTCACATACTTCCAACATATATTAATTATTACATTGCTATTATGAGCATACAATGGCTTTTGAAAAAAGTGCTTAAAGGATAAATTGGATACAAACAAAATCATGGTTGTCACACAAGAACCAACCATCATGCAATCCAATAAAGATATACTTTGCAACAATAATCAAAATATCATTATGCAAAGTTCAAAGATCAAAATAGAAGGCAAAAAAAAAAAAAAATGGTTGTAACACAAGAACCAACCATGTTGCAATTCAAGTAAAACACTTTGCAGAAATATGAAGTTATCAAATGATATCATGCAAAGTTAAGCCAAAGCTCAAGGATCAAAAGAGTCAATGTAATATATGTTGCATGAGAACATGCAATAGCTTCAGTTGGGGGGTATGTTGAGTCTTGAAAATGCCATTCATTTGCATTACACTTTCGCTATTATGTCCATTATATCACCTCCATTTCACCTCCATTTCACTACTATGTCACCACATTCATCCCACTTTCATTATCATTGGGCTACCTTTATGTTTTTCCAATATTTATTATTTCTAAGCCTTTTAAGTGAATTTGTGGTTAAACATTAGAAAATAATGTGCATATGCTTATACCTAACAAATGGGTTGAGTTTGTTGACATGTGTAGGTTGAAAGGAGGCTTCTAGAAGACCCTTATGTGGCACTCTAAGGCCAAATTCGAATTTGGTTGGAAAGAATCATGGGATCATGAGGATATGTGTCACATCTCCTAATTGTATTGTAACTCTAAAAGACATGTGTCTTATCAGTTCCTATTTTGATTAGGACTCTAGAGGTAGAGGGAGATATTCATGGATTATCATTAATGAGATGGCTCTCATCTTTTTGTATAAATAGGAGATCTCTCTCCTTCATTAGTTAGTCTCTCTTTAGTCTTTCCTTTAGTCTTTTCTTAGTCCTTTTGGCTTGTTAGTCTCATGGCTTTTGAAAGCTTTTGTACTTTGCACTTTTGAAGAAATTGAATAAAGCTTTGATGTTCTCAACATGGAAGGAGATGTGAAGTAGATGTCATGGAGCATATTAGGATGTAAGTAGATTAGATTTCATTTTGTAAATATTGCTTTGTAGAATGTAAGGTAGATTAGATTTTCATTCATGCAATTTTAAGTTTGCTTTGATTTCATAGGTAGAAGGGGGCCCCTGCCTTGTACAGTTTGAATTATTGCATTTTATTTTCTCTCGGGATTTGTTTTTATGTTTATGTATTTGCTTTACAAACTAATGGTATTTGAAGTTGACAGGTTCAAGCTGCTGCCTTTGTTTTTATAGCTGATTTTTAGTCTTATTTCTCAAAGTTCTGCTAACACATGAATGATCTTTTATCATAAACTGTTATCTTTTAAGGATCAGAATACCACTAACTTGCAGTTGGCTTTGAGTGCTTTTTAGACTAATCTTTCACTACTTTCTAATCATACTTTGCATAGTACATATGGCTGAAGTAGAGAGTTAGAAAGAGCAAAACGTTATCACTAGTCTTTAAAGTAGATTTTTCTCATTTTTAATCACTTTTCTAATTCAACTTGAGCTACTTCCTAATCATACTTTGCATAGTACATATGGCAGAAGTAGAGAATTAGGGAGAGATAATCATTATCTTTGGTTTTAAAAGTGACTTTCTTTTCTTTTATTTGCAGCAGCATGAATGGTGTCTAGTGCCATTGGAAGTGGTCATTTACTTTCAAGTCATTTCAAGTTCTTTGCTTTCAGTTTCATTTCAAGTTATTTCTTTCAAGCTCTTTCTTTGCAAGTTTAAAGTTTGATTACTTTCTAGACTTATTTCTAACTACTTCCTAATCGTGCTTTACACAGCACATGTGTTTGAAGCAGAGTTTTAGGAAGAGTTGAACATTATAACTGGTCTTTAAAGTGGTTTTTCTTACTTGTCACCTTAGAGCTTGACTACTTTTTGGACTTATTTCTGACTACTTCTTAATCGTGCTTTACATAGCACATGTGTTTGAAGCAGAGTTTTAGGAAGAGTTGAACATAAACTATAAAACAACGAAGTAAGAGAAAGGTTAACTAAGCACATATAGTGCACCACACTTCATCAGTTTACGATACCCGGATTGATAATTTATGTAGAGCAATTTAAGACGTTAAATTGACTAAACACTCCTCACCTGTCATTCCAGACCATCCACCTCAATCAAAAGCATCAATACTGTCTCCTACCTCACCCCAAAGAACCCCCTGCAGAAACTGTGTCCAATCCCCGCACCCAAAATTGCCATCCCCTCAATTTGCCACCAAAAACCCTAAAAACCTTAAATCAAACTTTTTGATCTGTTTACTAGCCTAAAATCAGTGTTACCCTATTGGTCATCTCATCCATTGAAGATTTCACCGAGATAGACCGGAGAGAGCCCTCTCCTGCCCCATAGGGCTAGCTACAAGGCTAAGTGGTTTGATGTTGCCTTGAGGTTTACCTTTCTCAGCCTGAGGTGAAATTTCAAGCGCTAACAGGGTCTACAATCACATGAGCCTAGTGCTACAAGGATGCAAGGGAAAGTTACAACTCTCCCAAACCCTAATGCACATGTTGGGATGGGGAACCAATCATGAGCCCAAGGGGAACATGACATACTATGATTCTTACCAAAATGCCAAGCAGTTTTGATGAGAATGCAACTCTAGAGGTATATGAATTACATTAAATCATGAAGGGATCATTATTGTGCCAATATAGGGTTTCTCCCCAAACCCTAGTAAGGTCAACATAATGAAAACCAGACTATAGTCTTGTTGGCCCACACATGGTGCCGCCACTGATTGAAAGGAACATTACATAGGGATAATCTCTAAAGTCATGGGAAAGACATCACACTTCCAAAACCCTAATGCAATGGTAGGGTCAATGTGTGAGATGAGGAATGACAAAAGAATGCAATATATATCGCACGATTGCATGAGTGAGTGCATCGACAGGGTATGATAAGAACAATCCATGGGGGAATTAGCCAATGAACAACTGAAGCATCCCTTAATGGCTTGAGGCTAGCAGAGGGGGACCCGGAATTTTAGATATGCTCAAAATTTTGGGTGGTGTTGTAGCGGCTAAAACAAACAGGTAATGCTGAAGGATACATCATCGGAATGAAATCAGTGTGGTCTGTGAAATGCTAGGATAAGCATGGATAATACACTGGAAGCAAGGTTTCTTGGTAAGGGTGTTAGTATAGATAGTGTTTTGCATATGTAGTGTCGGGTATAGATGGTGTTATGTACATGTTAAATATGTGGTGTTGTGTACATGATGGATATGTGGTGTTGTGTGCATATGGTGTTGTGCGCATGTCGGATATGCATTTTCGTGTACAAATGATGTTATGTACATGTTGGATATGCAGTGTTATGTGCAGGTGGTGTTGCGTTCATGTTGTACATGTGGCGCTATGTACATATGTTGTTGTGTGCATAATTGTACAAGTGGTGTTATGTGCATGTTGTGTTGTGTACATGTTGTACAAGTGGCGTTGTGTGCAGGTGGTGATGTGTATGTGTCGTGCATGTGGCTTTGTGTATATGTGGTGTCACATACATGTCGTGCATGTGGTACTCTGCACATGTGGTATTGTGTACACGTTGTATAGGTGGTGCGGTGTACATATGGCATTGTGTACACGTTGTGCGGGTGGTGTTGTGTACATGTGATGTGGTGCACACGTTGTGCAAGTGGTGCTTTGTACAAGTGGTATTGTGTACGTGTTGTACATAGGGTACTGGTGTACATGTGGGATTTAGTGCATGTCATACATGTTGTGTTGCGGGCATGTGGTACTATGTATGTGTATTGTGTAGTTGTGGTCTCAAGATATGCGTACCTGTTGTGGTGTACTCTGTGTGGGTACATGTATCATGTGGTGTTGTACATCAGGTATGGATGTATAAGTTGTGTTGTATATCGGGTGTATGTGTATGCATTTTTTGTTGTTGCATGTTGTGTGCGGATGTATGTCTTGTGATGTACATTGTGTATGTATATGTGTTGTGTTGTGTCATACACCAGACATAGGCACATGTATTGTTTTGTGTTGTGCACTGGGTGTAGGTGTATGTGTTGTATGTCAGGTGTGAATGCATGTATTTCATGGTGTGGTATGTCATATGTGGTTGTATGTGTGGGATGTACACTATACGTGTGTGCACATGGTTTAGGAGAGGGCACTGGGTGTTTGCCTGGTGTGGCAACAGATCTAGAGTGCATATTGAATAAAGACAAAGGTAGAAGCTAAGGATTGATGAAAGGATAAGTATCAAAATTTTATTTAGTTTTATTATGCATATGATTTATGATTATGGTTTATGATGATTACATGTGATTTATGATTCTTGGTTTGTGATGGTTACATGTGATTTATGATTTTAATCTATGTTGGTTGTGTTTTGAGCTAACTTGATATGATATGTCTATTCATGATGTTTTGATCAAATAGTTAGTTTGACTTGTTGTGACAGGAAGCGAATAGGATTGCAAGCGTACCTTGTTGACGAGCTACCAATGAGGTATGATTTGAAGTTATTTCAATTTATTTTGAATCTAATGGAAGTTATTTGCTTGGTATAGGAAGCATGAACATGCCTGGTTGGGTGGTTGAAACTGACTATAAGAATTAGTAGCAGCAGCAAAAGAAATTGAAAAATGTAGCAATATGTTGGTAAAGCACTTTAGGAGCAGGGCCATTGTTGGACATTGGTACCCAATAGTGTCCCTTGATTTCCATGAGCACGCTATGACCAGTATGATGGTTTTGATGCGAGGATATGGCTTGGTTTTTGTATCTTCTGATGTGATGCAGCATTTCCAAAGGATGGACTACCCAAGATGGGGGTTCCAGCGGAACTTGGAAGGTGAGTGACTGCACATAAGGGATTGACTAGATTGCCTGAGGGACTCTGTAGCAAAGAAGGGAAGGTCAGGGATGGATTTTTTTTTGTCATTAGAATTTCTAGATGGAATCAGATGCACATTAGGAGTGTGCCCTGGAACAATGAGTCAGTAACTATTCACTGAGAGGACAAGTGGCGTAGGATTATAACACTGGACACTGGATGCAAATTTGACTTTGTAGTGGATTTTGGACTTGCTGGGAAGGAGGTGAATCCTGGTATTACTTTGAGGGTGGAGATGTGATCCTTTGGATTGCCTTGTTGATTGATACGGGTATCATATCCTTTATTTGTTGGTTTAGAAAATATTCATATGTGTATATGTGGTTATTGTAAATACAGTAACGAGCTATGTTATAAAGCTCCAGTATGATGTATGGTTGTTATCTAGTCATTGTTTAGTCAATTTAGTATGTCCTAAATTGCTACATTAATTATACATACATACATACATACATACATACATACATATATATATATATATATATATATATATGTCTATATATTTGCATGTTATTTTCTTTGTTTGGATTTATCTTTGCACCTTTTGCTAGTGTTGATTAGAAGTTCTTAGTGTATTTATTTTGTGATAATAAACATTGAAGTGTTTATTATCACAAAATAAATACACTAAGAACTTCTAATCAGCACTAGTTTTCCATGGAACTTGGAGAAACTAGGACTTTGCTAGTCGAACACAATATTGAGACCGAAATATCGAGACTAGTAAATAGAACTTTACTTTGATGGAGATATTTCCTGCTTGCTATAACTGACATCTAATTGTCATGTCACTTCGGGACTTTTCCCCTTCAAATGATCCACTACCTTTCCGATTTTAACATCTAATGTTCTGATTACCTGATTTTGGATCCACAAGTGTGTGACTATGGTTGTTACATGATTTTCATCTATTAATGGTAGAAGCACCAAGGTTCTTTAACAAATGGAAACTTTACCAAGCATGGTCATAACATAAATCTCAAGCTTTTGAGTTTGTTACATCATGCCACCATGGATTAATCATCGAGTTCCACTTGTTCTTTTGTCATGTATCTTGTCATGTCACCTACCAAGCATTCACTTAGCTTGTCGAAAATGCCATATCATCCTACCACTTGTTACTTGCTATTGTTGCCATGTCAACATTTCTTGCCACCTTTCACTCCACATAGTCACTACTAACTGGCTTGTTTTGGCCCCACTTTGTTGGGAGTTATGGAACATATGCTTACTTCCACAAATAAATTTCCACTGCACAAGCTTTTCTTCCACGGAATTGTTGCTTCTGCACAACCTTTTCTTACGCACAAGTTATGCTTTTGCACAAACTTTGCTTCCACACAAGATTTTTCTTAATATATTTTTTCACATATCTTCATGTCATATCATGGAGTAGAGGCATATTTGTGCCTTTGAAAAATATTGATACTCAAGAGATCTAAAAGACTCTTATCCCTTGGATGTTGACCTGTCGTCCCTCTATGATCATAATCCATGATTGGGGAGCTACCTTCTCGGCTTTCTAACTTATGGACTTAACATTAATGACTCCTAAACCTTTTGGATTCTAGCCTTGACATCAATGAAAACAATACCAACAACATCCCCCTTTGTCATTGATGGAAACCCCTAGCGAAATTGGAAACCATTCGCATCCTTGTGCACTTTGAGTGTTACCTGCCACTTTACTAGTGATTTAAGATTTGAATGAAGTAAAATCTACACTAATTTCTTTCACATCCAATTTCCAGGTTTTGCATCAATGATAGAATACTATAGTAGTTAATTTATCCTCATATGCTAAACTTTAATTACTCTAAACTAAATTCGCAACTAATGTTCAAATGCTCTACACCAAGTTTTCGTTTAATGGAGCTTGATTGTTGTTACATCAAAACCTACAAACACCATATTTAAATGTGTACTAGTGTCTAAACTCTACCTCAATAGTTGGTCTCTCCTATGACACCTCACCTGCAACTCCAATGGCCAAGCAAGTTAACTCTCCCCCTTTGACATGAATGGAAAATTGTTGTATCTACAACTTTGGATAGCAATTAATACTATTTTCATGGCTTAGAATGTTGGCTATGCATGTCTAAGATTAATTTATCATGCATGATTTCTCATCTAAACTCCCCATGAATTGATGCTTCTCCTAATGGGAAACTATTCCCCTAAACTGATTCTTCTCCTGACGAGCAACTCTCCCCCTAATCTATTGTCAGCAATTAATGCTCAAATGACCAAGTGAACTCCTTCTGAGTATTGAAATTTTTGGAATCTTTCCATTTCAAAGTTCTTCTCCTGCATCTCATTTTCTTAACATGTGATGACAAGTTGCCATACTCCTTACTTACAGGACTATTGAGATGGGAGAGATATCACTCCCAAATTCTATCTTAAATACTAAAATGGATCCCTAGGAAGAGGTTTGGTGAAAATGTATGCATCTATTCTTTAGTAGCAATATACTAGAGTCAAATAACTTTTTAAGCTACATTTTCTCTTAAGAAATGATATTTAAGAAGAATATGATTTGTCCTTGATTTTAGGCTTTTGTGATTCATCTTGTTTCTGAATTTTTTTTCTAGATTAATCTTTAGAATGAACCACAGTAGTTGGTTTGAAACGTCGACCATAAAGAGTGATTATGTGATTAATCCAGAAACTAATATCATAAATATGATTTGTCTTGGAATTCATTTCTGGATTCTTAGAAATGTTAATAGAACTAGTATTATCACACATAATTAGTATGGGGTGAGCGTATTCAACCTTGCTATCAAATTTATTTTCATCCATAGAATTTGAGTGCAACATGTTGCTTTTGCTATTTACTAAGCTTCAATTGTAGACAATGGGATAAAAATTTTCTTTTTACTTAGCCATGACACTAAGCAATTACCCAAAAAAAAAACTACACCACTTGTGCTCTTTCTGTCATCAACATTTCCTGCCCAATATGCATCTGTAACACTCCCTCCCACCCCTTTGGACTTATCTAGGCTGATGGAAGGTGTTACTTTTAACTCACCCAACCTCCATGGTCTCACTATGAATACGGGGTTACAAAATTCCAACTTCTCCAAAGCTTATGGAATTAACTTTGGTTAACACCATCACATTTAACTCGTTGAAATATTTTCAGCAATACAAATTTTATCCCAATAAAATATCTAGATTAAGAGTTATCCCCTTTCAAATATTGACCAATTAACCCTTTCCACATCAACAAAATGCTACCATGTGGCACCCACGCGAGACCTATGTGATCTTTCCATGTCATCCGGAACACTTGCATAGCGTCCACACGGCCATTGTCACACATCCATCGCACTTGCCACCTGACTCCAATTTCTGTGCCCCAAAGGATCCAACCCCTTCATGCAAATCAACAATTCCCTTTATATATGGATTTTGGGGATATCTGTGTATGCACCAAATTTGCACTGTGGTAAAATCCCTAGAACCCCATACCCCCGCATACCATATCTCCAAAATTCTATCTGGACCTAGCCCACCATCCGGGTTCCCCCAATGTTTGTACCATGCCTTCAACCCCAAATGCCTGGATACTTCCATGAGTTAACACATCCTACCTCGCGCTCTTTATCCAACCACACCATACCCACCTTACATACTTTACACAATTTACGAAATATGGCTTTAACCCAATCCATCTCATAATTATTTTTCATCGAGCACCACTCCCAGAACTCGAATTTACTTACCAAATGATATACCTTCCTTCTCTTCTTAAGCAGGGCCCCACCAGATTTTACCTTTAATTTATGTTCTTCTCGAGATATCTGGATCATTTCAAATCTAATGCATTCTCAAGAATGCACAAGCATAAACCACTGAGATGCCTGGACTCCCGGGTACATCTATTAGCCTAAAGTACATCTGGCCCTGATACGAAGTCCCACCAGTGACTTATCCAGCCTCAGATACCAACTTTATTTCTACAGTACTTAGACTTAGAAATGCTAAGGAATTTCCACGGACTGAGCCCAAGTTTTCCTTGAAGCATAGTGTTTCTCAAAAAACAAACTGCCATAGGGATGAAAACCTCATTACAATACATCAATGATTCTATCAACATGCTTACTAACAAACACAAAAACAAGCCAAGCCATGGCTAACACTATTTAATTTAGAGCACAGTGGCATCATATAATTCCTTGGAATGAATCCCACACAATACTGTCAGATCCACCAATAGATCATACATTGCAACATTATCAATCCATCACTAAGTAAACAAACAACAACCTTTGACAATCAAAGCTCCATGGGATCCATAGCATGCCAAACAATAGAATTCACAAATTGTAACAATTTAATTGAGCACATCAACCATTCATAAATGAACACGTAAATAACTCAACGACTTAGGAATGTATCAACATACATAGAGGCCTCGAAGCCCATCATAACCATGAGAACATCCACATACGGATTTCATTGTAGACAAAAAGGAATAACCCTTTCCTCCATGGTTATAACACATTACAACATCATACACACATGGTCATAACACACAACAACATCATTCATTATTCATAGTGCATATATGTACAAGTAACTTAACTTATTAAATCAACTTGAATGACTGGCAACTGAGGGAGGGACTTCAAATTTCCACCCAACCATAGGTCAGCCGCATTGCAATCTTCTTGCATCTAACCACCCCCGAGCCAAATTCAAATTCTGAGGAGTTAAGTGCTAAAGGGAATTCATATGAATACCAAAGAACCAAATCACACAGGAATCTAGAGCTCACAGTGTCTCCACCTATTTACGAGGATCCAGAGCACGTTTTGTCTCCACTTATTTATAGGGATCGAGAGAACATAGTGTCTCCACCTACCAAACACTTCAGGAATCCAAAGCACACAATGATTCCACCTACAAAACCCTACAAGGATCCATAATACACAGTGACTTCACCTACTCTTCTCTTGTCTTCACTTCACGCCATGATTCTTCGCGTGTTTCTTCTCTTACGCATACAAATTTCTTCAGAAAGCTCCCTTACATTTCTTGTGCACATTAAAGCATACCACTCTTACATTCATCTCTCTGCATAGTTAAGCATATTCTTGTTGTTGATGGTGCTCGACCCACCAACATTCAGGGGATCACCCCGATATGAAGTCACAACTAGACCTCACACCATTTGGTGTGGGAGTCCCATCCGGTATGATGGCCCAGTTGCCATTGTCTTAAGGATTTGCCTCAAATCATGCTTGTCAGCATAGGAGAGTGGTCTTCTTTGCCTTGGAGAAGTGAGGTCTGCATTCCTGGTGAGTGCTAGTGTACTCGTGTCAATGGTTCTTTCATTGTAAAGGGAGAGGGTTAAAGTGAGCCCTCAGTTGGTTGGGATGCAATCCCAACTCGACTAGGAACACACAACACAACAAGACGTGCACAGCTTCCGAAGGAGCACGGATGCAGCAATCACAACACACAAGATATGATAACACATACAACACTCAACGGATGAGTCTGAACGAGTGCAACGGTTGTTACAGAAAGCTTTATGTGAAAGGTTTGTCTGATGTCTGGGAGAGTAGTCTACACGGGTGAGACAATGTTAACAACATATACAACACATTTCCATTAATAGATTATGTATTACAACAAGTGAAATAGTTCACATGTATAACACAGTTTAAAGCAACATGCATTACAAGTGTTAAAGATTAGTCTTACAATAGATACAATACATGTGTGAAAACGTGTTGGCCTGTTAGCAAGCTTCTGAATTAAGCGAAAGTTCCAAGACACATCGTTACACCATACATCACTAACCCAAGTGCGGGGCATTAGGGCCACTACTTACTCCTCAAATAAAATATTACAGACTCTCTTGGCTATGTGGGAGGAGCTAAGGTGAAAATTCTTTTACATGTACAAACAAGGGGATATTTATAGCCAAGGGTGAAATTGACCCTTGTGGCTATTCGACTAACCTCATGATGTTTGACTTCCCTGACTTTTTGACTTACATGACTCTTTGTTCAACAAGTGGGTCTCTTGGACTTCCACGTTACATCACATTGATTGACAACATATCCCATAGTAGAGATGTGGGTGATATGACTCGACATGACAATGCTGGTACATTCGTGCTAATGCTGGAGTGCATGTCGAGCTACAGTGTTCTTGGGTGATGGATGTCTTCATGATGTATCACAACTTCACCTCCGCATGGAAAATTGCGTGGAGTCTTCGATGGTCTTTGGTCTGCTTGATAATGCTTAGGCACATTTCTCTTTGCTTGCATGTTGGGAGGCTTGACAAGCTCATCTCTTCGTGAAAGGTTCATGTTCGTCCGTTCATCCGTTTGTGAGCACATCTTGCATGTTTGCTCATTCGTTCGTCCGTGAACATATCTATGCATTATCATTCATTCGTGAGTGCATCTCTTCGCATACATCATTCATTTGTCCATTGGTGAACCTGTCCTTCTGCATGTGCTCCCTTTGTTCATCCCATTCGTCGTCATGCCATGTTTGTTGGTGTATTTGTACCTATAGTCACTCATGACGAGACAACATCAAATCCAAAACCTCCTGGTCTACCATGACACATGATCATTTCGAATGTACGTGTCCAGGAGAGGTCGCAAGGTTGTGAAGAGGGATGATGGATCTCGGCACTACTGATGAAAACTATGCAAGAGTCACTGAGTGATGGATATGAGCAATCCATGTCAACATTGTCTGTATGCGAGGTCTGGCTTGGCTGGAAGGAAAAATTGCACAAATTTTTGGAGGGATAGTCGGGTTGCAGGAAGGCAAGGTAGGTAGGATCTGTGCATTTTCTGGAACGAGCAGGCAACAGGGGCTGGAAGGCCAAATTTGCCCAATTTTCTGGAGGAATAGGTCGGGCTGTAAGGAGGGTCTGCAGGCAGGGATTGCGCAGTTTTTGGGAGAAATTGCCTAGGAACCTAGCAGCCAAAACTGTGCAATTCCCAGAGGGAACTAGCAGTTGGTTGCTGGGGTCATTAGCAACCAAAACTACACAATTCCCAAAGAGAACTGGCAGTTTGCTTCTCAGTCACTGGCAGTAGAAACTGCACAATTCCTGGAGGGAACTGGCAGTCTGCTGCTAGGAGCTACTGGCAGGGGAATCTGTACTAAGGTCGGGAGGTCAAACTGTTGATGGTCTCTGCGCAATTTCTGAGCTAAGCGGACTGTCGGGCAACAGAAGGCTTGCTCATGAAAACTACGCAATTTCTTAGATGAGCAGTTTGTTGACTGTCGGGATGATTGACTAGGAAAACTGTGCAAATTTCTGAGGGAGACAGGGACAGCCACTTGGTGTCGGTACGGCCTGTCTATGCAATTTCTTCAGTCAGTTGAGCAATTAAGGTCAGTGTCCTTTGCGCAATATTTTAGGGTAGTCACCCCTAAGGTGACTGCTAGGTCCGACTGTCTGGGTGGTCAACATGAGAGTTGATTGAATCGCCTGCGGGTAGCGCAGCTTGAAAAGACTAGCTTGGTGCTTTCGTGTCGTTCTGGTTGACATTCAATCGAGTAAATGGCGGGGTGATGGTCCGACAATCATATGGGAGTATGGTAATTAGAACTTAAACAAAATGACTAAGTGTGTGAACGATCGAAAGATGCATAGGTGATCATACAAACACACACTCACATGACTCGATGACAAAACGACTCAAACCATCCAGACACACATGTTCAACATGACTGACCGACGGTGCAAGTGACAAGCGCAACACTCGTGATTGACCATTCATTGATCGAGACGATGCTTGCGCAACAATGAATGTGACTCCGTGTGTGAGTGCGACAGATGCTTTCATAGTGAACACAACAAGCACATACGAAGCAAAGACTTTGAGCATAACCAGAACATGGTCACAAGAATGACTTAGACACTAGCATGCAAAAACTTGAATAAAATGAACAAGCAAGGCAGATGCAAGGACTCACACGAGCTCATGGAGTGAACCCGGGTGTGTGCAATCATTAAGTGGAACTCTCAAGGGAGACTCTAAAATTGGTTTAGGCAAAAATTTTGGAGGGTGGTTATAGCCGCTACAACACTTGGCGATACACTGGTAGAACTCCAGCTTCTCTGTTTTGGTTCATCGCTAGCACAAGGCCTTGGTCTTTCGGGGAGTACTGAACCACTGTGCGGGTTACTTCAACTTCCCCACTTACCCCATGGACATACATGGTTTACCTTTTTCCAACTCAGTCAAACACAATCAAAAGTTCAGCTTGATCTTAGTGTTTTGAATTTGGGAAGAGTAGCTTAGCTCATGAGTTGAAGATTTTCAGAGTATAAGTTTTCATCTCTAGTGTTTCTTCGTTGTCAACAGGCCTGGACAGTACCTCGATGGAGTCACGTAGGAACACACACATTTCTCCACTGTCAGCGAGCCTGGTCAGTACCCCTATGGAGTTGCATGCTTCACCTCTCTACGCAGGAAGCCTTTCTCTTCTTTCGCCTTTGTATTTTTCAAGAGGATTGTGCATAGGCACTTATTTATTTTTGGGGCGGAAGAGGGATCCCAACTTATTAAGAGCAGAATATGTTGTTCCTTCAGAGAAGCATGTAAGACCTCTGACATAGGTTTGCTCGTTTAGATTTTCCCCTTCTCCGTTTCTACTAGTTGGATGAGCTTGAACACACATAGTAGAAGGTTGAGTACAAGCATGGGGCTTCCCAGCATGGACACAAGTTCATGGTTGGGCCAAAACTTCCCTTACATACGGTTTGTATTTTACATCAAGACTTCATCGGCCGAAGGTTATAACCAAGCACAAAGAAGACGGACACAAGACTGACCAAGTGTTGTAGTGTCACAAGTCTCTTCAAATTTCAGCCACATACTCTATTCAAAAGCCGGAACGTAGTAGTTGGTAGCACTTATTTCTGGAAACAAAAATAGTAATATATCAAACAAACAAAATGAATGTGGACAAAAATAGTAAGCAGAATCAAACAAAGCACAAACAAAGATAATAAGCAAAAAAAACAGGATGAAAACAACAAGCAGCAAGCAAACTATGTACATGGCACGGGCGTGGCCCGACCTACTGAAAATAATGCTTGAGATCTTGGCCATTGACAGGAAGGTTGTCAATCCTCCCGTCAAGTGATTGCAAATGATATGTGTGTGGGCCAAGCTTCTCGTAGACCAGTGCAAGTCCACCGGGCTCCGCTACCGGAACCTGGTGGCATTCCAGAAAACCTTCAAGTGAAGACAACACCATTGTTTCAGGTACTGTGTGAAACATGGGCTTGGATGATGGCACGATGTAGTTGTTTTTATTCTGGGAAGGGTTCAATTTTCTGAATTCAATGCATAAGTGGATTTTCCTGGATTTCTTACGTGCGGTATTTAAACTAGAAAACCAAGTATGATGACGAACTTTGCAAGTAGTCCAATCACCAAAAATGTTAGTAAATTTCTCTGTAAAAGGAGTGCAAACAACATGTATGTGTTACCTGGTTTTCGTTGCAATGGCTTGTCTCCTCCTTTACCCGGAACCTCATGTTAGATTGCTCGCATGTAGTGTGTACCGAGGTCATCATCTACCTGTGCAGACCCATCCCGATACTGTCTGGTCAAGCATTCAAGGATTTGTCACTACTGCAGTGTGTAGCTTGAACCAAGATTTCCCATCTTCGGATCATGATAGGTTCCTAGGATGCTTTGTTCGTTCGTAGCGGTGGTCCTTTGTCTGTTCAACACGATATCTTCATACTCAACATCATTTTTTGTGCATTCAAACTTCAAACATCTCGAAATCATGCATTGTATGTTGTTTTGGACGACTGAGATACACTTGGTCCTTGAGCCATCATGTGTTTTTGATTCGTTAAGACTCATGACCCACAACTCGTCTGTACATGGACCATTTGGCATGCTAGTACTATTGCTACTACTGTTGTTGCTACTACTGCTACTATTGGAAAAATAAATTGTACAAGTTTCATTACCATCAGTTGGGCAAGGAAGGAGTCCCAACTGCGTGTCTAATGAGGTTGGAGCTAGCCGTGCAGGATAACACTCCAATGTTGTTTCCAGGAGGCAGTTGCCAAACATGAGTTTTGCAAAGGATAACGATTCGTTCTCGCTATTAAGGGGAGTGACATTCTATTTCATATACCTCTTAGATAACACTCATATTTGGTTGCATGTGCCCTTGTATGGAAGCCACATGTGAGACCAGTTTGTAAAAAAATATCCATCTAGCTTGCTAGACCAGTCTCTGCTGAGTAGCAGATCATATGCTTCTGGTATGTCCACAACAACTATGTTGATGCATTGGTGGAATCAACTGTCATGAGATATTCAGATGATCACATCTCACAGTTCACCAATGGCTGGTATTGATCTTCGATCAAGTTGGATGATTATCGCGGATGTTTCGCTCCATTGTGCATTGATCTTCTTAGCAATGGAAAGCAGCATGACGTTGGCTACCATGCTAGAATCAACCAAGTAGTTGTGAACATTGTAGTTGAAAACTTCAAATGAAAGCAGGAATGGGGGGTAACCTGAGTTTGCTTCTTCCATCCGAAGTGTATCAAGCACAATGGAAAGTGATCCGGGAGGTGTGCCTGCTCCCTTGCTGGTAGAGGTTGTGTTGTTTGTTGTTGTCTGTCCCAATGCACGCAACAGGATATCTCGCTGACTATGGAATTTGGCTAACTCGAACAAGTTGATGTTCACTCAAGTTTTCTTCATGTCATCAATTATGTTGTAGTCCAGAGGTGGTAGACTTACCGAGGTGTCCAGGGTGGCACAGATCTTCGTGTTGTACGGCAAAGTGTTTTGCAACTTGCTACTCATGGATGTACTCTTATTCGTCGTTGTCTTCCTGGACTTGCTTTGTGTTTGTTGCTTTGAGATAGCTGGTGGATCGGCCTTCTTTATCAGTAGTCTCACCTTCTCTTGCATTTCCCCAAGTGTAGGGGGAGCCCCTTTACTCCTAAGATTGTAATGATCATTTTTCTTTTGGGGCTGCTTCTCGGTGTTCATCTTTGAGATTACTTGCAAGCACTAATATGCGTTCACCACATGCCCAAAACTTGGTGTTTCATCAGGTGCAACCTCTTCATCATCGTCAGTGTCTTCTGGATGCTCCTGCATATCACCTTCTGCATCAACTGTATGACTACAGACATGTTGGGTGTGGACACTGATTATCTTCTTTATTCAGATGTATCACCGCATTTAACCCCAGTTCGTAATGTGGCGACAACACCGCCCGTAATATTTGCGCTGCAAGGGGGGTCCAGGGGGGGCGACAGCAATCTTTAGGAACCCCCCCCCCCAGTGGGGGATAGGGGAAACGCCCCCAAAGCTAAAAATAGATGTAAAAATGCCTTGTAAAATGTTGTAATTTCGTAGTCAATCTGGTCCGTTGATTGGGCGGAGATCTGACGGTAGAAGTTATGTTTAATTTAGGGTTTTTTTTCCGTAGAAGGCAACCCCTCGCTATATATGAGGGAATTGTATTGTGTCTATGTATATCAGTATTCTGAGTGAGAAAGAGAGAGAAGATTGTGTGAGAGCGAAGATGGAATTACAACTGATTTGTTGTAGGTTGTATCTCTCCATTTTGCTGGAAAATATAAAAGGAAGGATTGGATGTTTCTCCGTGGACGTAACCCAAATTGGGTGAGCCACGTATATTTGTGTCTCTCTTGTTTTATGTGTTTTCTGTGTTTATATTTCTGCAATATATTTTATGTGTTCCATTGCTCTGTAATATATAATTTTCTAACAAGACAGAGCTAACGACTCGCTTCCAATCAAAACAAGAGTTCTCGGGGTGGTACTCTTCGTGGAAGGAACAAAACTTAGGATCTGTGCACTGATCGAGTTTTTAAAGTGGACCGGTTGTTGCTTGATGAGCCGGTTGATGAATTGTTTGCCTGTCTTTGTCTAGGCGGATGACTACTAGAAAATGTGTTTGTTTTCCGTTGCTTGAGTTTGGACACTTGGGTGGTCAAGTTCTTGACAAGGCGAGTGAGGGTCTCAATATCAGTTGCTTCCTTGTCTCTACCCTTGCTCATTGTTGCTTGGGGATTCTTGCTCGCATCCTTGGAGCCTTTCATTGATTCTTCATCCTTGACATCTCCACTTACACGTAAGTCTTTTTCAATAGCAATAGCCTCTTCGCAACTTTCCAAGAGTGTTGGTTTTGCAGCTCACTTGACGAACTGCGCAATGCTGGTTGGCAGTGCAGACATGTAATAGTCAACAGTGATGGAGTCATGAGGTTTAATGTCTGTTGCAAACTTGTTCAAAATATGTGTAAACCTCTTATTGAAGTATTTCACTTTCTCTTTTCCCTCCATCTTGAGGCTTCCCAATTCTTTGAGTAGCATGGATGGGGTCTTGTCATCAACAAACGTTTCGAGGAACATATGTTTGAAAGCACCCAAGTTTTGTATTAAGTTGGGTGGAAGGCTGTGATACCAAGCAGCTGCACGACCGTCCAAGGTACATGGAAACAATCTACATGCTACATCATCATAACGTACCTCAAGGGTCTACAAATGTAGGTAGAAGTTTTCTAAGTGGTCTTCTGCCTTCACTGTGCTATCAGGGTTGAACTTGATGTTCATTCTCTCCGCTTGCTTCAGCATCTTGGGCATAATAGCCGGGAGAGCCAATGGTCCCTAAGTCATCCATTCAAGATTTGGGTCAGCTATCTCTTCTTCTTCTTCGTCCTCTTCCTCTCCTTCAGAGTCTGATGGTTCCGACTATGAATCTGTTGGTTTTCCTCCGTCTCCACCTCCCTCCTTCATTGCCTTCCCCTTCACCTCCTATACAAGATTTCAATCCCAAGATTACAAGAGTGCCTTGCTCACATTGCCGAAAGATTCGAGGTTCCTCTCCATCTTCAATAGCTTCTTCTAGACCTTCAAGCGTGGCAAGGATTGCTTCTTCCACCGATGATACAGAAACTCTTGTGGGAGTGTCCTTTGGCTTCGTTAATGCATGTGGACGAAATTATATGCCTGGGATCAGTCTGATTGCTTTCACAAACTGACGAGTGATGGGACGGACAGAGCAAAGGTTTTGATATGAAATCTCGTGTTCAATTCTGGGAGGTGAGGAGTAACCAACTGCAGAGTCGTGTGTAGGTGAGAGGGAGTGTGAGTTATTGCCTTGACCAAATGGTTGATGAATGAGTATGAGGGGAATTTCAGCCATGTACAACTGGTTTCCTTCCTTCTAGCGCCAGAAATGTTGATGGTGTTGGAACCGCCAAAATTCAAGGGATCACCCCGGTATGAAGTCCCAACTAAACCTCACATCGTTTGGTGTGGGACTCCCATCCGGTATGATGGCCCGGTTGGCATTGTCTTAAGGATTTGCCTCAACTCTTGCTTGTCAGCACAGGAGCGTGGTCTGCTTTGCCTTCGAGAAGTGAGGTTCGCATGCCTAGTGAGTGATAGTGTAATCGTGTCAATGGTTCTTTCACTATAAAGGGATAAGGTTAAAGTGAGCCCCAAGTTGGTTGGGATGCAATCCCAACTCAGCCAGGAACACACAACACAACAGGATGTGCACAACTTCCGGAGGATCAGTCCACATGGATGCGATAATCACAACATACAAGGTAAGATAACACGTACAACACTCAACGGATGAGTCTGAATGAGTGCAACAGTTGTTATAGCAAGCTTCATGTGAAAGGTTTGTCTAATGTCCAGGAGAGTAGTCTACACGGGCGAGACGACGTTAATAGCATATACAACACATTTCCATTAATATATTATGTATTACAACAAGTGAAATAGTTCATATGTAGAACACAGTTTAAGGCAACATGCATTACAAGTGATAAAGATTAGTCTTACAACAGATACAATACATATTTGAAAATGTGTTGGCCTATTAGTAGGCTTCTGAATTAAGTGAAAGTTTCAAGACACATCGTTACACCATACATCACTAACCCCGAGTGCGGGGCATTGGGGCCACTACTTACTCCTCAAAGAAAAGACTACAGACTCTCTTGGCTATCTGGGAGGAGCTAAGGTGAAAAGTATTTTCCATGTACAAATGAGGGGGTATTTATAGCCAAGGGTGAAACTAACCCTTGTGACTTCTCGACTACCCTTATGACCGTTTGACTTCCATGACTTTTCGACTTACATGACTCTTTGTTCAACAAGTGGGTCTCTTTGACTTCCACGTTACATCACATTGATTGACAGCATAGCCCATAGTAGAGATGTGGGCAACATGACTCGACATGAGAGGTGGTACATTCGTGTTGCTGCTGGAGTGCATGTTGAGCTACAATGTTGCTAGGTGATGGATGCCTTCATGGTGTATCACAGCTTCACCTCCACATGGAAAAGTGCGCGGAGTCTTTGATGGTCTTTCGTCCGCTTGATGACACTTAGGCACGTTGCTCTTTGCTTGCATGTTGGGAGGCTTGACAGGCTCATTTGTTCGTGAAAGGTGCATGTTCGTTCGTCCGTCCGTTTGTGAGCACATCTTGCATGTTTGCTCGTCTGTCCATCCACGAACATATCTTTCCATGAGCATTCATTCACGAGCACATCTCTTCGCATACATCATTCGTTCGTCCGTCAGTGAACCTGTCCTTCTGCATGTGCTCCCTTCGTTCATCCCATTTATCATCTTGCCATGTTTGTTGGTGTATATGTACCTACAGTCACTCATGATGAGACGACATCAAATCAAAAACCTCCTAGTATACCATGACACATGATCACTTTGGATACAGGTGACCAGGAGAGGCAGTAAGGTTGTGAAGCGGGATGATGGCTCTGGGCACTACTGATGAAAACTGCGCAAGAGTCAATGAGTGATGGAGATGAGCAATCCAAGTCAACAATGACTGTCTACGAGGTCTGTCTCGACTAGAAGGCAAAATTGTGCAACTTTTGGGAGGGATAGTCCGGGCTGCAAGAAGGAAAGGTAGGTAGGATCTGTGCATTTTCCGAAATGAGCGGGCAGCAGGGGCTGGAAGGCTAAAGTTGCACAATTTTCTAGAGGAACAGGCCAGACTATAAGGAGGCTCAGCAAGCAGGGATTGCTCAGTTTTCAGAGGAACTGCCCATGAGCCTGGCAGCCAAAACTGTGCAATTCCCAGAGGGAACTGGCAGTTGGCTGTTGGGGTCACTGGAAGCCAAAACTGCGCAATTCCCAGAGGGAACTGGTAGTTGGCTACTGGGGTCACTGGCAGCCAAAATTGCGCAATTCCCAGAGGGAACTGGCAGTTGGCTGCTCAGTCACTGGCAGCAGAAATTGCGCAATTCCTAAAGGGAACTGGAAGTCTGCTACTAGGAGCTGCTGGCAAGGGAAACTATACTGATGTTGGGAGGTCAGCCTGCTGATCATCTCTGCATAATTTCTGAGTTGAGCGGACTGTTGGGCAACATAAGGCTTACTCATGAAAACTGCGCAATTTCTGAGATGAGCAGTCGGTCGACTACCGGGATGACTAACTAGGAAAACTACGCAATTTTATAAGGGAGACAAGGACAGGCACTTGGTGTCTGTCTGGCATGTCTGTGCAATTTCCTCAGTCAGTTAAGTGAGTAAGGTCATTGGCCTTTGCGCAATTTTTTAGGGAGTCAGCCCCAGGGTGACTGTCGGGTCTGACTGTCCGGGTGGCCAGCATGAGAGTTGATTGAATCGCTTACGAGAAGCACAGCTTCAAAAGACTAGCTTGGTGCTTCTGCGCTGTTCTAGTTGACAATCAATCGATTCAATGGTGGGGTGATGGTCCGGATGTCAGAGGGGAGTCTATTCATCAGAACTTCAACAAAATGAATAAGTGTGTGAATGATCGAAAGATGCATAGGTGATCATACAAACACACGCTCACATGACTTGACGACGAAATGAATCAAACCATCCAAACACACATGTTCAAGTGACAAGCACGACACTCGTGATTGACCTTTTATTGATCGATACGACGCTTGCATGACAGTGAATGTGACTCCGTGTGTGAGTGCGACCGATGCTTTCATAGCGAACACAACAAGCACATACGAAGGTAAGACTTTGAGCATAACTAGAACATGGTCGCAAGCATGACTTAGACACCAGCATGCAGAAACTTGAATGAAATGAACAAGCAAGGCAGATGCAAGGACTCACACGAGCTCACGGAGTGAACCCGAGTGTGTGCAGTTATCAAGTGGAACTCTCAAGGGAGACTCCAAAATTTTGGAAGGTGGTTGTAGCCGCTACAACACCTCCCTTCTCCCTCCTATCATGTTTTCCTTTACTTCACGTCGCCTCTCTTGTGTGTCAACCACACAACATACTACACGAGAACAAGGATTGTATGGGCCTGTCTTTTACCCACGTAGCCCATACTCCCCTTTAATGTTTGCACCAACAAGGTCATAAATTCATTAGGGAGATAGGTGGTAAAATAAATACAATGGCCTGGATTTAATCACTTCCCAAGAAACTCCTCCTCATACCTTTGAATATGTGTCCACTCGTACAAGCCAGTCATTGTTTACATTTCCACAATATTTACATGAATTACAATTCATAGTGACTTTTACAAGAGGGGTAACAAAAAGAGTTGTCACAACATTTGTGTATGTTGTTAAGGTGAAGTACGTGCTCCTTGAATACCATAGGCCATAACCAATAATTCCCTTCAGATATTTGAAGATTCATTTTACTGCATTTACATAAATATCCTTAAGGATTGACTAGAATCTAGCAAGAAATATTGTAGCTTGCATTATATCAAGTCTTCATGATGTTAGATATAGAAGGCTTCCAACCATTGACCTTTATATGGTCTGATTTGTATCAGAGGATTCATCATCTTTTATCAACTTGCACCCTGTGACCATAGGTGTGCTAACAGGTGCACAGTCTTCCATGCCAAATTTCTTTAATATCTCTTTTAGGTATTTGGTTTGAGAAATGAAAATGGAATTATCTGATTAAGCAACTTGTAACCCAAAGAATGAGAATTCTACCAACATGGACATCCCAAACTCCTTTTAATTTTCCACTACAAATTGTTGACCCATTTGATCCACGTCACTTCCAAAAATGATATCATCCACATATATCACAATGATCAGTAAATCCTCATTATAGGTTTTAATATAAAGGTTATTGTTTTTTGTGCCTCTACTAAATCTTTGTTACTGTATATATCTATCAGACCTTGAAAACCATGATCTTTGAGCTTTATTTAATCCATAGTGTTCCTTCTTCAATTTACATACCTAATTTGCATCTTCAAACAATTGAAATCCTTCTTGCTGCTTTGTGTACACTTCTTCTAAATCACCATTCAAAAATGTAGACTTGACATCCATTTGATATACTTTGAACCTTTTGAAGCATGCAAATGCTAAGAACATTCTTACTACTTCTAATCTAGCAACAGGTGAAAAAGTGTCTTCAAAATCGATGCCTTCTACCTGTGGATACCCTTTGCATACCAGTATGGATTTGTTCCTCGCTACTTGTCCTTCTTCATTCAGCTTATTTCAAAAGACCCACTTGGTGTCAAGAATATTTTTATTTATTTTGGTCTAGGCATATGTTCCCATGTGTCATTTTTCTCTATTGATTATAGTTATTCATTCATAGTCCTGACCCAATGCTTATCTTCACTACCGTCATTTAAACATTTGGTATCTATTTTGGATTGAGCTTTATTTAATCCATAGTGTTCCTTCTTCAATTTACATACCTAATTTGCATCTTCAAACAATTGAAATCCTTCTTGCTGCTTTGTGTACACTTCTTCTAAATCACCATTCAAAAATGTAGACTTGACATCCATTTGATATACTTTGAACCTTTTGAAGCATGCAAATGCTAAGAACATTCTTACTACTTCTAATCTAGCAACAGGTGAAAAAGTGTCTTCAAAATCGATGCCTTCTACCTGTGGATACCCTTTGCATTCCAGTATGGATTTGTTCCTCGCTACTTGTCCTTCTTCATTCAGCTTATTTCAAAAGACCCACTTGGTGTCAAGAATATTTTTATTTATTTTGGTCTAGGCATATGTTCCCATGTGTCATTTTTCTCTATTGATTATAGTTATTCATTCATAGTCCTGACCCAATGCTTATCTTCACTACCGTCATTTAAACATTTGGTATCTATTTTGGACAATAGTGTCAAATTTTCATGTTTGGGAGTATTGGTTAATTTCCTTCTTGTATGAACTCCTAATTAGGTGTTTCGGAGTTTTTGATATTCAGGATGGTGTTTTTTCACATACCTTATGTATTTTTATGCTACTAAGATGTTATCTCTTCTTCCTCTACATTTTTCTCTTCTTGTTCTTCCTTTTCTAGATCGATGCTTGCCATTTTGTTTGATGCTTCATTGATTTGTGGCCTTTTTGTTTGTGGCATTCCTTCATTCACCCTTACGTAAATACATTCCACTATCTTTCACAATCTTTTATTGTAGCACTTGTAACCCTTTCTTCTTGACTAGTAACCAAGAAATATGTCTTCATTAGCTCTAGATTCAAATTTTCCCAAAATATCTCCAATCCTCTTGATGTAACACTTGCTTCCAAACACTCTTATATGCTTGACTGACATTAATCTACCTCTGCATACCTCTTAGGGAGTTGAACTATATTTGATATGTACACAATTATTTGTGTTGCTTCTCCCCAAAAGGTATTTGACACCTTTTCTTCATCCATAATAGCTCTTTCCATCTCCTGTAATGATATGTTCTTTCTTTCAACTACTCCATTCTATTGGGGGTTTCTTGATACAAAGTATTATCTTCTGATTCCATGCTCTTCATAGAATTCCTAGAACTCATTTGAAGTAAAATTTCCTTCCCTATCATGTCTCAAACACTTAATCTTTAGATCCATTTTGTTATTAAATTGATCTTTGAATACCTTGAATTTTCTAAGGGATTATGAATTTTCCCTAAGTAGCATGATCCATGTTTCCTTGGTATAATTTCTAATGAAAAGTATGAAGTACCTTTCTCCTCTTAAGGTTTGAGTTCTTGTAGGGTCACATATATTTATATGAACTAGTTCGAGTGGTCTAGTCAATGAATATTCTTTTGTCTTGATGTAGACCCTTGTCTGCTTCCTAAACTAATAGATGGAATTATTTGGCTATGATATCTTTGGCATGTCCCTCACTGCTTAAGTCTCTCTGATTTTTACCAAATTTTCAAAACTAATATGTCCCATTCTTCCATGCCATAACCAACTTTCATCCACATTGCATATGCAACATTTTTCTTTGGCTTCATCAAAGACACACATTTCTAGGAGTTATAATTGCTTTGGATATCACTTTTTTAGATTTTTCTTTCCTTATTTCGCATCCCTTGGAATGGAATGTGAGGTCATAACCTTAGTCTCACATTTGACTTACCCTTAGCAAATTGTGCTTCAGACCATCATCATATAAGACATTTTGAGCCTTATTCTTTTCATTGAGACTATCAATCCCTTTATCTCTTATCATGGTTGGTGCATCATTTCCAAAGGTGACACTTCTTCCCTTATCTTCTTTCAGGGAAAGTAATTTACTATTGTCCCTTTTCATGAGCTTTTAGCACCCACTATCAATATATCATTGACCTTCTTGAATATCAGCATACAGATCAAGTCCACATTCTTCATTTTTCTCTAATTTATTTTTCCACCTCTTAGTGTATTCTTATTGTCGACAATATTGATTCCTCAGAGAGTTCATGAGTTTGCTTCTACATTCATTTTTTTTGTGCCCAAAATTATTCCAAATATAACATTCAATTTCATCGAAGAGAGGAGAAAATACATTGTAATTGCCAATATAATGATTCCTAGTTCTAGGCATTAAGGACTCACTGGATCTAACATTTTCATTTCTTATATATCTATAGGATTTGAAATCTAAAACCTTATGACCAAATTTATGACTTAAAAATCAATAACCATAAAAGAAATTTGGGTACCTTTAAGCATATGTCCTTTGCGAAGGAGTGAATCTGCTAAATCTTATTTGTCTTTCTTGTTGATTACTTGACTTACTTTGAGTATCTTTTGTGGAGCTTATTAGTCTAATTTAGAGATCTAAACTAGGACATGATTTTTATGTCAATCTGGTGGTAATAAACTTTGAATCACACTACAATATGTAATGAGTTAAGTTAGATTGGTTGTAATTTCTAAGTCAAAACTAGGAACTAAGTTAAGGAAGCATGAAACAAAACTTTTAATCTAATCACACAAGCTTGAAATAGAAACCACACTGACTTGACTTAAGAACACTTTGGACTGGGCATATATTTATATTTCTCACACAAATCAAATTTCCCTATGCAATCATGTTTAAAATATCAGGATTTCACTCAAATGATAGGAAATGAAAAAGGTCAAAGGGGTTTTCAATCCAAAAGGTTGATAAATACACTAGGACCTTTCTTGTTGATGGAGGTAAGAGAACACTCCAATAATATTTTAGTCAAACTAATCAATTTTGATCCACTACTATTTAAGAGGTTGAGAATGCACTACGGCCTTCCCCATTTATGAGAGTGAAAAAGGGCGGTCACTTATAGTCTTCTACTCATCCCTTTAGCTAGTATGTTCTCAAATCATCATTTTATCCTAAGAAAAGCATTAGATAAAAAGCAGGGAACTATGGTGTTTGGTAAATTCAAGACTAAATGGAAAAGTTCTCAATAGGTTGGGGCCTTCTTCTCCTTGCAAGTTGGTGAATGGAACTCCCAGTGCCTTGGTTATTTTTGTGAATCAGGACAATCCTTCAGACAACAACTAATATGTGATATATAGAACTTGTAAACACCCTTAAGCCTACAATAAAAGACATATTTTGTAATGAAATAATGAATGAGTACGGTTGTTATGTAATAAACTAATATGTGGCTTATAATGGCTATTTAACTTCTTATTTTTTCCCATAGGAAAATCTGGGCAGATCAACCCCGAAGGGAATATTTTAAAGCCCATTGGCCAGACTAGCAAGGCCTAACCCCAAGGGCATCGAGGAGAATTGATCCTGTGACCTCTTGATTGGTGAGGTACTTACCAACAGGCACTCGACCAATAGAGCTAACCCTTGGGGCTAGTGGCTATTTAACTTATACTAAGAATCAATTGATATAGCCACACTAAAACAACATTGAAAGCTTTAGAAGATAAGTATTACAACCATAAAATAATCAGTAAAGAACACTTATGAACATAGGTTTTAAAACTAGCTTTAAAGCTTATCTACACAATGACCAAGAAACTAGTTTCATAACAAGTTTTAAATTTGAATGTACAAGATGTAATCATAACATATAAACATGATGTATATGATAATAAACAACATGAAAATAAAATATTTACCATGTTAATGCACAAAAATTAAAGATCATATTGGCTTGAGTGGCAGGGGCCCTTCCACTGCTCCAAAAGCACATTTAACTTAAAATCTGAGGTAGAAACTTCAAAAGCACTCCATAAATTGATCAAAATGTCTAAGAACAGGTCTGTATTTATTTTTGAGTAGCTTGTGAGGTACTCCAAGCCCTAGGGTTTGGGGTTTGGAGGGAAAAGCACCACAAGAGTCACTTGTGGGCTTGGAACCTAAGGTTGGGGTTTTGCACCCATCATGATTTGGGCCAAAACCATGGGCACATTTCGACATGTGATGGATGAGGATGATATCTCTCATCGAGATGAATCTGACGCAACAAAGATCATCCGATTTCAAGTTGTAGAAATGGAGATATGAATTTTTGAAGTATATGGTTGGGTTTGCACAAGAAAAGTCTAGGTCGGCTTGAAGATAATAACCCATAAGACAGTTGTACATGCCCTAGAATGACATTTTGAGGAGACGTTCTATAGGTGTATAAATAGAAGGTGAGGAGTGTGTTATTTCACTCATCCAAGTGCAAACAAGTCAAAGATTCATCTATGGAATTGGGCCATAATCAAGGAGCAAGAACAACAGGAGTTTAGGAAGTCGTTTTAGGTGGAATAAGGGTTGTTTTGCCACTGCATGGAGGTCGAGTTCTGTTGAAGGGAGGCTGAGTTAATTGGAGAGAGATTGGGGTCGTGTGGCTTGTTCTAAGGGTTGTGTTTTGTTAGAGGTAGGGTCACTGGTTGTTCTAAAGAAACATCAAAGGTGTTGCCCCTGTTTGAGGAGGACAAGAGGTGGAATAGCCTCATGAGAGGAGGTCACATTCAAAGGAAGAGACAACAAAATTTTAGTCCTGTTCTGGAGCATAACGCAGGATGTTACAACGTCGTCTAGGGAATTTGAAGAATCCCTAACCAGGATTGTTATCTCATCATTATAATGCATAGTTCCCATGGTCAAGGAGGGGTATGATTGGTCCCTTCTTGATTGACAGTGTTTTCTAAGTGGATGACATGAGGAGTAGCTTATAAGTGCCATTTGTTAAGGTCAACTTGGGTAGTTGGAGACCTCAATTAGGATCAGAACTTAGAGTGAAGTGTTGGGTGCCATTGGTCTTGTGGAGGGCAGCGTGTTGGCTGCCCAAAGTAGCCCTAGACAAGTAATCTTGAAGTGACGAAGAGACTTTAAGGTTGGATGAAGTTTAGTGCCTAATGTGCAACACTTTGATGGACAAAAGTGACTACTAGATTGGCATATTGGAGCTCAAGGATTGGCCAGCCTAGAGAGCGGATTGGATTAGCCTATGTACATGCAGCAAAAGTGACTTGCAGCAGTGTTAGGTGGCAGCCCTCCTGGAGTCTCTATGTGTTTTCCTTTGAAGGACTAAGGGGCAACTAGAGAGAAGTATGGAAGCGAAGGACCGACAAGACAAGATATGACATAGAAGTTGCAGCGAAGATTGTCATTGTATCTTGTATTCCATAGATTGTTGTATTATTCAGATTGGTTTAATATAACAAAGATTGGGTTGTACATTATTGTACAATATTTTGTTAAAAATCGTGTATACTTGTGCATATGTGATTTACTGCTTTATATTTTCCACTATGCAAAGTAGTTCTTGCTGAGATTCTTGGTTTGGTAGCATCAAATATTCTAAGATTCTAACCTAGACCCAAGATTGTGGAAATTCAACACTCCTGAATCCAAATCCAAATCCAAATCCAAGCTCTCAAGTTGAAATACGAGCTCTCAAAATAATAACAAACTTTGGAAAGCTAATTCAACAACATACCCAAAAATATTGTTTTAAATTAATTATAGCATATTTTAGGGATAAGATCTCATTAAATCAACCTTGATGGGCACTAAAATCGTGGATCTAATCTCTAAAACTCAAATTTAGGCGAATTTAGCAATTCTTACTATGTTTTAGCTGCCAGAGTGCTCGCATTGATAGAGTATCTCAAAGTTGTTTTCCAATGGACGAGTAGGAAACTCACCATCTCAAGACACTCATGATCAAAACCCATGTTCTAGATTTTACCCAAACCACCTGCAGATATAACAATGAAGGGCGATTTACGAAATCTATTAAAATCTACAATTTTCTTTTACAACGCAATTAATTACATCAAATTTCAAAAATTAAAAATTCAATAAAATTACCTTGAGAAAGTGGTAAAGGAGGAAAAATATGGGAAAATGTCGTCATAAAGAACAAAAAGAGGTATTTTCACAAGCTAAAGAAGTCAAAAATCATAGCAAATTTTTTGATAAAAAGGAGGACTCGAAAAGTTGATAGGATCATTTCTTTGTTGGTTCTTTCTTATGTAGGTGCCTCTGTTTATTTTGGTGGACCTTCCCTTGAGCGCATTTACTATGACTTGACTAATACGACCTCCCTTTAAAGCGTACAGACTCCACCAATCTAACTATTGGCTAATATGTTGTGCAACCTTGAAATCAACCTCCCTTTCAAAGTGAAAGCTTTGATATGATGTTAAATTTCCTTTACTCAGGTAGCTAGAAGGTTATTTCTTGGTTATTTATATGTTGTAAATTAACTTAAACAATAATTTATTGCGTAAAATGCACTGCAAGGATTTTAATTGTTAGATAAAATAAATTTCAATAGAAGCAAATAGATACCAAGTTCAAACATATACACTCGTAATTTCACTCAAAATCTGTTGTTCATTAAATTGAATTCTCACATACAAGGGCTTCCCAAACTTAGAAATAAATTTCCCACTAAGGAAAAAATACATTTACAACAAAATATGGAATTTCTAGTTGAAAAAGCCCCCTTCCTACCTGGTTTGCACGTCCTATAGGACCTGCATTCAACATGTATACCTAATGTATAACCCGACCACAACATGTATGACCCTTCTTGTGTGTCATATGACCATGTCCATGACATATTGATTTGATATGCATGTTGTATGGCTATTTGGATGCCCATACAACTCTACTAGTCCATTTACAAGATTTCTATGCACTATACAACTTGCTCGTGCATTGTATGACCTAACCATGACTTGTATTATTGCCGACAACCTTGATCAAGCTACATGCTTGCTATACGAAAACCTAAAAATTAGTCCTTTTATTTTTCTAGTTGTTGGGTCTTCCTCTCTTGCTACCCCTTTGCACTCTCTTGCATTGGACTTAACCTCTAGATGAAAGTCCTTCTTCATCTTTACTAAGATCTGCTAGAATAATTGTCCTTCATGAATCAAACACTTAAGGTCTCTTGTGTCTTTCTCCTTCACCCGGTCTTGATTTTATAATGTTGATTTATTGACCTAATCCATAACCTTAATATCCAAAGTAATTGATGGTTGTGATTAGATCTCACCTCACTTGCGATAAACACTTAATATTCATCTAATTCGCTAAAGGAGAAACCTTTGCATCTCATTAGATTAAACTCACTTATATATATATAACATTTCTCCTTAATTAATCCTTTAATTAAAATGAAATTGCTAAGATTGGAGGCTTTTGATGATTTCCACACATCTAGACACCTAGACATGTTGAAAGTTCCTATTCGGCGCTATAATGATCAACAATAGTTAGGGCTCCAGTAAATCCTGTGTCCTAGTATATCCACCCTTGTATGACCAAATATATGCCCAAGACATAAATGCCTAACATGATGGGAGTTAGGACCATCAAGGGATAGTTGGTAAAAGCAATAAATCCATGCACCTTAAGAATGGGGACTAAAGGATTAGCGTTGACCACAAATCATCCTATCATGGCCACATACAACAAAAATAATTACACTTTTGGCTTATAATAGTGGTCACATTTTGTAAAAAAATGTAGGATACACTACAAAAAAAATCTAAAGTTTAACAATGTTGTAAGTAAAATACCCATAATAAAAAATACTCATAAATTACTTTTGAATATATTATTAATGTGCTTATAAAGGGAAGTATTTTTTTGGTTTTTGGAAAAGCAAACATAATAGTTTACTCTCTCCAATTTTTTTGATACTTCGGAGGGAGACAAGATTGGGTGATGGTGAGGCTATTCCTTGAAGTATCTAGCACAGGATCGACCCCAGCTCCTAGCAATGGATTTTGGTTGGAGATGTTTATGTTGTTGGTGTTGGTGCTAGTGAGGTTGGTTTTGTTCTTTCTTCCAAACTTGAGTATTATGGGTATGGGTTTTGGCTGGTCTGATCGTCGACGTGTCAGGGAGGGCGAAGATGTCTTTATGGCCCATTGGTTGCTTCTGTAGGAGTTGAGATGGTGAGAAAGTTCAATAGTTTGGGATTTAAGGTTTGGATGATTGAATAAGTGTAGTGGCCAACATTGAGGCATTGGTCAAATGTTTTAGTCACAAAGTATTTTATCTATAGTAGAAGCTAGTTTTTTTTTTTAGAATGACAATGGCAATGGGGACTGCTAACTCTTCCTAGATCACCATTGATCTCTGGGAATGAATGGTTGGCAATAATTTTATGTCAGTTGTGGTAGACTGATACCAAACTATATTCCTCCTAGTTATTTCTACGTCGAAATGTGTGGGTGATACATTTGTTACATTGGTTGTCTCTAATTTATAACAGATTGATTATCCCCCAAGGTGAACATTGCCCATGGGATTTTTTTCTTGGTTTGAATATGTTTATATCACAGGAAAAGTGTTCTTCCACTACCTCTATATGGTTTTTGTGGGATTTTTTATCTGATGATCTTTTACTCGCTTACATTCTTATCGGTGCAACCTTGTTTTTTCCGCACCATATCCAATTTCATTTAAAGTTGTAGGTCCTGAGTGTTTTTTTGGGTAATTTCTTTCCCTAGAGTAGCATGGTTTTCTTTTAGCGACATGTTTTACTCTTTCTCTATGGATTGTTAGACTTACAGGTACTTACTTCTCTTGGGAGGGATTGCATTAGATTTTATAAATGCCAATTTTCTAATTTCTTTGGGTTGGTGGTGTAACCACTCCTCCCCACATTTACCCGTTTTTACAAGCTCCCAGGGTACATGTGAGATTGAGTGTTGTTATGACATCACCCGACCTCCAAGTTCCAGTGATGGAAGTGGGGCCTACATTCTGAAAACTTATTGATACCCCTTAGAAACACTAGATCACCCAGAAGTCAGTCCAAAACCTAAGATGACCATATCCTAAGATGGAAATGACATTTCACAAGCCTAAGCCCCAACCACATGCACAACAAGGAAAAAGTGTGGTTATGAGGCCCCAACCACATGAATAAGCCTACTTCCATGTGGTTATGACCTAAATCCTCCAATTTTGTGCATGTGGTTCCGAGATTTGAGACACTTTTTAGGCTAGCCTTCAAACCAGTGCCTGTAACTTTCCAGAATCATAATTAAAGTGATAACAATGACAAACATTCAAATTTCAAGCAGGAATTTGACCTAGACTACCTACAACATGAGACACATTTTGTCAAACATGTGGTAAACATGTAAGTTACAGGTCATGAATGCATATTTGATCATAAATCTCTAAACTTCATATGAGAATCACCAAGAATGTTTAATGCCCTCCCAAGTAGTTGTAACAACACTTGTTAGCCCACGCATTCATCAACCATTCAAATACTTATCAAATCATGAACAAAAGCCATATTAAGAGCACATCGTAGAACCATGCTTATTGACCAACACATAACCATAATATTAACCATGACAAATCAATCATTAAATTGGCACAATAACAAGTACAAGTGCTCATAGATCACAATAGGAAAATAGTTCTTATTAACTTATGCAACATCCAACCAAGTCAGGGACTCCCACATACCACCTTACCATAAATTGGGTTGAAAAAAAATATTTCTTTCAGCCAATCACCCCCATGCCATATTCCAAGCATGAATGTGGGATCTCATGGGATAAACTAAGACATAACAATTAGGGAATCCAGAGGTTAAACCACCTCCACCTTCAAGCTGCCGTGATCTCACCTAAATCGGCCATGAGATCACAAAACCAAACCAAGATTGGATGAATCAAAATTCCTTCACCATACCTTGAGGAATTTTCCTGTCTCCACCCACCTATCGAGGGCTTCCTAGAGAAAACCATCTCCACCCCCAACCCTTTGGATTTTCCTGAGACCACCTCACCTGGTTCCAAAACCTTCCAGCAATCCAAATCTCAACCAAGAATGAATCCCATCACACCATGACTATCCAGGAAATGGAAAGGCAAGGTTGAAACCATTGTCAAACCAGGAAAAACCCATGTCAATGACAACAAATGAACCAAATAAACAAATGCATGTACCATGCATTCACACATTAGTTAGTAAATCACACATACAACCTGTTACTTGAGAAATCCTCCCACTGAAACTTTTGATCCAGCCTTATCCTCGCTTTCCTTCACTTTTCCTTTGCTTGTCCTTCGCTCTCCTTCCTCCAAATCCAAGTGAATGCCAAAATGCTCTAAAAGTACTCTAAGTGTTCGAGAGTGTATGAGAGAGAGAATGAAAGGAGAGAACCAAACTAAACTGACAAAAGTTGTCAATTGATCCTATAATGCCTTTTTATTAGTGATTTCTCCTTTTTCTTCATTTTTCCTCTAATTTCATTAGTATGCTGAATTTGTGTCCCTTCACCTTCCTATTCTCTTATTTTCCTCTATTTTCATAAATAAATGTCAATTATTGCCTCTTTGCCTTTTTCCAATGCCTTTGCAAATTTACATAGCCATAAATAAACCAAAAGTGATGCCCACTATAGTGTTTTGCCCAACATTCAGCTTATGTGTCCCATGACCTTGGTCTTATTTTTCCTTTAACATGAAACTTTAACCTGAAGCTGTTACAGGTGGCAATTGATTGCAATCCAATACATGAGTTGGTGGGCTTGAATGTCTACATCTATGGTCCTTTATTATTTTTGGATTTCTCTTTGGATTTTGTAGTGATCTATCAGTGTTTATCTTCAGGGGGGGTTGTCATAACTTTTCCTACTATTGCGGCGACCAATTTTGTCATGCATTGGGAGGGATGGTTTCATCAGGCCCCAAAGGAATTAATTTGAGAAACTATGGCAGTTGATTTGTTGTATGTTTAGGGTCATTCAGGGGGATGGGATACTCTAACACAATGTTCACTACCCGAGGTTTCGTTGGGAGGCGCCCTACCTTTGGGTCAGGATTGAAACAAAGTTGTACTATGAAGGATGTGGCAAGGATCAGTGGGGTAGGAACGCTAAAGTGGTCAAAACTTCCACATAGAGTAAACAATTACTTTTTGGCCATGACATATTTTGGGATCCAATAGCAGGTCTACAGAAGAGAGTTTATGAATATGGATGGTCCCAAAATGCAAGATTGGGTTCATAAGCATTGGTCACCTATACTTAAACATAATATGAAGATCAGTGTGTTTATGAATAAATGGTTTGGAGTCCATTTCTTACAGTCGGATGATGTCGATCTTATTCTTATATCACCTTGGGTAAACGGAAGAAGATTCCCTCATTTGCACCATTGGTATGTGGAATTTAATCCCATGACGAAGGTCCCCCACAAGAGATTGATTTGGGGTAAGCTACCCAAATTGCTACTCAAGCTAAGGAAAAACAAGCGATTATGGATATTTGGAATCCAATTGGAAAGTTCTTCTACCTAGATGCGAAGAGTCTCTATGCTATGGACAAGCGCATAACGTGGGTGCTCGTTGAAATGAAGTTAGTTGGTGGGCTTCTGATGAAAGGAGAAATTGCGCTAAGGCAATATCCCTTTCATTTCCAAAATATCGATCATGGACTTGTGGGTTATGGGCCCACGTTTCTATCAAAAGCATTAATTGGCACTTTTGCCTTAAAAACCGGGACAACACAAATTATCGGAATACACTGGAAACCCGCAATCGAATGTTGATTCCACTTGACACATAAAGACCGGACTTCAAAAGAATTAAATCCGTGTCCATAAACTTCTTAGGTCCGTCTCTTCACCCGAACTCTATCAGCTTCAATCTCCGTTGTCCATCGCATTCTCCGATCCAACAGCTCATGCTTCATCGCATTCTCACTCATTGCAATATCGAAAAACTGGCTCATCGCAATCTCGCCTCATCGCATATTGCAGTTTTCCACCGTCCGCCAGCACTTGACTTCTATGAAATGCGATTTGCAATTAAATCTCGACCGTTGATTTGGTTCTCGATTTGACAGTTGTCGCATCATCGCACGAGAACTTGCGCGACGTTTAGCCACCCTTTCGAAGCCGATAGGATTTTAGGTTGCGATTTATAATTTTTCGGGTCCGGCTTTTTCCACGTGCCTATTTCCTTTGGACGGAGTCGATGGGAATATTAAACTGTGATTTAATCGATATCGGGTCTGGTTTTTTAATTAACCGGCATGCATCTTCTGACCCGATATCTGTCGATTTCACCCATTTGTAGATATGACGATCCAGATCAATTCTTGTCTTTGCCTCACCTTCCGCCATTGATCGTCAATACTAACCGTTGATCTATAAGATCCAATGGCTCCTGTGAATTACTCCATCGATTCCTTCTTTGACTTGATCTTGTTCACTATTGATGGAATCTACGTTAAAACATAGTTCCTCTGTCATACTTTGTTTTCACACATGACACCCATATAACAATAATTCAATTAACATTTGATTGCCATCGATCCTTCTAGCGATCGATGGTCGATCAACACTCCAACAACATAGAATAACTCATAAAAGCATAACTATCCAAATACACGAATTCCACACAACTCATAGATATTTTCATTATATATATACAGACTTCTATTACAACCTAAGGTATTTCAGCCTTAGCCACACTTCCCCCTCTCGACTACATTGAATCTACACTCCAGTTCCACAAATCTCTATCTGTCACTCTATATATATATCTCACCACCTTACACAGACTCTCTTATATAAGAAGTTACAAAAGGGAGGGATCATTTACGATCCATGAATTTCTCCCACAATCGCTCAACAAACCCCTAAATCTCTCTATATGCATACATGGCAGATTAAATTACATTAAATAAGTCTTCTATAGACTTTATCCATTCCATCATTTTAGACCTATTTTAACAGAATTTCCCCCCTAGTTTACACGTTTGTCCACGTCTCCTCCTTCTCAGCTTTTGATTCCTCTTTTAATGAAGAGTGCTCAGATGCTCCTGCATCAGACTCCCGAGGCACAAAAATTTATGACCTCCTGGTCATATGCTTCTCCTTAATCCCATAGCAATTCTACCCACTTCCTCAGTGCAACTGCCTTCATGATATTCTGTGAGCTGCAACTAAACCTCTACAGTAACAGTATTTTCTGCTAGATGATACCTCACCAAGCTTTCTCCTATGAGCTTAGTCTTTCGCATCCTTCTGGTTCTCTACTCTGTGGAACCATTTGAGCACTCCATGCTCTAGGTTGTTGAAAGTCTTCTCACCTTCTGTTGTCGCTATCTGTACGATAGTAAAGACCATAAACTCGCCAAGCTTTAACACAACTGTACCTCCTTCTCTTTCTGCTTGCACTCCTTCTTCTACATGAAATCTCTTTTACGCAGGAAAACCTTTCCCTGCTCTGATACCACTTGATGAAAGGAGAAATTGCGCTAAGGCAATATCCCTTTCATTTCCAAAATATCGATCATGGACCTGTGGGTTATGGGCCCATGTTTCTATCGGAAGCGTTAATTGGTGCTTTTGCCTTAAAAACCGGGACAACACAAATTATTGGAATACACTGGAAACCCGCAATCGAATGCCGATTCCACTTGACGCATAAAGACCAGACTTCAAAAGAATTAAATCCATGTCCATAAACTTCTCGGGTTAGTCTCTTCACTCGAACTCTATCGGCTTCAATCTCTGTCGTCCATCGCATTCTATGATCCAATGGCTCACACTTCATTGCGATCTCGCCTCATCGCATATCGCAGTTTTCCACCGTTCGCCAACACTTGAATTCTGTGAAATGCGATTTTGCGATTAAATCTCGACTTCGATCTGGCTCTCGATCCAACAACTGTCGCATCATCGCACGAGAACTTGCGCGACGTTTAGCCACCCTTTCGGAGCCGATAGGATTTTAGGTTGCAATTTATAATTTTTCGGGTTTGGCTTTTTCCACATGCCTATTTCCTTTGGATAGAGCCAATGGGAATATTAAACTGTGATTTAATCGATATTGGGTTCGGTTTTTGAATTAACCAGCATGCATCTTCTGACCCGATATCTGTCGATTTCACCCATCTGTAGATTTGACGATCCAGATCAGTTCTCGTCTTCGCCTCGCCTTCTGCCATTGATCGTCAATACTAACTATCGATCTATAAGATCTGACGGCTCTTGTGCATTACTTCATCTATTCCTTCTTTGACTTGATCTCGTTCGCTATTGATGGAATCTGTGTTAAAACACAGTTCCTCTACCATACTCTGTTTTCACACACGACACCCATATAACAATAATTCGATTAACATTTGATCGCCATCGATCCTTCTAGTGATCGATGGTCGATCAACACTCCAACAACACAAAATAACTCAGAAAGGCATAACTATCCAAATACATGAATTCCACACAACTCACAGATATTTTCATTATATATATATACAGACTTCTATTACAACCTAAGGCATTTCAGCCTTAGTCACACTTCCCCCTCTCGACTACATTGAATCTACACTCCGGTTCCACAAATCTCTATCTGTCGCTCTATATATATATATATATATATATATATATCTCACCACCTTACACAAACTCTCTTATATAAGAAGTTACAAAAGGGAGGGATCGTTTACGATCCATGAATTTCTCCCACAATCGCTCAACAAACCCCTAAATCTCTCTATATGCATACATGGCAGATTAAATTACATTAAATAAGTGTTCTAGAGACTTTATCCATTCCATCATTTCAACCCTGTTTTAACAGAATTTTCCCCCTGGTTTGCACGTTTGTCCACATATCCTCCTTCTCGGCTTTGGATTCCTCTTTTGAAGAGTGCTCAGATGCTCCTGCATTAGCTTTCAAAAGACATTGATTTTCTACGAGGATCTACTGGGTATCGACAACATGTATATTTTTGGGGGATTCCTTTCCCCTATCTAGTATGTCACCTCACGGGGCATGCGATGGCCAAATTCCCAAGGCATTTTAAAGTCGAGCATTCTAATGGATCCATGGGGACTTCACACCAAGTTGTGATGGACACAGCTCATGGTGAGGGGGCGAGACTCGGGACTCCAGGTAACAATACAACTCCTCTCTTTGGATTCCTTTCTCGTGATATGGCAATTTTTCCTCCATTGTCTAATTCTGGTCCTTCTCCACCCAGTGGTGATGAGGATGGGTCAAAACTTTTGAGATTTGATATCTTTAACTTGGTAAAACGATCAATTTCTTGTGGTTGTAATTCCCTCACATATACTTTTTTGGCTCCACTACCATATGATTCCTCTTCTTATACATATCTCCCTTTCTCGAGTGTTGGCCCATCAAATTATTGAACTACATGGAAGATACCACTATCGGAGAGCTCATGTATGGTGGTATTGAAAGACCAGGTTGGACCTAATGTCAAGGGGAACAAATTGCCCAGTTATAATAATTTTTATCCTTCAAGCTCTCCTTCAGACTCTTCCCCAAACAACTCCATTACCAACAACATTGACTTTCTGATGGAGAATTCATCCATGGATCTGGTTCCCCTCACTATTCACCAGGAAGGGGGCCCATCCTTGAATACGGTCATCATCCCTCGGTCTACCATGAATTTCATGGTCCAATGGAGAGGTAGAGTGGGACACCACATGGGGGGGAATCGATCGATGGTCAAATCTTTGCCCTTTGTTAAGGACAATGCTTTACATGATGTTCCCTTCATAGACTTTGAAAAATATCAGGCCATCCATGCTCGTTACTACTATTCCCCCAGGAAAATCTTTTCACTTTATCTTACGAGGGTGGGGGATGCCTAAAAAAGTCTATCTCCTTCATTTAATTCAAATTATTGATTCAATAATTATTTTAATTCAGCAAACGATGGTAGCAAGGGAGAAGGCCAAGCCATATTTCTTGCCTATATTTCTTCACTGGTATTTTGTATCTACTGATTCTTGTGGCTTTTTGGGTGGATTGGTTGTGACGTGGGACCCTAGATGGGTTAGGCTAAATGCTTATAAACTCTTTGTAGGAATTATCTTATTTGGCTACATTCAAGGCTCTTCTATTTGTGTCAATATTCTCAATATGTATGTGTGTTATATCATGACATGCAAGGCTTTCAGAAGAGAATGGCCGATTGTGGGATTTTGTAAATAGGCTCACTAGTAATTGTTGTGGACTTAAATATTATAGTCTTTGGGGAGGAATGTTGGGGCCTCCGGTGCAAATTGGACCCAATGGACAGTTATTTTTTTAGACCTATTTGCTGAACCTTTTTGGTGGACATCAGAACTTGTCCATTGGTCCCTACGTGGGTAAACGGATGTGCAGGCATTGAACGTATTGGAAAAAGGCTTGACAAGTTTTTGGTACATGAAAGTTTCTTGTAACAACTTAGTCACGTGCGAACCCGACTCTCACAAGAAAAATTGTCGGATCATGCTCGTAATATATTTTTATGGAACAAGGACAAGGTATGGAAGGGACTGCCCTTCAGGTTCAATCATTCGTGGCTTGACGAGCCAAATTTTTGCAGCATTATTTGAGAATCGTGGATATCGTTTGAAGAATCTTTTGGCACTTCTGGGATGCCAATGGTCATGTCTAAACCCCATAGACTAAAGAAGAAAGTCCACAGTTAGGAACGTGAAAAGAATAGGATACAAAAATAGGATCTGGTAGTGATTGAGGAGGAGCTTGAACGACTCAATAGGAGGATAGGTGTAGATGATCTGTCTTCCTCGTAGATTGCATTGATGAATGATTTGGAAAAGAAAAAGAGACACATTTTAAAACTTCAGGAAGAAACTTGGTGCCTTAAAGTGCTATATGGATCAAATGTGGAGACTGAAACTCCAAATTCTTTTAGAAATACGCCACACATAGACGCAATGTGAAAATTATATGGATGTCACATTTGAATTGGGTGAAATTCTCACTCATGTAGAAGATATTTAGAATGAGGCTTACAAAGCATTTTCCAGGAACGACATTCCCAATCAACTCAGTGTCATTGATTCATATCCCACGATGTTCACGGTTGATGATAACATTGATATTGACTGGCCAATCTCGATGGAGGAGATTACTAATGTTCTTTGATCTTTCTCCCAGGACAAATTCCCTAGGCTGGATGTGTGGACAATGGAAATCTTATCACATTTCTTGGATATTATGGGTTGTGACCTTTTGAAGATGACAAGGGAATCTAGAGTTACTATACAAGTTGCTAGGGTGATAAACACGACTTTCATCACCCTAATTCCAGAGGCTTATTTCCATACTTCTTTTAGGGATTACCATCCTATCTCCTTAGGTAAAATGCATACAAGTTGATCTCTAAAATAATGGATAATCCATTAAAAGATAAATTATTAGTATATATTACAAATAAACATTTTGGATTCCTTTGAAATAGACAAATCCAAGATGCAGTTTCCATCACACAGAAATGTATGCATTCTATCAAGGCCAAAAAATCTAAGGCTCTGGTGTTGAAGTTGGATCGGCACATTGCATACGATTATGTAGATTAAAATTTTCTTAGGATGGTTCTAATGAAGACTGGGATCACTCTTGACATTATTGATTGGATAATGGTGTGTGTTTCCTCTGTTAACAATGTTGTGTTCACAAATGGGGTCCCTACGCATTTTTTCAAGGCACACAAGGATCTCCGTCGGGGATATTTTTTATCCCCATTATTGTTTTTACTGGTTATTGATGGGTTAAGCAGGAAGATTAACGAAGCTCGAGATGTTGGAAACTTTTACAACCTACAAGGAACAAGAAATATATATGTTTCACATTTGATGTTTGTTGATGACATGCTCATTTTTTGCCAGGTTTCATTGTCCCAATGGAGAATCCTTTATTCCATCATTTTGCATTTCAGGGATGTGTCTAGTTTATTTATGAATGAACAAAAAACTATTATGATCCAATCATCCAAACAACATGAGCTTATATCAAAGACCGCTAATATATTTGGGGTGGAAACCACTAGTCTTGAAGAAGGTTTCACATACTTGGGATTCAAGTTGAAACCAAATAAATATATAATCAAGGAATTGGCAGTGGCTCATAAATAAATTTGAAAATAGGTTGTCCCTCTAGGCTCACAGATGATTAACCATGGGGGCCAGATGTACTCTCGTGCAATCAATTTTATAGAACATATTTGTATATTGTATGCATCTATTCATGATCCCTTGTAAGATTATCCAGAAAATAAAGACCATAATTCCTAATTTCTTTTGGTTTGGGGCAAAGGGAGGAAAAAATATACATCTCGTCTGATTAGATGTGATTATTAGCATGAAATATTTCGATGGATGGGGTTTAGAAGACATTAAGGTTTTTGGGTGGGAACTATTAAAAAATAGCTTATAGAGGGTTATAAATGGTTGTGGCATATGGCAAAATATTAGAAAAGAGAAATACATGCACACACAATTTATCATGGACTGGTACAGGGAAGGAATTTGTTCAATCTGGAGTGGTTCTCACATTTGGAATGGTTTCCTGAAGATTAAGCATTGGATTTTTTTATAGCATACAATGGGTGTTTGGAAATGGATCCAAGATTATTATTGGTATTGACCACATTTTTGGGATGCATTCCAAATATTTACTGCATGGGCCGGTATTAAATGCACTACACTCAAGAGGAATATTTCTCCTATTGTACTCATGATGGTTTCGATTTGTTGAATTCATATCCTATATGGAAACTGGTGGGGACAGTTGGATTATTAGGTGAGAAAACTAATATATGGGACCAATACATCTCCGATCTTCATATGGCAGGGAATTTTATTAATGATAGAGAAGATTACCTCTATTGGAATGGCATCTTGTGTGAGGGTCAAATAGTGGCCTCAAATGTTTACAAATACATATCTCTTTCCCTCAAAGATCATATGGCTAAATGATGGTACAAAGTTGTTTGGACATGGAATATGCCACTGAAGATAAAAACTTTCGGATGGCTTACTTGACAGGATGGGATCTTCACAAGGGATAACTTGTGCAAGAGAGGATTTGTTAGTTCTGGGCAGTGTTATATCTACAGGGACGCATTGGAAAAAAATTCCATCTCTTCCTTCAATGCCCACTTTCCATAGCAATATGGGGCCATATTTTACAATGTTAACAATTATTTTTGCGGTGGCATTTTAATTCGTTGGAGGCATGTGTCAAGTGGTCGATCCAAAAATGAAATGCACATAGGACTCTAATGTTCTTTATAATATGGGGAGTATAGTGTGCTAGGAATACATTGATATTTGAAGGTCTCCTTTTCGACATTGGCTTCATTAGTAACAAGATCTGTGGAAATTTTGGAGAGCATGCCCAAAGGGTACACAATATTAAGCTGCCTAGATCTATGGTTAATGTACAAAATGCAGCTTATCCAGTTGGATATTTTGATGGTGCTTCTCAACATGATCGCTATGGTAGTGGAGTTGTTATTATGGTGAGTCATTATACCTAGTTTCATTATTGCTGGTATAGTGGTTGTGGAATAAATACCATAGCAGATACTGTGCATGGAGACTTAATTTGGAAAAGATCTCAATTTTCGGTGATGCTAGGTTTATGATTGAATGGATCAATGGATGACCTGATCTTTCCTCGCCCTCACTGATGAATCAGTTGTGTCGAATCGAGGCTTTGAAGACCTCCTTCCATGGCATTTCATTTGAACATATATACATGGAATACGACACCATGGTGGATGTACTCTTGAAGCAAGGACTTTCCATAGGTCCTAGTCATATGCATTTATGCGCCTATTGCAATGATGTGTTGTAGGAAGATGGTTCTCTCACAAATGTTTGAAGGTTTTTTTCCATCCCTTTGGGTGGATATGTGGTATCTAGGTTTTTTTTCATAGTTTTTGTTTCTTTGTCAGTATACTGTGTAAATAGTGGTTTCCACCATGTACTAGAATGTGTTGTTTTTTTTATGTTTTGGGCATTATAAGTGTTAGATACAATATAGTTTCATAATACTATAAGATAATAGGGGATGATCCCCTGTCTTTATTCGAGCGGTATAAGATTTTTTTGATAGACACTTGAAGACAATTATATGTTGTTATGGACATGATGAACATTCTCCTTGTTCTTTGGAATTATGTACTCGATATGAATAATATGATAACAAGTAGTTTTCTTTCCTTGAAAAAAAATTGAAGTATTTTTAAAGTAATATACTTTTGAATACATATAAAGTAATGTACTAATCCAAAAAATTAATAGATTTATTTTCACATATTATTCACACTTTATATTCCAAATTAAATATAATAACTCATTACACATGTACATATTCAAAACTAATATAACATAACATGGGTATGTTTTGAAAGGTGACAAGTGTAGGGGGGATTCTCTATGATCCCAAAGGCAAAATGGTTGCAACTTACACTTGGAGTCTTGGTGAATCTTAAAACAATCGAGCTGACACATACACACTTTTACATGGTATCCTTTTGAGCAAAGTATCCAAGGTTGAGGTGTTGTTAGTCATAGAGGAGCCCCCGGTGGTTATCAAATCAACTATAGGAAAAACTTCATCGTTGGATAACAAAGTGGTAGTTACTATTTTTTGAATTAAAAGTAAAAAAGGCAAGCTCCTCCAAATATTCATATTATCATGTGAAGTGAGAATTGAATCTTATAGTAGATCTACGGGCTAAAGAATTCATTGAACTAAGCAAGTTGACTATATAAAAAATGGGAGGCATTTTAATTATATTATGCCCTAAGGTTAAAAAGGTTTGGAAAAACAATCATCACTAGATTTTCACATGAACCAATAGTTAGCACATCAACTCATTTGCATCATCATGGGATACTGAGGATAATCCTTAGCCTTCACAACATGTAAGTAATTAACAATGATCTAGTTATTAAATGCCTTGAATTGAAACATTGTTCTCTTTATGGGACAATGGAGAGTTCAAGCTCTAGAATTGGTTGTAAATGTAGTTTGGAATTGGAGGTGGATGACCCCCTTGTTAGTGTTAATTTTGTACCTAGATTGCATGTAGGTTCTGGGTATGAATTACTAAAAGGGAGGATTCTTCACATAAAGTTGGAAATGGTAGTAGTTTTGGCTTATGGTGAAGGCATCTATTACTCTATTTATGGGAAATTTTCTCTAAATTATGGGTTTCATTTTAATTTCTATTCAATTATCATTTTCCATCTGTGCATTGATGGGTTTGTCTTCATCGGGGCACATCAAGGGGAAAACTTGGGCTCTAATTTTGTTTTGTCTTCAAGTCTCAAAGTGAGTGCAAGTTTCCCAGTGGTTCCTCTATTCTATTAAATATATACCTCTTCTTTAGCTCCACCATATATTGTTTGGCTCAAATAAAAGAGTTATCTCTCATGGAGTATAGAGACATTTTTGAATTTAGAACAATGGACAATTTAGAGAAGGCATGAAGAAAGCATTTGGTATAATAAGACTTCATTATTCTTAGTGACAACAAAAGTGCATGGAAACAAGAACCATTGTCCTCTTAACATGCAAACATTTTGAGTTTATTGGTTCATAAAAAACACAAGATTGATATATTAGAAGTAGGATGTAATATTCTACAAAATCTAGATCTAAATTTTTGTAAGGACTTATTATCCATAATTGCAAAAAATAGAATATTGGACAATTCTACCTAGCTCGATCTCGGAGAAGATGAAATGGTTCATTAACTTAAGGAAGTAATGGAAATTGAACAACAAAACTTCTCGCCCCCACCCCCCTCAAACATTGGCCATAATGGAGCAAATATTAACCATGATTTTCGTTAATTCCTATGTTTTTTCAATATCAATAGGATTCTAGATGTTTTTCTCAAACATGCTATTGGCCAAAAAAACATGGAAAGAATATGATATAGTACATTGTAAAATTCTTTTGATAACACCAATGAACTACTTATTTTGTCTTAAGAAACACTAGAAAGTCTTGGGTAGCCATTTCTAACTTGGCTACAACTCTTTATTATGATGCAAAAGAAATATTTATATTTCAATCCAAAAAAAACATTTGATATGCTTTAAAAGTCAAACTAATATATGAATACATGTTTATGTTATGAACCACGCAATTATATATTATTTCTCGACTAATGTATGAATACATTGTTCATAACACAGACACTAATATATGAATACATGACTCCCACATATTCATATATCAATTTACTTCTAATTCAGAGAAATTTGAGGTTTAAAATAGGCTTCCATAGTAAACCAATAAAATTAGAGTTATGAATTTTCAAAAGGAAAGAAAGAAAACTAATTGTTTTCATTGTATTTTTTACTTATCTTTTTACATATTTACTCACATTCTCATTGGATCTATAATTAAATTCCACATATAACAAGTACCCACTATGCATACTTTTGATATACATGTGGTGGGATAAATTGACAATACATGAAAAAATGTGTTTCTTGGGAAAAAAACATGTATTTTAATGTATTGCCAGTTTATCTCACTATGGGTCTATGAAAAGTCTATAGAATGGGTACACATCAGACGTGGAATTTAATTATGCACCCAATGGGTGCATACTCTTGAAATTTGAATAAATATATAAGGAGGTAAGTTGAAAATATGCTTAAAGAAATCATTTTCTTCCTTTCCCTCAAAAAACATTTATTCTCAAGGTTGACAACATCATATTGAATCCTATTGGTTTTTTTTTAACTAATTTTAATACATATGTTTTGTTTTAAGACCCATATATTGATATATGCTTTAAACTATATGAAAAAGTGGGAACCATGTATTTATATATTAGTTAAACTAATATATGAATAAATAACTCCCATGTATATATGAATACATGCTTTCTATCATGGATATATAATCATATATATTATACTCTGTTACATATTCATACATTAGTTTACTTATGTATAAATATATATCCTCTTATTCATATATTAATAAACTAATACATGGATATGTGGGAACCACATGGGGGTTTCGGCTCTGCGACATGGGCTGACGGAACCATCATGGTAGGGGTTACAGGCCGTTCTACGGCCCTGTAGCCACCTCACCCCCGTACTCCCATTTCGATCCCCGCGCCGGTTTTTATCCCTCTCGACCCGCGGCTCCTTACCACTCTTTACCCCCGCTCCCCCGTTTTTTACCCTAGTTTTTTTACCTGGTCGCTGACTCTCTTTCACTCATCGAAACGGGGCTTAGACATCCGGATCCGCCGGCAGCTAACGGAGGAAGTCGCTTTCTCTACAGCCTGCGAGATCGACCTGTGCACCTGCTGCTCCACTTGCATAACCCTAACGGTCCCCCCACTGTCGGTGCCGAACCAAGGCGGTTACCAGGTTTCGAGGAGGGTTCAAGCAGCTGTCGACATGGACTCTGAAGAGGTGGATTACTCGGATTCCCCGCTGGCGGAAAGCTCCATCTGGCGTTCCACGTTCACATCTTCTGGGGGTCTGCACAGTGGAAATATGTCTGCCAGCCTTGAGAATCTCTCTCCATCTATCGACCCGTCTCTCCCCTCTTCACTTTTCCCTGGCGAGCCCTCCTCCTGGAACACATTTGTTGTCCCCTCCCCGGCTTCTCTCGGTTTCCTTGCGGAATGTTTTCAGTCCTCCCCGAACGGCGCCGCTCCCCATCTGCCGGTTTTACCCTCGCATTCCCATTTCCCTGCAAACCCTGTGGAGATCCCTGCTCACCCCGTGGAAAACCCTCCCCTTGCTGACCCTAACCCTCCCACTGCCCCCCCCCCCCCCGTCCCCTCTGGCAGCTATCACGCCATCCCCCCTCTCCCGGAGGCCATCCCCCCCCCGGGTCAATCCCTCACCCTCCCCCCCCTGTTCCCCCCCCGGCAGGCTCACAGGCACCTGATATCCCGGGCCGCATGTCCTCCCGCCCCTCAAAGAAACAGCGCTGCTTCAGATCTAGAGCCGAGGACGTCTTCCTGAGGCTTGAAGAAGATATTCAGTGGGGGGACGCTATGGATTTGGCGGACCGTGTCCTTGTTGGCCGGATTCGGGGAAGACATATCACAGCGGCAAAACTGAAGCAATGGGCCACGGAGATCTGGGGCCAATATCTAGCGGAAATCCCATCTGTCCAGACATTCGTGCGAGGATGGTTCGCACTAAGGTTCGCAAGGGCGGACCACACGAGCTGGGTACTTTCATCATTCTGGCATTTTGAAAAAGTTCCGGTCCTCCTCAAACGCTGGACTCCCCTCTTCGACCCGGAGACGGAACTGCTGGGAATCTGGCCAGTCTGGGTCAGACTACCGGGCCTGCCTCTTCAGTATTGGTCCGAAGACATCTTCAGGAGAATTGGGAACTCTCTCGGCACATTCATGGAATCCGATAAATCCTACATCTCGACGGGCTCGATGGCTTATGCAAGGATACTTGTGCACATGGACACCAGGGGGGGTGTGCCGGAAAATATCACTATTCAATGGAAATCCACTTCAAGGAAGCAGAAGCTCGATTATGAGGGTATCCCTTATCGCTGCAGAAGATGCCATCAGGTGGGTCATCTTTACAAGGACTGCCCCCTCCTCCAGAAGACCCAGCAGGCTGCCACAAGTCAGGACCTGCCCACTACAGAAGGTCTACCTGACCCTCCTGCAGCGGTGGCACCAAGGACGGAGCACAACATTACCTCTGATACGGTGGAAGCGCCTCCAGCACCTCGCCGCAAGAAGCAAGCATCGAACCCGACCCGGCCTCCATCTCCTCCACTGACGCGTTCAAAGGCTGCAAAAGGAGCAGTTTTCTCATCGGGTACGTCTTCTTCTTTGAATGTCTCTGCTTCTCTTCTTGCATCATTGAGTTTATCTTCCCCTGGCATGCCCCCCCCCTTATCAGGATTCCCCCTCCCTCTTCCCCGTCCGCACTTGACCTGGTAAAGGTCGCCTGTCCGCCCCATCCCCCTCCCCGCTCGCTATATTTGTCTTGCCCCATCCCGAAGCCATCGGGCTTACCCGCCTCCTCCTCTCTTCCCTCTTTCCCCCTCCCCTCTTTTCCCTCACCCTCCCCATCGGTAAACTCTTCGCCGAGGTACTCCACCCGCTCGACCTCCAAGCTGAAAGTGCCGGACTCCATTGGGCTGTCGGTGGAGTCCCTTATCCTCTCGCCCAAGCAAGGGCGCGACCGACCCTCTTCGTTCTCTAAGGCACAGAAACAAGCGGGGGACGATGTCCTCCAAGGCAGACAGCATACACTTGATAGGGTTCTTAGAGCGCAGGACACCCTCCCCCACCCCCCTCCATGAAAATTCTATCCTTCAACTGCAGAGGGTTGGCCAGCCCGGAAAAAAAATTGGCCCTGAAGCGTCTCCTACTCTCGGACCCGGTGGACATCATCTTTTTACAAGAAACCCTTTGCAAAGCAGACTCTGTCACCTCCATCCTTGGAACATGGTTGCCAGGATGGACCTTTTCCGCCATTGATGTATCCGGCCGTTCAGGGGGCATTGCTATCGGGTTTAAGAACAACTCCATAAACCTAAAGAATATCTGGGGTGGAGGGGGTTATTTGGGTGCGGACATATACTCAAAAGATCTGGAGGAAAATCTTAGAATCATCAATGTCTATGGACCCTGTCTTAACAGGGAGCACTTTTGGCAAAATCTCTTCAGCTCCCCTCTCCTCCAAGCTGGGAACACTATATTGGGAGGAGACTTAAATTTCTCTATGGGTTTCTCTGAATCATGGGGACATATGGCACAAATCGATCCCCTCTCTGATTTCTTTGGGCAGCTGCTCGAGGATCACCACTGGATAGATATCCCATCGGCCAAAATTCAACACTCATGGAAGAACAACCGAACTGGGGACCAAAGCCTTGCTAGGAGGCTGGACCGCTTTATCATCAAGGAGGTGCTCCACAGCAATCATCCCAGATCTAGGCAATGGGTTGGAAGTGGCGGGATCTCGGACCATAGACCTATTTATTTGGAATTGGGCGCAAGACAACAGGCCCCATAGGCCCCTTTCAAGTTTAATTCCACTTGGCTCCGGGACCCCTCATATATCAAATTAATATCTGATTTCTGGAAAGCACATTCGATCCCGGAGGATGCAGACCCAGCCACAAGCTTTGTAAGGAACCTCTCCAAAATCAAAGTACTTTCAAGAGATTGGGCCAAAATGAAGAGAAAACAAGATGATCAAACGATATCTCTTGCTGAACAAGCTATCGAGGTTCTTGAATCCAACTCAGAAGGAACCTTCATCTCCCCAGATCAGAAATCTATGTATGAAGGCCTCATTAATCGGAGAACACAAGTCCTCCGAGACCGTGAGGATAGCTGGAGACTAAGGAGCAGAGCCATTTGGCTCAAGGAAGGGGATGAGAATACAAAGTTTTACCACCGCTTTGCAAATGGTCGGAAAGCGATCAACACTATCTGGGAGCTGCAAGATGGACAAGGACAACAGGTCAGCAATCCTGGAGAACTTGCCTACCTAGCCTCCTCACATTTCAGGAACATATACAAGGCCCCGGGAGAAGCAAGTCTTTTAGAAATAATGAGAGTGGCAGAACTCTTCCCCAGATTTGTGGATGATGCGGACGCAGAGGAGCTTACAAAAGACATTACTTTGGAAGAGCTGGAAGCTACCATCAGGGGCTTCCAAAAGGACAAGAGCCCGGGACCTGACGGCTGGACCATTGAGTTCTATCTAGCCTTCTTCGAGCTGCTGGGCCAGGACATCCTCAAAGTAATCAATCACTGCAGCCACACTGGAACTGTCCCCTCAGCCATCAAAGCCACTTTCATTGCCCTCATCCCCAAATCAGACAAGCCGGAATCCTTCAATGATTTTCGGCCTATCTCGCTCTGTAACTGTCTCTACAAGATCTTGGCCAAAATTCTTGCAAATAGGCTCAAGCCCATCCTCTCTGCCAATATATCCTCTGAACAATTTGCTTTCCTCCATCGTCGCCAGATCCATGAAGCTATAGGCACTGCCCAAGAGCTTCTTCACTCATTACAGAGCATGAAATTGAAAGGAATGATCCTCAAAGTTGACCTCTCCAAGGCTTTCGATAGGGCAAATTTACTATATATCCGCATGCTTCTCACCCATTTGGGTTTCCCCTTCATGTTCATTAAGAGGATCATGAGCTGTATCTTTGATGTGCCGTTCAGTGTCCTCCTAAATGGCTCCCCCTCCCCCTTCTTCACAGCCGAAAGAGGTCTCTGGCAAGGATGCCCCCTATCCCCCCTTCTGTTCCTTCTCATCATGGAAGGGCTAAGCAGGCTGATTGCATCAGAACACAGGAGAGGCAGAATCAAAGGGATCAAAATCACGGACAACTGCTCCCTTACTCACCTTCTGTTCGTGGATGATGTGCTCATCTTCTTAAACGGAAGCATGGCTGACACATCAACATTACATCTAGTCTTTGATCTCTTCCAGAAGGCCACAGGTATGATAATAAATGTTCAAAAATCCACCTTAACAGCGACAGGTTGCTCGCAGCAAGAGATCATTTATACAAAAAATCGCTTCCCCTTCCAAATTCACCCTATGGAGGAAGGGCTGAAATATCTGGGCTTCCGAGTGAAACATGGAGGATACAAAATAGCTGATTGGATATGGCTAATCACAAAGGTGGAGAAGAGATTAAATGTTTGGTATAATAGATATCTCACAAGGGCAGGAAGACTCACTCTTATAAAAGCTGTGCTGGAAGCTACGCCTGTATACTGGATGTCTCTGGCTTGGATACCAAGAGGAATCTTATCCAGGCTACAAAAAATATGCTGCAGATTCCTATGGAAGGGGAACAAACAGGGAAACCTCTTTGCCTGGGTAAAATGGGACACCATTGCTAGGCCTAAGAAATGGGGAGGCTGGGGAATAAAAAGACTTGATTTATTTGCAAAAGCTCTGGCAGCAAAACTTGGATGGCAACTTCTCACTTCCCAGAGTCTCTGGAAACAAGTAGTTATGGAAAAATACATTGCTCCGGAAAGCATTTTCAGCTGGATTCGCAGGGAACATAGGGGAAGTGGAAGACACTCAATCATCTGGAAAGCAGTTCTTAACTCCCTTCCCCTAATTCGGGAGGGACTAACATGGAGAATACATCAGGGGAACTCTGTCCGCATTGGTATAGACCCATGGATAGGATGCGGCAATGCTCATCGGCTGTCTGGGCAGCTCACAGCTCATCTAATGGATCAGGGTGTCACTCATATTGCACATATTGCAGATCAAGAAAACTCCAGTTTTCTACAACAGGCCTGGAAGACACCGCTAGATCTCCACATCCCGGAGCAATGGAGACAAGAATGGGCGTCTTATACTGAGGCCCTCACACAAGCACACATTAGAATCACGGAGGAAGAAGACGAGATTGTATGGGCACTAGCAAAAAATGGATCATATACTCCGAAGGATGGATACCAACAGCTCATGCAACCATATCAGCCCGAAATCACTCAGCAGTGGTGGAGAGCTATATGGCATCTAAAAGCAGCACCCAGAACGCGTATGCTCATGTGGGCCATCCTCTGCAACAAAATTCCCACTGGTGCAAACTTAAAAAAACGATCCTTCCATGGACCTTTCTGGTGCCATTTATGCAGAAGCAATGAGGAAGACACTGAACATCTCTTCCTGTCCTGCCCGGTAGTAAGTGAACAATGGTCCCTCCTCTCTTCACGCTCCCCCTCCCTCCATCAATGGCATGGCCTATCCATCGTCGATGCCTGGAGAATCTGGCAGGAGCAGCACTCTGGGAAAGATAGGAACATTCCACTTCTCATGTGCTGGTCAATCTGGATAGCAAGGAATCGTGCGATTTTTGACCAAAAACCTCCTTTCTGGCCGGGCATAATTGCCCATATCCTTGCAGACCTCGCACTCATTCCCGATGATCCTCCACAAGCCCCACCTCGGTCTATATCCCCGGAACTCATCGATAAATCCTATCCCTGGGCTTACTTTGATGGCTCAGCGCAAGAGGAAGGCTGTGGGGGAGGAGCCCTCCTCTACCTCAGAGAAAACCACTGTTTCAAGCTCCAAATACATCTGGGACGGGGCACAAACAACTATGCCGAGCTCACCACTGCCAAACACCTCATATCCTTTGCACATGAGAAAAGATGCACAAAACTACAATTGTTTGGAGATTCAAAACTTGTCTGCAACTGGCTCAACAGAAAATCAACATGCTCTGCTTTCTCTTTGAGACATATACTGGATGAGGCTCTCAGACTAACAGATGCTTTTGAAAAATTTGATTGCTATCACATTTACAGGGAGCGCAACGCTCGGGCGGACTACCTATCCAAGCAAGCTGCGCAGAGGCAAGAAGAGGACTGGCTAATCCAGGAAGAACTGGATGGAACCTTCTTTCAACACTATCACAGACCCTTTGTTGATCCTCAGGCACAAAGGGAAGCACAGCACTGAAAGGAGTTCCATCATACACACTCACTGTTTTTCTTTGTTTTTCATATAGTCTGTTATAATTATGTATCGACCCACGGGGGTAACCATATTTCACGGCAGCAATCTACAGCTGCATATACAGCAAAGTTATATATCAGTCAGTACGTAGCACTGGAGAAACACCCACAGTTTTTGTTTTTTTGCTGTTTAGATACATGTCTCCCTGCGCGGAGCACACTCCCTGCGTGGAGATAAAAACAGTTGGGATATGTATGTGCCGGTTATTTTGTTTCCATTCCATGGAGGGAACAACTATCTTAGTTTTTTGACATTTTTTGAGAGGCATCCAGCCTCAGTATGCATATGCTCAGACATCTACAGAATGTAATTTCTTATGACTTAATAGAAATTACGACTTTTTCTACGGGAAAAAAAATATGTGGGAACCACATATTAGTAAACTAGTATATGAATACATGGGAATCATGTATTCATATACGAGATTAACTTCTCACATATCTATACCAGTTTAACTCGTATATGAATACATGATCCATAACATTGATACATATTCATATATACTTCCCTACTTTAATGTGGATTTAGGGACATTGATTTGTATTGAGAGACCTTTCCAATGGTGTAAGAATCGTGTCAATCAAAGTTCATATGCAAAAGTTATGTCTTCCACAAGTTAACATGCCATGTTGACCATAAAAGTACAAAAGGATGTCACGTAAACCCCCATTGGTCATGTAAATGAGGCTATCCACATATGGATTTTCAAGAAGACTCTAGAAGGTCCAAAACCATATCTTTAATTAAATGTTGAGGGAGTCAAACCTTACCTCTGGTTGTATAGCAAGCTATGACGTTAAATATTGAGCCACAAGAAGGAGTAGGGATTCCATTCCATGTTATTGTATTTTGTTCCATAGTTGACTAGAGCAATTAAAAGTGGGAAGTTAGAGAGAACAATAGAGGGGGTTACAATTTTCTAGTAGCCTTATAAACCATATTTAGCATATTACTCCATAGAGAGTACTTCTTCCTTTATACTTGCAAATTTCCATATAGAGAGAGCAACCTCACCTTCTAGTTGGGTTTTCTCTGATAGGGGCTTCCCATGGTAAAAATTGTGTCTATTGTGGATGGCACATGTATGCATTTTTTTCGTTCTTTATTTCTCACATTTCAGCTATTTTATTCATTTAAGCATAAAATTAATTATTCAATAATATGAGCTCTAAAGGAAAATTAAATTTCATAGTATAGATTACAATTATTTTATCAGATCTATTGTGATGAATTATTTGAGTGGAATGTCCTTGATAATTTATAGAGCAGTTCATAATATGGATTATATTAAAAAAAAAAAAACATATTATTTATTATATGAATATTACTCTTTTTCCATGGAAATTTTTCACATTTTCGTTATCAAAAATTGAAAGAAATTACCTTCCTTAGGTGCCCAAGGCACTTTATAAGAGTTAATTTTTGATTGTCTATATCTTTATAAAAAATATTAACCTTCATAATTCTATGAGATATATCCACACCAAATCTCCAAGTATTTGTACCCTTAGAAGAACATAATTTGAGCTAATATATCAAAGTTACTAATATTGAAGTCCATAGTCCAAAATCCTATTTTTATAATCATCTATGTAATGAAAATTTAACCCATTCATCTACTCAAAAAAATCTAAAAGTTTAGACAAATGTCAATGAAAATCAACTTTGGACATGTAGTTCTGAGTAGTACCCTCTCGAAAGTATGTATATACCATCATGCCAAATTGGAGGAGAACACTTTCTTTGAATAGTTGATCAACTAGTGGGTTTAACTCTAATATGATATGACAAATCCAAAAATTGTTAAAAGTACCTGTTATTTCTTTGAGACATGATCCAATTTTCTAAAGATTTACATTACTCAGGGTGATAGATTATTGCATTCAATTTATAGTAAGCATTGAGTCATCATAGACTTGAATATCCTTGACAACCTCATCCTAAGCCAATTTCAATATGAAATGTAAAGCTAGAAGCTCAACCAAGTTGTTTGTGCCTTTCACACAATTAGCTTTGAATGTGATATAATGGTCATTTGAAAAATATAAAACACTTCCTGATCTCACAAGTTTGCTCCTCACCTTAGTAGGTGTTATAAAATAAGCTTCGCCAATAAGATTTATCCATCTACATGAATATTACTTTATGAGTATTTCATTTCTAATTAAAAATAATTCACATGTCTAAAAGTATTTTTTTAAATCATATTAATAGAGATTTTTTTTATTAACTTTATTTCTAAACAAGTTTTTAATTTAACTTAACCACAATGACATAGAGCGTAGCGTAAGAAGTGAGTTGTAAATATACCTTTTGGTCACGTGGATAGCTTATAATTTTTTATTATATCTCTATGGATGTCCATTTTAGATCTCAAAATTTCCCTAATAAAGCTATATTCAAATTTTAACACATTTTATATGCTCTATAATGTTGAAATAAATATAAATTATGTAATAAATAATAAAACAATGTAAACATTAAATAAATAGTCGCTCTCCAATGTTAAATGTTTAATGATATATTAGAATGCATATTATACTTACCTCACTATGAGTCAATCATGTGTAGCTCAAGTGGCTGCGAGAAATGTTGCTATCCTCTCTGCTCGAGTTCAACTCTCGCATGCGACATGTTGAGCTCATAAAGAGTATATCCTTGTAATGGCTTCTAGCCTTGTTGCCCAAGAACCCCTTGATGACTAAAACATGTAAAAACATAGATTTTGAAGAAATAGATTTCGAATTTTATTAATTTATTATTAATGTTTTAGGATTTTATCTAATTAATATATAATTACTAGTTTAAAATTTCTCATATCTTATGAATTTACAAAACTAAATCTATACGTGACTTTTTTCCACAATGAAATCAATTGGTAGATTAGATATGAAATGAGGTTACCCAAAAACTAAGAGGATTTATACATATGTACATGACAACATCTAAAAAATTAAATCAGCGTAAATAAATCTTAAACCTAAATATATAATAAATAAATAAAAGCAAACAAACAAACAAACCACTATAATATGTTGATGTTTTTACTCTAAATCTCAAAATATGAAAAATCTTTATATTTATATTTTATTTTTTGGGTAGATATTTTGTATTGTGTGAAAACAAGAAGTAAATATTAAGTCATGAAGTTCTGGGTTGGTGTGTCACTGGGAAAATTGAACTAGACCTAGAATCTCAACCTTTTCAAAAGAACAATAGACATATTTCTTCTAGTTGATATAAAAACTAAAAACTGGGCCACACAGGTCAATCATAGACTAAGAGATAGATACAAAGAGCATGAAGGAATACTATAGAAAGAGACTAGTTAAGGAGATTTGCCCTGCTTAGCGATTGGTCTAGCATTATTGCTTGAGGGAGAGAGTCTTCAAAGGATTTCCATGAGGAGGAGATCTACGAAGCTGACGAGATGCATCCCTGATTGGCTAACTTATCTGCAATTTTATTTCTAGTTCTTTTGATGTGAATAAGGATGATCACCATAATGGAAGGAAAGAGGGAGGCTACTTGTATGAGTAGGCTTTCAATTCTCCGACTACAAAGATATTTTGTTGATCTAGGTTCCATGTAGGATCTCGTGGACCATGTTTATGTTAATTTTGAGGGCTAGATTGTTCTCTATCATATATAATTGCATTTATATAAAATTTCAATATTTTTACATTAGATTCACCCTATAACATCATATCATTGTTAACAATTATGTAGGGAGAACAATAACATCAACAATGTAGTAGAATAGTAAATAACAATAGAAGAAAAGTGTGCACAATAGAGACACCAAGATTTAGGTCAAAGACCAAGAAAAAACCCCATAAGGGGGAAAACCCAACCAAATTATTCCTCTATTAGATATTCATCAAATGTTTAACTGAGATACATTGTACAAATGAGAATGAGATACATCAAACACATCAAGCCTCCTAGGGCCTACCCAAGTTATTTCACAACTACGTTTGTGAACTAAACGATTTGATCTCTGATAATCAAACAAGTCCAAGAGAGCTGCTATCATATCAATACCTCAAGTAGCATCATCCATGTCAATGTAATAAGTGTTAAAAATATCATGAGTCTTTGCTATCAAGGAGCATATCATCATTCCTATCATTTATCAAAAGAGCAAGGGAACTGGCATCATAAGAGCATGGTCATTGCCATCATATATCACAATAGAAAGGTCACTATCATCATGATAGCATGGTCACTGTCATCATATATCTCACTACCATGTCTAGGTCACTGTCATATCAAAATCACTATTACAATAACTAGTAGCTCTTCCATGTATTATGTCCAATCATCATAAATATTACTGCTGTGTATAATTGTCACAAGAGTAAGGTTATCAATGTCATCAAGACATATCATTGAAGGTCATTATGCTATCATAGGTCATTGTCATGATGTATCATAAACACATATTCCAGTCACTAGAATCTCCATTATCACAAGATTATAAACCCATCGTAAGACATTCACATCATATGGTTCTTCTCATCATAGAGATCACAACCTCTACATCACAAAGATCAATTCTTATGCATCACATGTATCATAGCCTCCATGTCACAGAGATTGCATCCTTCACATCACAGGGTTTTAGACTTCACATTACATAGGTTAGTGAATTGCACATCACATATATTATATATTTCCTATTACAAAGGATATGCATTACAACATTGTATACTTTTATCAACACAAATATAAGAATACAAGCCATGCACCATAAAAGAATGAAAGCCAACCATAGTAAATACTATACGAGCCATAGATAAATATGTGTGCCATACTTGATACATTGTGAAACACAATGATTAAACTTACAAAGATTGTGGTCACCTTTTCATTATAAGGATTGATATTGCATCACAAAGATCATAGCCTTCTTTACAGAAAAATGTGAGCCAATATCATAGAGGAATGTGAGCTACAAAGTACAGAGAAATGCGAGCTATAGACCACGCAAGATCCAATCACAGAGATGTGAATTACAGATAATAATAATGGAGCCTCCATAGAGATTCACCATAGTAAGTATTCGGACCAACGAGCCATTATAATGAACCACCGAGATAACAAGAAATGTGAGCCACTGAGCCACAAAAGACTTGCATCAAATTACCTATTTCAAATGAAGGAACCTTGACTGGCATTTATAGTTGTTTCCGCTTATCAAGGGTCACGACCCTTAGGCAGGTCGACATGATTCCGACTTAAACTTTGGAGGGAAAAACATAAATTTGAATTTGCTCACCATAATATTTAAATATATTTCTTAATGATTGCTTACTCAAGTTGTGCCACATTAATAACAATATTTTCCTTTTTCCAAATTAATTCTTTTTTGGGGGGCAATATAGATTTTCCTTGGGGCAATAGTGTTTCTCATGGGAAATTTGTCCCATAGATGCCTAAATTTCAATAGTTTATAACAGGTTGAGAATATCCCTCCAACATAAGTTTGGTGTAGCTTTGAGTCTGGGAAATCAATAGTCCCTTTTCCAGAGCTTTCAATTTTGCTGTGTTGTTACTGTTATATCCCATAAAGCTTGAATAAATGTAGATATGGGATCCCAAATGATCCCTAAATATACCTCCATAGCCTTCCTTGCCTCAATTACCTTTTGAAACACCATCAAAACTGAGCTTTAGAAAATTAGGGGGAGGAGGCTTGCAAGAGAAGGGAATAAGCATTGTAGCAGGGTGAATAAAGAGGGAAATTGTGACTCTTAGAGTAAGGAACCAACTCTAAAGCAATGGGGCTTCCTGAGGCTTACCGGTCTTGATATGACTAGGACTGCATGGCAATTGATTCATTTAAATTCTTTTGAACAATGGTCCAAAAAGAGTTGTGAGGGAGTGAGCGATTCTTGAATATGCAATGATTCCTCTCTTTCCAAATAACCCAAAGGAGTAGGCCTGGAAGGAGAATCCGTATGTGGTTCAAGATAGGATAATTGAAAGCTTGAGCCCTCTAATTATTAATGGTGTGAGGGATATTGGATAGATCACAGTCTAATCTCTTCATGCTAGCTTCTAGATCACTCCATAGATGATTGGAATAGGGGAAACTATTGAAGAGGTGCTCCACATTTTTAGCTTCTTCAAGGTACAAAAAACAACAAGATGGGTCCTCATACTTGTGTTTCTAAATGTTGCCTTAGGTTAGGTTTTCCCTTGAACTAGGAGCCATAGGAAGATGGAAACTTTCAGCCATAGATTTATTTACTAGATGTCACTCCAAATGGAATCTTTTAGCAATTCTTTGAAACCAGCTTCTAGACTATAGGCATCATAGATGGAAAAGGAACTTCTTGGTCCATAAACCCATCATAATTTATAAGCTAAGTTGGATACCAGGATGAGTCTTTATTGAAGCTTCCACCAATTTTTTGACCAAGTCTCCTCCTTGCACTTAGGGTTCCATTTCCTCATAATTAACCACTGTCTCCATCTTTGTTCCATGTTAGAGACATCCCAATAGTCTTTGACTTTGATAAGTACTTGGTAAGTCATGTGGGGGCGCAAAGCCCTTAAGTCATTTTGGTCTTGGAATTTTCAGAGTTGTTGCCATGAGTCCTACCAACACAGGATTCTCTATCCATCACAAATTTCCTAGAAGAAATATTGTTGTATCAAATGCATCCATTTTTTGCAAGATTCCAAATGGAGGAGCTTTCTTGGGAGAAGGGAATTATCATGAGTACCCTAGTAGGAATTTGCTTTGCATATTTTCTCATCCATATACATTTCCAAAAGGCTTTACCTCCTTGGAGCTAACGCCACTAAAATCTAGCTTCCATAAATGTGGCTAAATTTGAAGGATCTCTTAGCCCCAAACCTCCCTTCAGTTTGGGTCTATAGATCTTATCCCAAGTTATAAGTGCCCATTTTTTTTTTCCAATTTTTATCCTCCCCACAGGAAAGACCGCTGCAGGCTCTTTATTGAGTTAAGGATGGAGGAGGGAGTCATCAGAGCATAGCATAAATATATGGGCAAATCCTGTAGAATTGACATGAGGAGGACTACTCTTCCCATCAAGTTTAGTGATCAAAAGGTTAGGCTAGTTAAATTATTATTGAATTCACTAATGAGATCCACCTATAAACAAAGTTTGAGGGAAATATGCACAAATGGTGCTCCCAAGTATTTTGCTCCTAATTTGTTGATTTGGAAACCAAGTGTCTTTGCAATATTTTTCTGCACAACCAAAAAAATATGAGACTTAACTCTATTTATTTCCATACTTGAGGCAAGAGAGAAGCCCTCCAAAATTTGAGGAAATCCTTTGTCTTATCAAATGGTTGGAACATCCATGCCCAAGGTATCATCCACAAATTGTTGGTACAATAGAGGGAGATCACCACCAATTAAATGTATTCCTTTGATATTTTTCTCCTCAATTACCGCTTTGAATGCTTGACCAATACCCTCTACTGCTATAATAAAGAAAAAAAGGCAACATTCGATCTCCTTGGCAGATACAACAAGAGGCTGAAAAGGGTGCACTAGGGAATTCGTTTAGCAAAATAAAGAAGAAGGTTAAAGACATAAGGCTCTTGATCCAACATATTTGGTTAGGGTTGAAGTCAAAGGCACAAAGAATGTTGAAGAGATAACTCCAATTGTATTTATCAAATGCCTCAGAGAGATCAAGTTTTAGAAGCATGTTAGGTTTATTGGGGGATTTTAAAGAGTGAATGGTTTCATATGTAACCACTATACCATCCATAATTTGATGTCCCTCCATATAACTGATTTGTTCCATTGAAATGAGCTCAAGCAGGATGGGTTTGAGGTGATTGGCTATTATTTTGGTGATAACTTTGTAGATTACATTACATAGAGCAATGGGATGAAAAGCCACTAAGGTCCTCAATTTTGTGCTTTTTGGGAACTAAAGTGAAGAAGTTAGCATTATGAGCTTTCCTGGTGGTTTTTGATCTCCTTGATTCCTTCACTACTTGCGAAATATCATTTTTTATAGTTGACTAATAGCCTTGAAAAAAGTTAGTAGTGAAGTTGCCTGGTCTAGGGGCCTTGTTCGAGGGGATATATTTTACTACCTCTTAAACTTATTCAATAGAGATCTCTCTTAAGAGAGCATTGTTATGCTCTTTGGTGACCAAAGGTGGAAAGTGTTGAACTATTTTGTGTATAACCTTCGAGTGGTATGGCTTGGGGTTAGATAGTAGCTATTTATAATATTGAACCAATACATTAGCCCTGTCCTCATGACCTTGAACCTTGAAAGCTACCTAGTTTTTTAAGGAAGAAATATCACAGTGGTGCTAATGCTAACGCATCAAATTGTGGAAGAAAGCATTTTTTTGCTCTCCTTCCTTTAGCCATATATGTAATGCCTCCTCCCATATCTACCCACTTTAACCGACCTGTTGAGGTAAACATGAGATGAGGGCTACTATGACATGAGTCAACCTCCTAGATAAACTTAAGGAAATGCAGTCAACAAAACAAGACCTTATTGACTTCCCTCAGGTGCTACAAGACCACTGGGAGCTAACTAACCACTCCAGGTGCCCAACCCCTGAGTTAACTTTCTTTTTCAATGAACTGGAACTCGAGTCGCCCCCATGACAAGGCCTCCATGTGATTGGACCCCTCCAATCGCTCTCACAAGCTTGCTTCCTAGCAACTGCAATCTTTTTCACTCAGTTCTGTGCCAGGGCCCCCGATATCTGAGCCACTTTTTCAAGGCTAGGATCCAAATCTCTGCCCAAAACATAATGAAACTCCCAGAAATGATAAATAACATAGAGATAAAGCCTCTAACACAAAACTTAATCAAGGACTTGACCTAGTCGGTCTAACCATGATAGTCATTTCGTCAAACACATTGAAAACATGAGATATACATGTCATGAATGCATATATGAACATAGGGAACTGAAACTTATCTGAGGTTTAACAGGAAGGACTAATGCCTTCTTACAATAGTTGCAATAACATATATTATGTCATGCATTCATTAACCGTTCATTTAGCAATCAAACATGATAAGAGCCATAAATTGAATCTGTCATAGAACCATGCTTATAACCAGATAAATAAAAATGATAGAACAACCATTAGAGCCGCATAATAGCAAATATAAATACTCATGAAATACAAGAGGAACTTAGCTCTTATTGACATATGCAAAGGCCAACCAAGTCAGGGACTTCCACGTACCACCCAACCATAGATTGGGCTAAACCAAATCTTTCTTTCAGCTAATTACCCCCATGCCATATTCCAAACATCAATGTGGGATCTCATGGGATAAACCAATCCATAAACAAACAAGGGAATCCATAGGTTAAATCACCTCCACCCTCACACTACTGTGATCTCACCTAAACCGGTCCCGAGATCACAAAACCAAACTGATCTTGGATGCCTCATAATTCCTTCACCATCCCATGAGGAATTTTCATCTCTCCACCCACCTATTGAGGGATTCTCGAAGAAAATCATCTCCACCCCCAACCCTTGGTATTTTCTTGAGACCACCTCATCCAGATCCAAAACATCCTAGCAATCCAAAGCTCAACCAAGAGTGAATCCCATCACACCATGGCTATCCAGAAATGGAAAAGCAATGTTAAAACCATTGTCGAAACCTGACAAAATCCATGCCAATGATAACAAATGAACCAAATACACACACACATATACCATGCATGACAAAACTAGCTAGGAAATCATACATGCAACTTGTTACCTACAAATATTCCTGCTGAAGCTACTTGATCCAACCTTTCCTTGCTTGATCCTTGTTTTTTTTGCTTTCCTATGCTTTCCTTGTCCTTCCTTTGCTTGCTTGCTTTCCTTTTCCTCTTGGTGCTCTTCTCCCCTCCGAGACTAATTCCAATACAAAACTGGCTAAAAGCCCCAAACTGATGCTTTGATGTCTTTTTATTATTGATGCCTCTAATTTCTTCATTTTCCCTCTATTTTCCTTCAATTTCCTCCTCACATGCAACCTGTGACCTTTCACCTTCCTTTTCTCCTATTTTCCTTTATTTTCATAAATACCAATAAATTTCCACTTTGCTTTTCCAAAGCCTTTCCCAATTTCCTTAGCCATAACAAACAACAAAGTGATGCCCATCATGATATTTTGCCCAACATTTAGCTTGGAATACGTGTCCCATGACCTTGGTCTTATTTTTCCTTTATTAAATTTATTACATGAACTTTTAACCCAAGGTTGTTACAATATAATTCTATATTTTTGTTGCCAAAGTATTTCTAACCATTTCCTTCTCTCTTCAAGCAGAGTGAGAGTACGTTCTTACTCCTTTATGAGGTCCTCTAATCTTCCTTTGGGAATGGCTTCCTATTGGATACGCTCCATTTGGGCTTCCAAGTTTTATTTGTCCCGTGATGTTCCCAAAATTTTCCTTATTCCAAGTTTTGAGTTGATATTTAATGTGCTTCAGCTTCATTTGTAGGCTTAACATGGCTCATCCTTCCAAGTTGGCTAGTTTGTCCCACCAATCCTTGATGATGGATTGGAAGTCAAGATGTTGAAGCTAGAACGCTCTAGGTGAAAAGGCCTATTTATGGGGCAAGACTTGATTTCGATGTCTAATTTGATAAGCTAGTGAGCCAAGCCATGGCTAGGGAGGATGGAAGCCTCCATGAAAATGTCCCTGGACATGATAATTTTTTATATGAGATACCTATCCAGCTTTGAAGTTATTTGCAGGGAGCCACCTTTGCAGTTGTTCCAAGTACAAGTGTCATTGGTGGTGCTGAGGTTGACCAAAGGAGAAGAAGCCATGACATCTTGAAAGAGGATGGATTCCGATTCTAGCTTTCTAACACCACCATTTTTTTATTCTAAATATTTTATCAAATTGAAATCCACCCAAGATCCAAGAAGTTAGTGAGATGAGAAGATTAAGTTGCTTAATGGAGTTAATAAAATGTGGCTTATCTTTGGGCAACAAAGGGTTGTAGATGTTTGAAAGAAAACAAGTTTATGACGATCCTATGAGTTGAAATAGTATAGTGAGAATTTATAAAGAAGAGAACATGTTAAGGATGAATGCCTATGATATCAAGACCTCTAGATTGACCTTGGGCGTCAAGAGCTATTTTTTGGCATCCTCAACCCCTTTTGTCTGTCAACTTGCAATCATAGGAAGTTTTATTTCCTAAATTATTAATAAGGTTGGAGGTTCTGTGAACCACTTGTCTTTGAGAAGACTTTGCTCACCCTTGCAATTGAGGCCTCTAATATTCGAAGAGTTTATCTTCATGGGGGAGATGAGTTGGTGGAGCGATAAACCTCTGAGATCAACTTTATTCTACTTGATTTGGCAATAATGTTTCCTAGTTCATCTTGAATTTGTTGATTACTTTTTAGAACATTTTTTTTTTCTCATTCTTGTGTTGCTTTGTAGTCTCTTTCATAGGTTGGACATAAACCCCTAAAGGATTGGAACTGGTCTATCCCATTAACGTTTTTTGGGTTTGTTTCCTTGATTTGAAAATGGCTTAGCTTAGTATTTTGACTTGATGCTCTGGGAGTGAGTTTGGGTCTTTATCTTTCTATGTTTGGGAGGTCAAGAGAAAGCAAATCCATTTCTTTGGTGCCATCATTATTGTGCGGCAACTTAAAATCTTTCCTTGAGGGTTCATGAGGATTTGAATTAAGGGGTTGTGAGGAGGTAATAAGAAAAACCTTATTGAATTCTCCGAGGTTGTTAGTATCAGACATGCCTATCTTTGAGGGGGAGGGGTTTAGAGGAGTGGTTGGGATTCGATATTTGCAAGTGGTTCAAAGTTATTACTGGTAACAAGAGTTTTGCTAAAGTGTATCTAAGGGAGTGGCGACTTGGGTCCATGACGACAATTAATAGATTTAGAGAAGCCATCATGGTCTGCAACTTTACCTTGATCTTGAGTGGTCTCACGAACTAGCATGGGGCAATTTCTATAGAGATGCCTATATTCGTGACATATACAACAATGGAACATAATGTCTTCACCCCAAAACTTTATAGAAAAGGAGTACATGTAGATCCAAACTGGGGGCTACTGTAAAATCCTTTTTGTTTGGAACAAATCTCTTCGCCCAAGATCTAAGATATAATCTTGTAGAGTTGAAGAAGTATGTACCATTTTCAAAAACCCTCATGTGATCTTCCATATTGGCAAAGATAATGGTGAAAAAACCTTTTGCCCCAGCTTCATTTTGATCTGTCCTTTTGGCTTGCACTTGTGCTGAATCCAGTAGGTGAGGGATTTTTATGTGGGCCAACTACCCAAGAATTTGCCGATTAAAGCATGATCTCTCATGTATTGAATGTACTCCCAAATTTGATTGGAATGCACCTCAAACTTTGGATCTACCGCTGCTTTTGGAAGGCAACTTCCTGGAGGTCTTTGACTAGTTGAAGCTTGCCTTAAGGATCCTTGTTGCTGATCTGAGCTTAGAATTTTTACAATATCATCAAGGTGAAGATTAGCTGATTGACTGAGACGATGGTTCCTTAAAGTAACTTTTTTATAGGAAGGATCCCTCCTATAGTGTTGGGGACAAAAATTGCAAAGTTAACGTGAGTGGCAAAAAAGTCAATCATAAAGCAAAATAAAGTTTTTTCCATTTCACTTAATTTTATAATTACGGTAAACTATTTCATTTAATTTTAATAAATAAAAATAAATTATTAATCATCAAATATATAAATATAAATATATATATATATATATTTTAATTCTTTACTCCCCAAAAAAGTTTTTTTTTTTACTCCCACGAAAAAGAAGAATAAGAAAAAGAAAAGAATAACGAAAACCAACCATTTAAAAATTATTTCTATTAGATGTTTTATTTCTTACGTAATCCACCTGTAGGGAATTCTCGTGTGACTTTGAATGCAAAAATAAAAAATACTCGTAGTAGCGAGATTTTGAATGTAGCGGTGAAAGTAGCTAGATTGACTATTGTTTAGATTGACTATTGCCGAAACCTGAAACCTCTTCATGCTACAAATATGAAAAGGGGTTTCCATACGCATAGTTGTATCCTCGTTTTCTCGTAAGTTTGTTTAGCAGAGGCAGAGCTATTCTCCTCAGAGACGATTCTGTTACTACGTATTACAGTTTCGATTACAGAGGTGAGGATGACAACTGTGCAAGTAGGTTCAAATGATCGACAATTGGTGTTAGTTGTCGAAGGAACCGCAGCCCTCGGCCCATACTGGCCTCTCCTACGATCCGAATACATCGACAAAATCTTGAGGTAACATAATTTTGGGACCTTCATTTTTTCTGTCGTTCGTCTAGGGTTTTCAAATTTCATTTTATCATGGCAGAGAATTATGATTCACATTTTAACTTGATTTCGTTTTAAAATTTGCATTTTCCTTACTACGCAGAAGTTTCATGGGTACAAATGCTAAATTGCTTCCAAATATCCAACCTAGAAACTTTTACAGACTTTTCCACTTGAAACAATTAATAAGATATGCATTAAAGCGAGTTTCGAAACGTCGTCTATTAAAGTTTAAGTACAACTTCAGCGACTTTGATTGCATCGAGGATGCTCTTAGAATGCCCTTTTGAGAAATGTGCTTGTCAGAGACAGACCATTTTGTAGTGCAAGCCAATTTACAGGTAGTGAACCTAGATGGAGGGGCCAATGCATTTAAGATTTATATGGGGCAAACATCGATCATCACGTGAGAGGATCAGTTAATCATGACAAGTTATAGATAAAGTTCATAGAAGGTTACAGCAAAACTACAATTAGACTGACCGAGAATCTAGAGATCGAGGAGGGCGAGATATAATTCAATAGAAATGAAGATACTATAGATAATCACATTGGTCTCATGCTGGGGTGATGTGCATCTTGATAAAGATCATCTGCTGAACTCTGGTGCAATTGATTCATATGGTGTAATGAATCTTTTGAGGTCTATGTTTTTTTTTTACCAAAAACGAGAATAGGTTTTTATATTTAAAAAATCTGCATTGTGAGCGCAGCTGTTACATCCTTTCCATCATTCACAAAGGCCAATTCTATTTGCTTTTCTTTGCTTTCTACTCCTAATGGCCTTTTCCAAATCCGAAATTTTCACATCCTTTATATCTATACTATTGTTCTTATATGTGTAAATACACCAAAAACATGTAAAATAAGACAACATTTGTAATATTGTCGTGTCCCTTTTGCGAGTGATCACTGCAGGGAGACGATCGATTTAATTATATTGAAGTGTGGCTAGGAGAACAAGGGAAACTTTATAAAAGTCACATTATTATGTATTTACTTGCCCTTGGTATTAATACCCATGGAATACTTACCCATGGTATTGGTATCCATGGAATACTTACCCATGGTATTGGGGTGGCCAAAGATTATAAAAGGGAGCTCAAGGTCATTCTTTAGGCATGTCTGGATATCTGATGGATTGTTTACTTTGGCTCTTGGAGCTTGCTTGAGGGTTTATAACCTTGAGCATGATCTTCTTTGGTGGAGCAATTACCCACCCTAGTTGATCAAAATAACTATTCTTCGGTGATGAAAGACTCCACCATAGCTAGTCTCGAAGGAGGAATCATCGAGATTCCTCATTGGGTCAATTTGTGGATTTAATCTTAATAGGTATATGGAGGAGCCATTAAAGTTTCTCATTAGGACATCAACGAATTCATTAGAGAGGTCATTGTTAGCCATCTATATCTTCAGCCAGTTGTGCCATATTGCTGGTGTCTTAATAGGTTCTCATGTATATTTAGATTCATATTTAATATAATGAGGCCGAGTTTGTTGCTTGTGCGTACTGTCAAACAAGGGTTTCATGTTAAATTGTATGTAATATGTTCGACAAAATGTCCTTACATTAATAATAAGCAGAAAATCACTGGCAATGTCATTTTTCCAAGGGTTGGTTAAAAATGTCTCGATGGTAATTGTGAAGATTATTGCAAAATTCTAGTTTGGGACATTACAATGTTATCAAAGTTGTGCATCTTGCTAGCTTGAGGGTTTTCTTGTCAAAATTGTTGGAGCCACTGAATATTATTTTGGGGCACCTTTGATCATAGGTCTGCCCCACTTCTGATTAAAATCTCTGTTGGAAATAGTACTAAGGAGAGGTGTTACTAGGCATTTACCCCTTTTTAGCATAATAGACACATTAATGACTTTTGTTTTGGTGACATTTATGAGTTATATTAATGTCATGGGTGGAAAAGGTACTTAAAAGTGTTGTACCATGTACTTTTTCTAATATTAAAGTCACTTGTACTTTATAAAGTGACTTTATGTGTAAAGTACATAGTGTACTTTTCTAATATTAAAATGAGGTGAAAAATCACTTTATGAGAAAAATAGAAAAAGGTACACAACTTGAAAAAGGTACTAGGAGGTTTTTAAGTAATGGGGCCAATGTGTGAGGGGGGCCAATTGTGATAGTTAATCACAACCACACATCTTGAGATTTGGAGATTAAATCTCATCCATTGGATCCTAGGTTTAGGGATTCAATCTTTTCTAAGAGACAAAAGGAGAAAAGGGAGGCTCATTCTTCACTTCACACTTGAGAGAGCATGAGGAGAAGAGGAGAGGAGAACTTCAAGGAGAATTTGCAGCAAGAGAAGGAGGGCTCATTTTTCTAGGAGGGAGGCAGCCATAGGAGGCACAAATTCCAAGGAGAGGCACGAAAATCAAGGAGATAGTCAACACAATTTTCGAGGCAAACAACAACACAGACATGGAGGGAAACAACACAATTTTCGAGGCTGTTGGGCATGAATTTCGAGGATTTTTCATGCGTTGAACTGACCTGAAAATCGAGGTGGAATTTTCGGGTTTGCTGCTACAGGCAGCGTGATTTTCGAGGAGGGTCCCTGCTGTCACTTGGCACAAATTTCGAGGTTCAACTGTCACTTCCAATGCAAAAATTGAGGCAACATTTGGCACAAAAGTTGAGGCAGAATTATGGGCACAAAAATCAAGGAGTTGAGCTATTGGAAAGTGCAAAAAACTCTGGGCATGAAAAATTTGTGAAATCTGAAAAATATCAATGGGCACAAATTTCCAGATTTACATTTAATGCTTCAGCTGCCAAGGGAGATAAGTACTGTGATTACTTTATGTACTTAGACTAATTTTCTCAAGCAATAAAATCCTCCTTTTAAGACCGGTTTTCCCCAAGAGGTTGTGGGGTTTTTTCCGGGATCACCTTGACCAAAAACTAGTGTTCTACATGTGTGAATGGTTGCAAAAATTATGTGATAATTTTCAGCTCCTAGGAAAGTGAAAAGTAGTAGAAGTTCTCTTTGAATGTTTACAATTAATGCATATTGAAATTTATATTAGCATGACAAAACATGTGGGTTGGGCCTAAACAACACATACAAACTTGTAAACTGGGTTAAGGGTGCAAATTATAATTTTTTTCTACAATGTCAAAACCCTGAGCTAAATGAGAAGCAAGGGTTGTAGCTGCAAGTTATGTACACTGTCGCAATCAAATCCTATAGCATGAGTAACCCATTTGAACAGTAAATTGATTGATAATATATAGTGCCAAGTCGCTGCGTCTGTTAGTTTGAATTGGACCTAGTTGAGTCAGTGGGAGTCAAACCGAGATATCTGGGGCCACGGATCTATAAACAAGAGACCCATTCTTAAGCAGGGCCAAGTTTGATAATTGAGGGTGGAACTGATGATAGTCGATACATGGTGATGCCGATTACCGCTAATTACTTGAAGGGTTGAATTGGATTACAAGACGTTTTAATAAAGGGGTCTGGTTGCCCTCTCTATAGCAAGTCACATACACGTTGGAATACTAACTTGAGACAATGCGAGGGTAAAATTAAAGGGTCGAATCGTGGTGTATAAGTATCAATTGTAGCCCAGATTTCCCTTCGATGCAACCAGTTATGACGAGAGGGTTGATTGAGAGAAATCACCACAAGTTGAGTGAACAAATTAATTGGGGGGAGGGGGGTGAAGGCCGTGTTTGGTTTGTGTGGCGTGGCCATCTACAGAACTAGGGTTGAATCGATTTGTGTATTGTTCACTACGCGGGAAGACAATGTGAAGCAAGTCGCAAGGGCAAACACATTGCTAAACTCGTTAGGAGGCTTGGACGAGTTAGTATTTGAAAGCGGGGATGCTTTTCCTAGATTGCTGGGCGGAATTGTGAAGGCAAATATCACCATTCACTAACTTGAAAAGCAAGGAAATATAGAAAAGGGCTCAAATTAATTTGGCAGGAGCGTGAATGCCAACAACTGGGTGAATTGGAAAAAAATTGGTGTTAATCTCAAACAACATGAGTAGGGGTCGTATTGCGCACTAGGAAATCAAGCAAGATGAGCAATTCCTGAGGACTCAATTGATAATGCAAGTGGCCAAGAGTTGGGTGTCGAGTCATATCTTGCCAGTGGTTCGAGTCACTCATTGAAGATCGAGCTAGCAAATAACATACAATATTCTTGTAGCAACAATAATCCTGTAGTAGAAGTATGAGCCAACCACATACAAAAAGTTTGCATGATCGCGAAAGCCTCTAAAAGAGTATGGGGAATAACTACTGAGGATAGACATATTCTTTGTATTCATTGAATAAAGGGTTTCTTGTTCTGAATGTGCAAATATTTGGAATGATGTCTCTGTTGTAATAAGCAACATAATTTTTTTTTGATGAATGCGGTAAACCCCAAAAAAATTTGTGTGATAAGTGTGTTATCTGTCTAAAGGGTATATTACAGTTTGATGAGGTTCAACAATGGAAGGTAGATTACTTTTGACATCAAGTTTCATTGCCTTGATGGAGTTTTTGCAACAACTTTTTAGAGCAGGAGATCAACTTGGACAGTTGTCTCCATCCAAAGATGTCCTTCTTAGCTCGTTGGAGGAGGTGACAAGGCAATTACAAATGGTGGGACAACCACCTTCTCAGTTGACTCTAGCAGCTATGGTTCTAGCAGTGACTCACTTGGGTGAGGACATGGTATTGAGGCATAAAGATGGAGAGGTAAGGCTTGTTGTTGTGTATTCTCTGAGTGAAGTTTTAAGGGTTACAACTCCTGAAATCCCTTATAAGGGGGATATAATGCGGAAAATATTTCAGCTGATTGTGGGAAGCTTTCAGGGGCTAGATCAAATGGACAATCCATCTTTTGGCAAGAGGAACAAGATTCTAGATTTTTTAAAATTAATGGCAGAGGTAAGGTCATGTGTTATTATGTTTGACTATGGTTATCATGATCTTTTTTTACGATTGTTTCTTTATTTCATTAACGCTATCAGTAAAGACAATGGCAAATCCATTCATGAGCACATGAGAATCATCACGGTTACAATTATTGACGAGTGTGATGAAAGTGATATTATTTTCCAACCCATCATATCTTTATTATTGGTTGTTCAGAAACAAAAGCAAGTTGTTTCTACAGCTGCCTATAATTGGATACAAGATGCTGTCAAACAATGTGAAGGGAAGCTAAACCCTTGCTTGATGGGGAGTTGGTAGGGTTCAAACTAGAGGAGATGGATGAGCCTTGTGTGGAAATTCAATCTTATATGGCAACCACAAACCATGAGGAGGACAACTGTATCACTTCACTGATCTCTTCTACAGGACTTTCCAATGATAGTCACTAGGAACATACTCAAGAAGGGATTAAACATCTTAAAGGAGGTCTTCTAGAGATGAAGGAGAGAACCAAGATGCTCAAGGACACCATATTACAGCAGGACAATGAGCTTATGTTCCTTGTAGTTAAGTGTGCTAGGTCAACTACCAATCTTACTCGTGTTGGGAAACAATTAGAGTTTCTAATGAGGCAACAAAAGAAGCCTACTTTGGAGCGCTGTGGAGCAGTCCTCTTCAGGGGTACATAAACAAGGCTTGCAATACCATGAATCCACATTTGCATAGTGGGGAGGTGAGTTGGTATGAGGAAGAAGGAATCAACTTTTTTCGATTGCTTTTATAGGTTGATCAGGACCATGAGATAGAGCTTTAGTATTTGAGCATTCCAATTGAAATCATGGTGGTGCAACATCAACATGGTGGGAGTATTCCTTGTGTTGGATACACGAGGTCTTTTTCAAGAGTTTCTAACAACTAATGATGATGGAAGACATAGTTTGTGGGAGGTTATGGACTCTAAAAGTAATATCATTCTTGTTGATACTTCCTATTTCAAAAGTCCATTTTGGATGGAATGGAGAGAGATTATGAGTTGGTATCCCATTGAGTTAGTGATGTTTGAAAAGATATTTCTAGCTAGAGGTATAGCGTAGCAGGAACCCTCGGATATTTGGGATGACAAAATCCTAAATGGGCAATGGGATCCAGATGGATCGTGTCATCATGTGGCAAAATTTGACATTTTGTCTAAGATTCATGTGATGCAACAATGATTTCTCAGAAATGGTCGGGTTGAGATATCAGGAGTAGTAGGATCAGATAGATCTTTTGATAAAGTGGTGGGGTGCACTATTGGGTTTATGGAGAGCATGGATGGCATTGTTACAAGTATTTTATCCAGGAGATCAACAACATGTAGAGATTGGGTATTTCGCTTAGGGATGGAGCATTCAAATAACAAGTTTGCCTTTGAGTTGAGGGATGGACACCTACAGGATGACGAGTATACAATAGAGGACGACATCATCTGCTTAGTCCCTGAGTCCACACTTAAGGACAAGACTATGAGAGCGTTCCATACTTCACTATTAATACTTCATCCCTAGGATTGCGCATTTACAATTAGGTTAGAGAGAGGTTCTAAGGGGAGGGCCTCAAGGGTGTTATGTAGGGTGATGAGATGGGGTGTATGACTTGTCAACTGGACATATCGAGGCATGATTGTTTGGTATGCTTATTATAGGACTTGCCTAATCTAGATCCGAAATTGTTGAGTGTACTTGTGTACCTTATAATAGGTCTACTAGAGTTGCAGGGCTGTGGTTATATTAATAGGATATTTGACTGGGTGAGCGAGTTCGCATGTCCTTTCACGATCCCATCAGCCCAGGGGGCAGGATTATTTGGCATTGAAGTGTGCAAGCCCCATGATATGTCTAGGTATAGTCTTCACGATCAGGATAGTAAGATCTCCAGTGTGTGAGGATGCTCTCCATTTGGTGGATTGGGTTTTAGGGGAATCGATGATTAGTGCAGCAGTGACATCCCCACTGACACATGAGGAGATATGCTCTTCAGATTTACTAGGGATGATTTTGAGGGATGTTTCACACTATAGTGGATCCACTTGTGTCCGAATGATACAATGGTATATTTGGGACCCAGGTATCGAGGGATTTATTGATGGTTGGATAGTACAGTAGTAGAGAGTGACACAATGGAACATTTGGGACTCGGGTATGGCATTGCTTGAGGACAAGCAATCTCGAGGAGGGAGGACTATCATGTCCCTTTTTTGAGTGATCACTACAGGGAAAACAATTGATTTAATTAGATTAAAATGTGACCAGGAGAACAAGAGGAGCTTTGTGAAAGTCACATTATTATGTATTTACTTTCCCATATTGGTGCTCGTGGATTACTTGCCCATGGTATTGATACCCATGATATTAAGATCCATGGAATACTTAACCATGGTATTGGTATGTATGGAATACTTATGGTATTGGGATGGCCAAAGATTATCAAAGGGAGCTCAAGATCATTTTTTAGGCATGTTTGGATATCTGATGGATTGTTTACTTTGGCTCTTGGAGCTTGCTTGAGGGTTTATAACCTTGAGCATGATCTTCTTTGGTGGAGCAATTACCCACCCTAGTTGATCAAAATAACTAGTCTTCAGTGGTGAAAGACTCCACCCTAGCTAGTCTTGAAAGAGGAATGACTCGGATTCCTCATTGGGTCAATTTGTGGATATAGAGGACCATCCAGGTTTCTCATTAGGGCATAAACGAATTCATTGGAGAGGTCATTGTCAGCCATTTATATCTTCAACCATTTGTGCCATCTTGCTGGTGTCTTAATAGGTTCTCATGTATATTCAGATTCATATTTAATATAATAAGGTTGAGTTTGTTGCTTGTGCTTACTGTCAAACGAGGGTTTCATGTTAAATTTTATGCAATATGTTTGACGAAATGTCCTTACATTAATAATTAGCAGAAAATCATTGGCAATGTCATTTTTGCAAAGGGATGGTTAAAATTGTCTTGATGGTAATTGTGAAGGTTGTTGCAAAAATATAGTTTGGGACATTACAAATATAACATTTTAGTGATTTGACTCTGGCAATTTCTGTTCCGTTCTTGACTTTCCTTGTTGAGGAGTGGCTGACTCGTTTAGGTCTGGGACTACTTGAGCTATTGTTGGCATTTCTGTACTTCAAATGGAGGCATCAATTTTTCTTGTGTCAATTGCAGTATGGAGAACTTCTATTTGTTGACAAAGACTGGCTATCTCATCTTTGTTTCTCTAAATTAAGGTCCTCTGTTCGACAAGCAAATCCATGACTATCATGATTACATTGATACTAGAGGCTGCCTGATTGAATTTTAACTGCTTTATAAGGAGTTCCAATGTAATTGGTTAATTTGCTCCATCAGTTGTTGGGTTTCAAGTCTAGAAGATTTTTCTATCACTATGTTCCTTTCCAGGACTAGACCAATATGACCATATACACACAAATTTGCCTCCCTCCCGATGTACTCACCAACACTATTGCAAATTAAAGAATTCCAATTTGACTAAGCACGTAGAAATTTGTGACTTGTAGTGAGCTGGATCCAAACTAGATAACAAACTTGATCAATTGATTCTAAACTTGATGCTTTAATTTGGTGCTAGTATGCTATCTAAGTGAGATTATACAGTTCCTTGAATCCAACGCTCAATGATTGTCGCGGTCTTATCAGAACTGGTCATCTTTGCAATTGTTGCAAGACTGAGCTAGAGCCCCTATATGTTGACCTGTTGGATTTGTACCCCTTTAGAGTTAAGACTTAACAATCTAGAAATACACACAATGGTTTTCAAACAAAAAGAAGGCAAGTTGTAAATTCTTACCACATGCTCTATGTCCGGAGCTACCAGTTGAGCTTTGGACTTTGCGAATTGTTGTTACATCTAGCTAGTTTGCGAAGATAGGAGAATGGCTCGCTTCCTCAAACCATACCAAATGGTTAGTTTTTGGCAACAAGTCCACATAGCTCCCTACATCATGGATCAGAGTTTGGCCAAATGTTGAAGATTGCCTCTAAAGCTTCAAATGTCAGTCTCTTGCTACATTGCAACGTGAAATTGGAAGTTGATCAACCTCTTGAGTGAGAGATATCATGGAAATACGTGCTATCCTTCATTTCTTCCCTGCTCATGCGTACAAATTTGAGAACCCTCTCTTGTGTGTTGAGGTCTCAACGAAAAACATAGTTTGCATTGCCTCATGCACTCCTTCACTTGATGCCCTGGAGTGGTACATCCCTTGTCCTGAATTGGTGTTTCACATTGCAGTATTTAGAGAGACGTGCATGAGGCATCTTGTCCTCCCATCCATTTTCTTTGTGAATTTAATTATTGCATGTTGTGGGGCATTAAAGTTTTCAATATGGCACTTCCTACTCAAGGCATTGATGCCCGTAGGCTTGGTCATAGTTCTCATGGGATGTGACAAATTCCCATATTACTGTTAATTTTTAATTCTTCCATTACTAAGTGTTGACGGTGTTGGACTCGCCAACATTCAGGGGGTCTCCCTGATGCGAAGTCCCAATTAGACCTCACATCGTTTAGAGTAGGAGCCCCATCCGGATTATGGGCCCGACTGCTATGTATCCTTGTAGATTTTCCTTGGCAGTTCAACACAAGAGAGTAATACACAGGTATTTCCGGATCAGCAAGTGAGTATGCCTTGTGAAATGTTCAACTGCAAAAAGTATCAAGGTCCTATTGATTTCTGGTAGCATCGGATGTGCTCTTAGCCTCAAAATTTGCAGGGAGGCTTGGACACATGCATTCCACAATACCTTGAAATCGTTTTGGAAAATTCCACCCAGAGACAATTTTATTAAAATAATTAATTATTTTTAATGGGTGCCTAACTCTAAACTTAGGAAATTAAAATAATTAAAGGATATTAATCTAACTGTGGGTGAAACTTCTAGAAGAAGACGAGGATCAAGCCAAAATGATCTGAGCCATTGATTAGGATCTAATCTGGACCGTTGGTTCCCAACATAAATATTATAAGAGGAGTTGGTTCTCAATAGAAAGATTATAAGAGGAGGCTTGAGGGGCATTTGGAAGACACATCAAGTAGAGATCAGAGGATCGAATTTCTGAAGCACAACAATTGTCGGAAGAGGAATTCAAAGTGATCTTTTGTAGTGAGGGGCAAAGATAGTATCTGGAGGGAAGTTTTTCCTGGGCTAGAGAGTACAAGGCAGAGAGGGTAGAACGACGTCCAGAGAGGCTAAAGCTGGGCCATGTAGAGATAACGCAGTGGCAACGCAGAGCCTGAAGGGAGATCAAATTCTTGTTGAGGAAATCAAGTTTCAGAAGCCGGGAGCTAGGGTGTGAGATCGGGAGGCTGAGAGCTGAAGTTTCCAGCCAGCAGAGGGTCAGAAGGAAGAGCAACACAATCCCCAATAGAGGTGACACAGAGAATGCGTGGGGTTGACGTAGTTCTGTGCAGAGGCTGATGCAGAAGGGACGTAGAGGCTCACTTCCAGTAGATCAGAGCCAAATCTTCTAGTGACAGGGTGAGATCATCTCACTATTTCGTTTTGTCCAGTTTCTCTCTGCATCGGATAGCCACTTGGGCATCCAACTAATTGTACTCAGAATTACTACTGCATAAAATAATAAAACCCTTAGCCGCTGCACCGGTTTTCCCGCATTGGGTTTTCCCGGGGACATTTGTCCAAAAATAACTGTGTGATATTTAGTTCTCTCTTGTGCAGTATTAGTTTCCGTAGTTTTATTTTGGTGTAGGCTGCAGTGTATGTATTTCAGTATTTGCTGTAGAAAACTGCAAGTAAGTTGTTCAATTAATTTAACAAGTAGGTGAAATATAATCAGTTTGCTGCAGTGGGAATCATGTAATTGATTTTTCACATGGTATCAGAGCACAGATCGTGAGTAGAAGAGCTCAAAAGCAGAAAGGAATAGGAGTCCGAAATTACTGCAGAGGTAGCGCAATTCATGGGCCAAGGAGGTCGAAGTTTTGAGGAGAATTCGATTTCTCCAAGTGAGTCGATAGAGAAATTCAATCTCCAGATCGAAGCTTTCCAGAGGCAGAAGTGAGCAGCGTATTTTTCCTTGTAGAGCAGATCTTCAACTAGGACGCAGATATTTTGCAGCAGTTGCTGGCAGAATAGCGTTAATGGGAGAGGGAGAGACAATAGAGGGAATTTCTTCCTTGGAAAATTCCTAGCCAGGGAATTCGAATTCTCATTTGCTGAGCAGCAGCAAGGGGCAATAGATCTATTGACTCCATCAGGGAGTGCGTAGGCTAGCCTAGCAACATCGCAAAGGAGAGAGGAGGTCATTCTACTTTTTCGATTGGTAGAGATGGCAGCCAGTGGGTTGAGAGATCAGGGTTGGTTGGATGGTGCATCCAACTATGTGATCTGGAAGGCAAGGATGTCATGCCTTCTGGATGAACATTTTCTCAAGATCTACGTCGACAGTGTGGTAGCTGAGCCCGTGGATCCAGATCCGCTCAAAAAGTACAAGGGAGAGATGGCGAAGGCCAAGCAGATGATCCTCGATGAAGTGAAGGATCATGTAGTATGTCACATCTCAGGCAAAGGGACTGCCAAGGAGATGTGGGATGCCTTGTCCATGCTATATCAGGGATCTTCCGAGCAGCAGAAGATGTACTTGGAGCAGAAGATGAGATCCACGCAGATGCAGAAGGGGGAACACATTGATCCGTTCCTTGCAAAGCTTCAGGAGACCCGTGACGAGTTGGCAGCTGTGGGGTCAACACCTCAGCCTACTGAGATGGTGAGGCTGGCTCTAAATTCAGTCTCAGAAGAATGGCAAGTGTTTGTCCAAAGCATCCTGGGCAGAGAAAGATTGCCGGATTGGGAAGGAATGTGGGCCGCTCTTCAGCAGGAAGAGATGAGGAGAGACTTAGTCAAGTGCAAACTTGACAGTAGTAGTAGCAATAGTGGGATGAAGCCCAAGGAGGAGGATGAGAATGCAACCCTCGCATCTAAGGGGCAGTAGGAGCAGCGGAAGAAGAAGAAAGATATTTCGAAGATCAAGTGCTTCTGGTGTGGCGAACTTGGTCATTACGCTACACAGTGTCCTCTCAAGAAGAAGGACAAGGACGAGAAGCATGATTTGAAGGCTGCATGCATAGATCAAGGAGGAGGAGTTTGCCATGATCGCCTAGAGTTAGGGTGATATATAGAACTTTAGTTAGAAAGAACTGCAGATGGGCAGGATCCTTGAGGAGTCCACCTCTTGGATCAATACCTTGCTACAGGAGCCTAGATCAGAAGTAGCAGGATCGACCAATGTTACTTGGTGCAGAGGAGTGCTGAAGTGACAGTTGCAGTGTCTGGAGCACCAGAGACTAAGAAGCGCTAAGCAAGAGTTGGTAGCAGTGCAGTTGGCACAGAGCAGAGTCAGCAACAACGTAGAGGCTTCAGAGGGTCAGTGCAGAGGCTAGCAGCAGTCAGAACTCCAGCAATACATGCATCATGCTGAACACCAGTTTAGTAATTTTGGATGCTTTTCCGTTGCTGATGCAGTAGCAACAACAATTGGAGAAGATTGCAGTGCAGATGCAGTGTTGGCAGTGGCAGGGATCAGTAGTGTCACAGATGCAGAATTTGAGAGGGAGTTGCAGTATGGATGCAGTGTTGGCAGTGGCAGTGTCAGCAGCAGTACAGATGCAACATTTGCGTAGTAGTTGATGGGCAGAGATGTCAGACATTAACAACACAGAGGGAGATGTTTTCAGAGTCAGAGTGATGCTTTAACAGGTTGCATTACTAGAGCACGTTCCTCGCTAAGAGGGATTGTTGATTTTTGGTAGCATCGGATGTGCTCCTAGCCTCAAAATTTGCAGGGAGGCTTGGACACATGCATTCCACAATACCCATAAATCGTTTTGGAAAATTCCACTCGGAGACAATTTTATTAAAATAATTAATTATTTTTAATGGGTGCCTAAGTCTAAACTTAGGAAATTAAAATAATTAAATGGTATTAATCTAACTGTGGGTGAAACTTCTAGAAGAAGACGAGGATCAAGCCAAAATGATATGAGGTATTGATTAGGATCTAATCTGGGCCGTTGGTTCTCAATAGAAATATTATAAGAGGAGGCTTGAGGGGCATTTGGAAGACACATCGAGTAGAGATCAGAAGATCGAATTTTTGAAGCACAACAATTGCCGGAAGAGGAATTCGAAGTGATCTTTTGTAGTGAGGGGAAAAGATAGTATCCAGAGGGAAATTTTTCTTGGGCCGTAGAGTACAAGGCAAAGAGGTCGACGCTGGGCCACGCAGTGGCAGCGCAGAGCCTGAAGGTAGATCGAATTCCTGCTAAGGAAATCGAGTTTCAGATACCGGGAGGCGGGGTGTGAGATTGAGAGGCCGAGAGCTGAAGTTTCTAGCCAACAGAGGGTCAGAAGAAAGAGCAGCGAAGTCCCCAGCAGAGGTGACGCAGAGACTGCATGGGGTTGCCGCAGTTTTGCGCAGAGGTTGACGCAGAAGGGACACAGAGGCTCACTTCCAGGAGATCAGATCCGGATCTTCCAGTGATAGGGTGAGATCATCTCACTATTTCGTTTTGTCTAGTTTCTCTCTGTATCGGATAGCCAGTTGGGCATCCAACAAATTGTACTTAGAATTACTACTGCATAATAATAAAACCCTCAGCTGCTGCACCGATTTTCCCGCATTGGGTTTTTCTAGGGACATTGGTCCAAAAATAACTGTGTAGATGTGTGTAATTTTTATTTCTCTCCTGTGTAGTATTAGTTTCCACAGTTTTATTTTGGTGTAGGCTGCAGTGTATGTATTTCAGTATTTGCCATAGAAAACTGCAAGTAAGTTGTTCAATTAATTTAACAAGTAGGTGAAATATAATCAGTTTGCTGTCGTAGGAATTGGGTAACCGATTTTTCATAGGTCCTTCTACCGAAAGGGAAGAGAAAAGTGGGCCCTTTAAAGACAAGTAATAATACTAATCTAGAAAAGGCACACGAGCATATGCATATGAATGAATCGTTGATCAACCAGCGAAATAGTTCACAAGGATGCAATGATTGTTAAATCAAATACAACACACCTTCAACAAGATAAGTACCAAAGCCACCGAAATAGTTCAATTTCCTTAGTACAAATGAAGACAACATACATTGCAAACATTCAAAGAGTAGTCTTACAATATTCACGACATATGCATGAAAACGTGCTAGCTCAACGAGCTTTTGAATTAAGTAAAAGTTCCAAGATACATTAAGACAGTGAACACCACTAGCCCAAATAGTGGAGCATTAGAGTAGTCACTTGCTCCTCCAAAACAACTATCTTCCTCTCCAATGCCTGGTAGGAGGAGGCAAGGTGAAAAGTCCTTTACATGAGCAATGAGGGTGTATATATAACAAATGGGGTGATCCTTCACCTCCCTTGTGACTCTTGGACTACCCTCATGACTGTTTGACTTCTGAATGACCTTTTGACTTCCTACATGACTTTTCACATTACATGGATGACTCTTGGACATCCACTTTACATTACATTTCCCAATATAGAATTAACATATTCCACAAAATGATGTGGCAAGTGATGACTCGTGACATGACATGACATGACAGTGTGACACTGATGACATGGACTTCAAGATGACATGGCCATGTCAAGTCGCTCTTTACTGCTGCTTTCTTTCTATCTTCTTGAGAGAAGGAATGTGCTCTTCTTCTTCCTCCTCATCATGGCTTGAAGATAAGGAATCTTCAATGTGATCTTGGTCTTCAGCTATTGTTGCAAACTGATGTCCCTTTGTCTTCTCTTGATTGATCAACTTGTCTTTGCAGCTACAAAGGTGTCTTCTAGCATGGTCTCCTTCTCCATCTCCTTCATCATCATCCTATCATAACATGATAGAGTACCTGCGACTACAATCCACTCATGACAAGATGACATTAGTCCGATAATCCCTAGTCTAAGATGCTTCATGATGATCCATTGACTGAGCTAGAACTGGGTGATAGATTGAGAGAAAGGCTCTAGGATTGTGCAGTTGCGTAGCTCAGGCAGTCAAGGGTTAGGACTGAGCCTTAAGACTACACAATGCGCAATTCAGGTTGGGCTAGGAATGTCAACTGTGCAATTGAGGGACTTAAGGAGGCAGGCTCAGGGCTTGAGCACTGAGTTTGCCCATTGCGCAGTTTTGGAAGGAGAGGAGGTCGAGTGACTGCACAGTTGTACAGTTAAGGAGTTCAAGATTGAGGCTTGAGGACTGAGACTGCACAATGCACAGTGAAGGATTAGTTGGATGTGAAAATTCCTAGACCCTAGGAACCCATATTGCAGCAAATCTGAATCTACTTCACCTACTTGATTTTTTAACATACATTATCAAGTTATTCTTTTGAATACTGAAGCAAATTACTTCTGCAGCCTACACTAATTAAATGTTTGATCTCATGAAACAGAAAATAGAGCAAAGAACAAGATACATAGGACACTTATTTTTGGACACAATAGTCCCCGAAAAAACCCAATGCGAGAAAACCGGTGCAGCATTTCAGAGGGTTTATTATTATGCAGGAGAAATTCTTGAATACAAATCTAGTATGCTCATCTAGCAATCCTTTACAGAGAAAAATACTCGCGGAAAATCTGAGTGAGTTTTTCCTCACTTCACCCGACAAAATTCTGGTTGATTTGGCACAAGATTGGCTAACCCTGACTATTTCTGCGCTGGCTCTACGTCAGCCATGCGTCACCTTCTCTGCCCTCTCGGTTCCGACAGTTCCCAACAGTTCCGACCGTTCCCGATAGTTCTGACAGTTCTGACAGTTCCCGACTGTTCCGACAGTTCTGGGTTTTGCGTGACAGACAACTTTTTTGCGTAAGCTCCCCCGGCTACTGCGCTGCCTCTGCATCAGCTCTCCCAACTATTCTGGCAGTTCTCAACAGTTTTAGCTATTCCAACAGTTCTGGATTTTGTGTTACAGGCAACTTTTCTACGTCAGCTCTCCCGGCTACTGCGCTGCCTCTGCGTCAGCGCTCCCGGCTATTCCTGCAGTTCTCGGCAGTTCCGATTGTTCCAGAAGTTCTAGATTTTGCGTGACAAACAACTTTTCTCTGTCAGCTCTCCCAGCTACTGCGTTGCCTTTGCGTAAGCTCTCCCAGCTGTTCCAACAGTTCCCGACAGTTCCAGTAGTTCCCGATAGTTTTAGTTGTTCCGACAGTTTTGGATTCTGCTTGATAGACAACTTTTCTGCGTCAGCTCTCTCGGCTACTGCGCTGCCTCTCTGCAAGCTCTCTCTGCCTCTCTGTTCTGTATTTTCCGGAAAGTCCTTCTCCTGGATTCTCTCTGCCCCTCAGCTGCAAGATCTCCCCAATCGATTTTCCTCCTAAGAACTTCTCACCTCAGAAAATCAATTTCCTCAATCTCTCTGTGTGTATTTTCAAATGAACCCCAAGCCTCCATTTTATACTTTTCCTGTTGAGTCTTCAACGGCCGAGATTAAGTCTCTAATCAATGGCTAAGATTAAAACATGACTTGATCTGCCTTCTAGATCATTCTCACCCATATTTTGATTAATACCCATTAATATTTTAATTTCCCTAAGTTTAGATTTAGGAACTCCATTAAAAATATTAATTATTTTAATAAAATACAATCCGGGTGGAATTTCACCAAACGATTTTTGGGTTCTTTAGAACTCATGTGCCTTAGCTTCTCCACCAATTTTCAAGGCTAGATCACTTATAATGCTACCAAAACCTAGCACTCCCTCTTAGCGAGGAAAGTGCTCTAGCAACAATGTCCACCTGCATGCTGCTATGTTTCTGAAGCACCTCCTTTCTGCACTGCTGCTGCCACCAACACTGTGCTGTTGCTGCTACTGTACTGCTGCCCATGACACTGCAACTGCCATTGCTGCATCTCTATTACAACACCCTCTCAAACGCTGCATCTGCCACGTTGCTAGCACTACCACTGCTAACACTGCATCCGTACTGCAACTCAGTTGCTAAGAGAAACCATTGAAAAACATCCAAAATTAGTTGAACTTAAATGTGTTCAATATAATACAATGAATGTTGGAATTTGACTGTTGCTCATTCTGACCCTCTGAATCTTCTACGTTGCTACCGACTCCTGCACTGTGCCAACTACATTGTTGCCAAATTGCTCTGCGCTGATCAGTCTCTGGTCCCAGCTACTGCATCTATCCTCCAAACACTCCATTGCATCATCTGACACTAAGTCCATCTTGCTACTGCTGAATCTTGGGTTCCTGTAGCAAGGAATTGATCAAAGAGGTGGACTCCTCAAGGATCCTGCCCGTCTGTAGCTCTTTCGAACTACAACTCTAAATCTCCCCACCTCCCTCTTGGAGATGTGGTTGCCATCTCTGCCAAATGTCGAATGACCTCCTCTCTCCTCTGCACAACACTAGACCGACCTACGCACTCCTTGCTGGAGCTTGTAGATTTGCCCCTCCACTGCTATTTAGCAAGTGAAGATTCAGACTCCTTGGCTGGAAGTCCTTTGAGGAGAAAATTCCCCTTCTATGTGTCTTCGTTCTTTTCCAAAACTGTGCCCTTCAAGCACTGCGTTGAGGCTCTGCGTCACTCCCTCTGCCTCTGCAAACTCATGAACTGGAAATCGTACCTCTCTGTCGTCTCACTCGGAGAGAGATTTCCTTGGATCTGTTTCCGGGCAAGGATTGCGCAATCCCTTCAAGGAGATTTGAATTGCTGCGAAGTGTAGCTTTCGGCCTCACTGCTCAGTACTGGATCTACTGTTCCTCACTTCAAAATCAACGCTCTGATACCATGTGAAAATTCCTAGACTCTAGGAACCCCTGTTGCAGCAAATCTGAATCTACTTCACCTACTTGATTTTTTAACATACATTATCAAGTTATTCTTCTGAATACTGAAGCAAATTACTTCTGCAACCTACACTAATTAAATGTTTGATATCATGAAACAAAAAACAGAGCAAAGAACAAGATACATAGGACACACTTATTTTTGGACATAGTAGTCCTCGGAAAAACCCAATGCGGGAAAACCGGTGTAGCAGTTCGGAGGGTTTATTATTATGCAGGAGAAATATTTGAATGCAAATCTAAGATGCTCATCTAGAAATTCTTTACAGAGAAAAATACTGGTGGAAAATCTGAGTGAGTTTTACCTCACTTCACCTGACAGAATTTCGGCTGATCTGGCACAAGACTAGCTAACCCGACTATTTCTGCGCTGGCTTTGCGTCAGCCCTGTCTCACCTTCTTTACCCTCTGCATCAGCTCTCCCCGCTGTTTTGGCAGTTCCCGACAGTTCCGACAGTTTCCGACAGTTTCTGGTTGTTCCGACAGTTCTGGATTCTACGTGACATGCAACTTTTTTGCGTCAGCTCTCCCGGCTACTGCATTGCCTCTGCGTTAGCTCTCCCAGCTACTACGCTGCCTCTGCGTCAACTCTCCTGGCTATTCTGACAGTTCCCGGCAGTTCTGGCGGTTCTCGACAATTCCCGACATTTTCGCCTATTCCGAGAGTTTTGGATTCTGCGTGATAGGTAGCTTTTCTGCGTCAACTCTCTTGGCTACTACGCTGCCTCTGTGTCAACTCTCTTGATTGTTCTAACAGTTCCCGAAAGTTTCGATTGTTCCGATAGTTCTGGATTCTGCGTGACAAGCAGCTTTTCTGCGTCAGCTCTCCCGGCTACTGCGTTGTCTCTTTGCAAGCTCTCTCCGCCTCTCCGTTATGTATTTTTCGGAAAGCCCTTCTCCTGGATTCTCACTGCCCCTCAGCTGCAAGATCTCCCCAATCGATTCTCCTCCTGAGAACTTCTCACCTAAGAAAATCAATTTCCTCAATCTCTCTGTGTGTTTTCAAATGAACCCCAAGCCTCCATTTTATACTTTTCTTGTTGAGTCTTCAACGACCAAGATTAAGTCTCTAATCAACGGCTAAGATTAAAACATGACTTGATTCGCCTTCTAGATCATTCTCACCCATATTTTGATTAATACCTATTAAGATTTTAATTTCCCTAAGTTTAGACTTAAGAACTCCATTAAAAATATTAATTATTTTAATAAAATACAATCCGGGTGGAATTTCACCAAACAGTTTCTGGGTTCTTTAGAACTCATGTGCCTTAGCCTCTCCACCAATTTTCAAGGCTAGAGCACTTCTGATGCTACAAAAAACTAACACTGGAGAGGAAAACTGCGTAGTTCTGGAGCTCAGGGGCCAGGCTTGAGCGCTAAGATTGCATGGTAACGGGTTTGCAATCCTGCATGTGGAACAGTGTTGCAGGGAAGCGGCCCCCCCCCTTGATCTTGCTCCCAATCCACGCTCCGGGTGGGAGCGACTCAGGAGCGGGTCGAGAGCGCGCTCCCTAAATTTTTTTTCGCTCCTTGCCTTTTCGAGAGCGTTTTGCCTCTTTTGCAAATTTTTTTTTGCAGTAATGTTCGAAATGCAATTTTTTTCAAAGAAACAAATAAAGTAGAATTTTAGATTTCATTCAAAATCCAACACATTTATCAGTTTTTCAGGATTGGGGGATTGCAATGTTTCCATTGAATTTTGTCATGTATTATGATATGAAACTCGTATTTAATCAAGAGCACCAATCCCTCTATGTACCTTGATGTTAGTGACATTGGTTGTCGAACTCCTCTATCACGACCCTCCTAAAAATGTACGCATCACTCAAACAAAATCTTGACTTGACATGTTATTCTTTTTCTATCTTATGTTAATGCTTAGAGGGTGATATTAATGACAAAGATCCCTATACAAATACAGAGGTAATGACAAAGATACCTCTGGATATTAATGCTTAGAGGGTGATATTAATGACAAAGATCCTGATTTTCCAACAAGGCTAAAAAATTAGACATTTCTCGTGGTGGCAAGAGGTCCAAGCATAAGAAATAGATAATAGATTTACTTCTCTTTTCTAGTTTCTAGTAGTTTTTATAACTATTGACTCTTTCATATTTATTATGATATTTTTTTAAACAATATATGACAATTTAAGTTTGAAGTTGACAATTATAACTCATTAGTAATGAATTATGAATATGATGCTTCATGAAAGTTGAAAGTTGTTTCATTTCATTTCATTTTATAACATTTCATTTCATGTTAGAAATTATTTGTGTAATGGTTAGACTTAGCTTACAAGTACAACTTTGGGGATCAATGATGATAAATGTTATATATTGAATTTTGAAAGCTTGAAACTGTAAGATTGATGAATCATGAGACTCAATATGTTGTATGTTACTATGTTACTAACTTGTGGACGTGGTTGATGAAGATTATAACTTCTAGATGATTGATGTTATATGGTTCAATCTATGTTTTTTTTTATGTTTTTTATATCTAATTCATTATTCTACATGTGTTTGTTGACATACATGTATCAAAATATATAATATATATGTATTATATTAAAAAACGCTCCGGGATTCCCTCCCAAACCAGGAGCTTCTGAAAATGTCGCTCCCGCACCTGTTTTCGTTCCCGCTCCCCGCTTTCGCTCCCGCTCCCAAGTAACACTGATGTGGAATCTCCTGTGCATACCTGTGCTGTCCCAAGAATATCTCCCCTTCACCCTGCCAAACGTCCAATCCAAGGAAATAGTGCATAAGCCCTATATCCTTCATCTCAAACTCTTTTGCAAGATCTCTCTTGTAGTCACAAATGAGCTCCTCACCCCTGTCAATACAAATCATCAACGTATAACACAAGAATGAGAGGCTGGCCCTCAGCCACAATATAGTACAGGCTAGGGTCAACTTCACTCTTGGTGAAGCCCAATCCAAGAAGGTAGCTGTCTTTTTGGGCATACCATGCCCTCAGGGCCTGCTTGAGCCCATAAAGAGCTCTCTTCAGCCTGCACAGATGCATGTCTCTGCTAAAAGTATCAAATCCCTTAGGCTGCTCAACATATATCTCTTCCTCAACAACTCTGTTAAGGAAGGCGGTCTTCACATCCATTTGGTAGATCTTCCACCCCATTTGTGCTGCAATCGCTAGAATAGTCCTGATGGACGAATATTGGGCCACTGGTGTGAATGTCTCATCATAGTCTATGTTTTCGACCTGAGAGAACCCTTTGGCTTCCCCTTCCACCCTGAGAAGACCAAATTGCTGCAGGAACTTCCCCTGCGACTCGAACAGGAGACCTGAGAAAGGGATATTGAGTAGTAGGATACATAGGAGAACAATGGTCAACTTCACAAAGGCGTTCGACATCTGTGGGAGCTCTGGAAGGAAATGATCTACAATGCTTGAACTCACAATCATTTCATTGAAAATCAATAGGCAAACATTCTATGGATGCAATATCAAGATTCAAAACCTGTGTGCTTATTACCACCAGTGGATCAATGGACCAGATCGAAGTTTGACTTTCTCAGAGAAGGACGGAAGGAATGCAAACCTAGAGATCATGATATAAGATCATATATATTTATTTTGTATACGCATTACAGATTCTGTATAAGGTCAAGCCTATATGCATAACCTGCGACCTATCCATCTGTCGAGCCAACATATAACAATATCAAGTATTAATTATTATTTTTAATAATTTGACCGATTCAACATGACAAAACATTACACTACATTACATAGCATTTTACAACATTGCTGCCATACTGGACTGTAGAGCGCTTCTCGGCACAAAAAATTAAGTTAATGAAAATAAAATATAAGGCAATATCAACACTTTTTAAGAATTTAATGTGAACAGTTAAGTACAGTCTCATAGGAGTCAGTAGTTTTTTAATGACTTTGCAGGGTTTTCTTTGACTCTGCTTTTTTTCATGAAATTGGCAGCTTTTTGCTGGACTTGGCAGTTTTTTCGTGAGCCAGTAGGTCAAGTGGGGTCTTGGGTCAAACTGACACCCTTTTTGGGTGGGTCTGAGTTAGACCAAACTGTCGAGGGCAGCAGGCAGGTTGACTTGGTGGTTCTTGAGTTTATCTGCATAGTATTGGGAATATGTTGTGGAGAGTGAGGGAAGTCCTGATGTTAATTCCTTTGGTTAAGGGTGAGGGAAATCCTGTCTTGGGTCAAACTGACACCCATTTTGGGTGGGTCTGAGTTAGACCAAACTGTCCAGGGTGGCAGGCAGGTAGACTTGGTGGTTCTTGAGTTTACCTGTATAGTCTTGGGAGTTGGGACTATGTTGTGGAGGGTGAGGGAAGTCCTGATGCTAATTCCTTTGGTCAAGGGTGAGGGAAGTTCTGATGCTAATTCACACTAACACCTATTGATAGAATTTTCAGCTGTGTCTTAACTTGTATGCTCAGCTACTGCCAATATATAGTATTACAGGGCATAAATACATTTTCTTGTGATTAAATATTTTAACATTTCTTTTGTACAAATGCAAGTGTTTGAGATTGAAAAACGCCTGTGAACAGTTTCATGTCTTTCTGTCATGGGACCATCAATTATAATAAATGCAATGCCCTTACCATAAACTACATATTTTTTTTCTTTATTTGCATTTGATGCTGCATAGAAAACAGGGCTCTGAATGAACATGTATAAAATCAACTGAAGGCAACTTGTGCATGGAACCTCAAGGGTGGAACATTTAGGGTGTCATACTCTTACGAGATTTCTTGTACCATGCAGTTTAAATATGTATCTGCATTGTCTGAGAATGAATCGATATCATAAATTCTTATGGGATATTTACAATGTTGTAAGCAGATCAAAAGTGTTTGTCTGTGAATAATTTCCTGGAGCAGTTATTTTAATTCCTCTTAGTAGGAGGCTGCAGATGTTATCACTAAATAGTTTCAGCATTGTTTCATGTCTGCACATAGAATGATAGGATAAGCGATGCTTATACTGAAGAAACTTGTCCAGGATTGTGAGTCTTTGCTGTTGTGTGTTAACCTGTTTATCCAGAATTGAAAATGTGTATTCTCATGAAACTCTTCAACTTTGTAACGTTGTTATCATCATTCCAGAATGTTTTTGTTCCTGCTGTTTTTTTTCTTACTCTCTTGTATGAATTGCATGCAGGGTCTTTTCTGGAAATGAGATGGGTGAGCAGGTACAGTTGATTTGGAAGCAGTAATATTTATGTTTAAGAACTTCCTGTGAACGTACAAATAAATATTTTTATGCCAACCTTGTTTTCTATTGTGTTTTTGTTATTTAATGAGCTTCATTGTTTAAGACGAGTTTCATGTTGTTATTGCCAAAAATATCGCCCTGTAGACTGTCTTTGAAAGATAAAGCTTTTAAGCTTGAGCACATCTATTTATTTATTTGTTGAATTCTAAAGCTTCTTTCATTATGTTATCAGAAAATAAGAGTAGAGAGTTTCCACAACAAAATTGTGTTGATTGATCTCTTCAACAGCATAATTGTACATATATCAATACATCGAAGCTTGTCTAAAGATAGACTAGTTGAGAGATTATCTCAACCACACACCAATTTAGGAGCTAACCTAATTCTTGTCCAACAACCTCCTAAAGGATAAAACCACTCAAGAAGGTTACTTGCATAAAGACACACTTACCTACTAATAGAATAATGAACTTATTTGACTAAATACTAACACAAAAGACAATTATGAGTTACCTATTCCAATTTTCCTGCCTATTGAGTACTTGTCTTTATCTTGTCCAGTGAGGTCTTCACCATTATTTGGTCTACTTCAACAAATGCTTCTTTAGATGTAAAATATGCTTCCACACTGCAAAGTCTTCATTTGGTCTGACTTGGTATTTGCTTCTCATACCTTGAGCATAGAGTTTTCACTAAACTGTCAAAGTTTATATAAAGGAACAACCATCTACTGGAATAAATGGGTACCCAATTGCTATAACTACTGCTTTAGTAGTAATTCCTTCACATACATGGTTCATTCAACTCCTTGTTGAACTCTCCTTGAATGTGCAAACAAATCTCTCATCAATTTCCAAAAGCTAACTAGTGCAACTGATGCACTTTTCTATCTATTGACATTTGTTTCTTGAATCTTACTTGAATTTGAACACACCTGGTCCAAATATCATCCAAAGTCTACAGCCAATGAATGGCTCATCCAACATATGAATGTTAACAACTTTTTATACTGGTGAACAACCTCCCCTTTCAGGGAAACTCAACAATGAACATCAAACCTTCATCCATGTGTCTGATGCCACAGAACCATTGTTGAATACCATACCATGAGTTTAATGCAACATAACCAAACCAGGGGTATGCATGCCTATATAGGGCTTACAATCACATGCCCAAGTACATTATGCAAATTTTAAACCTTGCCTGAGATACCATAGAACCATAATACTTTCATTTGTTGATTTGTGCTTCTTTCATTCCTTTGAAGGCATGCACATACTTGGTGTCTTCATCTTTGTCTTCAATGATCTTTAACATGCAAAACAAACTTGTCCAATAATGGGGTGACTCATTCTAATATGGACCAATACTTGCAACATTAAGTTAGGTGACTAATGTTACTTATCACCACAGATATTTTCTTGAGAACTACACAATCTTGACCCTTTCTCTGCCATTGAGAGCTATTACCTGTTTTAGATAGTCGCTCTTACACTCCTCTCATATACTACTTTGTCAGAATAGAGAGACACTACCAAATGCCCCTTTCTCTATGACTTATGACAACCAACTATTTTCCATGTGATTGCACCATGGCACTGCTCTTGATAACCTCTAATTGACATCTTATTATGAACTTGGCAACTTTGAACCTTCACTTTGAACTTAGGATGTTTGGGTAGTACCCATTATGCATCCCCAACTTCTCAAGACAACAACTTATGCCCAATTACAAGACCATACTGTAATAGACTAGGGTAATTTTTGCCCTAGAGTCTCTTAGGATATTAGGTATTGAATAAAATTTTTCCAGTTGCAACAGCCAATATTCAAACAATCAATTGAAGCTGTAGTATTCTAGTGTAATTTTTTGACCTAGGGTTTCCGAGGAACACTAGGGTTTTTCAAACAAATCTCTTCTTTGATACAACAATTTGATACAATTAATGCATCCTCCAGTGGCAATGCTAGCATTCTTAATAATGCAACAGGCCATTTAATAGAATTAATCCATCCACAGTAATGTAAACAATGAACAGTACAATGACACCGTTCAATAGATCCACACAACTAAAAAATTTATGCTAGTTATAATTCCACATAGTAAGATCCATGTTCCAATAAGCCAAACTTAATTCATCAATGTAGTGTTTGCCCTAACCAGGAACCAATTCAATAAGCAAGAAAACCCTTGTGCGAAGTTACATCCGCCTCAAGTTTGCTTTTGACTTCTGTTCTGTACTAAAATCGGGTCTGTGATTTTCGTCTTTGCTACAGAAACTGAATTTCGTGACTACAGAAAACCTTAGTTGGAACTGTAATTTTCGGCCTTACTGCAGGAGCCGGATTTCAGGAGTTCGGGAGCACTTTAGTTTTCCCACAAAGATACCACAGAAGGGTTTTTATTCGCAGAAAATATAATTGTCCTGCCCAGAACGTCACTCAAATCATCCTCAGATGATCTTTCCTTTCCCAGAACCACGATTTTCTTGCACAGATCCTTTTGCAGTGGCACAGACCTTGTTTTAGTGCCCCAGAGACCTTGTCTTGCTCAGAGAATCTGTCACTATGCCATAGAGAGCTCGATTTCCTCCTGAACTTCAGTACCTCAGACCTTCTTCATAGAACTTGTCTTCTTAGAAAGAATTCAAGTTAGTCAGCTTCAGATAGGTGTTGCCATAGAATAGAGTTTGACTTGATAATCTTCCTTCAAACCAGAGATCCTTCCAATAACCTGTCCCATAACAAAATAAAAATAATTTATCAACTAGGGTGGAATCCTTCAGCACTGAAATTGATAGGGAGAAAAGGGGTCTTAAAACCCTCAGACCCTCAAGCTAAAAAAACAGAGAGATAATCCAATCCAATGATGATCCAAATGAATTCAACCCTCTTATATTTACAGTTTTTCTTGAGAGGGGGTCTATCCTTAATTAATTGAGTAAAATTTACTCCAAATCCCAACTTTGGGTTTCTTTGCCCAGCTGCCCAAGACTTGCCCAGACATTGGGTATTTTGGGGTTTTCCCCTTTATCAAAGACTATAGCCTATGGGGATCTATAGGCTACTGTCTCTTGGACAATTAATTTCTCAGGAACATTACAGTGCTCCATTCCCGACATTGCTTGTCCTCAAGCAATGACAGGTTCTGCTGTTGCCCACTTTGTTCTCCTTCTTTGATATTTAAAGTTAGATCAAGTAGATATTCAGCCCTTTTGATGACTTGTAATTTATGTTCCTTTGTCATTTCTTCGCTAACAAGTTGCAGTTGCCCGTTTTCAACTGAAAATACCACAATTGGGCCTCTAACTGGTCCATTGTCCTCATCATACTCATACGTTGCCCCTGCATAATAATATAAATTGTTGTCATTTGTGAATGAACAACTCAGGATGCGGCATGTTGGTTCATTAGCGTCAAGGTTATGTGATGAAACACTTTCACATCTTTTATCATAAAAAATATGCGCAAAATTGTTCGCTCTTTTCCTCTGATCACAATTATGCTTCTTGGCGCAGTCAGTGAATGAGTGAGACTGCTCTTGATAGCAAATGCGATAACCCTGTTCCCCAAGATGTACAAAGGAGACATGAAGTCTCTGAGTTTTCTTCCTCAACCCAATAACAAGCTTGTCTTTACAATTGCAACAGTTGCCTTGACAATGGGAGCGTTGAGAGATGAGGGAATCTTATGTAGAGATGGTCAGAATGAGTGTATGAAGTTGATCAACAATACTTTGATGTGGGCACTGTCATGATTTTGATCTGTTCTAATCATCAGATGGTCATATCTCAGAGATTTGACACTATCATATTCCTTTCCATGCTGTAGATCAGGGGTTTGCTTGATAATTTGTATCGCAACGTTTTTCATAATCTTTCTATGTCTAGCTTCCCTTAAATTCAACAGCACACCATAGTGGGTTCGACCAGCAACAACTAACCCTGCCATAGCAAGGGTCTTAGCTGAATCTCCCTCTCCAGAACTCCTACCACCTGCATTATTTGTATCATGCTTGGTGATACCAGCCAACCTTTGTCTTTTGATTCCATCAGTTTTCTTAAAATCCTTGCTTTGTTTGAAGTCTGCCCATGACAATATGTTCTCAACCACTCCACATTTTGCCACTTTCTTCAATAATTCTTGAGAGAGTTCACACTTCGAACCAAAGCTGTTCTGGCGAGTTGTCAGTGTCTCCTTCATTTGGGAGTCAAGAGCAGGACTGTCAATTAAAGAATTGACAAAGATCCATAAATGGTCCTTGATCGTATGTGCTTTCACTGCAGCATTCTTGTTCTTCTTATTTACAATGTTCATCATATGGGTCATTATCTGGTTGGCTACTAAATCCATGTGAGAACCACCTTTAATGGTAGCTACTCCATTAACAAAGCTGACCTGTTGAAACTATCCAGCACTTAAGCTCACTTAAATCTCCCATCTGCCGATTACTTCTTTATAGACAGGGTCTGGATTATGGATGGCAGCTTTCATCAATCCATGAGAACCTTCTGCTAAATAGGTGCTCAAAGCTTTCAGCCCGGGACGAGAACCATACCATGCAGCATAAAACTGTGAGTGCTGAGCATCAACACTAACAGCAACTCCATTTGGTCTTCTAAAGAAAATGGGAACAAAAATTTGACCTCTAGACATATAATATGTCTTGGCAGCAGAATTTATTATTTGATTATTAACCTGCATGGCAAGATTGAAGGTCATGAACTCCATAATTGGTCGAACCCTGTTACCGCTCAAACTAGCAGGGATCCTAGAGGGGCACTTGCTAGGTCAAGAGAAACAATGAAGCTAAAGCCCACTGTCACCACAGCTAAAGCTTCCTACTCTTTACGGACTTTCACCGATGGAAAGAGACCCGGTATATAGAGAATCACTTATGAAGGATAAATCAACTAAGATGGATGTGAGGTGATCTCGATGACCCTTTCCTAAGAGAGACTCAAGAGTGAGACTTGCTTGCTTCTTAAGCAAGGTGCAAGGTTCTCTAGGATTGGGGAATAGGGATTTGAGGGCTTAGCTTAGGGAATGTGACTTGTAAAGGAGTTTCCTAAACCCTAAAGTCCTTGTGGAACTTGGTTTCCCAAGTGGTTTTTGAAGAGTTGACTTTGATAAGGTATGGGACCACACGAGACCAAGTGGACCCAGGTTAGGTCAAGAGGAGGGAGTTTAGCAACCAATGATGAGCTTGACCTAAACAAGGAAGAGAAAGGGATCAAAGAAAGGATCTTCACTTAAAGGTGCTAAAATGATCCCTATGAGCAAAATCGATCTCAAGGCTAGGGCTTGGGATATCTCACAATCCCACTGTCGGAATTCCTTCAAATTTGGAGGAGACCTAGGAGACACACCAACACAGAAATGCCCAAGAGATCAAAGTTTTTCTATGGGTAGTTTGTCGGGAAAATGATGCCCTAGGATCCCCAATGTGGCTAGACCTAGAATAAAGAAGAAAAGGTGAAGAAAAATGGTTCTTAAAGTGATCACCTTATGGTAGACCAATGCCTAATCCTTTGGGGAGATTGGAGTCAAGAAGAATAATGAGAATGAACTTTGTTTCTAGGTCAAGGAGGCTTCAAGGACTACTTCGCTTAGCATTAGGGCAAAAGAGAGTGACCTTAAAGCTTTATACTTTGTTTTGCAAGATGAGATGGCTTATCAAGATGAATTCAACCATAGAATTATCCCTAGGAAAATTTGTTCAACATACATGGCCCATACATAGAGAGATGTTATCTAGAAACAATAATTCCACAATTTCGCAATAATGCATGCAACATTTAGCCCTAGTATAGTGAAAATCCTATTATCAATGTATGTGACAAAGTAAAAGAAAGAATAACATTAAATTTGTATTTACATGTAAGAGAATATATCCAACCATCAACAAATTGCCAATCAAGAAGCTCCAAGATAAGAATAGATAATCCAAACATCAAAATTCATTCCATTCTCCCAAATTTTGTCCACCAAGAAGGAATAGTGAAAATCTCTAAAGAGATACAAGTTAAAACCAAGTGATGTTGCTAAAATGAATCCTCATCCCTTCTAATGAGTTTGATTTAGCTGCCCACAGTAGCCCCTAAAATAAAATAATGTGCAAAACGACTAACTTTTGTTGACAAGCCCACCAAATTAGCTCTTAAACAAAAGAATAAGCCTCTCAAGAGGTCGAATGATCAATAATACATGTCGTTGGGCCTTTTAAGAAACCTGATGAAGTCCATAAGTGCCACAATGATGAATAAGACTCCCAAAAGTAGTGGACAAGGGGTTGGCCCCTTGTTCTCCAAATAATAAACCTGTGGTGCTCCCAATGGGTGTGAGGGCACACAAGTAACCTCATGGGTCTCCAAGTAGATCGAAGATGCTTGTAGACCATCTGTAAGGGCTCAGATGATGGTGTAAGTGATGCCACATCAACATACAAGTCCTGGGTCATCTGCCAAGTGCATGGTACAACTGTGGGGCTGACTAGGCATGGTGAACTAGGTGCATCTTCTTCGTCCAATAGGTGAATCTCGAGCAATCTCTGAACATCTTTGGGGATCCATGGAGTGTTGTCTACTGCTATGGAGGCCCATGGCTCTCTACACACACCCTACATGTGCCAATGTAGCCCTCTGGAGGGTTAGGACCTTGTATAGGGAGACCAAACTCAAAATGGAGACCATCTGCAATCTTGCATAAGATCCAATGCGTCCCCTAGCTTTCCAGTACAACAAGTCATTAAACGAAATCGAGTTAAAGAGCTTACAAACCATGGACAATAGGTGGGCACTTCATAATGGCACGCCCTTCCATAGTGGGCTTTGGCATGTGCTAATGTCTACAAGCTCCAAATGGGGCTAACCAAGTATCCTATTAGGTGGTTTCTACTTTTAAAGGGGATAGTATGTTCGAGGTACATCCCTCAAAGGGTGGTGGCATGTGATAAAGAAATGAATGGGCCACATGTTGGGGTACAAGGGTAGCTAATAAAAGGGAAGCCCACACTTGTGTATATAATATATAGGAGGGAGCAATCGTTGTGCACGAGGTGCCTTGACCTTGATTTTTCCACCCTTCTTTATATGCCTTTTGCCTTTTATGATTTTTCTTTAATTAATTGCTCGGGGCTCAAGGGATAAGAGCATGATGTGTAAGGTATAGCAGTGGATACCCCCTTTAAGGTAGGGCAGTTCATTGCCTACTAGGGGTTGGGACAATCATGGGTTCCTGAATGATAAAGGAGGCTCATCTAGGGCCTATAGGAACTAGGGTGATGGCCATGATGATGGGGTAGAGCTCATGTATTGGCTTTTGCCCACGTGCTAAATGTGTTTGTCTCGGCCATATTTTTCATTTTGTGGTATATTTTCTTGTTGAATGTGGCCAATTATGCTTTTACTTTTCTTTTAAGCTGCATCAACCTCCAGGGCATCATTCCAGGCCCGACCCAAGGTGTGGGCAAGGGGAGGGGGAAAGCTAGCCCTATGTGGACGCAGTGGAGGAATGTGGACCCAGGTGGGATAAATGATGAATGGGGTTATAATGAGTGGAAGGGGAGTGATATATGCAGATGAGGGAGCGAGACCACACAACCAAAATCAAGGTTTCCCATGTAGTACCATCCCTAAAGCCCAAAGGTCAGTAAAAGAGATCCCACAGGACTAGGGTCCAAGGTTAACATCCAAAAGAGGTCTAGGGGACAGGAGCACAAACCTAGCCCATTCCTTTCGTTGAATGCCCACATTAATCCATGCCCAAAAGTATCCATGATAAGCAAACTACAATACTCAATTACCAAATGACAAGGCATACCTTTAGGTTCGGGAGGCCCACCTTCAAACATATGATCATGACAAATGGGTGAGGGACCACATGGCTGGCTTAGGTGGCGGAGAAATGGCACAACGAGCTAGTTGGTGGCTGCAAGGGGCTGTTGGTTGCCGGTTGAGGACCATCTTGAAGAAATTTTTTCTCCTAGGGATATCACCCACAAAATGGTGGGTAACAAACCCCACTGAGAAACATGGCTTCCAGGAATTCACTTTGCTGGATTGGGAAAGTTGTATGACCTACTAGCTAGCTTGAAGTGAGTCATCCTGCCCCCCTCTGTTACTAGAATACATTTTCTTGGCCTTCTGGAGCTTGATCTAACCTCTGACAACTTTGCAAACCTTATTTGGGCAACTCGCACTAGGTTTCTCGCTACTCGTACTGGCTATTCAACCTTCATGCAGAACTATTGCGGCCTCCCTGCTCAGTTGCTCTGCTGCTGGGAATCTCTGTTGGAATACTCTGTTGCTGTTTTCTCAATCTCACTCCTACTTTTCTTTTGGCTCGAAATCTTCTTCCTTGCTCAATTTCTGCAGCTGGATAGTTCAATTTGCCAAGGAACTCACTGTCCCTATGTCTCACTGCTATGCTCAAGTGTGTCTTCTCGATCCCCATCGACCCGCTCTTATAATATCTCATCGGATCACCAACGACCATGATTAAATCGTTATCAATGGCTAAGATCATCTCAAACTAATTCATGTGAGTTTCTAGAGCTTTCTCACCTTTCTTTAATTAATTGCTATTAATTAACCAGTTTTTCTAAGTTAGACTTAGGAAAAATTTTAAATGATGGTCAATTAATTTAATTAAGGTGTTTCACAAGCTTAACTCACGAAACCTTTTCTGGGTTTTGGAGATCTCATGTTCCTTAGTTTCTTGGACACAAATCAAGACTAGAACACCTGCCCAATGCTACAAAAACTAACACTCCCTCTTAGCGAGTGTAACACCTTCCTCCCAGGCCTACCCAAAGTAACCATACCAATGAAACGAGAGGCTACTATGATCCGATTCGACCTCCTATGTGACCTTAAGGAAGTGGAATCGACGGAACATCACATACAGTCATCCAACCTCATCAACATAACCCTCAGGAGACAAGTCAGCCATTGTGACAGCATGTCCCTGGGTACCATTGCTGTTCTGGACCTCTTAGGCCATAGTCAATCTCATGCTATGGGCAAGGGAGCGACCAGAAACCCAAAGTCGCTCTCATTGGCCTGCATGCCAGCGACTATGGACCAATCTTGCTAGTTCTGTGCTAGCGACCTTGGGATTCAAGCCACTTTTTCAGGCCCAGAGCCCAGGCCACTGTCTAGAATGGAATGATAGCTTGAAATCAAGAAAAGTACATGGAAACAATGAAGCAAAAGCAATAAACTCAACAAGACCTTAACTAGACCCCTACTAGCCATGATAGGCATTTCGTCAAACATATCATCGACATGTAACCTACAGGTGTAAACAACAGAATTAAGTGTAGGGATCTCATACTTATCTGAGAATCGCTATGAACCATTGTTCCCTCATGCCATTTGCTGCATTATCATCTATTAGGTCATAGACACATTATCCATTCATGTACAAGTAAAAACATGCTGAGAGCCATACATAACTGCTGTCACAAAATGTACATATAACCAGCATAATAGGAACAAAAATACCATGAACATATCAACCATCAAAATCCATATATACATCAGTACATTTTCACATGAAAATCAAGGGAATGAATTTCTCATTAATGAATGCAATAAACCAACTGGAGATGGGACTACTACGTTCCACCCGATTGTAGAATGGCTGAGCCAAATCTCTCTTCAACCATTCATCCTCGTGCCATATTCCAAACATGAATGTGGGATCTCATAGAACACATCAATCAAAACTCATCCAGGGCTTCTAGAGGCCATCCACCTCAACCCATCAAACAGTGATTCCACCTCACGGTCGGACATCACAAAACCATCATCAGATTGGTCTCCATCCAAGCCTTCCAGGGCTTCCAAAGCGTTTGTCCAACCAAGGCTTCCAGAACTAGTAATTCAACCCACAACTTATACAGGGCTTCCAGAGTGTTTGTCCAACCAAGGGTTCCAGGACTAGTAACTCAACCCACCAAGGGTTCAGAGTGTTTGTCCAACCAAGGCTTCATGAGCATTTGTCCAACCAAGGCTTCCAAAACTAGTAACTCAACCCACAACTTATACAGGGCTTCCAGAGCATTTGTCCAACCAAGGGTTCCAGGACTAGTAACCCAACCCACCAAGGGTTCAGAGTGTTTGTCCAACCAAGGCTTCCAGGACTAGTAACTCAACCCAAGCTGTTACAGGGCTTCCAGAGCATTTGTTCAACCAAGGCTTCCAGGACTAATAACTTAACCCAAGCTAAGGAAACATGAGAACCAACCAAAAACAAAACCATGAAAGTAAACCTACAATCACCATAGCTATTTAGGAAATGGCAAGGCTAGGAAATCTACTGTCGATCCAGGCAATTCTCTATGCCAATGATAGATCACATTTAAGAAACCACATGCATATGCCATACATGCCAAAACTAGTGAAGAAATCATACATGCAACTCGGTACTTGCAAGCAAGTCTGATGTAGTTGCTGATGCCAATGCCGCCTTGCGCTTTCTTGCTCTTCCTTTGCCTTCTTGCTCCAAGAATCCAAGTATGCCACACCTTCCAAGAGTGCTCCAAGAAAACTCTAAGTCTCCAAGAGTATGAGAGAGAGAGAGAATAATGAGAGAGTTCCAATGTTGAATTGACAAAAGGTTGATCCTCATAAGAATTCCTATGGATGAGGCCTCTATTTTATTCATTTTCCATAATTTTCCTTCATTTTCCTCCTCACATGCAATCTGTGACCTTTCACCTCCTTTTTCTCCTAATTTCCATTATTTTCATAAATAAATGTGCCAAAAATGCCTTTTTGCCTTTTAATGCCTTAACCATTGCCTTTGCCAATTTCCTTAGCCATAAACAACGAAATGAACACCCCCTAGGATGTCTTGCTCAACATTCAGCTTGGAATAAGTGTCCCATTCCTCCGGGATTATTGTTTTTAACTTTTATTACATGGAATTTTCACTAGGGCTATTACAGAACCCTTCCCCTTAGGAGACACCGTCCTCGGTGTTCAATCACACATATACTTCAACAACATGCTGAAAGAAGACATACTGCTCATGGAGCTTTATAACACAACTCGATGCAGTATGTTGTCGCACAAAGTGTCTAGGCATCGTGACAATGCTCAGAGTAAGGGATGTCACTCTAATCCTTACTCACTCCGTTTATACTCTCTCCTAGACGAGTCAAGGGGGGTAGTCCCTAAGGTGAATGAATGAGGATAGCCTGTGGAACACAGGCTCTAGGAGACTTAAGGTTGAACAACTTGATGGATGTAGACAAGTCCTGGTTAACTGAGATGAATAGATCAAACAAATAAGACACAACCACAAGATATAAATGATTATAGACCAGTGCCTTTATATTCAATTAACCATAGACTAAATAAAAACAAATTATCCAGAGCAATTTATAAATGTGGCGAAAGTGACGATCATGAATGATTAAATGTAAATGCCCAAAACTTTATCATGCAAAATTTTCTAGCAATTAAATCCCATGAAGAATTATGAAACTTAAGTACTAAGCAGTGATTCTAGATTTGAAATTTTTTTCTTCAATAACCTAGATCTAGAAAAAATTATCTTTCTCCTATAGTCAATGATTTTAAAACATTAATCGCACTTGACAATAGAGAAATCACTACCACAAAATTTAAAATTTTACACTTAACACAAAAGACACCAAGGAACTTTAGATTAGAATTTTAATTATCCCTTAGGTAAGTTTAATGTGCTAAGTTTATGAAGCAAATTTAATGTGGCAATTAAATTTTTAAATGTGACCAAAAATAAAAATCAAAAGTACTTAATTAAATTTAAATTTTTATGGGCCGTAGGCCACATTAAAATTAAAATTTTTTAAATGTGAGGGCACAAATTCCCCTTTTGATTTATTTCATTCAATTTCAAAGTCACCAATTATTTTTTTTGTTTAATTTTTTAGATTTCTTAATGTTTTTTAAATGAAAAAAAAAACGAAAAAAAAATCAAAACACAAATTCACAAGTAAAAAATAAAAAAGAAAAAGTGCAAAAAAATAAAATTAAACCCAACAATTTGAGAAGTAAATCAAATGAAATCGAATTTTATAAACCTAAACCTAACTCATGCACAAAATATAAAACGAAATGAGGCAAAAAAAAGTCGAATGTTTGTTGTGTGTGCAGTGCAAGTCGAGAGCGCAGTGGCGACGACAAGAGGAGCTTCGATGAGCACCGAGCAAGGATACACAGGTCTTGGCAGTGGGTTGAGAGGGAGTAGGCAGCCGAGAGGGAAGCGCTGTAGGCTTGCAGGGACAGAGGCGAAGCGACGGGGAAGGAGGCTGCGGATGGAGGAGCTTGCTGAGAAAGAGACGCAGGTTAGCGAGTTGGGTTAAGGGAGTCGTGATGCAGATGAATAGGGAGGAAGGAGCCGTGGGTTAGGGGATGAAGGCATAAGAAACAAGGGGATGCGGGCAATGGTGAAGGATCGAGGGCGAGGAGAGAAGGAGCAATGACAGGGATGAGCACGCTGAGGAAAAACGCAGTCAAAACGAAGACTGCGATTTGGCAGAGAGCGTTCAGAACTCGATTTGCAGGTGCAGCAGATAAAGGATGGCAGAGGATGGGGGAAAAATTCGAAATTTTTTGCAGCAAGAAAGATAAAAAACCCCAGGCAACAGTCCTAGGCAGTCAACAGTAGCCTCAGAAAACCCAAAATAAACCCTGAAAAAAACGAATTTCACACCAATATATTTTTATGCTTTAGATTTGACATTGAAATCCTTATAAAAATTTCCAGATCTACAAAATTTTAAAACCCTTGGATTGCAAAAAAGCTGAATAATACCCCTGCAAAGTGATATTGAGGCCAGATCTTACCCTGCAGGGCCTAGATCTGACTTCAAAAAAAAATATTTCTTCAGATCTACAGCGACAAATGACAATAACACCCAGAAATGATATATACAATGATGAAATTAAAAAAAAACCAAAAACCTAGTTAAATTACAATAATTACAAGCTGAAGGCTCTAAGTAGCCAGATTTATAATTATGCTGCACAGAAATTAAAAGACTCTTTAAATTTTAAAGGAGGTGCTAACTCGAAACCCTTCGTGCATCACCAACAAAAATCTTATGATAAGCTTGAAGCTAATTTAGTTGGGCTCTTCAGAAAATATGGATTGGGAGTTGGTTGGTTCAACTGAAAACTTCCCCTAACGCCCGATGATCTAAATCAGGATTTTTCTGCAAAACTCGATTCAACCATTAAAAATAGAGCGAGAAAATAATAATAAAACTTAGACAAATAGAGATATTTGCTATTATGTTCAAAATTTAAATTATTATTCAAACCCCAGCGACTGAGCAAGATACCTGTACTCAAATCACTCTTTAGAAGCTATCATCAATGGCTTTAGAAAAATATATGCATGAAAATAACACATCTTACAGTATTCCCATGAAGAGTAACACTAGTAGAATTTAACCCCAAAGTCTTTCTTCATTATCCAAAAAAAAGATTACACTAGAGCTTCTTGTTAAACACACGACTCAAAGATCGAATAGATCAGCTCACAAATGACTTCCTATTTAAAGATAAATCCTTCAACGACTAGTTCAAGTGATTATCGTCAAAACAATCTTGACTGTTGATGAAGATTAAAATTTATTTTAATCTCATCTGTCGAAATATTAAAATATTTGGGAAAATTCGAAATTTTTAATTAAATGCATTTAAAAAGATCAAAAATAGAATTTTTGAGTTAATTTTCCAAAAAATTTGACTTTGACTTAACCCCTAGGGATCAAAGGTTTAAAACTTATCAAAATAATTAATTTACTTTAGTCCCTGGACCTCTTAAAATTTAATTTTTTAGGACCGACGAATTTTGCTTCTGGAAAATTTAAATTTACCTAGGACCTATAATTAATTAAATTTCTTGTTTGGGATTTTAATTAATTTTTGGCCAGAAAATTTAATTAATTAATCTATGAGGGGATAAATTATTTTTGAAACCCTCAAGACACTTTACATCATGATTTTCATATTTTTTTTATGTCATAAGGGGGAAAACCCATTTGTAAAAGACCCTCACAGACTACCCATTTCTGCAACACAAATATAATCTAATAGACCAAGTAATTTGTAATAAAAGAACCTAACCAAATAGTTAGGATTGTTCCTAAATTATTTTTACATAGACTTGATCTAGAACATTAGTACTCGCCTAAGATCCTAGCGACAAAAGCCATTCCATCTTTGGGGTAAGATTGGAGGGAAAAATTCTGCGGACCATCCAAAAATGAATCGGTGAAACGAAAAACCTCCTAGAATGGAGATCGTCACTAGAAAGGTAGGTTTACCTAAGTTGTTACATACATGATACAATTCTGCTGAGATTATTTACATCATATACATGCAGAATGGGTTTACATTATAACATGGTAATCAGGCTGATGATGATAACTGGACGACACAGACACATCGATCAGGCGCTATCCCTTTTGCAAAAAAAGGAGGTGTACTGCTATGGGTCGTTGACACGTAGTGGTCAACACAGTATTTACAATGAAAGATCTGCGCAAGACATAACATCATGACAACATGACAACATACCTCATAGTGGAGCTTTATAACACAGCTCGTTACGGTATTTACATCCATACACGGGTGTACATATAGCAACGTCATCAAAATAAATAGATATACCCAAAACATATGCCAAATCATATACCAAAACATATATCAAAACATATACTAAGCACCATATCTAAGCATATATCAAAACATCATATAGCATATATCAACCATCATAAAGCATATATCAAACCACCATAAGCAAATACCAAACCACCATAAAGCATATACCAAACCACCATATCAAGATGCTTTGCCTCAACCAACAAACAAGGAAGGATACATGGCCTACATCTGATCCGCTATCTCCCATGTAGCTTTATTGGGCCCATAGTGCTTCCATTTCACTTTAACTTGCTCGATTGCTCGGTTCTGGAGCATGAGCACCTTTTTCTGCAATATACACTGAGGCTCCGACTGGAATTATCCATCTGGTTCCATCTGTCATACAAATCAGTCAATCATATGATCAACATCCTTAACATACTTCTTAAGTAAAGATACATGGAAAACATCATGGACTTTCACTGTCGGAGGCAGTGCAAGTCGATAAGCTACTGGCCTAATCCTCTCAATGATGCTAAAGGGTCCACAAAACTGTGGTGGCACATGAGCCAATCCGCAAGGAGCTTTTCTTCGGTTTGATGCACAAGTACACCTGTTCCCCAACTTGGAACTCCTTGAACAACCTGTTCCTATCTGCATAACTCTTCTGCCTATCAGTGCTGCCTTTAGATTCTTCTTGATCACCTGCATTTCTTGTTCCATGTCTGTCAACATATGTGGTCCAATCAGTACCCTGCTTACCGGATCACTCCAACTGATAGGAGTGCTACAACTCCGCCCATACAATGCCTCAAAAAGACTCATCCTCATTGACTTCTGATAACCATTGTTGTATGCGGACTTTACCAAAGGGAGATACTTTTCCCACTTCTGCTGCTGATGCATCACATACTTCCTCAACATGTCCTCCAATATCTTATTGACCCTCTCTGTCTGTCCATTTGTCCGCTGATGATAAGCTGTGATGAAGGCCAACTCTGTGCCCAAACCCGCAAATAACTCCTTCGAAAACTTGGAAGTGAATTTCGCATCCCTGTCTGACACAATCTTCTTCGGAACACCATGTAATCTCACTAGCTCTCCGATGAACACCTGTGCTACATCGCTAGCTGAGAATGTAGACTTAATCGGAATGAAGTGTGCAACCTTTGTTAACCTATCCACGACGACAATGATCGAATCATGTTGCTTCACCGTCTTCGACAACCCTGTGATGAAATCCATGGAAATGACCTCCCATTTCCATTATGGAATCGCGATCGACTGTAACAATCCACCTGGATGTTTACATTCTTCTTTCACTCATTGACAGTACAAACACCTTGCTACAAACTCGGCTACATCCCTCTTCAAATTTGGCCAATAATAATATCTCTTCATTGTTCTCAGTGTTTTCTGATAACCTGGGTGACTTGAATATGGTTTCGCATGAAACTCTCTCAAGATCAGCTTCTTGAGTTCACTGCTATTCGATACATATATTCTATCTCGGAACCTAACCAATCCATCTGCTATAAGACGATAGTCCCTGCCATGTGCACTTGTACCTGTTCCAGTTCTGCCACCTATACCTGTACCACTACCTATACTTGTACCTGTACCTATACCTGTACTTGTACCATGACCTGTACATGTACTTGTATTATCACCTTGCTGCAACCTGTGCACAATCTCCATATACCAGACATCTTGTTGTCCTGCCTGCAAGATCTTATCCTGTAAATCTGTCCCATAGGAGCTCATTACTGCCAAGTGGTTTACCTGTACCCGTTTACTGAGAGCATCTGCTACCCTGTTCTCTTTACCTTTGATGTACTTGATCTCGAAATCAAATTTGCTGATTGTGGCCAACCATCTAGCTTGCCTGGCATTTAGATTTGGCTGGTCAAACAAATACCTCAACCCAATGTGATCACTCACAAGCACAAACCGCTTGCCCAGAAGATAGTGCCTCCACGTCTTCTATGCATGTATAATCGCTGCTAACTCAAGATCATGTGTAGGGTAGTTCTGCTCGTGCTCGTTTAGTTTCTGGGACTCATAACATACCACCTGTGCGTCCTGCATAAGGACTCCACCAAGCCCTCTCTTGTAAGCATCCGTGCATACCACAGATGCTTATTTGTGGCGTATCTTCCTTGCCCAAGGAAGATCTCCCCATCCTTCTGCCACACTTCCAATCCTAGAAAATAGTGCATCAACCCCAAATCCTTCATGTCGAAATTTGTTGCCAGATTCCTCTTGCAGTCCTCTATAAGTCCCGATGATCCTGTCAAAAAGAGATCATCCACATAAAAAACTAGGATGAGTGGTTCACCCTCTATCGTCAAATAGTAAAGGTTGGGATCTGCGTTACTCTTGACGAATCCCATCTGCTGCAAGTAACTGTCGATCCTACCATACCATGCCCTAGGAGCCAGCTTGAGCCCGTATAGAGCTTTCTTCAGTCTGCACACATAAGTGCGCCTCTCATGAGTCTCGAAGCCCTCTGGTTGTTCTATGTACACTTCTTCTATCACCCCGTTCAAGAAGGCTGTCTTGATGTCCATATGGTGAATCTGCGATCCCATCTGAGCTGCTAGGGATATAACTGGCCGGATAGAAGTGTATCTGGAAACTGGGGCGAATGTCTCCTCATAATCTATCCTTTCTTTCTGTGCATACCCCTTTGCTACGAACCCAGCCTTGTATTTTTCCACACTGCCATCTGTAGCATATTTAATCTTGTAGATCCATCGAGAACCTACAACTGATTTGTCTTCCGGCCTTGGAACTACCTCCCAAACATCATTCGTCGTGATGGAGCTATATTCTTCTACCATGACGTCTACCCATACTCGATGCTGTGCGACATCATGAAAGCTGGAAGGTTTTGCAACCTGAGCCACCAATGTTTGGTACCTATCAGGCTGTCTTCTCTGCCTTTTTTCGTCCTAGGAGTTCCAATAAACTCCTCTTCATCTCTCATTGTCTGATGAATCTCTCTGTTGGCTTGACCACTAGTCGTGGGAGGTTCAACCAACTCCTCATCTTGCCTCTGCTGCTCCATCTACTGAGAACTCCCCGGATTTTCTGCACCTGAGGAAATACTGGTACTGGTCATAGTACTCGATCCTTGTGATTGTCCTCCTGCCTGTCCCACTGGCTGCCCCTGTTGCTGGACCAAAGGAGCTTTTGCTGACTGATTCTGATCACTTGCAGGCATCTCACGAGATCTCCTGAAAGCTCGGTCCTCCATGAACTTTACATCTCGCCTCACTACAATCTTCCTATTTCTAGGAATGTAGATCCTGTATGCTTTTGAGGCTTCACTGTACCCAAAGAAGAACCCCTTCTCTGCACTCTGATCCAGTTTGGTACGTTTCTCATCTGGTACGTGGTAATAAGCAACATTGCTAAAAATTTTGAAGTGACTAACGAAGACTCCTTCTGGCGTTTTCTTCCCCAATGCTCTATGAGGAGTCCTATTCTGAATATATATCGCTGTGTTACATGCCTCTGCCAATAGAAATCTGGGTAAATCCTGGTCATATAACATAAGCTTTGCCACTGCAATAATGGTTTTATTTTTCCTCTCTGCTACACTATTCTGCTGTGGATTATATAGAGCTGTCGATTCTGTCTTGATGACTTCCTTTGCACAAAAATCTGTGAAGTCTTTATCAATATATTCTCCACCATAATCTGAGCGAAGCACCTTGATCTTCTTCCTTGTCACATTCTCCACGAGAGCTTTAAACTCTTTGAAACGATCGAAGACTTTATCTTTGGTCTTCAAGAAGTAGATCCAGGTTTTCTTGGAATGGTCATCAATAAAGGTGACGAAATATTCGGCATGGCTGAGAGCTCTAGAGGACATCGGGCTGCAAATATCTGAATGTATGAGTCCGAATACACCATCAGCTCTGTTGTCACTTCTTGGAAATGTTGCCTTAGCATACTTCCGAAGTACGCATCCTTTGCACACATCATCATGTTCCATGCCAAGTTCTGGAACCCTTGTTACTGTTTCTTTGAGCATCCTGAGTGCTCCATGGTGTAGATGTCCCATTCTCTTATGCCATAACTCATTCAGCTCCTTCCCACTACTATTGTCATTGCCTATTAGTGCCATTGGAGAGTCAATCTGTAACCGGTACAATCTGTTACTTCGAACTCCAATTTGTCTTACCTTTTTCCAGCTTGGGTGTTTGACATACACTTTCTTCCCTACGAAGTGAATATCATACCCCTTATCCTATAACTGGGATACTGAAATCAGGTTCATACCCAATCCTGGCACATGCAATACATCTGTAGTGTTGGTGCTTGCTCTTGACTCTCTCTGAAAATCTATGGTACCTCTCCCTACTTGAGTATATTTCGTTTTGTTTCCCATAGTAATTTCGAAGTCCATTTGCTCCTCCTTGTAGCTAGACAAATATTCTCTAACCCTTGTCATGTGAGTTGATGCTCCACTGTCTATATACCAAACACCCTGTGAAATTGATCCTGTTAAGCAAGCAAATTCATCCTCCAACCTGGAAAACAAATTTGAAGTCTCCTGAATGTCACTTCTGTCCATGGTTACATTGAAGAATTTATAATTTTATAGTGTGCTATTCCTCTTTCACCCGACACTGGTTCTGCACTAGCAATTTGCTGGAAAACCTTCTGCGTCTAGCTAGAGATTTGCCCAATGAAATAACTGAGCTGCTCCCTCTGCCTCTAGAATCACTCAAACTGGAAGAATCAAATTTTTCTACCCCTTTCTCAGAAAAATCGAACTTCCTCAAGCAACTCAGTCTCCTGGAAAATAAAGACTGCGTTGCCCTTGGGAATTTCATCCTTCCTTCGTTTTTGAGCTCTCTAACTCATCAACTATGCTCTGATACCATGTGAAATTTTTATCTATTGCAGTAACTGGAAATTATTCTTCTAACTGTAAATTTAATTATGCAGTTTATTTGCTACGACAAACAACAAATAAAATCACAACTGCAATTTTCACCATAAAAATGTTGTAGAAAATAAAATACTGAAAGCCAAGAAATTCAAGCACACACAAAAATTTTGACACAGTTATTTTTGGACAATTGTCCCCAAAAAAACCCAATGCAGAAAAACTGGTGCAAGAAATGAGGGTTTTATTATTATTCTCTAGCAACAATTCTGAGCACAATAATTTAGATGCTCAACTAACAATCTAATCTAAAGAAAATACTGGCAGAATTATTGTGAGAATTTTCTCTCACCCCATAGCTAATTTTTGCCTCCGAAATTACATCCCTAGCCTCTGCGTTGAGCCTTTTGCATCACCCTCTGCGTAGTGCTTACGCAGACCCTGTGGGGATTTCAGCGTTCCTTCCTTTGCCTCTTCCTAGAACTGGGAAACTTCCTCCTTGAATGCTACTACCTTCCTCTTCCACTTGCTACTCACCCTCTGGCTCTATCTTCTCTGCCGAATTACTGCCACTGAGGAAATCGAATTGTCTGGGCAACTGAGTATCTGCATTGGTGTATTCTCCATCAACACATCGGTCTCCTCTTATAATCCACCGTTTGAGCGCCAACGACCAAGATTAAAACTTAATCAATGGCTAGGATCATCTCTGCATCGAACCATGTGAGTCTCTAGATGATTCTGGCCTTTTCTCAATTAATACTGATTAATTAACCATATTCCTTAAGTTTAGACTTAGGAAATATTTAAAAAATGGTTAATAACCTAATTGAGACACTTATAGGTGGAATTTCTAGAAACAATTTCTAGGTTTTGGAGATTTCATTTATTCTAGCCTCTCCACCAAATTTCATGGCTCGAACACATCCGATGCTACAAAAATAACAATTACGACCCCCTTTCCTGTTATTGGAAATCTGGAAACCCATTGAGAATTTATGGAAATATCACTTTGCCTACTCTAGTCTTCTATTGCTGGAAATTCTGACCCCCTTTCCTGCTATTGGAAATCTGGAAACCCATTGAGAATTTCTGGAAATTCCCTTTGTGTGCTGTAAACTTCCCTGCCCTGCATTGATCTGCTACTACAAAACCCTTGCTGCAAAATCATTGTGCTAGATTTGCTGTGTGAAATAACTGATCGGCTCATTGACATCCCTTTCGAACAATCCTACTTCCTGCTACTACAACCCCCGAGCTAACTCAAACTTTTCCTCCATCTTGGATTGCAAATCGAATTTCTGCCTCCCTGCAATTCACACTACTTGGTTGGCTTGCACATATTAGGAATTTGTGCTTCAAATTTCCCGTTGAATCTGCACAATTTCACTTCCTTCGCTTCTAGAGCCTCTGATTTGATCTTTGTTGCTTTCATACCATGTGATAACTCCTTGAATGCAATTATTGGATATTATTCTTCTAACTGTTAGCAGTTTATTTTTCTTCTGTAATTAATATTACGACAAATAACAAATAATTCACAATTTCATTCTTCACAATAAAAACGTTGCGAAAATATAAAATAAGAACTGAGAAATAGATGCACACACAAAAATTGACACCATTATTTTTGGACAATTGTCCTTGGAAAAACCCTAAAGGGAAAACCAGTGTAGCAGATGAGGGTTTTATTATTATGCAACAATTTGAAAGAAATATTACAACTGCACATTGATCCGCTACCCAGATCTGCGCACTAGATAATTCGCACCTCTTGGTATGACCTCTCTGTAGATAAATTTGGCCTTCCTTCATGTCATTTGAAAACTAGAATCAATGTGGAAATCTTCTCTAGAAATCTCTTCTCAAATTCTTTGCTGAAACCCTTGCTGCTGGTGTCTCCCTCTACTTCAACTGCACCCTTGTTGATTCGCTGCAACTGGGTAAGTCAAACTACTCAAGTGTGTCTCTCCAAACCCCATCGACTTGCTCTTATAATCTCTTGTTGAGTAACCAATGACCATGATCTAATCACAATCAATGTCTAAGATCATCTTGACTCCATCAAGTGACTTTTCTGGAAGTTTCTAGAGCAAAGTTGATTTTAGTTAATTAATCAGATTTAAGTAACCAGTTTTCCTAAGTTATACTTAGGGAAATATTTAATAATTGGCTAATTAATCTAATTGAGGCGTTTCTTGCAAAATCTTTTCTAGGTATTGGAGAAAATATGTTCCTTAGCCTTGCAGACACCATAGAGACTAAAACACTTGTCCGCTGCTACCAAAACTAACATCCACCACCTGCGTTGGCCATATGCTTCTCACACATCCGACAAGAGCACATGGACGAAGGTGGGCATCTGATCAAAATGGTTTTTTATTCATTTTGTGATTGGGTGCTTATGCTTGTTTGTATTTTGGGCATTTGATATGGATTATGGGGTGAACTAGAAGAAAGAGGGATTTTGGTCGTGATCTTGTTCCCTCTCCTTAAATGGGGGGTTAATATTCGATCCTAGTCTAGTGGGACCTCCCTTAATGGCCAAGTGTGTATAGGAGGGACACTACTTGGGAAGCCTTGATTGAGATAGCATATTGCCATCTATCCCTATGTCATACTTACCACTTTCCATCATACATTACACGCCCATATCTCACATCCTTTCTTCGGGTTCAACTGACCATTGGTTGTCTGGGATTTGGTACCCATACATCCCCATACTTGCTTAGGGCCCAAAACTTTGCCCTGAGAGGTTGATGTAGCTAAAAGAAAAGAAAGAGCATATAATGGCCACAAAACAAAATCAAAAGAAAGAATATCAAAATCTAAAAGAAGGTTGGGACATATAAATTAACACGTGGACAAAAGTCTAGCATGAGCTCTACCTCACTCCTTATGGCCATCACCTGATCCTTGAGCACATTTTGCTCCATTACATCATAAAAGGAACCCCTGCATGTCCCAATCCCAATGAGCAATGAAATGACTCATCCTTAAGGGCTAATAAAACTGTAATATCATTCAAAGCAAGCTCTAACCCTTTGAGCTATGAGTAGTAATACAAAGATAAATAAAGCAAAAGGCTCATAAGAGGGGTGGAAAAACAAGGCCTAGTTGGTAACTCATGCATCCACGATTGCTCCCTCCTCATACCTATACTCTCAGGATGTGAATCTTCATCATGCTGGTCCCTTTGGCCATGGCACTTAACCATGAAGTCTTCTCCCCTCCCTGCCATCATTATTATTCACTAACACCTATCAATTGAACGGTGGACCACGGAAATGTTACTTCCCCTTAGGGGTTGGAAACACCTAATAGGGTGGTCCTTTAACCACTCTTACCGAGGGAGGAAACACCGTTGCGAGCTCAAGGCCTTGATTTACGAAGGGAATACTTTTTTGAAGTGTTAAAGAGCCCATTACATTCAAGCTTGGTTCACTTAGATGCAATAACGATCATTACCCATAATGACTGGTTGCTTTCACTAGACTTTATGTTGTGATTGTCGGGTGTTTCAGCAACCCAGGTCTTCGGCACCTTACCCACAAGTACCCATGCCATTAAAGAAGTATATTGGCACCCACAGGTGAAACGTTGAGAGCCTTGTGTCTCCAAGCAATAGTAGCACATCACATACGACCTTGGGCACCTACCGCTCCTAAGACGTTCTGCCACTTTCCACTACTTTTGTTGATTCTTCAAGATGATACAACTAGACCCAACATTCCCCTAGGCCTTAGCACCATATGAGGGATGGTAGCTGATTCAGGGCCCAAATGAGGATGGTCTCACCTTTAGAGACTTGGGAGGGCTAGTAGCACCTAGAAAGCCCTCAACGTTGGAGCAGAGTTGGACACCTTTTCACAGTTGGAGACCTGAGAGACCATGTTGTGGTGCCCCAGTTAGATTTTGGGGACCATAGAGAGCCATTGATGGAAATTTGAGGGCCAACCCTCAAATGATGATTTTTAGATGCTATTACATCACACTTGGCACCTTGTAGCATCAATGCTTGGCATTTGGAGCTCACTTTATGGATGATGTCAACCCTAGAGGCCTCACGGATCACACATGTGGGCTTTTCTTAGCATTTATGTTGGGAGCTAGTGGGTTGGCTTGTAGCCCAAGGGATTATTGTGATTTAACTTGCCATTAGCGGGATTTTAGGCTAAATTAGAACTCATCCTCATATAAATAGAGGAGAGGACTTTCATTTCTAATCATCATCACTTGTGACAATTCAACCCCTCTTGGAAAATTTTGGCCTCTTTATATCTTGGCAAGATGTGATCTATGGAGTACTTTGCATATTGGAGCCATTCTCTTGTCATTGGAGAAGTTGTATTCGATCGTTGATGGACTATTCATGCATTTCATCTTGTAAGTGAGCTTTTTTATTGAAGATTTTTTTTTTAGTATCTAATGTTTGGAATGTAATGATTATCTAGGGTTTTATTTCTATTGCACCATTGATTATTGAAGATAAATTGTATAGAATCTAGATAGCCTCATTGTATGCATTGCTCATATGTGGAATGTGAATGGTAATCCCTTTGGTGAACTCATGTTGTAGCTATCCCAAGTGCCTTTGATCCTTCACAAAGATAATAGTTAGGGTTTTTTCCTAGGGCATCAAGACATCCTTACTCCTTTGCAGGATCTAGGTAATCTTATGCATACATAGACTCCATCAACCCAAGGACTAGGCATTGGCCTTGTCTAGTTGGTGATCAAGTTAAATTTCACCCACAAATTAAATTTCACCCACAAATTAAATTTTGCTTTCTCTCTCTTCTCAAATTCAACCCTCTTGAGGATAAACGACCCAATTAGGGCTTAGTATGAAATTGCTGGGAAGAGGAATGTTTTTGGATTGGAAGGATTCAACATCAAGAGAAGTTGTGGTTGCCTCAAAATCATTTCTCTTGGTGGCAAATTTTCCATTTTTCTCCATAATTTCTCTTGCCCTAGGAGAAACCCTAGTTTGGTTAAGCTTCAACTTGAGGGCTTCGTGAAGGATTCCCGTGCCATTGTCTTGTTGAAGTATATTCTTGGAAACACTTTCTTGGTACCTTGACTTTGGGTCACTCCATTTTCCACGTTGTTATTGAAATCCTAGGTCTAGCATGCCCTAGTTTGGTCTATCTAAGGGAAGCAAATTGCCTCTTCTTCATTGCTTTGAGCCTTGTACCTAAGTTCTGCCATCCCTTAGAAACCTATTGCGTCACCTTATACCTTTAATCCAAGAATATCTCCTAGGTGACCTACATACCGAGGCTCCTATTGGGGAAAATCCATAAAGAACAAGGGGTAGTCGCTGTGGTGACAGTGGGTTACTACCTTATTGTTGACACTTGGTCTAGTGATTGCCTTGTAGGGTACCCCTCTACAAGCGCTGCTATATTTTGCGGCAGCATGGCCTAAATAGCTGGATCAGATCTATTGTATGTTATAACTATAAATTTGTCAGTTGGGCCATTATCAAAGGATAAGAGCCCAAGTGGGTTCTGATTAAGATCTAATGAAGAACTGATTTGATTGGGCAAAATTTGTATTTGCCACATGTGATTGAGATTGGTTGTGTAATGCTTTGCTTCCTTTGAATGATTGGTTAAGAACCTAGTTTTGCATTTATTCGATAGATTTGTAATAAACTTAGGTGCTAGGTTCAGGGGTATTAACATGGTATCAGAGTGAAAACTCTACAATCTCGATCTCAAGGTGCCAGCTTTGTACAAGTATCACAGAAGCCAAGTTTAGCTAGTGATCCAAAGCATAAAAGTCTGTACAAGCTAAGAATGAGAGCACCATATGCAGGTCGTATGGTGTACGATGTAGGCTAGCTTACAAGGATATTCTTTTGCTTAGTCAAGTACTTTTAAGACATTAAATAAAAAAATAAAAAGGGGAAAGAGCCACAAGCTGAGTGGGTGGTCACAGGGGGAAGCCATTGTGGATGCCAAACCCAGTTGTCACGAGTTGTGTGAGTATCGTTGAAGCAGTTAACATGATGTTGAAGAAACCTGGTTGGAGGAGGCATGTAATGGGAGCCGTCAGGTCAAGAACTAGAGCCACCAAAGTTAACCTACAGAGACAAGTCGACAAGGGCCCGTAGAGGGATCACAATTGGTAGAAAATTTAGTAGTCGGGGGGTGTTGACAAAGAGAGCACGAGTGAGGAGCAGGTCGGGGTTAGCTATTAGTTCATACGTAGAAAGAGCAACTGACCATCCGTTGGAGAAGATCGGCCAACATGGGTTGTGGAGGTGATGCGGACAGGGTCAATAATGCACAAAGTTTGTGAGAGACTGATTAGGTGACCATGCAGGGTGGAAAGAAATAATAGTGTTGTGAAAATCACGGTTTTTTCCCTGAAATGATTAAATCGGCCGATTAAATCAGTGATTTTTTCATTTTGAAAAAATCGTGATTTTTGTATTCTTGTATTTTGTTTTAAATTTTAAATTTTTTTAAATTTTGCTGATTTTTATCGATTTTATCTCGATTTTTTCCGATTTCATACCCTCGCCAATTTAATCCTGATCGCGATTTTCGCAACATTGAGAAATAGGCTAACAATAATAGCTGGCCACCACTATAAGAAGTGATAGCGCATGAGGAGCTAGTTGTTGAGGGGGCCGAGAGTGGCTGCAGGCATGTAGGGTGGACTGTTAGGTCGTTGTTGGTAGACGCGCAACCGCCAAGCAGAGGATTGAGTTGGCAAAGTACTGTGTTAGAGCTATTCATATAAGGCACTAGTTGCTAGAGAGTCGAATTATAGACAAACAACGCGAGGCTTCGTTGTGGAGTCCTTGTGGTTGAACTATTGAAAATTGTAACTAGTGTCGATCTTCATAATTGTATTTGAGTCATGATGTAATGTATTTGTCAAAAGAAAGAAAAATAATTTTTATTATAAAAGAAATTGACTTATTAAAGCATGGGTTTCATGCTTGGGTCAATGGTTTTTAGGTCAAAGCCTCCATTGTAGGCTTTTAAGGTTTATGTCAAGTGCCCTTGTCTTTGTCAATATGTAGAAGACTCTACTTGGGCTTCATTTATCAATGAAGAAATTTATTTTGATGTAAATTAGGTCATCTAGGCCTCCTCCACCAAGTCGGCCTCAACTTGGACAAGTTAGCCTAATTGAGGGGCAAAATCTACTATATAAGGCAGCAACTCGACCTCATTTGAAGCACATCACCAACAAGTTTGATCTACAGTTGCTGGGAAAAAAAAGGTGCGAAATTCAAGGAAGAGGAGAGAAACCCTAGCGAAGAAGAAGGAGGTCTTTATCAAGCATAAGAAGTCGATTTTTTCTCTCTTTATCTCACACGTGTGAAGTTGTTGGGTTGCTGGAAGGGCCGAAGTTGTAGTATTGTAGCTAGGCCAAAATTCTGGAGTTGTTGGGGGCCAAAATCCCGGGTTGTTGTTGGGCTATCGCTGTTGGACAAGAAGAGACTGCTCAAGTTTGCTAAATCATATTGGAACACTGACTTGGTGGAGGAGGAAGGTCTTTTGGTCAGGCCTAAGGTCTTGGTCTATGTCAATTTGATTAGTGCAAGAGTTTTACTGGGTTTTCCCCTAGAGATGGGTTTTAGCCCTGGTTGAGTGCCTACATTTGTTGTTGTTGATCTTCATGTTTTGTTTTGATGATTGCTTGATGAAACTAAGATAAAAAAGAACATAGAGAGACGATAATAAAACTAGAAGAATATCACAAGTAATTATCAACATAAGAAAATCTTTCTGCCTTTCCGATTTTATAACATGAACATAAACCAAGTCACAAATGGCCGGTTGACAAGTTAGCCACGTACAGAGTGGTGCAAGAGCTGATAAGTTAGGCCACTGGGTTGCAGATGGTGGGAGTGTGTGAATGCGAGCAGTGAGGGGCAGTAGAACAACTGCAGTTTGGCAACAAATTTGGGTGCCTAAAGGACCAAGATCTTTTTTAGATGAGATCAGGTCAAGATGACTACAATGGGTGTTTAGTTTCAAGGTAGGCTGGCTGGAGCCTAACATTTCTTGCCTTGGAAGGCTAGGGTCACCTTGGTTCTCAATAAAAACGATCTCTAGGAGATTATTGAGAAGGTGATCCTGGGGTCGGTAGATGCCAAGGAGAAGGCCGCCCTAACTAAGAGGGAGATAAAGGCACAAAGGGTACTGTTGGATGCGGTGAAGGACCATCTGATCCCTCCCTTGTCTAAGAAGAAGCAACCAAGGAGATGTTTGATGCTTTGGTGTGTTTATACTAGAGCAATATCGTTAATAGGAAAATGGTGTTGAGGGACAAGCTTTGGTCCATGCAAATGACTAGATCTGACACAATGATGAGTTACCTAATGATGATCGCTCAGATTTGTGATCAACTTGTAGTAATGGGGGAAAAGGTGGATGACGAAATGTTAGTAAACATGGCACTGAATGGTTTCCCAGTGACATGGGATCCATTCATCAAAGGATTTTGTGCTCGAGAGAACCAACCTTCATTTGAGAGGCTATGGGATGATTGTATCCAGGAGGAGATGAGGGCATAGTCAAAGACTAAAGCCAACGAGCAGGATAATGACAAGGATGTGGCTCTTGTCGGTAAGACAATGAAGAACAAGGGAAAAGGTTCGAGTGGGAGTGAAGAGTCAACCTAAAAGCTGAAGAAGAAGAATGACTTAACTAAGGTCAAGTGTTTTGCTTGTCATAAGACATGACACTATGCTTCACAATGTCTAGAGAGGAAGATGGGCAAAAAGGGTACACAGTTAGCTATAATTGCGTCGATAGAAGGTGAGGTGGAAAGTTTGCTAGAAAGTTTGAAATTGAATTCTCACTTGTTTCCTACCTTTCCTCGAGCACCATACCAGTTCGTGCGTCACTACTGGATAGTGGAGCCACACGACATATGGTAAGAGCATGAGTTGCTTGATGACTTGAGAGAGTGGGACTTAAAATTGCATGTGGAGTCTGGTGTTGATACCAACATGTAGTGAAGGGAGTTGGAACAGTGATATTCCAACTTGAGTCAAGAGGTGGGTTGGAAGTGAAGGGCATGTTATGGGTGTTGGAACCTAGGTGGAGTTTGCTCTCAACCTCTATGATAAAGGTTTGTTGTGGCCTTTTAGGATGGACTGACATTGATTAGACCCATGGGATCTAGGTCAGATGATTCTTGCGTCATTTGAGTTAGAGAGGGCAACTTATATAGGTTAAAGGGTTAACCTATTCGAGCAATGGAAAGAAGAAGAATAGTGACAAAGAACTAGGCGCGAGAAGCTCCAAATGTCGAGCAGTAACAAATCCTTCGAAGTTTGTCAAGAAGGTCATCTCTTGGTATGAGATGACCTTACTGTTGAGAAATCAATATGGCTACAATTAGGGTGATTTCTCTTAGACTTGATAACTGCTTGTGATGTATTTTTACTTTTCTTGATTATTAGCTTCTTCTTTTATTATTATGTTGTTCTTATCATCAAACAACTACCAAAAAATGAAGATCAATAGTACACAAGAACACAAGATGTAGGCTGCAAGTCAGGGCCAAAACCTCTCCTCTTGATAGGAAAACCCACAAATCTCTTATCTTCTTATAGATTCTTCAAACGACGAATTCCAAGACCTCTAGACCAAGAGCAAGACCCCTCCAAGACCAAGTCAGACATTCTTGATGATGTGCTTCTTCTATCAAAGTCAGACCCAGTCAAATCTCTTCCAGCTGCACAACTTTGATCCCTAGCTACAGAATTTTGGCCTCCATTGTAGGTCTAAAATTTTCGGCCCCTGCAATAGTTGCACTTTCCACAGGTGTGAGGGAAATTAGGGCTTCCAAGGCTTCCTTGCTTCTTCACTTGGGATGCTTCTTCTTCTAGTGCTAGTAGGTGACCTAATAGTCCTTTCTTTCACCAATTTCGACCTTCTTTCTGCAACTTGAAAACTTCCACCTTGTAGCTGCAAAACCCTAGCCTTATCTTTGCACGCGAGAGAGAGAGAGAGGGAACCAACCCAAAACTTTGTCCTTCTTCCTTCTTTTCTCCTTCGCTAGCCTTTCTTCTTCTTCTTTTTCATTTGGATGATGAGTGAGTGAATGAATGTCCATAGGAGGTCGAATTCTCTCCTATATATAGGCTTCCAAGGAGGACGACATGCCCTAATGAGGCTGACTTCTTAGTTGCCAGGCCAACTTGGTCTTGGAGGGGTATTTTTGCACTTTAGACAAAAAAATAATTCTTTTGACATATTACAAAATGCCCAATGGGGTCTTTTTCATATGACAATGACTCTATAGACTTCTTGACTCTATGACAAACCCTAGAAGCACTCAATGGGTGCTTGTCCTATAAATAAAATGACCTTGAGCATGAAACCCATGCTACAAAATATAATAATAATAATAATTTTTCTTTCTTTTTACAATATACAAGAATCAAAGAGTACATTTCATATTTATGAAGACCAAACCTAGTCACATATTTCAACACTTACAGGATGCCCATGAGTAGGAGGCTTCTAGGAACAAGTCCAAAGGGAGCAGGTCTTCAAGGATGATTCCAAACTAGGTGGGAGGGAAGGCTTCCAGTTTAGAAGGAGCGACCATGGTAATGGATGCAATTCTAGGGTTGGAGTTAGTTCTAGGTGGTAGAAGTACCTTCCTCACTAAGAGGGAGTGTTGATGTTTGTAGCTTAGGCATGTACTTCTACAAAAGTCGCCCAAAGTCTCCTTAGGGCACTTACTCAAGTATGAGTAAGTTGCTATTTTAACTTAGCTTAAGTCTAACTTAGGAAAAACACATAATTGATTATGTTGACTATAGATCTAAAGAAACTTAGGAAAAGTAAAGTATTTACTTTAATGATTATGTATTAATCTCAATCATTGATCTCAAGTGAGGCGAAATCTAATCTCTGTCATTAATCACATTGGAGATTAGGGTTATGGATTTAACTCAATGTGAAGTTATAAAAGCAAAACTAAGGAGAGGAGGACACACCATACAGTGGTACAAGACATTGAGAAAGATATTTTTTCAAGTGAGGAGTGAGATAGTCTAGTGTGTTAGGTTCGAGGAAGGTGCAAGGGTGTAGCATAGGAGATCCAGATCAACCAAGGAGATCAAGGATAGATCTAGGGCCTAATTGCTTGGATCACATTTAGGGTATGTTGTAACTATAAATTTCTTAGTTGGGCCATTATCCTAGGATGGGAGTTGAAGTAGATTTAATGAAAAATTGATTTGATTGGGCAAAAATTGTATGTGCCACATGTGATTAAAGATTGGTTGTGTAATACTTTGCTTCCAATGAATAATTGTGTTAAGGACTTGGATGTGCATTTATTCAATTGATTGGTGATAAATATGCTAGGAACTAATTGTCAGGCGCTAGGTTCAGGAAATTAATAAATAATGGCTTGATAAAGTCAACTATGAAGAATAGTAAACAATAGTAGTTCAATGTTCCACTTATTTTCCTTTGGGAAAATTTGACTTGGTCCCTTGTGAGGTTTGTTCTGAATAGGAGGTTTGACTTGGTCATTTGGAGGAATAATTTGTCTTCTAATGGCTACTTTCTTGGTCCATTACTCAACTTCTTGGTCCATGAAGTTGCTAATGGCTAGTTAGACTACCCAATGACTAGTTGACTTCACCAATGGTTAGTTTGAATTGAATTTTTCCTTTTACTAATTTGACTTGGCCACCTACCAATTGGATCTCCATTGCCCTCGATTATCTAAGAATTTCGGCACTTGGGTTTGGGCTAAATCAGCCATGCTCTGAACTGGGTCTCTCTCTCAGAATTTTCGTATTTTTCCTAGTATTGCTACATCATTACTTGCTCTACCAGGTCATCTGCTAGCTGTGCTAGTCCCATAATGTCATGATGAATATTGGAAATATGACACATTGGTATTGTTCCTCTTGTTTTACTCATCATTTTTGACATAATACATGCATTATTATGCCCAATGCTCCCTCTATTTTCCCACATGGAAACCTTTTTTGATTCATTGACCAAGTTGTAACTAGCCGTTGCCACCTTTGATTGGAAAACTGGAATGTGGCATGGACTGTTGTCATCAAGTTGAACAATCTAAGACCAAGTTGACTTTTTGACCACTTAGACCACTTTGCATTGGGAATTGTGTACTAAATTGGGAAACATGAAAGTTGTCAAAAATGAGACGGCCATGCATGAAAGCTATTTGTTGAATATTGCATCAAAGCCAAGGCTACCTATAAACTCGATAAACTCTAACCATGTGGTAAAGACATAGATGCACCCTAATGCATGCTTGACTAACCAATACATTGATGACCACCCCTACAAAAGTAGGCTCCCATAAAACCATGAGTCCTCAAGGAAGCTCACCTAAGGCCCTCCAATCCTACATAGGATGAGATGCACCCAAATTGAACTAAAGGGACCAATTGTGGTTCGACCAAGAGAACAAGATACAAATACTGAGAACAAGATATAGGCTTGGGACACCTAAGACAAAACCTCACTTGGTTGTTACAATGCTTTTAATTGTGACCTTGGGGTTGCAATGGTGTTGATAAAATGCTGCAAATTTTTTGTATGTACTCCTGCTGACATGCCGGGTAACTGACTTCATAGGCCTAAAAGGATATTGGCATTGTTCTTCATATCCCTCCATCACCATTTTTTCCCCTTTTTCAAAAAATAAAATAAATCTCTTAAAAAGTGTTTCACTAAGGCTACCATTGACATTACCTCATGCTCTTCTAACTAAGCTGTAGGGATTCTTGTAGGGAAGCCACCCTCGAGTCAAAGGAGAGGCGGCCTAAACGAGAGGACAGGTTGCTAACGTGATAGTTGGTGACCTTCCTAATAGATTCCCATCAAATTGTGGATTGGGGCTTTTATCATGCATGTACAATTTGGATAGTAACAGGATCACATCCACTAGATCCTAACCCTCTTGTTTAAGTGGATAATTGGTGGTTTACACTATTGTTTCCAATTGGTTATCTTAAAGGCATTTAATCACTTGTTGGAATCCTTGTGCATCTAATTGTTATACATATTGTGTGTTCATTGAAGTAAACCATAATCTTGCATGGTTATAATTAGCTAAAGAGGTTTACTTTTGATAAAAAGGGATACCCCCATTGACTTTTAGGAGCTGGCCTAAGTTGAAGGGGATATTGTATTGAGGTGACAATGATATAGTTCCCATCTTGTTGCCCCAAGTAAGCGTATGTGGTTGGACTTTCCACAAGGGTGCTAGTTAAGGCAGTAACACCCCCTAGGTGATATATAGCAAATGCTACATGATTAATTTATGTCACCTAAGAAAATCCCATGAAGGCAACATGAATAATTCTTAGATAGCAACATCAGAAGAGAAGGGAACATAACAAAGTACTAACCAATCTAATCATCGAGTGTGTATCCCATCAGCCATCCAACATGAAGACCATGTAGAACATACCCTTCTAGTGACACAAACATCATACATCAACACCAAGTTGCTAGGAAACATCAACAATATCATGAAACATCTACCTCTTAACATCATCATCAACACATTAGGGGGCTAGAACCATCATCCATATCCAAGATGAGCATATATACCAAACCACAATATAATGAGATATTATGCTCCACAAGCATCCATGAGTGTAACTAGAGGGTGATCAACAAAGCAAGCACATTTGAGAAGTCCACCCAGCAGCAAGCGCAATCATCCAACCAAGCAGAAGTGACTCACCCTGAGCCAAATATCTCCAAGCAACCATTAGGTAATCTTCATCAATGTGATGAAAATCACGAACTGGAACCTCATGCAATATGAGGTGTAACAAGCTCTATATTAAGTATGTCACTATATGTATCTGTATTAGTATATAGATATAGATATTTTGAAATTGTTGCATATATTACATTAATAATTATGATACATGTGCGTCAATATCATGACATCCATGGCCAAAGAGCAGTCAGACAATAGCTCTCTGCCTATGTACGCAAGGAGGGCTAGCATATCTGCTTTGGCCCTGAACTGAAGACTGTCTATATATTTGAAGTCCCATTCTTCGGCTAAGTCTCAAGTGGCTGGCTGGTTGGTTCTTCAGAACACTTTAGTGGTTTTCGAATTATGACACTATATATTGAGAGATATTATATAAATTTTTACCATTTGTGGATGTCGATGGGTCATTTAAAACTAAACTAGTATAGGTATGTTGTTTCGTAAACCCGGGTGCATGGCTGTGGTCCTGATAGCTATGGAATCTGTTCTGGCAATTGTTTTTTGTAGTTATATCATGCTATCTTTTATGAATTGTTGATTTTTGTTACATATGGTTGTGTTAGGGTGTTAGATCTTTACACACAAATGTATTGATGAATTGCAGAAGCCCACTGGAGCAAATGTTGACATGGCGCTGGTTGTTTTCCGCAGCCGTGGACCTCACAGTGGTATGCTACTGGTGTCTGAACTCTTTATTTTTATTTTTTCCTTTTTATAGTTCTAATTATTCCATATATTCTATCATAGAACTCCATGTATGTGCGATTCATTATTTTAACAAGCTGTTGTTGATAACCATATAACGATGCTTAACTTTGGGTTTCAGTCATATAGTTGAAAACTGAAGCAATGATCGATTTTCGAGTGGTTTCACAATCTTTGCAAGATTGGATATACTTGATTGTGCACATTATTTCTGTTAAAAGTTTGCTACTCTTGTCTGTGATAGGCTAGCTAGTCACCATTATATATATACAAGAAATGACATTTCTATTTTTGTAGAATGTTGGTTGCAGCGGAGTGGCTGGACATCAAATTTAGATGTCTTCCTACAGTGGCTTTCAGCAATCAATTTTTGCGGAGGTGGTCTTGGAGATGCTGCTACAGCAGAAGGACTGGCTGATGCATTACTGGTACTGTAGCCATCAAACTAAGCTGGGCTTTGTGGGGCTATTATATGGGGATGGGCATTTACTATTTCCTATTAGTTCATTTTGTGATCAGGCAAAGAGGAAACAGATGCAGCTAATCTTAACCTATATAATGCATGGTTAAGCTTTACACAATATAGTGACATATCGAGTGCATTTGTTTTATTATAATTCACACATATAAGTATATTCATTACTGCATTTTTATTTCAAAGGAAAAGCTTGCGGGGAAATCCAAGGGATGCTTCCTCGCATTAGTGGATGGCATCCCTAGTAAACATATCGGTGTAGACGAGTGCACCTTACCCAAAGGGATTCAATAGTGAAATGCCCAGCAAGCCCAGCAAAATTGGCGATAGCCAGTTGATCTAATCCCCTAGTCTAGTTCCTTATGCAATTTTATGCTATCTAGTTCCTTATGCTGTTTTATGTTATCATATATATTTTCTCTGCTTGACTAACTGAAGATGTATTGTAAAAATAGGCATTGTGGAGGTTTCTCTGCTACATGCATCTGACCCATTTTCACATGTTACAGCTGTCATCCAAAAATTTTGTTATCGTTATATGCTTCTTGTGGTTGAGCTAGTATTTGATAATGCTGTTCAACTTTCTTCTAGTGCAATCACTTAGCTTGGATGTTAATTATTAAATACAGTAAATCCTTTTAGTATGTGATTCATTCAGGTTTCTAGATGGATGCCTGAAACGGAATAATTAACTAATCTTATTAAGGATGCTATTACTGTGGGACAAGGAGCTGTGAATATAGATTTGGCTGCTACTCTAAGTCTTCATCCTGATACTTTCGTAGCAGTTCTGTAGTGTGTGCTCCCTGTTAGCCACCAAAAATTGGGTAACCCATAGGAGAAATTTTTCTCCTCCTTGGACAGCGAGCCAGCCAGTAGCCCTATTGATCAGCACATGACATGATGCCATAGATCCTCCACCTATTGCTTTGGTCAGATTTCTTTCCCCCCATCTGACATTCTTTCTTGAAGGAAAGTGGGTCATCCATTGACAAATACTTAAACCATTTTGTAATAATGTGCTTTTACTTCATGTTTTTGGGCATACTATTATGAATCAAGGGGTAATCCGGATGATTGACCAATCTTGATTGTATTGATTGACCAATCTTGATTGTATTCTTGTTCTCTCACTTCACCTGGGAGGTTAGTTTGATAGTTGACTCAGGTCTAGTGGGACCACCTCTATGGCTTGAGGGTTATAGGAAGGACACTACTAGGGAGGCTTTGATTGAAGTAGTGTACTGTGTGCCCATGATCTTCCATACTTACCACTATCCATTATTCCCATTATTCCATCTCCAGTCTTTGGCCTTGTGGTCATTAGTCATGGGGATTGACACCTTCTCATCCTTATTCTTGAGTCTAGGCCGGAAAACTTTGCCTTGGAGCTTGATGCAACTAAATAAAAGTAAAACAAAAGAAAAGCCACAATGAAAGAAAAATATAAAATACAAAATATAGCCGGGATATAAAATTAGCGCATGGGCAAAAGCCTAGCATGAGTTCTACCCTCCTCATTAGCCATCACCCACTTCCTAGAGCACATGATGCTCCATCCATTGTCCCAACCTTGATGAGTGATAAACGGCTTCATCATTAAAGGGGTAATAATGCTAAATCTCTAAAAGCAAGCTTGGGCTCTTGATCTATGCTCCCAAATCAAAGCATTATTATAAATAAGTAAAAGGCGCACTAGAAGGGTGGAAAAAGCAGGCCAAAGAAATGGGTAACTCATGCCTCCGCAGTTGGTCCCTTCTTACATCTATACGCTTAGGATGTTGGACCAACATTAGTTGGTCACTTGGCTATGCCACCTTGCCTTGAAGTCATGCCCACTCCATTGCCACCATCTTCACATGCACTTATGGATTGATGGGCTAACTTGAGACCTGTCACTTCCCCTTGGGCGCTGGAAACACCTAATAGGGTTATGCATCTAGCCTCTCCTAACATAAGAATGTAACACTTACAAGACTTGGTCTAGTTAGATATTTGAAGGTGATCTTTGTGTGAAGTGTTGTTATGCCCTTAACATTAAGTATGGTACACTATGAATCATGATGCATCCATGCTTTTTGTTACGTAGTGATCGTTGGCCTTCATTTGATCTTGAGAGGGTTTTGTCAGGTAGTCCTCATCACAACAAGAGAGGCTTCTTGATGTGATTGCCCCACCTAGCAGAGCAACAGAGGCCATACCATCCTTTGTAAAGAGAGAGATTGACCTCAATGATGCGGTGTTGCCTATCCAGAGTAGAGCATTGGGCTATTTGATGACCCCACATGATGCTTGACCCCCCAAGGGACGCCAAATGCTGAAATGCTAAGCCCATGAAGCTTTGTGTTGAAGATATTGATGGTGAGCCCAGTGGACCCAGGATGCCCCCAGGTTGGCCTTGACACTTTTTGATGGGCATCACTTATTGTAGGGCCTAGATGTTGATGTTCATCCTTGAGATGACAAGGGAGGGCTTGTACATCACCTGGAGCACCAACGCTTGAGTTATTGAGTGCCATGTCACCTCTCTTGCTCCTTTGAGGGTGATGTAGGGCACCATGGACATGACATGTTGGCATGGAGTGACTTTGGAGGCTTGCACATGATCCTTGAGATGCATATTGGAGTATGGAGCACTCATTAGCCTTTATCACACCTTTTGGTGGCTTATTGAGCTCATTTGGAGAATGACGCAATGCTTTAGGAGCATTTTCTCTCTCACAAGGGGGGCTTTTATGGCACTTTTGTTATGTTTTTTGAGCTATGAGGTTGGCTTCTAACCTCTTTCTTATGGAACACTTAAAGTAAACTTGTCAATAGGGCTTCTTTAGTTGTATTATTGTAATAATGAGAGAGGTAAGTCTCATATTAGAGATGACTCCACTCATGCTTTTTCATCATCACTCATGTAATTTGACTTCTCTTTAAGAGAGTGCGACTTGTCTCTTTTTCGCTACATTGGGAAAAATGTGAGGTTTATGGATGCGACTTGCTAGTGGAAGTGATTTTTGCTTGGAGACATTGTTATGGGATTGAAAGAAATGCTTTTGTGGAGGATTGTTGTAAGTTTATTGTCTATTATTGATATTTTGCATGTTTTAATGTTTAAAGTAGGGTTTCACTTGTTCCATGACTAAATGTTTTATCATTGCTGAAATTTTGCTTCATAATTGCATGTAAAATTGTCCTCTTCAAGGTCTGTAAGGAAACTCTATATGTGCAGACCTTATACTTAATTTCTCCCCTCACAAGAACAATAACTAGGGTTTTAGAAGTGGATGCCCTAGAGCATCCCCCCTTACTCCTTCAATATCCTTCCTTGGAAATTTATGCCATAAAGACTCCATTAACCCTTGTAGGATAAGTCACTAGTCAGCTAGGGTATTAGAACTGATTTGTGCATAAACTTGTTATTTTATTGCATGTGGGTGGCTTATAGTTTAGGGTTAGTCTTAGCCTTACATAACCTAAAAGGGCTGATGTCACCCTTTTATCTTGCTATTTATGCATATCTAACAGCCTTAAATCAGTTTACCCTAGTTAAGGCCAAGTCTCTATTTGAAGTCCTTGCTCCATTCTTGTTGAAGATCATTTTGAGGGCTTTTCATAGGCTGTTGTATGACATTATATACCCTATTATTGAAGATCATAGAAACCCTAACTCAAAGTAGCCCATTTACTGGTTTAACTTTAGAGTGCTTGAACCATTGCATTGAATACCTTGGTCATCTTTGACCTTGTCAAGCTCTCTATCTATCTTTAGACCTTCAAAATCTAATCACCTTGAGCCCTAGTATTAGAATACCCTTGTAGGTGATTTAGTGAAGCCTCCCTTGTGTTTTAAATTCCAGTAAAGAGCAAGAGAAACGTTGTTGAGGTGACAACGGTAACCCTTCCTCATTGTTGTCATAAGGTTTGGTCCCTCACCTAGTGAGGCTTTGCACTGGGCTTGCTAGATTTTGCAGCAACACTCCCCATTTGAAAGTGAACTTGGTCAAGGGGACAATTTAATACCCAAGACTCTAGTTTTTTTTTGGAAAATTGTATTAGATATTTCATTAGTAAACATTATAAATTTACATCAAGAATGGCACATCATTAACCAAATGGATGGTCACACATATATGTGTTCAGTACATAAGTGAGTAAGGCAAGGATGTTTGTCAAAATTCCTAAAAGAGAAAATTTAATATTTTTGCAAGTTGTGCTAGCATATTTTTAGATAAGGGATATTACAATGGTGTCAGAGCTAGTTCACCTGCTAGCCTGAAGGGTTTATCCAAAAATGCTTTTGAGTCAGTTGCAACAAGTAAAACAACACTTAGTTTTTTTTCAAAAATTTGAAAATCACAACAAAAATCACAACAAAAACTTTACAAAGGTGATACAACAAATTGGAGCATGGGCATTATTGAAGGCAGTAAAGGAAAAGGAAGTCGCAAATTTGAAGATGGAAAAGCAGTTAAAGGCTAGGAAGCAAAGATTAAAGTGAGCCCTAAGACAACCTTTCATACACCATTAGAGCTATCATTTGAGGCTGATAACACCCATGGGTGTGAGGGGCTCTTAGATTTGCCTCATGAGATTTATGAGTCATCTCTATTGGAGAGCTCGTTGAAGGCTCAAGTTGGAGAGGTGGTTGAGAGAGTTGAGCATCCATCCTTCGGGCCAACCATTGATGAGGTGCAAGTAGATGCAAAGGCATCAAGCAGGGTCGCAGTGCTTTCAGATGAGAGCTGCCAAAGAAAGTTTGAGTTTCTAAAGGAAGATCTTATAGCAATGAAAAACAAGACCCAGTCACTTCGAGGAAACATTTTGTAGCAGATCAGTGAACTGGAAGACCTTAGAGTGGTATGTGCTAAGTCAGGGACTAAGTTGTCTAACATTGAGAAACAATTAAAGTACCTAACGAGGCAACAAGGGGAGCATATGTTGGAGTTTCAACACAACCCTCTTTAGGAGCACATTGATGGAGCTTAGAACATTATTAGCCCACCTCTATGCATTGAAAAGAGAGTGTTGGAATTACCTAGATAGATCTTATAGGTTGACCAGGATAGCGAGATGGAGCAACATTAGTTGAGCATGGCACAACATCGACATAATGGGTTTGTTCTATGTACAAGTGTTTGTGCTTTCGATCCCTATCTGGGGATTGGGTAGCAAGAGATCTTGAGTTGGTTCTCGGTGGAGTGGGCTAGACTTGTGGAGATAATCGTACTCCGAGGTACAACTCAGTTGGAGCTTTTAGACATCGAGGATATTGGGGACCTAAGTTGGCATTAGGATCCAGGTGGGGATTTCTATCATATATTGGAGGAGTAGGACGACTGTGGCATTTCCAGAGTGGTTGACCTAGTGACCAACTGTGTATGGGGTTGCAGGGTGGTCAACATGGCCTGGCAGGAGTTATTCAGATGGAATGGCATTGGTATGCCACCAAGTAGAGCATTGTATGGAGATGATCTTCTCTTGATGTACTGGGCACAGGGGCCATTGAAGATTAACGCAATAGTGACACCCTCACTGGCTTGTGAGGAGCTATGTCGCTTAGATTTACCAGGGCGGATTAGGAGGGGTGATCCACATCACAGTGGATTCATTAGTGGAGTGACGAATGCATTAGCACATACAGGGTACCAAACGATACAAGGTGATACAACGACATGGGTGGTATCTAGTGGTATGCATGTTGAAATTTCTAAGTCTACCCTGTTAGAAATTTCCCTGCACTATCTGGTTTATTTCTCCTACTTGTTTAATTACTGAACAAGTTATTTAACCATATAAACGCTGAAATAAACACATTGCAGTCTCAACCATCTACAGATCATCAACTGAAAGAAATAGACAAACACACAAGGGACACACGTTATTTTTGGACAATTGTTCCCGGAAAAACCCAACTTGGGAAAACTAGTGCAACAGTTTTGAGGGTTTTATTATTAAGCAGATTTTCTTGAGTACAATTGGGTGCCAAATTGGCTCACCCGATAGAGAAAATAATCTGGCAGTAATACCTCTTTTCGGAAGCTGATATTCTGAAAGTCTGCTCCACGAAACTCTCTCCAGGACCTCTCTGAGGCTCAATGTCAACTCTCCTGGCCTCTGCGTCAGCCTCCTGGTGCACTGCGCAACCTCTCTGGCCCTTTGCGTCACTCCTGCAGCCTCTGTGTCACTCACACAGGCCCTTTGGCCCTCTACGCAGTCACTGTTGGCCTCTGGGGGGCTTCTACTGATTCTGCGTCTGCGTATCTGCCTCTGCACAGTCACTGCTGGCCTCTGCGTGGCTTCTATTGACTCTGCGTCTACCTCTCTGCCTCTACCCTAGTCTTCCGAAACTATCTTTGCCTCTCTGCTATGTACTCACTGCCCCTCGCTGCAACTCTGATCACTGGTTCGATTTCTCTTAGCAAACCTCACTCTAGAAAATCGAACTGACTGATCACTCTAGTGTATCTCCAACTGACCCTCAAGCCTCCTCTTATACTTTTTCTGTTGAGTCTTCAACGACCGAGATTACATCTCTAATCAACGACTAAGATTAGATTTGTCTTGGTCCATGTCATTTAGAACCTTCTAACCCAATTTTATATTAATACCCATTAATATTTTTATTTTCCTAAGTTTAGACTTAGGAACACGTTAAAAATATTAATTATTTTAATATCTCCTTCACTGGGTAGAATTTCCCCAAACCATTTCTAGGTCTTGGAGATCTCATGTGCTTTAGCCTCTCCACAAATTTTCATGGCTAGAGCATATCCGATGCTACCCCAAATCAACAATGCAAAGATATGCTGCAGTGTATAGTGGTATACAGAGGAGTAAAGGGATACATGGTTGTATGCAGTGGTGTATGGTGCTGCACATCGGGATCTTGGAGCATTGCCTCCGAGGAGACCTCCTGACAGGGACATTAGGCATACTATTGGGTTTAACTTACCCAAGTTAGATAAAGGGATGGATGAGCATCTCGGAGCATTGTGCTATCATCAGATTAGATGTAGAGAGAGACATTCACAGGACTATCTTTGGGTATCCATATGGACTCTTGATCATACCCTTGGGGACTCACACACCTATCACTCTCCAGTATTTCTTACAGTCACAGAGGGTTTGGTTGTTGCCCCTTGATGCTCTTATCACGAGCAACAGGACACCGGAGGCCCACCTGAGATAGTTGGATGAGACATATTACGTTGTGGACAAGAGAGAGACTTCCTAGTTGAGGCATATGTTTGATGTGCGATTTGACAACAGAGGTAGCATATGTTTAGCCCTTGAGTACACACTTAGGGAGATGATCATGAGAGAGCTACATGATACACCTTTGACGGGACATTCCAGGGCATTATATGAGTATGAGATACAATGGATGGTAGGCCTCATTTATAGGAGGGCATGTAGGCTCGAGGCAGTATATGGGTACATTATCAGGAGATGGAATAGCAAATTTCACAGTGCGATTTGGTAGGAGCAAAGCAGTATAGCATGCACGAGGTTGATTCTAGATGGTCAGTGCCCATCTATTGATTGCATACAAGAATCAAAGGTGAGACATGAATGGGTTCCAACAACTATCAGTACTACACAGTGACAGTCAGTAGGGGTTAGGAGTTGTGAACTTCCGATTTGGATCTAGTTGATTGATGGATCACTCCACTTCTTGACGAGTAGGGTAAGGGCAACGAGTGATCTAGTTATTTCTTGGGTTGATGCGCAGGAGGCCTTCACTATATGGCGAGGCAAGTTTCCCCTGTTGTTACTCAAGTCCGAGACTAGCGATTTGGTAGGAGTAAAGCAGTATAGCATGCACGAGGTTGATTCTAGATGGTCAGTGCCCATCTATTGATTGCATACAAGAATCAGAGGTGAGACATGAATGGGTTCCAACAACTATCAGTACTACACAGTAACAGTCAGTAGGGGTTAGGAGTTGTGAACTTCCGATTTGGATCTAGTTGATTGATGGATCACTCCACTTCTTGATGAGTAGGGTAAGGGCAACGAGTGATCTAGTTATTTCTTGGGTTGATGCGCAGGGGGCCTTCACTATATGGCGAGGCAAGTTTCCCCTGTTGTTGCTCAAGTCCGAGACTAGCCATGGATTGGTAGGCTTTGACATCGCTGAGTTTCTTTGGCGGGATGGGCTCCATGGGTGTGGCTTTGGCCCTTACTCATATTGTGGCTAAGGGTTACAGGAGAGGCTGGTTCAATATGGGCATGTGTTAAAATTGGCAACTAGGGCCAAACTCCACCTTGGACAACTCATATGATGGAGATGATATTTTTATTGGATTCCTCTCTTCGAGAGGTGCAAGATTGATCTAAAGATCATCTCATTCTAACAAGTAGAAATGGAATTATGAATTTATTTCTTCTATGGACAAATTGTCAAGGTCCGCCAAAAGTCTAATGTAGGCTCATGAAGCCCAACATATATGTCTCTTCACCCTCAACATTGTGTATAAATAGAAGAGGCACTTTCCTCATTTGGACACACATCAACTCACACATCTTTCTCTCTCTTCATCTGATTGGGTCGTACAAATCATAGGCAACCTGTTCTTCTCCACAGGTGCAAAGGTTTGACTGGGCATTTCTGTTTTCTGCCTTGACCGAGTTGCAACCAACTCTGACCAGCGTTGACTAGGCATTATTTGACTTCATTTGACTACGATTTTTGTGGGAGAATCTCTGTTTGGGCAGGCCACATATTCTGGCATAGATACCGAGATTTTCTGGGCACTTTGACCAGCGTTGACTGCAACCCTTTGACTGCAGAAGTTGACTGTGCGTTGACCAGGTTTGACTAGATTTTTCAAAACTGTTTTGGGCTGATTTGGATTGTCTTTGAAGGCCGAGTTGACTAGGTTTGATCGAGCTGATTTGGAGGAGACTTTCTGCTAGTTTGACCAGTGTTGACTTTCTGGTTAGGGCATCCTGTTGACTGCAGTTTGACTAGATTGTTTTACAGTGATTGGGCAAGTAGATTTTGTATATTGTACTCTCTCTGTTGAACTTTTGAAGAATAATAAGAAGATTTGATCAAAGGGTTTTCCCCACATTGGGGTTTTTCCTTGGTATCGCTAAATATTGTGTACTCTTGTCTTGGCTTGTCTTTTGCTTATTATTTATGTTTTATCTGCATTTACTATCAATGTTAATGTGATTGCTAATCTGGAAATTGATATTGGGCTAATAAGAAAAATTGAAGTAAATTTCTCTAAAGCATAGAACATACCATTGTTATCTAAAATTAACATGGTATTAGAGCTGAGGTGAAGACAAAGCCCAAGCAAGAGTGAGAAGAGAAATCACTGAGATTTGTTGAACAAGGACAAGATTCAATGGCCTCCTCATCTTGCTTCAAATCTGATAACAACCTCAATGATAAGTCTGATTATCATGCATGGAAGATGTCTCTTGACTTGACTTTGGAAGAGCATGATGTTATGGACTATGTGCAGGGAAAGATTATTGAACCTCCTTCAAATGCACCGATTGCCGCTAAGACAAAGTACAAGAAAGGTGAATTCAAAGCTAAGAAGATCATCAGGGATTCTATTCATAAGCATTTAGTTGCTTACATCTCCGATTTGGGCACATCTAAGGAGATGCATGACAAGTTTGTTAGCATGTTTAAAGCTAGCAATGCAAACCAAGTCCTCTTTCTCAAGAACAAGTTGAAGGACATAAAGAAGGGAAGAGGAGAAGATATCCAATCCTACTTCATGAGGATCATCGAAATAAAAAATGATCTTCTATCAATTGGAGAAGTTATTGCTGACAAGGAGCTCACTCTCATTGCCCTTGGAGGTCTCCCTCATGAATGGGATGTGTTCAACACTACTATCCTCAACAATGACAGGATTCCAGGTTTTGATGAATTGTTGACTAGATGTACTTAAGAAGAAACAAGGATGATAGAGAGAGACATGCCTTCAAATAGGAATGATCCTACTACATTCTCCGCTCATGCTAAAAAGAAGAACAATGCAAGTTCAAAGAAGCAATGTCAAGGAAGACCGAGATTCAAAGATGGAAGAAAGGGTAGATGCTTCATTTGTAACAGGTTTGGCCACTATGCTAGGGAGTGTCCTAATAAAAGGGATACACCTCGGGATGATGACAACAACAACCACAACAATTTCAGGGGCAATAACAATCAAAGAAATGGCAAGTTCAACAACAAAGGAAAAAGGAATGCTCCCGCTTTTCAACATGGAAATGGTCAACCTCCAAAAAGATCAAGAAACTCCAAGTATGATGAATCTAATTTTATAGATAACAAGCAAAAATAATTTTATCTTATATCTGCATTCTCTACTGCCTCTCGTCCGGATACCTGGGAAATTGGTTGATTGATAGTGGTGCCTCAAGGTACTTCACTGGGTATAAGGAAGTTCTTTCAAATATGATAGAAAATGATATAAATTTGGAAATCATTCTTGGAGACAATGCCACCTATCCTGTGAAAGGAGTTGGGAATGTTACTCTTCAATTGAATCAAGGTAACACCATTTATCTACAAGAAGCACTCTATGTACCCGATCTAATGAAGAACCTGGTATCTATCTTGGCGATGGAGGACAAAGAATTCAAGGTGGCATTCATTGATGGAAAGGTACGTGTTTGGAAAAGAAATTTCAAAGTAGCATTTACTCTTGGATTCAAGGTTGACAACCTATATTAAGTTGAAGAAAGTCCATTGGAAGCTATGTCTTGCAACACATCTTTTCAATCCGAATTATGGCACCGGAGGTTTGCTCATCTACATTATAAAGCTCTACCCAATGCAAGGAAGATGGTGACAGGTATGCCCGAATTTAAAATAGAACATGAACGTGTTTGTCAGGGATGTGCCGAAGGAAAACATACAAGGGGACCATTTCCCTCAAGTGATAGCAAGACTACTGACATTTTGTAATTGGATCATTCAGATCTATCTGGTATGTTGCCCGTTATATCTTTGGGAGGATATTTATATTATGCTAATTTTGTAGATTACTTCTCTCGCAAAACTTGGATTTATTTCTTGAAGAAGAAGAACGAAGTGTTTTCATGGTTCCGCTCTTTCAAAGCCTTGGTCAAAAATCAAACAGGGAAGAAGATCAAAATATTGAGGACTGATAATGGAATCAAATATGAATCAAATGAGTTCAATGACTATTGTAGAGAAGCTGGCAGTAAGAGGGAGACTACTATCGCATATACTCCTGAGCAAAATGGAGTTGCTGAAAGAAAGAATTGTTCCATTATAGAAGCCACCCGTGCCATGCTTCATGATCAAAGCCTTTCGAAGTTCCTATGGGGAGAAGCTGCCAACACTGCCATGTATGTTCAAAATAGATGCCCTCATCAAGCATTGGACTCCAAAACTCCCGAAGAAGTTTTCACCGGTAAGAAACCTGATGTTTCTCACTTTAAAATTTTTGGTAGCCTCATGTATTTTCATGTGCCGAAAGAAAAGAGAAGCAAATTGGATGCATTTGGGAAGAAAGGAACATTTACGGGCTACAGTGAAACTTCAAAGGCATATACAATCTATGTGCCTGGTCAAAGAGAAGTGGAAATAAGTCATGATATCACCTTTGATGAAGATGTTGCCCTTGGGAAGATTAGGAACCTTCCTATTCCAAGGAAGGACAAAGAAGCAGATACAAGAAAACAGGGAAAACCGCAGGATGAGCCGATGCCTGATGCTGAAGGACCGATGGATCACATTGATCCACCTCCTCATGAGTCCTCCTCCTAAAAAAGGAGACCCTCATGGCTTAGGGACACTCTCGAAGATGCCGAGAGACACATGCACCAAGGGGGACATTTCGTGAAAGTAAGAAGCCGAATAGGTACCAAGGGTACTTAGCTGCCATGAGCACCATTGTTCAAACTGAGCCTTGTACATTCGAAGAAGTTGTGAAGCACCAAGTTTGGAAGGATTGCTATGAACAAAGGGTATGAGTCGATTATGAAGAATGATGTCTGGGATGTGGTCCCTAGATCCAAGGACAAATCTGTTGTCACCTCGAAATGGCTCTACAAGATCAAGCATGGAGCTGATGGAAGTGCTGAAAAGTTCAAGGCCAAGTTTGTTGATTGAGGCTTCTCTCAAAAGGAATATGTGGACTATGGTGAGATATTTGCATCAGTTGCCTGATTTACCACCATCCATTCGATCATTGCCCTTGCTGCCTCACAAGGATGGAATTTACATCAAATGGATGTGAAGACCGCCTTCTTGCATGGCTCACTTAAGGAGGAAGTCTATGTTGAACAACTTGAGGGGTTCGAAGTTCAAGATCGAGAGACACATGTATGCAGGTTGAAGAAAGCCCTCTATGGGTTGAAGCAAGCTCCCCGGGCTTGGTATGAGAGGATCGACAACTATCTGATCAAGCTAGGATTTACAAGAAGTGAAGCTGATCCAAACCTTTACTTTAAGGTTGAAAATGATAGACCTCTCATCTTGGTACTTTATGTGGACGATCTCTTTGTGACAGGTGCTGACTCTCTTATTTAGCAATGCAAGAGGGAGTTGGTTTGCGAATTCGAGATGAAGGACCCAGGATTGATGCACTACTTCTTAGGCTTGGAGGTCTGGCAAAAGCCAGGTGAGATTTTCCTTTCCCAAGGAAAATACATTGTGAAACTACTTGAAAAATTTGGGATGGTGGATTGTAAGTCCGTGACTACTCCAAGGAACTTAAGTTCAAGAAGTTATGCGAAAGTGCTGCTGGGCCCAATTTGGGAAATCCGTCTAAGTATCGTCAACTCGTGGGGGCCCTGATGTTCTTGGTGAGCTCCCGTTCGGACATATGCTTTGTGGTGAATACATTGAGTCAATTTATGGTTGAGCCTCATCACATACATTGGATTGTTGCCAAGAATCTCTTGAGATATCTCTGGGGCATAATCACTTATGGACTGAGATACACTGCCGAGAATTTGAGGCTCCATGGTTATTCTGATGCTGATTGGGCTGGCAGTGTGGTGGATCGTAAGAGCACATCAAGATGTTGCTTCTCACTAGGTTCTGCTTCAATATCCTGGATGAGCAGGAAGCAGAAATCGGTTGCTTTGAGCACCATTGAGGTCGAATATATTGTTGCTAGTATGGCCTCCTGTGAAGCTGTTTGGTTGAGGAAGCTCTTTAGTGAGTTGTTTGGGCATGTGCTGGATACCACCGTGATCTACTGCGACAACCAAAGTGGGATTCGTCTTTCTGAGAATCCTGTGTTTCATGACCGCTCCAAGCATATTGATATCAGGTACCACTTTATCTGGGATATGGTACAACGGGGAGCAATAAGGCTCCATCACATTGGGACTGATGAACAGGTCGCGGATATTCTTATGAAGCGCCCGGGGAAGGTCAAATTCTTAACCTTCCGTGAATGACTGGGAGTCATGGAAAGACCCTCTTATGAGGGTCCTGTTTGAGTTGGATATTGAGCTCTGGGAACTTCGGGGGGCTTGGGGTACTTCTTAGAGCTATGAACGACCATAGGGTGAGTGGTTCACCTTCCCCTGTGATACCCCATGATGGTTGATATTTGCATAGGATGAGTGGTTCTCCTTCTGCTATGGCATATGAGTAGGATGAGTGGCTCACTTTCTCCTGCTAATACATCTTACCCATGCAGTCCAAGACTCATGGGAAGTAACTCTCATCTGGCCAATGAGTTGGGAAATGAGGATAGGAACCATAGTACTACCGATGGATGCATCATGTACTACCATACTCCCTATGCTAGTATGTTTGATATTGATCTGGGATCAATGGAGACTGACTTCGGCTTAGTGGAGAGTGGTATGATACACTCTCGATCATTTCTTGCTCATTATTTCTTCGTGGTTCAACAGAGTAGAGTAGAGCAGAGCAAAGCATAGATGGTACAAAATGATATATGGTTTGGCAGGTGGAGTTCTCCCTAGTTGAGAGGGAGTGTTAAAATTGACAACTAGGGCCAAACTCCACCTTGGACAACTCATATGATGGAGATGATATTTTTATTGGATTCCTCTTTCCTAGAGGTGTAGGATTGATCTGAAGATCATCTCATTCTAACAAGTAGAAATGGAATTATGAATTTATTTCTTCTATGGACAAACTGTCAAGGTCGGCTAGAAGTCTAATGTAGGCTCATGAAGCCCAACAGATGTGTCTCTTCACCCTCAATGTTGTGTATAAATAGAAGAGGCACTTTCCTCATTTGGACACACATCAACTCACACATCTTTCTCTCTCTTCATTTGATTGGGTCGTACAAATCATAGGCAACTGTTCTTCTCCACACATGCGAAGGTTTGACTAGGCATTTCTGTTTTCTGCGTTGACTGAGTTACAACTAGCTTTGACCAGCATTGACCAGGCATTGTTTGACTTCATTTGACTGTGATTTTTGTGGGAGAATCTTTGTTTGGGCAGGTTGCATATTTTGGCATAGATACCAAGATTTTCTGGGCACTTTGACCAGCATTGACTGCAGCCCTTTGACCGCATAATTTGACTGTGCGTTGACCAGGTTTGACCCAGATTTTTCAAGACTATTTTAGGCTGATTTGGACTGTCTTTGGAGGTCGAGTTGATTGGGTTTGATTGAGCTGATTTGGAGGGGACTTTTTGCTAGTTTGACCAGTGTTGACTTTCTGGTTAGGGCATCCTGTTGGTTGCAGTTTGACTGCACTGTTTTACAGTGATTGGGCAAGTAGATTTTGTATATTGTACTCTCTCTCTCTGCTGAACTTTTGAAGAATAATAAGAAGATTTGATCAAAGTGTTTTCCCCACATTGGGGTTTTTCCCTGGTATCCGCTAAATATTGTGTCCTCTTGTCTTGGCTTGTCTTTTGCTTACTATTTATGTTCTATCTGCTTTTACTATCAATGTTAATGTCTGGATTTACTATCAATGTTAATGTGATTGCTAATCTGGAAATTGATATTGGGCTAATAAGAAAAATTGAAGTAAATTTATCTAAAGCATAAAACGTACCATTGTTATCTAAAATTAACATCATGGTAGACATACAATTATGATCAGAGTAAACAGTGTCTGCATGCTGGTTTCTCTGGGAGGCTTGTGTGGGACGTTGGGGTTACAGGGCTTGTCAGTTCAACTACCGTTAGGGATGAGCTAGTCTTTATAGTAGAAGATTGATAAGATCTTCCATTGTACCTCATTTTTACAGAGAATGTTTCACTTCTTAGTGATTCGTTGGTGTTATGGGCCATTTCACTAGCATGGCAATATGATCAATAGGATGAGATCGTGGTTAACTCATGCAAACGAGTATCCTTTCCTACAGGGGTTGGATTGCATCTTCAGGAGTTCACTCTTGAGGTGCACGAGATTGGTTCCCTAGTGGGGCAGCTTCTCAAGGAGTTGATCAGGGTTTTGCATTATCGAGATACTCTACCTATTGGTAGTATGCAAAGGGATTCTAGTGCTTATACCTTGTTAGACAATGATTGGAGCGAGCAATGCTTCCAGTTGATCGGGATGGTTTGGGACCCTGACATTGACAGATTCATTCATGTTGGGGTAGTACAGTGGCACATTTGGGACCTTGTTATTAGTTTTAGTTTGGGCCAGCTTGTGAAGAGGTAGCTTGTGATGACATTGCTTGAGGACAAGCAATTTTGGTTGGGGGGGAGGACTGTAATGTTCCAAATTTTTGTATTACTTTGTGATGTGGTTAGAGGAGATTTCCAGAGCATGTGTTATCTAGGTCATTGGAGCATGATTACACCATTGGTGTGCTCAGAGGGTTTTGGAGGAGTTTTATTGGGTCCCACTGGGATCAGTTGGCATATTTCATCATCAGGATCAATTCCTCACAATTCGATCTTGGTTCCATTGCATTCCAACATTTCCTGTAAAACGAGGTTATTATCAGGCATATTTTAATTATTTACTCTTAAGGTGCTATTTTGGGATGATTTTTTTGGAGGAACACCTTAGTGTGATAGATCGTTGGAATCAAGACGAAAATATCTATAAGGAAGGATGACGAAAAGGCGCTTTGGGAGGCTGGTGTGATCATGGTGGAGAAATAAACATTTTTCGGGGTTAAGTGACTTTAATTAATGAATAAAAAGTTAGTTTATTAAATAAAAGAGGGGGAAAGTGCGTGGTAAATAGAAAGGGCGAAAGTGATTTGGATAAAATGAGAAAATACACTTAGTGACTTTATCAATAAGAAAATAATAATAATGGTGTTTCTTGAAGATCAAAGAAAGTTCTAGCAAATCTTTGAAAGGGGAGAGGAGGTCATTTCTCAAGCATTCTATTTTGGTTATCATTTTTGGAGAATTTATTTGGCTCAAGCGAGTCTGGTGCAAGGGTTTCAAGTAGAACTCTTTAGCTGATTTCGGTGGGCTTGGAGTGCCACCCTAGGTGGCTCAGCTGATTTCGGTGGACTTCGATTGTCATCCTAATTGGCTTTTGGGGAGATTACTTCAGATCTTCCACTTGTGCATGTTAAAATCTGAAAGTTCTATGTAGAAATTTAAAAAATTCTTTGCAGAAACTTGAAAGTTCTTTGTAGAAAACTAAATGTACTTGCAGAAAATTGAATGCATTTTGTAGAAAGTCGAATGTTCTATGTTGTTGCAATTATTTAGAATGCAAATTTCTTCTTCACGACTTTTCAGATCAGCAATTGTAAATAGAACATAAACTTAAGGACCATATGAAGACAACCAAACAACGTCTTCTACAATTTCGACGTCCTAGCAGATTCCTCTGCAACTTCGACCTGCCCAGCAGATTCTTTTGCAACTTCGACCTACCTAGTAGATTCTTTTGCAACTTCGACTTGCCCAGAAGATTCTTCTGCAACTTCGACCTGCCCAGAAGATTCTTCTGCAAAAACCGTAACCCTTACACGTGAGAAAAATACTGGTGTATTCTTGCTTCTTTCTTCTTCCCTTAGGTGGTTTCTCTCTCTTAGAGAATTCGACTTCCAAATAGCTCGTGCTTGATGACCTAACTTCACTTTTGCACCTCGACTTCTACGGCTGTAATAGGAGCCCTAATTTCTTCGCACGTGTGGAGAGTATTAGCCTAGAAGCAATCCCAAAAACTCGACTTCCTTTTTCTCCTTCGTCCTCTCCTTCGCACTTCTTTTCTTCGTTGTGATCAAACTTGAGTGTGTGAAGTGTTTTTTTCCAAGTGAGGTTGAGGTCTCCTTTATATAGGCTTCTCATTGGGTCGAATTGCTCCTTTTAGGCCAACTTGTCCCTCTGTGTAGGCCGACTTGATCTTTTCATTATGACTAGGTTTTGGAGGGTCTTTTGACTCAACTTTGACTCAAATAAGTTATTTTTACAATATGTAACATGCCCAAATGGGTCTTCAATACATGACAATGACATTCTTGACTTGTAGACTCAATGACAAGCCCTAGAAGCTCACAATGGGAGCTTGACCTATAGAATAAATTCCCTTGAGCAGGAAACCCATGCCTCAAGACTCACAATAATAAATTTATTTTTCTCTTTTCATTAAATACATAAAATCATGATTACATATGTCATTATGAAGACGGAACCTAGTTATATATTTCAACACTCCCTCTTAACTAGGGATGTATTCATAATACATACAAGGTACTTGGACATTTTCAACCTGAAGAATTCTCATAAGAAGAGTCAGATTGGTAACCCATCTGTATAGCATCATACCAACCAACATTGTCACATAGCAAGGCCTTGACTAACAACTCTATCTCTCCACAAGATCAGAGCACAATGCTGGCGAGACCAATGACTTATAGACACCATCATCATTGTCTCTCAAGGTACATACCCCACCCGGGTGTTCACAGGGTATGTCCTCCTAGGACTATTCTTATCTTGGATTCCCAGTCCTCAAAGAATATCGGTCCTCTACGACTACTCTTATCTTGGATTCCCAGTCCTCAAAGAATATTAGTCCTCTATGACTACTCTTATCTTGGATGCCCTACCTCATCCTCAAAGAGTATCAGATGCCAGATACTTACCCAATCCTCCATTCTTTCTTCCAAAGTGAAGACAAGAATGATGTGTCTATCTCTCCCTCTCAACTAAGGAGGATATACCCATTCCTATGAAGGAATGTACCCAAGCTCCCTCTTAACTAGGGACTTGCTTCCAACAACTTTCCGCTCTAGGTGGAGATCATGGGACTATCAGCTACTTGTGGGGCTCCTTCTTTTGATGTTATGAAGTTCATCTTTAACATTATGGAGGCTACACCTTTTGGGACTTCTTCGTAGGGCATCGACGATCCATATATATATATATATATATATATATATATATATATATAAGCAAGTCTGAAAAAAGAAAAAAAACACATTGCATCGCATTTGGCCAAACAATATTCGCTGTACGCAATCGCGATGACATAACCCTTGTCCCACCTACTGACATCATTGTATCCGCACCCACCAAACCCTGTTCTGCCACTATCGGCACTTAACACTGTTGCTCTGTTCACATCCACATCCGTTGCTTTGTTTGCCGCCCTGCAACCGAATCCCAAATTCAACTGCCACTACATTCAACTAGCCAACATATTTGTTCACTGTCAAAAATAGGGCCGCAACAACAGTTTACATGCTAAAAAATTGGGTTACCTGTAATCCATTGCATCCCACAGTGGAAGCTGCAATAATCATTCAATTCACAGTGTTGTACGAGTTGTGACGACCTAGTACCATCAAATCTAGCTGTCGTATGAGTTGTTGACAATGCACGTCCATCTATACAATTCGTACCTAATTGCAATCCATGTCTGTGCATGCAACCCAAAAACCGATACTGTACAAATCTGTACATTTGGTCTTCCAACCCTTGATTCTTCACATGTCTTTATGGACAATCACGTCTTTACACAAGTGATTTTTCAAATTTAAGTTTTTGAAACGTATGGTCAAAAGGTTCTCTAGGTATACTATATATAAGGAAATTAAAAAACGTTATAAAGTAATATTCGAGTCCAATTAAAGGGAAGCAAGAAGTATCTCAATTAAAGACATAATTAAAATAAATAAATAATAATACCTATAAGTTTGGGTATAAAGGGTCAATTCCAAAAGGAAGGTCAACATTTTCATAAAGTATTATTATTATAAGATTATAGTTAAAAGAGACAATTATAAAAAGGTGAAAAGGTACTTGAGGGTCTTGTAAAGGAAAAAAAGGAGGGTGATATTATAGAAGACAAATGTATTATTATAAGGATTGAGAGCGCTACTTTTAAACCCTAAGACTCATCTGGAAAAAAAGAAAAAAATGGGGACCAATAATGAAAGATTTCCTAAAACCTTTAGTAAATGTTTTAGTGCACTATTTAAAATCAAAGGATCACTTGTAGGAAGAGATATTCTAATCTCCATCAGTCCTGTTGAAGTTAATAATTATGTTAGTACTAAATGTGCTAACCTAAGAAACCAGATTCGTTGCCCAGTCCCCACGTGTCCCAAATCAGACGAATCAGACATGATTCGGCGGGACACATTTCCTCCGGATCATGTCCCGATTCCAGGACACGTGTCACGAGTTTTTGCCTTCCGCGTGGCTATAAAAGTGTGATTTGGCCCATTCTAACTTCACCAAAGTCATTCTCTCTTGTTGTGGGTTTGCTGTGGGTGTGTGAGAGTGAAGAGCAAAGGATGTGGGAGCATTTTGGAAATGATTCAAGCAACAGGTAAGCGCATTTTCTCTCAATTTTTTTTTGCATTTTTATTACAACATTTTGCATGTGCATTTGTTTTACAAATTTGTGCATTTTTTCTTTACTTTTTTACAGCATTCATGGCTCAATCAAGGGTAGCAGTGAAGGGGCAAAGGAAGGGAAAGAATGTCCCCATTGGAGATGCCCCTCCTCTTCCAATTTCATCAGGGTCTGCAAGTGTTCCCTCTATTGCAAGTGGGGTTGCAACAACAACTTCAAATGTTGAGGGAAGACAACAACCTCAAGATAACAAATATCCCTTGTGGAAATATGTCACAAGAGAGCAAGGGCCAGGAAGCAAGATGAAGGGAGGAGACAATGTTGCTTGAAAATGTAACTATTGCAAAACTCATTTCATGAGCACATATTACCGTGTGAAAGCTCATTTGTTGGCTTTACCAAGTTGTGGAATTGCAACATGTACACAAGTGTCTTTAGCTAAGAGGAAGGAAATGGAAAAAGAGGCCAACATTGGTATGGCAAAGGTGGCTGCAACATCTTAAAAAAACAAGAATGGAGACCCCCTTCCATTCTTGAGGAAAAGCAACAACAAATTTCCATTTAAGAGTTTTGGTGGGGGACAAACAACAAAAAGAAAGGCAATGGCACTTGGTTCAATGGACAAGATTTTTCAGAAAGAGAAACGGGAAGAGCTTGATCTCACCATTGCATTTTTTATTTCAATCAGAACTTCATATCATTTAATGTTGTACGCTCACCTTTATTTATTGAGATGTGCCGAGCTCTAACTCAAAGGGCTCCATCAGGGTATGTGCCTCCTGTATAAAAACCAAATTATTGACGAAGGCAAAGAAAAAGGTGGACAAATGCTTGAACCTATTAAATCAGCATGACCAACATCTGGGGTTAGCATTGTTTCTGATGGATGGACAGATCCAACACGACACCCACTCATCAACTTCATGGTGTCTTCCTTGAATGGTCCAATTTTCTTGAAATCAGTGGATGCACTTGGACAATACAAGGATGCGCAATATATGGGTGAGTTGTTTATTAAAGTTATTGAAGATGTAGGTGTTGATTCTTGTGTGCAAATCATTACAGATAATGCCCCTGTTTCCAAGGCTATTGGCATGATTTTGGAATCTAAATATCCACAAGTATTTTGGACACCTTGCATTGCCCATTTTTTGAATTTAGCACTTAAATCCATTGCTTTTGATGTGCTTTGGATTGGAAGCATTATTGATGATGCACGCCATATCTACAACTTTGTACAAAATCATACAAATTCCCTCACTATCTACAAGGAGTATAGTTGAAGATTGTGGATACACAGTTTGCCTTTTCATTCATCATGTTGAAGAGGTTGAGGGAGGTCAAGACTGCTCTTGGGGCCATGGTTATTTTAGAGTTTTGGTCTTTTTGGAGAAATATAGATCAAGCAACCTCAAAAAGAGTGAAGGACACAGTGTTAGATGATGCTTGGTGGGAGAGGGTAGATCTACTTATTCAAATCATGGACCCTATCATTTCTTTGATTCGATTTGCAGATACAAACCAACCCATCCTAGGAGAGGTTTATGATTGATGGAATTCCATGATTAACTCTGTGAGGAGCATTATTTTACAGAGTGAGTGCCCGGAGTATGAGACATCATCAGAGGCCTTCTTCACCACCATACAAGATATTCTTGTCAGCAGATGGGACAAGAATTGCACACCTTTACATTGTTTGGCTTACTCATTGAACCCAAAATACTACAGCCATGAGTGGTTGAATGGTGGACCTTTCCGCAGATTCCCTCCTCACATGGATGGGAAAATTTCATAAGGGAGGAAAGATGCATTGAGGTGGAATTTTTAGGATAAAGCATCTCTTGATGAGGTGGAGGATGTCTTTGCAAAGTTTTCCACTGACACTGGTCGATTTGCAGGATATGATGTGATGAGAGACAGGGGGGCAAAGAACTTAGAAGCCCTATTCTTGGTGGGCAACTCATGGGGCAACAAGCCCTGCTCTACAACAATTAGCCATGAGGCTCCTTTCTCAGGTGACTTCATCCTCTTGTTGTGAGAGGAATTGGAGCACATATGGGAATTTTGTATGGTGTCAAGAAGAGCAGGCTTGAGCAGTCCAGGGCAGAGACAATGGTGTATGTGCACACCAACCTTCGTCTTATTTATAGACAGAGGGATGAGTGGTTGAAGGGAAAGACAAAGATGTGGGATGTCTTTCCTGATGATATGGGTTTGGACAACAGTGTTGAGTTGGCATTGGCCAACTTGGATCTTAATGAGCCAATGTTAGAGCTTGTCACTTTTGATGATAATGATACTGTAGAGGGTCATCCTCCACACCAACAGATGCAGAGATGACATTGGATATAGAGGAGGAGGATGTAACAAAGGAGAGCAGTGGTGACCATGATGATGAGTACAGTGATGTTGATTTTGATGATGAGGATTGATGACTCATGAGCTACCTACTGCTTTGACGTTTGTAGTTGTTTTGTATTTGATATTTCTATTTGCCATTGGCATTGCTACTACCTATGTAACAAATTTTGATTTTGATGGCTTAATGAGAAAACTACAGTATCTTGTCTTTCTCCGATTGGATCATTGATGAATATGTGTTATCATTTATGTCACAATTGTATTTGTATGCATAATGTTACTTTATACAATGTAAAACTTATATCTAGATGAAGATCAATGTTTGAATCAATGAATTTGTATCATGAATGAGAATTTGTGTAAGAAATATCTAATTTTTAATATAATAATAATAATAATAATAATAATAATAATAATATATATATATATATATATATATATATATATATATATATAACATGTCCTAACGTGTTCAGTTCCTGGGGGTCAACATGTCCGTGTCCGATACTCGAATCCTCGTGTCCTTCGTGTCTTGTGCCCCCATGTCAGGTGACTTAGGTGCTAACCAATTAATTATTCCTAAATCAAATATAATTGAAACAAACAAATTTTGTTGAAACGAGTGACAAACAATACAACATAAGCAATCTACAACTAAGTATTGGGGATTCTACTTTTATCTCGCAATTCACCATGAAAACCTTATTTTTTGACGATAGTGACATTATTTTGGGTTCGCCCTGGATGGAAACTCTGAGATCCTTCATCCGAAATATGAAGAAGTTTTTAACATTTTCCTACAGGAAGAAAAAAATAACACTACAGGACATTACATTGAAATCAAATTCAATAACACCAGAAGACATATAAGATATGTCAAAAGTAATTTTTCAAGAAGGTAAAAAAATGATACAAAATATGCAAAGGGAAGTTGACAAAATCACCACTGACAAAAATAAAGAAGTTTCTCGGCTTAAGGACCATAGTGAAAAATTACTAATGCAAATTAAAAAGCTTAAGAAGGACAATAAGTCATTTGAAAACAAGGTACAACACCTTATTGAGAAGAAAGCATAGAAATCTTCAAATGTAGAAGTTCAAGTTGAAGAGAAAGGAATGAATATGGATCCAATGGATATCACAACTCAACAAGAGGAAGACAAATCAATTGAAGAAAAACACACTCGGATGTTGCAGTTTAGATGATGAAAATTCCAAGTGAAGATTCTGTAACCAACTCAACAACATCAAAACTTGAAGTAAATCAGAATATTGCCACACACATGATAAGGGAAAGACAAACCAAAAGAACTCCTTATCTACATCCGAATCACAAGAACAAACATCTCAATCAATCTACGAATTTGTATCACTCAAGACATAAACAACAAACTTATGTTCCAAAGAATACTAAAGTTTGCACAATCCAGTCCTCTTATAACAATTCATCACAAATTTCCAGCAACCGCAAGATTCCATAGAAGATTGATTTAGGATGGTTAGATCCCTTCTCAGTTCGACTATTTTGTTTATCACTTAGAGGATCTTATCATCTTGTATCAACGAAGATGACAGATCGAAGAATTCCAAAAGATGCAAATAGATTACAAAGACAAAGAACAAATGATATGCCTTATCAGCGATAAGCTTTGAGGACAAAAATTTCTGAAGAGGAAGGCAATGTTATGAATAATATATATATATAAAATAATACAAATAATATAACTAGTAATAGTCATAAATAATGATTAATTAACTAGTGATTAGTATTGAAAAGGCATGTCTCTAAGGACATGACCAATCGTTAAAGGGTACCTTCCTAGGTATATAAGAGGGCCTCATTTGTAACATTCACATCACATTTCATATCAATTCTTTTATACACATTCAATATATATGTTTCTTATCCTCAATGAATGTCTTCATGTACCAAGTGTTCTGAAGATTATTGCAAAGTACGAACTTTGTTCGTAACACTTTCCATGTGGCCAAATCATGTTGGTGTCATCAACACATATTTTCCACACATTTGTCTTGAGCAGAAATGTATTAGTGACGATTCTTTAGAAATTCTCTATGTATAAGTTTGCAACAATGGGGGGCAATGGAGATCCCATGACAATTCCCTTTGTTCGTGTATGGTTTCTTAGAAACTGAAGCATGTTGACATTAAACATATTTTCACCAAAAGAATGGTTTCTTGGTCAGTTATGTTTTAACAATACCAATAGCTTCATCTTTAGGTACCTTTTAAAAAGAAACATGACATCAAACCTTACCAACATATCTTTTTATCCATCCCTTGATAGGATATTGCTGAAATCCAAAGGGCTTGCTTGAAAAGACAGTGATTTTGAAGTGCTTGCCCAGGTGACCACATGCTTAATTTCTCAACCATTATATGCACAGGGGATGGTCCTTCAATCACCTTGTATTTCAGAATCTCATGGTTTTATTACTTTTGGAACTTAACCTAATGATTCATGAAGAAATATATTGCATTAGTTAGGACATTTGTCTATGTATGTTGAAATTGTATGGAATAATGAGCATTTCATTTAATTTATTTGTGAACTTGGCCTAGACGGAATGCATTCTGTTCATAGTTCATTAAAGAGGAATAGTAGAGCTTGGACGTGATGGTCATCAGTACAGACTATTCTCATCAGGGGTAGATTTGAGGAGCAAATTAAAATATGTTATTTTTGTAAAATAATGCTAGATGTAAACTTAGAAGTCTTATAGGTTGGCTTTGGGCATGTGAAGATACATTTGGCATGTTTACTTTCGAGATCTCTGAAATGATTTAATTTGGCACATATACTTTGTGAAATGATTTAATTTGGCATGCTTGCTTTCTGAAGCATTGTCAATGCTTTGTTATTATCAGATGTGTTCTTCTAGCCAGGCAACAACTCAAATGTCACAGACAATACAAATGCATTGTGTGCTAGTTGCAGCATCCAATCCTTATCCTCTTCTAACATCAGTTCCTCGACCACCTGGTCATAGTATAACAACGCAGATTTCAAATGCTGAAACACAGCAGTGGCTTGCTGATGCAGAGACAGTTGCCAAGGCATTTGCTCAGGTATCTTGATGGCATAAGCTTTTTTGGGTTTCTAAACACATTTTGGTGGTACACTAGCATTATGCTTTTGCAATTTGTGAAAGCTCATTAATTATGCTAATCCTTGTGTGCGCCATCGTTGTTGAATTTTGATTTCAGTGCCTTGTTTCTCTCTCAGTCATTGCCCCGAAACAGCTTCCAACACTTAGATCGATATATAATGCGGTAAGACCTTACAAGATCAGAGTTTCTTTTTTGGTTGCCTTTAAATGATATTGCTCATCTATAATTTGCTATTAATATTGTATAGCATCTATATGTTTTGAATGTTTGCATTCAGGGGAATTTATTTGCCAATGGCAACCCATTGAAAATAAAATGTAATGCCTTTTCTAGGAACTTGTCATTTATGCAATAGCTTAACTGTAGAGACGTGCTAACATCTGGCAGTGGCAACTAATGTTGCATGATGATGCATTACTTCATTTTGGTTTTCCTGCCATTTTATCTTCTTCTTCATGGTACTGCTGTTCAAGTTTGATAACTCAATGATTGTGGATGGAATCTCTTAATCTACAAAAGGTATTGCAACTCTACTAAAGATTAGAACATGAATATTTGGTAAGTTAGCATAGCATCTAGTTTACAATGCTACCTAGGGGGAGCACTTCTCACACTTTATGTAGGTGCTAGAGACTTTGAAGAAGAACCAACTACGAGCAAATCTCAAGAAATGTGAGTTTACACAACAATTATTGGTGTATTTAAATTTTAGACTATGTGATTGTTGGAGGGGAGCTAAGGATAGATCCTACAAAGATGGAGGCCATCATGAAGTGGCTGGTGTCTACAAATAATTCTGAGGTCTGGAGTTTCATTGGGGCAACATAGTACTTGAGGAAATTCATAGTTTCGTTTTCACCAGAGGTTGCACCACTCCATAATATAACAATAAGTGGCAAGTGTTTCTAGTGGGGGAAGGGTCAATGGAAGGCCTTTGAAGAATTAGAAAAGAAAAGCAGGCCAAGCATCAGTTCTTGCATTAGCAAACTTGTAGCGACCCTTTGAATTGGAGATGGATGCGAGTGGGTATGCTATGGGAGCAGTCTTGATGTAGAAAGGAAGGCTTGTATGCTACCATTTTGAAATATTCCATAGGGCAGTTTTCAACTACCCTACCTGCGACAAGGAGCTCTATGATTTGGTGCAAGCTGTCAAGAAGTGGAAACACTATTTGATGGGTAAGGAAACCATCATCCCACTCAGATCACCAGTGACTACAGTAACTACAGGCCCCGGGTAATTTTTAATATACTAGACACTACAGGTGGATAAGATTCTTACAACAATGTTATTCAATGATCAATTATAAGAAGGGAAACATAAACAAGTTGGTTGACATGCTATCAAGGCCACCAACTGTTAGATTTCCCTGAACCCAACAATTGGTATTTAATTACGAGCAGTAACTTATTGAATAAACACACGATTAGGTTCTTAATAAAAATATTTAGTGGAAGCAATTAATGATCTGAATCACAATAATACACAGAAATTACTACCCAACAAATTAGCTCATCATTAATAAAAACTCAGAACCTACTTGGGCTCTCGCCCTAGGAGAATGGCCCTACTGAGAAAATACATATAGAAAAATCTGGATCTGATCCAACCAATCTACCTTAGATAGGTGCTCGATCTCTTTTGCATATCTAGATCTCCAACCTCTCTCCACTCCCTCAAACCTAGCACACCGCTCACTAAGATGTCGCTCGCAATCTTGTGCTGTTGTTGTGTGTCTATCTCCTCTCCTCAACCTTGCTTTTATAACTTTACATTGAGCCAAAACCCTAATATTAAAGTGATTGACAATTGAAAATAGATCTCACCTCAGTTGAGATTAATGGCTAAGATTAAAACCTACTCACGAAAGTAAATTACTTTACTTTTCTAAAGTTTTATTAGCTCAATAAGCCAACATATTAATATGTTCTTTTTCCTAAGTTAAACTTAGGCTAAGGTACATTAGCAACTTGCTCAAACTAGAGCAATTGTTCTAAGGAGATGTGGGTGACTTTTGCTCACCTAGACACAAGGCTTGTGCAAAAGTCCCTGCTCGAGCTACACCTCTTAGTGAGGGAGGTACTTCTTCAAAAAATTCCTCCACCTGGATTTGTCTCCAATCCCACCACGTTATCTGCTGCTGTAGTTTCTCCCTCTTAATTGGAACTCTTTCCTGCGACTTGCTTTGGAATTTGATCCGAAGACTTGTTTCTTCTAGTCATGCTCCTAGGAGGCTACTCTTGAGCATCCATCAATGTTAGCTCTTACCAACTAGGTCTGATAGATCTAGAAGAGGCCTCTTGCACATCTTGTAGATTAGAAGTTTGAGTCCCTGGTCTCAACTCAGTGTTCAGAGCCTCCTGTTCAATCTTTGTCACTAACATCAATCCTTGATTTTGAGAACCCTTTGGATTTGCTTATAGGTTGACCTTGCAAGTTGTACAACTTACCCTTCCCGACGCCAATCCTAACTGTTGTGTCCTGGGTAGCTCCCTCCGAACGTATGAATATTTGTCCCTTCTAGAACTCAACATCATATCCTTTGTCCTCTAGAGCTGAGACTAAGAGAAATTTCATCTTCAACTCTAGGACATATATCACTTTTGCCACCTTTAGAGATCCTATTGATTCTAGTTGGCATAACACTGTTCCAACCCCTTTCACTACATGTATGGTATGTTGAAGAAAATGTAACTAGGTTCGGTTTTCATTATGACTTGTAATTCTAATATTATGTAAAAGAAGAAACAAATTATTATTATTCCTTGAATCATGGGTTTCATGAGCAAGATGTGTTTACCATAGGTCAAAGACTTCTTCTTGATGTCTTTAGGATTTTATGTCTTAACATAAGTATTATAGAAGTCATGTTGTAAAAGATCTACGCTCCAATAACGAGTGTCACTATCCCCTTGCAAGTTGGCTAAATAAAGACAGTGATCTCCTTGTATGATACGTCGGCCTAGCTTAAGGCTCTCATGTCGGCCTAATATACCAACGTTGACCTCTATATATAAGAAGTGACGTTGCATTACACCAAGAAGACTTCGGATCATCTCTGAACAAGACAACGAAGAAGTAGTAACACAATACACAGTGAACAAAAGTGACACATATCTCAGGAAGTCTCAGTGAACTCTGTCTCTTATATATATATATATCGTAAAATCTCTCGGTGAAGTCTGGATACACATCGTATAGCCCTCGGTGAAGCTTGTATATACACCTATCATCTCTCGGTGGAAGTTTGTCCCAACATCATCAGTATAGCGAAGAATATAACGCACTGTCTCAAGACTGTGTCATAACTTATTCATAGTAAAGCGAAGAACTGTGGCAGCGGAAGAATAGAAGCCGAGGACTGTGTCAAGACAACGAAGGTATAAGGAGACCAAAATCTGAAGGAGTACAGTGAGATAAAGACAATAGACTGTGGATTGAAGGCTGAATAGTGCAGGGGATAGTGACAAGCATCTTGGAGGTAATCTTGAGTCAAATTTTGTCAAGGGTCTTTGTATTCATCAACTAAATATCTCTAAGAAGAGATTGAAGGGTTTTCCTCTCAAGAGGAGAGGTTTTGCCCTGGCTTGGAGCCAATATCTTGTGTACTTGCATTTTTGTTGATCTTCCAGTTTTGATAACAATTTGATGATTGAAGAACACACTAACATAAAGAAGTTAATTTAAGAAGACAACTCAAACATTTATCAATAGTCAATGAAGAATCATTAACATATGGATTGCCCTAGATTCTTCAACATGGTATCATAGCTATGGATCATACAGGGCATAAAGGAGATAAACTATATCATGAAGAGGCTTGTAAAGAAGTGTTCATCTTTAGCTAGCCTAATCAAGCAAAACTTCAAGACAATGTGGAATAAATTCTTCTCATCCCAAGATCTCAAAGATTCAAGGAATGAAGGACTGTTCTCAGCTCTCTCCGGAACATTTCAAGATGAAAACATATGGGTAATAGACAATGGAGCATCCAGGCATATGACTGGATATTACAAGCAACTCAAGACCATGTCCAAAGGAAAATCCTCATACTCGGTGGAGTTTGGTGACAACAAGAGCTATCCCGTCAAAGGAATTGGATCAACATCAATTGAGTTGGAAGGTGGCGGTAATATTCATCTCAACAACATCTTATATGTTGCAGGTTTGTACAAAAATCTTATTTCAGTTTCATCTCTAGAAGAAAAAGGAGATAGAGTTGCTTTTATAGATGGTAAAGTAGTGGTTTGGGCTAAAGAATCAAGCATTGGAAAAGCTAGAGTCATTGGAGTTAGAGAAGGCAGACTATACAAACTCTCATCTCCTCAAAATCAAGCACTTGTCCACATCGAGATAAGCCCATGTGAATTATAGCATAGAAGATTGGGCCATCTCCATTACAAAATTCTTCCAACTCTAAATTCCATTGTAAATGGGATTCCAAATCTTAAAGAAGAACATGAAGGAATCTGCAAAGGCTGTGCCATGGGAAAGATTGCGAAGAAACCATTTGCAAATAGTACATCTAGAGCTCAAGAGATTCTAGATCTCATTCACTCTGATGTATGTCGATCCATGTCCAAATCTCTTTGAGGTCATCTATACTATGTTACATTCATCAATGATCATTCAAGAAAAACTTGGATTTATCTACTTAAAACCAAGGATGAAGTATTCACAAAATTTCAAGAATTCAAGACGGAGGTAGAAAATCTTACAGAAAGAAAGATAAAGATCCTAAGATCAGATAATGGAGGTGAATATACTTCCAAATAATTCATTGCTTTTTGTAAGGAGGCTGGGATTAAGAGGGAGCTTATTGTTCCTTACAATCCTGAACAAAATGGAGTAGCTGAACGAAAGAATAGAGCTATAGAGGAAAGTGTCAAGGCTATGCTCCATGATCAAGATCTACCAAAATTCTTGTGGGGAGAAGCAACAAAAACTTCAGTGTATATCCAAAATAGAAGTAAAACAGGTCACTTGGCAATTACCAATGTAACTCTAGAAGAAGTCTTCATTGGGAAGAAGCCTAATATTGACCATCTCCGGATATTTGGGTGTCCAGTTTATATCCACGTTCCCAAGGACAAAAGGAAGAAGCTAGATCTTGCAAGTAAGAAGGGAATCTTTGTTGGATAAAACAACTCTTCCAAAGCCTACAGAATCTACATAAAGGAAGGACATCAAATAGAAGTAAGAAAAGATGTAATCTTTGATGAAAGCATTGCCTTCAAGAAATCCAAGGATCTCCCATCTGATTCTGATGAGGAGGATCTTCCTATTTTTGAGGAAGAAGCTACTAATGAAGGAGAAGTCTCTCATCATGAAGAAGAAGGTCCCAATGAACCAATCACTCTCCCTGAAGGAAGGAAAAGACCTAACTGGTTAACAACCACTCTTCAAGAAGCAGAAGGTCACACGACAAATCGAACTTTCAGGGAAAGCAAGAAACCAAAAAGGTACTCAGGATATGCAGCATACATATCAAAGCTCATTGAAGAAGAACCTTCTACCTTTGAAGAAGCAACCAAACATCAAGAATGGAAAGATGCAATGAATGAGGAATACCAATCTATCATGAAGAATGGAGTTTGGGAAATTGTCCCAAGACCAGATAACAAATCAGTGGTAACCTCTAAATGGTTATATAAAATCAAGCACGCTGCAGATGGAAGCATTGACAAACTCAAGGCAAGATTCGTGGCTCGAGGCTTCTCTCAGGAAGAAGGCATTGATTATGAAGAAACCTTTGCTCCCACAACAAGGTACACCATGATCCGATCTTTGATATCTCTGGTAGCATCCATGGGATGGAAGGTACATCAAATGGATGTCAAAACAACATTTCTGAATGGTACCATAGATGAAGAAGTCTACATAGAACAACCATTGGGGTATGAATTAAAGGATAAAAAGAATCATGTTTGCAGATTAAAGAAGGCACTCTATGGCCTCAAGCAAGCTCCTAGGGCATGGTATGCCAGAATGGATGCATACTTGCAAAGATTGGGTTTCAGAAAAAGCACGATAGATCGAAACCTTTACATCAGAATAGAAAATGATGAACCTGTCATAATTCTCCTATATGTAGATGATCTTGTAATAACCAAAATCGAAGAGAGAATTCAGGAATGTAAGAAATTGCTGGTAGATGAATTTGATATGAAGGATTTAGGACTCATGCACTACTATTCGAGTCTAGAAGTATGGCAAGAACCGAATGAAATTTACCGAGGACAAAGGAAGTATGTGATCGAACTACTAAAGAAATTTGATATGATGGAATGCAAACCCATCACTACTCCGATGATCACAAACTTGAAAATGCTGAGAAACTTTGAATCCAGTCTAGTAAATCCTACTAAGTATAGACAACTAATAGGCTCTCTGATGTATCTAGTAAATACTCGGCCAGGCATATGTTTTGCAGTAAACATTCTTAGTCAATTTCAAATAGAGTCGAAACATGATCATTGGATAGCTGCAAAACACATACTGAGATATCTGCAAGGAACCATCCATTATTTCCTAAAGTTTGAAAAGGGAAGAAGCATCAATCTAGAAGGATTCACTGATTCCGACTGGGGTGGCAGCGAGAAGGATGGAAGAACCACTACAGGAGGATGTTTTAGCTTAGGATCCTCTATGGTCTCTTGGTTGAGCAAAAAGCAAGAGACAGGGGCCTTAAGTAGCGTTGAAGCCGAGTACGTTGCAACCTATGAAGTAAGCAAGGAAGCGGTTTGATTAAGAAATATGTTATCTGATTTGTTTGCAGGACTGCTGGACCCTACCGTAATACATTGTGATAATACCAGCTGTATAAGACTATCTGAGGACCTGATATTTCATGGGAAAACAAAGCACACAAACAACAAATACCACTACATTCGAAAATTGGTACAAGTTGGTGTGTTGACGCTGGAGTATATCCCCACCGATGATCAAACTGCTGACATTCTGACGAAATCTCTTCCCAAGAAGAAGCTTATGTATTTTAGAAATAAGCTTTGATTGGTTGACATATCTTCCCTAGCTGAGAGGGGGAGATAGACACATCATTCTTGTCCTCATTTTTGAAGAAAGAATGGAGGATTGAATAATCATCTGGCATCCGATACTCTTTGAGGATGTGTAGGGCATCTAAGATAAGAGTAGGCAAGAGGACCGATATTCTTTGAGGGCTGGGGATCCAAGATAAGAATAATCCTAGAAGGTCATACTCAGTGAACACTCGCGTGGGTATGTACCTTGAGAGACAATGATGAAGGTGTCTACCATTATTGGTCTCGCCAACATTGTGCTCTGATCTATTAATAGATAGAGCTGTTAGTCAAGGCCTTGCTATGTGACAATGTTGGTTATAATGATGCTATACAGATGGATTACTAGTCCGACTCTTTTTATGAGATCTCTTTAGTGTTGAATAGCCTTGTACCATTTAATGAATACCTCCCTAGTTAAGAGGGAGTGTTGAAGAAAATGTAACTAGGTTCGGTTCTCATTATGACTTGTAATTGTAATATTATGTAAAAGAAGAAACAAACTATTGTTATTCCTTGCATCATGGGTTTCATGAGCAAGATGTGTTTACCATAGGTCAAAGACGACTTCTTGATGTCATTAGGATTTTATGTCTTAACATAAGTATTATAGAAGTCATGTTGTCAAAGATCTACGCTCCAATAATGAATGTCACTATCCCCTTGCAAGTCGGCTAAATAAAGATAGTGATCTCCTTGTATGATACGCCGACCTAGCTTAAGGCTCTCATGTCGGCCTAATATACCAATGTTGACCTCTATATATAAGAAGTGACGTTGCATTAAACTAAGAAGACTTCAGATCACCTTTGAACAAGACAAAGAAGAAGTAGTAACACAATGCACAGTGAACAAAAGTGACACATATCTTAGGAAGTCTCGGTGAAGTCTGTCTCTTATAAATATATCGGAAAATCTTTCGGTGACGTCTGGATACACATCGTATAGCTCTCGGTGAAGTAACTTATTCATATTAAAGCGAAGAACTATGGCAACTGAGGAAGAGAAGCCGAGGACTGTGACAAGACAACAAAGGTATAAGGAGACTGAAATCGGAAGGAGTATAGTGACATAAAGTCCACTGTGGATTGAAGGCCGAATAGTGCAGGGGATAGTGACAAGCATCTTGGAGGTAATCTTGAGTCAAATTTTGTCAAGGGTCTTGGTATTCATCAACTAAATATCTATAAGAAGAGATTGAAGGGTTTTCCTATCAAGAGGAGAGGTTTTGCCTTGGCTTGGAGCCAATGTCTTGTGTACTTGCATTTTTGTTGATCTTCCAGTTTTGATAACAGTTTGATGATTGAAGAACACACTAACATAAAGAAGTTAATTTAAGAAGACAACTCAAACAGTTATCAATAGTCAGTGAAGAATCATTGACATATGGATTTCCCTAGATTCTTCAACATGGTACTCATACCAGATTTCACCTGCATGCCTGAATCCGTCTTTGAAACATTAATGAACACTTCCCTCATTCCCGTCATATTGTGAGATGCTCTACTATCTATGGACCATGCATCATTGTCCACAAACCAAGCAATTCTAACACTATTGCCAAAAAGACAAGTAACCACTAATGAGAACTCCTCAAATTTGGTGCAAAATCTTCAATCTCAGCTGATGCTACAACTTGTGCTTTCCCTTTGTCTTTCTTTTTGTTTGGACACTGGCTCAAGGTATTGGCTTGTGATATGCAAAACACTTTGCTCATGTCCTTCTTCTTCCCATCTTGAGAGGATCCTCCCTCTTCTTTGTTTAGTTTGGAAGCTCCCTTTCCCTTTCTTAAATGACTTGAAAGAGCAATGTTCTCCTCATCCCTTTCACCTTTTACCTGGTTACCATGAAGACCCTCCTCGTGAGTCTCCTCCTGGGTGAAGTCATCCCGTAACCATGTCTCTTTTAACGAAGGTACCCCACTGTTCTGTGAACCCGTTCAGAGTTGTTCTTACTAGTTTTGAGTCAGACACTTTCTCCCCGTCTATAACAAGCTCATCTCGTACTTAAGATATTTTGGTGACATACGAAGAAACTGTTTCATTCTTGAACATCTTTGTGCCATTGAGTTTCTTAATGCCATTTTCCAATTTTGGTTGTTGCTTTGGTGTAATTTGGTCAATGCCTCCCACATTTCTCTGACTATTTTATTCTAGATATATGAGGAATAATGTTATCCTTCACTTCATCTAGGATAATTCTCCTGGCTTTCATGTCCTAGTTATTATGGGAAGCCAAAAGTGTTGCATTAGTAGGAGGGATTTGAGTTTGTGATGCAAACTCCCAAATCTTCTTCTCCTCTAACACCAATGCAATCCTCTCCTTCTAGATGTTGTAGTTGGATAACCCATCCAAGCGATCTTCGAACCTGAGATTGGTTTTCATCCTTTTCCAACAGATTAAGCCTTGCAAAAAACAATTTGATGAAGAAGAAAACTACGTTCCTCCTCATGCTGTGCTGTCCCTGTCAACTTGTAACTATTTTGGCTTCGACTTCCTCCTGGTTGGTTGCGGCCTCCATCTTGTTAGTTTTAGTAGCTCAAACAAGTGTTTTAATTGTTAATTTTTCTTAGGGCTATATTGTTCTTTGCTTCGATAATTGCATTTCTTCATTAACACATTACATTCACCCCATTACATCATAACATTATTCAGATTTACATCATTATTCAACAACATATGCAACTATATAGAAAGAACAATATCATCATCATCAATGCAGCGGAACATAAAGGAATAATAGAAGAAAAGCATTCACACATAGAGACACCAGGATTGGTTGGAGACCAGAGCAAAACCCATTATGGGGAAAACCCTTTCAAATTCTTTTTCTTATTAGATTGTCATCAAATGATTCAACAAAAGAGAGTACAATGATCCATATCTTCATCTATGCAACTAACCAACAAAAACAACTACAACATCCATAAATGAACCCAACTAATATTATACTAAAAAATATGATTTTGAAGTCTGTAATGAATTGTCATTGTTTGTAGTCAACTGCCGAACCCTGCGGTCACTGAGCGAAATCTTCAGACAACTGAGATTTCATCTTTTAGGTCCCGGTCGCACGAAGGAGGTGTCATTCGAGCGACTATAGCTTCCTAGTCGCTCCCGTAGGCTTTGTTACCCACCATTTTGTGGGTGATATCCCTAGGAGATTTTTTTTTCTTCTCCAAGATGGTCCTCAACTGAAAACCAACATCCCCTTGCAGCCACTAACTAGCTCGTTGCGCCATTTCTCTACCACCTAAGCCAAGCATGTGGTGCCGCACCCATCTGTCATGATCGTATGTTTGAAGGTGGGCCTCCCGAACATAAAGGTATGCCTTGTGATTTGGTAATTGAGTATTGTAGTTTGCTTATCATGGATACTTCTAGGCATGGATTAGTGGGGGGATTCGGCAAAAAGAATGGGTTGGATATGTACTCTTGTCCTTGACACCTCTTTTGGATATGAACCTTGGACCCTAGTCCCATGGGATCTCTTTTACTGACCTTAGGGCTTTATGGATGGTACTACATGGGAAACTCCGATTTTAGTTGGGTGGTCCCACTCCCTCATCCCCATATATCACTCCCATTCCACTCATTATAACCCCATTCATCATTTCTCTCACCTAGGTCCACGTTCCTCCACTGGTTCCACATAGGGTTAGCTTTCCCCTTCCCCTTGCCCACACCTTGGGTCGGGCCTAGAATGATGCCCTGGAGGTTGATGCAACTGAAAAGAAAAGTAAAAGCATAATTGGCCACATTCAACAGGAAGATGTACCACAAAATGCAAAAGATGGATGGGACAAACACATTTAGCACGTGGGAAAAAGCTAATGCATGAGATCTACCCCATCGTCATGGCCATCACCCTGGTTCCTATAGGCCCTAGATGAGCCTTCTTTATCTTGCAGGAACCCATGATTATCCCAAACCCTAGTAGGCAATGAACTGCCCTACCTTAAAGCATGTATCCACTGCTATATCTTATACATCACGCTCTTATCCCTTGAGCCCCGAGCAATTAATTAAAGAAAAATCATAAAAGGAAAAAGGCATATAAAGAAGGGTGGAAAATTCAAGGCCGGGGCACCTAATGTGTTGAAAATAGTGTAACTAGGTTCGGTCTTCATTATGTCAAGTTTTTGCATTAATGTATTTTTGTATTAAAAGAATTATTTTTGCTCTAATTAAGAGCTCAAGACAAATCATGTAAAAATGAAGACAATCATGTATTATTTATGTAAATGAAATGAATGTAAGTCCTTCTAGATCATCAAAGAAATACTCAAATGTGTACCCACAGATTTACTCAAGAAAACCGCTCAAAGGAAGACTATGGAAGCCTTCTAGATTCACGTCGGCCAAACTAATTAATCAAAGTGACATGTCGGCCTAATCTAGGCTCACGTCGGCTCAATGGATGAGAGGGAAAGCCTATATATAGGCTATGTTTGGCTCCTCCTAAAATGCAATTCATTCCATCTCTCTCACGAAGAAGAGCAACAACATTAAGGTCGAAGAAAGGAAGGGTAGCCGCAGCAAGTGAGGAAGTCTGTCCCCTCATGCGAAGTCACCAACGAGCCTGCTCCTCCTCACGACATTCAGATCTGGGTTAGGGTCTTGCATTACTTAACTGTATGGTTGGTTTGAAGGGCTGTTATAGCCGCAAATACAAGAAGGAGATTGCTGTTGAAAGGTGCGAGGGTATCGTAGGGCTAGGAGAGCCCTAACTCCATTTTCGCATATACATTCGTTCTGAAATCAAAGGCTTCTACCCTCGCTGTGTTGGACAGTCAACATTGTTACCTTTTGAAGTCTTGTAGACAAGCCCTAATCATCACTCTAGCAACGTATGAGGCATCTACATGTAATGCGAGGATAGATCGAGGCTGGAAGAGCCTATTCGAATTGTTTGGTGCAGACTGTCATGCTCATTCATTGCAGAATTGTACAGTATGATTGGGTACACATTTTGAGGTATTGTCATTTGATGTTGAAGGCATTTCTGAGTCAATGTTTGGGTCATGTAACTTCTCAATAAAGATTCTATAAGAAAGAGTTCAAAGGGTTTTTCCTCTCAGATTTTGGAGAGGTTTTTGCCCTGGCATGGTGCCAATATCTTGTGTACTTGTGCATGATTGATTTTCTTGTTTTGATAGCTGGTTGATGATAACACTACATGTTAATAATATCAATCAAATCTGAAGAAAATAATATATCAAGCAGTTATCATAGTAAAGAGAAATAGAACAATTGTATTGCCCTTAATTTCTCAACATCATGTACCACGATTGCTCCCTCCTATACATTATATACCCAAGTGTGGGCTTCCCTATTATTAGTTACCCTTCTACCCCAGCATTGGCCCAGGGCTGCCCCTTTAATTCCCTACTCCATTCATCTCTTTATCACATGCCACCACCCTTTAAAGGATGTACCTTGGACACACTATCCCCTTTAAAAGTAGAAACCACCTAATAGGTGTTGAAGAAAGTGTAACTAGGTTTGGTCTTCATAAATGTAATTTTGATATTTGTACTTGTAAAAGAAAAGAATTATTATTTTGTCATTATCAAGAATGGGTTTCTTGCCCATTTGATAGGTCAAGCACATGTTTAAGTGCTTCTAGGAAAGTCAAAGAGTCAATGTAATTTTTGAAGACCCATGTGGGCATGTTACACTATGTAACCTATGTAATTATGTCAAAGATATGTGTCAAAGGTGATCCTCCAAAGCACAAGGACAAGTCTCCTCTTCAAGTCGGCTCAAAGAATGAATTTTGGTGCACTTGAAGTCAAGTCGGCCCAAATAGGAGGGACAATCTCCTATATATAGGGCAGTGCGACCTCACAAAAGCATCACTACTCATCTTTGAAATCAAGGACCAAGGAAGGATTAAAAAGAGTTGCGAAAAAGGAGCATTGAAGTGATTCTAGGGCAGCGAAGAAGAGAAAAGAGAAACCGAATTTGGGAGGACTGTTTTCGGGCCTAATTCTGTCACACGTACGAAGAAAGGAGGGAAGTTCTGTAGTCACATCATATCCACAAGGGCAACAACATAATAGAGTTCAATTGGGCTAAGAAGTGACTCCAAATAAGCTTCCATCTCAAGTGAAGGAGATCCCACATCTAGCGAAGGAAGGGAGCAAGTAAAAAGGGCTATCTCAAGCCCTAGATCAGCCACACATGCGAAGAAATCAGATCTGCACTAAGGTTAAGAGGATCAGCCTCTAAGCTCAGAGATACACCAGAAGAAAAGGCTCATTATCTTGTTGAAATATCAAGAAGAAGAAAGAATGCCAAGCGAAGGAAAGAAAGGCACCAAAGAGGTCTCTAAGGAGACCTAGGTTTTCTGCAGTTGCCGGAAAAAGGGCTATTAGTTGTCGGAAGAAGTGCGAAGGAAGAAATCAAGGTGAAAAGCAGAGGAAGGCATTGATTGAAGGACAAAAGGAAGAGAGATTGTGTCTTGTGCTTGGAGGATCTACTGGTCAACGGTCTAGGGTTTTGCATTTGTCAATTGAAGCTTCAATAAGAGAACTTTGCAAAAGGGTTTTCCTCTCTAAAAGAGAGAGGTTTTGCCCTGGCAGAGAGCCAACATCTTGTGTTCTTGTCTCTTTTGTTTTGGTAACTGTTTGATGACGTAAGAACAACACACACTAATAATAATAAGAGAAGGTTGTGCTAATAAGAAAAGTAAAAACTACTTCACATTTTGTTATCATCATTAGAAGAATCTCACTATAACTCCGATGCCCTAGATTCTTCGACAATAAGATACTTGGTTAGCCCTATGTCACATGGTTTGCCAAATTTGAACCTTGAGGTTCGAAATTCGGCGAACCCAGAAAAAAAAATTCAAATTCATTCAGGTTCGGCGAACTTGATAGATCGAACCTCAACAAATTCGAACTTGCAGGCGAACCTAAAGATGAACTTGAAGCCAAATTTTGTAATTTTAAAAAATTATTTTTGGGGTTCGAGGTTAAAGTTCGGGCGGTTTTTGATAGTTGTTTTAAGGTTTATGAGAAGAACCATAGGCAACACATGGTTTTCTCTTGTTCCGCTTCCCGCTAATTAGTTTTCCGCGCTGTCCACTAGTTTGGCTTTATTTACCATGGCTGTCGATAGATTTTCACAAGCCAACTTCAGTCTGAGTGTACTCGCTCTATTGTGCTCAGTGTTGTTGCGGTGTGTTGTATTCTATACGATTTCTTGAATTCAATTTCTAGACGCTGCTTGTCTCCGCCGCTCGGAGCGTGAAGTGAATCATGGTCGTGATTTGTGGCTTGTGATTTCTCCATGATTTTGCAATATAGTTCTATTGTAATTTGTATGTTTAAATTTTAATTATGTGATTTTTTCCGAGATTATAAGTATTTGACATTATACATATTCTTTTCTTTTAAATTTTGGAGATTGAAAATTATGCCATTCCTTTTTGTATTTGCAAATTACTATGGTGTATGTTTACATTTTGATTTAACTAATGTCATTGATAATTAGATGCTATCACGATTAAGTTATTCATGTATGTTTACAAATAAGAATTCTTACTCATATAGCTTTATTGATTGATTTTGATTTTTGATTTTTATTATTTTATGTCATATGTATGTTGAAAAATATGTATAGTCGAATTTAATGTCGAACCTCATCAGAAAATTCGAATTTGAATCGAACTTAAACATTGCCGAACTCGAATTCGAATCCGAACTGTGTGACATAGGGTTAACCCCATTTGGAGCTTAGAGATATTAGCACATGCCAAAGTCCACTATGGAAGGGCATGCCATTATGAAGTACCCACCCGTTGTCCATGGTTTGTAAGCTCTTTTACTCGATTTCCTTTGATGACTTTTTGTGTTGAAAGGCTAGAGGATGCATTGGATCTTATGCAGGATTGCAGATGGTCTCCATTTTGGGTTGGGTCTCCCTATACGGGGTCCTAACCCTCTAGAGGGCTACATTGGCACATGTAGAGTGTGTTTTGAGAGCCATGGGCCTCCACAGCAGTACACATCACTCCATGGATCCCCAGAGTTGTTCAGAGATTGCTTGAGATTCACCTATTAGACGAGGAAGATGCACCTGGTTCACCATGCCTAACCGTCACCATAGTTGTACCATGCACTTGCTGCATCTCTTATGCGAAGTTGTGGAAGTTTTGTTTCTGGATAGTGAATGCTTGATGTATGAACCATGTATAAGGAATGAATGTTCCTAGGGATGTTCCATTACTGGAATTCATCTTGATAAGCCATTTATCTTGCAAAAAAAGTATAACATCTTTGAAGCTGCTTTTGCTGTTGCCTTAGTGCCAAGCGAAGTCGTCTTTGAGGCCTCCTTGACCTAGAAAATTCGAAGGTCCATAGTCATAATTCTACCTAACTCCATTTCTCCCCAAGGGATTAGGCACTGGTCCACCCAAAGGTGATCATCTCAAACCTTTCTCATCCAACTCCCTCTCCTTTTCTAGGCCTAGTCCCTTAGGTCTCCTAGGGCATCATTTATCTTGCAAACCACCCTTAGAAAAACTTCGATCTCTTGGCCTCTCCTGCGCTGGTGTGTCTCTTAGGTACCTCGATGGTGGGATTTTGAGATATCTCAAGTCCTAGCCTCGAGATTGAATCTTGCCCTTGGTTTCCTTAGGCTAGAAGCCTCATTGGGACCCTCACATTATCTTGCATTAAAAATGATTTCTTTGGTCCCTTTCCCCCTTCGGAATAGGTCAAGCATATCATTGGTTGCTAAACCCTACCCCCTTGACCTACCCCCCTGGTCCACTTGGTCCCTTGTGGTCCCATACAATGTTGCGAACATCTTGATAACATCCCGATTTTATCTCAAAATCACGATTTTTTGGCCTAGCTGATGTTTGCCGATTTTTACAGATATTTTTATGGTATCTTAATTTTGCCGATGTTTGTCGATTTTTACTGATATTTTCCTGATTTTTACGATTTTTTTGTTTTCAAGGCCCTTGCCGATTTTATCCCGATGCCGATGTTCGCAACATTGGTCCCATATCTTATCAAAGTCGACTCTTCAAAAACCACTCGGGAAATAGAGTTCCACTAGGATTTTAGGGTTTAGGAAGCTCCATTGCAAGTCACATTCCCTAAGCCAATCCCTCAAATCCCTATTTCCCCTATCCTAGAGAACCTTGCACCTTGCTTAAGAAGCAAGCAAGTTCCACTCTTGAGTCTCTCCTAGGAAAGGGTCATCGAGATCACCTCACATCCATCTTAGTCGATATATCCTTTGTAAGTGCTTCTCTATATATCGGGTCTCCTCCCATCAGTGAAAGTCCGTAAAGAGTAGGAAGCTTTAGCTGTGGTGATAGTGGGCTTTAGCTTGATTGTTTCTCTTGACCTAGCAAGTGCCCCTCTAAGATCCCCTGCTTGTTTGAGCAGTAACATTTTGGCGCCATTGCCAGGGACACGATATGTGTGTATTGTTCCCCATACGACATATTGATAAATTATTATTGGCGACTACATTGGAAGAACAAAGCCCTAATTCTTCATTCAACTTGAAAGTTAATGCTTGTAGGGTGAAGCAAGCATCTACTAAGGCATCTACATTCACCCTGGCGACTCTGTTTTAATCCTAATATGCAAAATCATGAGAAATGGACTCTCGAGGAGCTAGGCTTCCCCCCTCCCTATAATAACCTTAGTATTGAAGAAGTTTTAGAGCGTCCAGAAATCAAAGCATGGATCAAAGGTTGGATGCCTAAGTTCAAAGGGAGTCCTAACCAAGATCCCAATGTACATCTTGATGACTTCTTTTGGGTCTTAGCCCGACTAAGGATTAACAATGAAGAGACAATTATGAGATTATTGGCCTTATCACTTGAAGGTCAGGCTAAAGATTGGTATAATAACCTCCCTTGTGAGTTTACCACTGATTATGTCAAATTTGAAGGTATTTTTCTTGAAAGATGGGGTGGCATCCATCATGAAGAGTGGGAGGATCTCAGAGACGCCTTTGTGGAAAAGTTACTTAATGAAAGGAGTAATCTTGAAAGGGACCTTGGTAAAGGTGAGGAAAATTCTCAAGTACCCCTTTAATTTCTAAAGAGAACCCTCCTCCCGTTACATGTGATAAGATCCTGAAAGATGATCCCGCTAAAGAGGTTGGAAATAACTTTGGTGATCTAGGTGATGAGCAGGAAAATGAGTCTTCATTGGATCCAACATGGTGAACTGAATGATTTTATGGACACATATGTTAGGGAAGACGAGGCTATGGAAAATAAAGTTGACACTGATCTTACCTTTTTCAAGGATATCGCTCCTGATGACTCTCCTTTTGAAAACCTTGAGGAAGGTGATCTCATGGGCTCCTTGGAAAATGACATTGGAGATTATTTCCACATTGAAAAGGAGAAATGGGAAATTGTTGGTCCTCAATTCGATTGTGCTCCCATTTATGATACTGACAAAGAGGATGAGGCTAAGATGGGTTTTCTCCCTCTCTCAGGCATTATTTATGATGACATACCCATCGATGCCCTTGGGAAGGAGAATCATAATTTTCCCTTGCATGAAGAGGGGCAGTTGGAAGTAATTGAGTATCCTTTTAGGGAAAACCCAATCTTTGATACTAATAATGAGGAAATCAATAAGGCTCCTACCTATGATTCTATATTCAAATCACTTGAGCCTTTAAATTATGATTTTGGGGAAGAAAAACCCATTGAATATGACACTTCGCCCTCCCCTTTTCCTTTTCCTCTTGTTCATCACTTTGAGTCTTCCTCAAGTGATTCCCTCACCCCTTGCCATATAATATCAAGTGAGCCTGAGCCCTTTCCCCTTTCTGAGTATAGTGTCAAGGGAGAGCCCCTCATTGACTATTCTTTATCTCCCTAGACACATCCTCACGATTATGATCACTCCATAACCTCCCCTCTCCAATGTGGCCACCACCATGAGCAACCTATTTGTGGCACTCCTCCCTCCCCTCACCCTTCGTTCCCCTCTCATCATGACCTCATGGCATCTGCAAAGCATAATATTATAAACAATGATTGTGATAGGGAGTTCTTGATAGTGATCTTTCATTCCACCATTGTGTACTTAGAGGGAAAGCCCTACACTTCTAGATTGGCTTATTTTCCTTCTCCTAGGGCTTCCTTTTACCTCGAATGGAGATCATATTTTCCCACCTCCCACCCGCTTCATCCTCCATGTAATTGTATCCGCATTCGCTTTGGGATTTGCTACATGAGTAATCATACTAGCAGGCATATGTATATTGATATGATGATATGTTGGTTGCACCGGCTTTGTGATATGTGTGTTAGGGTAGGATGCATTGCATGCTGATTTTCTCATTAGAACTAACATCATATTTCTTATGATAGATTAGTTGCATTTAGATTTAAAAACTGCATTTGAAAGTTTACTTCTATGAGTCGATTTTATGGGTCTCAGCCAAGCATGCGTGATCATGAGACACTGTGAAAGCATGCTGCCCCGTGTTTTTCATCTATTATATGTGCAGGTAACAGGTCTATGGTAACCAAGAGATTGCTGGAGTTCTCCTGACCTCCCATTCGAGTAGCGTCACCCACTTTTTTGAGAGATCACGTCCCAGTTGGAGCCAGGTGTTACCCACCATTTTGTGGACGATATCCCTAGGAATTTTTTTGTCTCCAAGATGGTCCTCAGTTGGCAACCAACAACCCCTTGTAGCCACGAACTAGCTCGATGTGCCATTTCTCCGCCACCTGACCCAACCATGTGGTCCCATACCCATCTGTCATGATCATATGTTTGAAGGTGGGCCTCTCGAACCTAAAGGTATGCCTTGTCATTTGGTAATTGAGTATTGTAGTTTGCTTATCATGGATACTTCTGGGCATGGATTAATGGGGGGATTTGGCGGAAAGAATGGGCTAGGTCTGTACTCTTGTCCCTGAGACATCTTTTGGATGTGAACCTTGGACCCTAGTCCCATGGGATCTCTTTTACTGACCCTTGGGCTTTATGGATGGTGCTACATGGGAAACCTCGATTTTGTTTGTATGGTCCCGCACCCTCATCCCTATATATCACTCCCCTTCCACTCATGATAACCCCATTCATAATTTCTCCCACTTGGGTCTACATTCCTCCACTGGGTCCACATAGGGTTAGGCTTCCCCTTACCCTTGCCCACACCTTGGGTCGGGCTTGGAATGATGTACTAGAGGTTGATGCAGCTGAAAAGAAAAGTAAAAGCATAATTGGCCACAATCAATAGGAAGAAGTACCACAAATGCAAAATATGGTAAGGAGTAGGACAAACACATTTAGAACTTGGGCAAAAGCCAATACATGAGCTCTACCCCATCATCATGGCCATCACCCTGGTTCCTATAGGCCGTAGATGATCCTTCTTTATCATGTAGGAACCCATGATTGTCCCAACCCTTGGTAGGCAATGAAATGGCCTTACCTTAAAGGGGGTATCCATTGCTATATCTTATACATCATGCTCTTATCCCTTGAGCCTTGAGCAATTAATTAAAGAAAAATCATAAAAGGCAAAATGCATATAAAGAAGAGTGGAAAAATCAAGGCCGTGGCACGTCATGTACCACGATTGCTCCCTCCTATACATTATATACCCAAGTGTGGGCTTCCCTGTTATTAGTTACCCTTGTACCCCATCATGTGGCCCATCACTGCCCCTTTCATTCCCTACTCCATTGATCTCTTTATCACATGCCACGACCCTTCAAAGGATGTACCTTAGACATACTATCTCCTTTAAAAGTAGAAACCACGTAATGGGATACTTGGTTAACTGTTGATTTCTGGTAGAATCGGATGTGCTTTAAGCCTCAAAATTTGCAAGGAGGCTAGGACACATGTATTCCACAATACCCAAAAATTATTTTGGGAAATTCCACCCGGAGATTGTTTTATTAAAATAATTAATTATTTTTAATAGGTGCCTAAGTCTAAACTTAGAAAATTAAAATAATTAAAGGGTATTAATCTAACTGTGGGTGAAACTTCTAGAAGAAGACCAGGATCAAGCCAAAATGATCTGAGCCATTGATTAGAATCTAATATGGGCCGTTGGTACTCAATAGAAGGATTATAAGAGGAGGCTTGATGGGCATTTGGAAAACACATTGAGTGGAGATCAAAAGATCGAATTTCTGAAGCACAACAGTTGCCGGAAAAGGAATTCGAAGTGATCTTTTGCAGTGAGGGGCAAGGATAGTTCCGGTTGGAGATTTCTCCTGATTCAGGAATACTTAGCAGAGGAGGCAGACAAAGATCCGGGGGAGGCAGCGCAAAGACTAAGCTAACTAGCGTAGGTTGATGCAGAGGCAACGCAAAGCCTTGAGGAGGTCCGTATTTTTGTTGGAGGAATCAATTTTTGAAGCCAAAAGTTGGGGTGTGAGACCGAGAGGTGGAAATCGAAGTTTCTAGGAAGCAAATCGATTAGGAGGGAGTGACGCTGTGCTGACGCAGGACTGTGGAGAGGCAGCAAGGGGCAAGCCATTCTGTGGCTAGATAAGTTGGGATCGCCTCTGATAGTGTGAGGTACTTCTCACTATTGTTCTGTCAGAGATATTCTCTATATTGGCTAGTCAGCAAGGCATCCAAAGATTGTATTAAGAAAACTACTGCTTAATAATAAAATCCTCAGGTGCTGCATCGGTTTTCCCTCATTGGGTTTTTCCGGGGACTTTTGTCCAAAACCAACGGTGTAATGTATTGTGTATTTCTTTTAATTGGTGAAGATTGCAGTGTACTAGTTTCAGTGTTTACTGTAGGAAACTTTAAATAATTTGTTCATTAATTAGCAAATACAAGGAACTTAATTAGTTGCTGCAGTGGTGATTCGGGTAATCGAATTTTCACATTAACCCCATTTGGAGCTTAGAGACATTAGCGCATGCCAAAGCCCACTATGGAAGGGCATGCCATTATGAAGTACCCACCTGTTATCCATGGTTTGTAAGCTCTTTTACTCGATTTCCTTTGATGACTTGTTGTATTGGAGGGCTAGGGGACGCATTGGATCTTATGCAGGATTGTAGATGGTCTCCATTTTGGGTTGGGTCTCCCTATACAGGGCCCTAACCTTCCAGAGGGCTACATTGGCACATGTAGGGTGTGTGTTGAGAGCCATGGGTCTCCACAATAGTAGACAACACTCCATGGATCCCCGAACGAAGAAGATGCACCTGGTTCGCCATGCCCAGTCGACCCAACAGTTGTACCATGCACTTGGTAGATGACCCAGGACTTGTATACTGATGTGCCATCACTTTCACCATCGTTTGAGCCCTTACAGGCATCCTCGACGTACTTGGGGACCCATGAAATTACTTGTGTGCCCTCACATCCTTTGGGAGCACCACATGTTTATTATTTGGAGAACAAGGGGCCAACCCCTTGTCCACTACTTTTGGATGTCCTATTCATCATTGTGGCACTTATGGACTTCATCAGGCTTCTTAGAAGGCCCAATGACATGTATTATTGATCATTCGACCTCTTGAGAGATTTATTCTTTTGTTTATGAGCTAGTTTGGTGGGCTTGTCACCAAAAGCTGGTTAGTTTGCATATTATTTTATTGTATCGGCTAATGTAGGCCTAATTAGCTAAATCGAACTCATTAGAAGTGTATAAATACAAGTGATGTGAATTCATTTTAGCATCATCACTTGGATTTTGAACTTATATCTCTTTAGAGATTTTCGTTATCCTTCCTGGAAGATGAATTTTTGGAGCATGGAATGAATTTTGATGTTTGGATAATTTTCATGTCTTCGAGCTTTTTGATGGCAAGTTTTTGGATGTTGGATATGTTCTCATACATGTAAGTACATTTTAATGCTATTCTTTCTTTCTAATTTTGTCACATACATTGTTGCTGGGATTTCGCTATACTAGGGCTTATTTGCTGCATCTCTTATGCGAAGTTGTGGAAATTTTGTTTCTTTATAGTGAATGCTTCATGTATGGGCCATGTATAAGAATGAATGTTCCTAGGGATGTTTCATTACTGAAATTCATCTTTATAAGCCATTTATCTTGCAAAAATAAGTATAAAGTCTTTGAAGCTGCTTTTGCTACCGCCCTAGTGCCAAACGAAGTTGTATTTGAGGCCTCCTTGACCTAGAAAATTCGAAGGCCCATAGTCATAATTCTATCGGACTCCATTTCTCCCAAAGGGATTAGGCACTGATCCACCCAAAGGTGATCATCTTAAACCTTTCTCATCCAACACCCTCTCATTTTCTAGGCCTAGTCCATTAGATCTCCTAGGGCATCATTTATCTTGCAAACCACCCGTAAAAACACTTTGATCTCTCAGCCTCTTCTGCGCTGGCGTGTCTCTTGGGTACCCTCCAAATTTGAGGAGATTTCGATAGTAGGATTTTGAGATATCTCAAGCCCTAGCCTCGAGATTGAATCTTGCCCTTGGTTTCCTTAGGCTAGAAGCCTCATTGGGATCCTCTCATTGTATTGTTTTAATTCTTTCTTTGGTCCCTTTCCCCTTCCTGAACCAGTCAAGCATCTTATTGGTTGCTAAACCCTACCCCCTTGACCTACCCCCGGGTCCACATGGTCTCGTGTGGTCCCATATCTTATCAAAGTCAACTCTTTAAAAACCACTTGGGAAACAGAGTTCCACTAGGATTTTAGGGTTTAGGAAGATCCATTTCAAGTCACATTCCCTAAGCCAATCCCTCAAATACCTATTTCCCCTATCCTAGAGAACCTTGCACCTTGCTTAAGAAGCAAGCATGTCACACTCTTAAGTCTCTCCTAGGAAAGGGTCATCGAGATCACTTCACATCCATCTTAGTCGAGAATCACTTAATAAGTGATTCTCTATATATCGGGTCTCCTCCCATCGGTGAAAGTCTGTAACGAGTAGGAAGCTTTAGCTGTGGTGATTGTGGGCTTTAGCTTCATTGTTGCTCTTGACCTAGCAAGTGCCCCTTTAGGATCCCTTGCTAGTTTGAGCGGTAACAGGTCTGGCGTGCGAGCGACTAGGGTGAAATATTGATTGCGGAAACTCTAAACCCCCAGTCGCATGGATGGAGAGTTGTCCGTGTGACTGGAAGGCTCTAGTCGCACAGATGAGCTTTTGTGCGAGCGACTGGGGTCTACTCTGTCCTTTGCTATGCCTGCGACTGAGGCCCAAAACCCTAAATCAGAGCTGCGAGCTTCAGACCTTGCAATTTCACCTCGGAGCGAGCCTGATCCTCCACGGATGAGCCCCAGACCTGTGCGAGTCAAAAACCAAGATAGAAGAGTGTCTCATTGATTGTGTCTAAATGAGGTAGATGACACTTGTATTTATAGCCTTTCAAGGTGGTCCACTTTGCTTTAGGGCCGACCTTATCAAATATGCACATGTGGGCTTTTCTTCACAAGTACACTTTCCCTTATCTGATTTGAATGATCTTTAGGTTGATTTTGTTCCTCTCGAAAAGAGGAATTCAATGCAATCATTATCTCCATTAAGGGAGATGTCCAAAGTGGATTTTGACCACAGTTGCATATTTTTAATACTAGCCCCAAATGGTGTCTATGAGGCTAGGAACATAGGTGGATTAATTATCTCCAATACCCATAAAAAGTTTCTAAGTGAAATGTCTTAATTAGATTTAATTAACCAATTTTAATTATTTCGTAAGTCTAGCTTCGGGAAATGGGTTAAATAATTAGGATTAATTGAGACAAGTTGATTTTGCTCTAATGATTTCTAGAAAAGTTATTTGAGGAAGTCAAAATGATGTTAGCCATCGATTGGAGTTAGATCGTGGCCATTGTTTTGTCAACGCGAGATTATTAGAGGAGATCGATGGGGCTTTTGGAGATCATTCGAACAACAAATTTGTTAGGCCCCTATACTACTAGTGTAGCCCCTTATTGTTATTAGTACAACCCACTTATTATATTGATGTACCCATGTAGTGCCCATATTGTTACTAATGTGCCCCACAAAAGCCCACTATTGTTATTATTGTGCCCTTACATTATTATTGTTATGTCGGCTCTGATTATGTTATGACCCCTTAGACTCCTATATATAGAAAGGAGGTCTTTTCATTTGTATCATCGAAGAATTGTTCATTTATGTAATGTAAAAGAGGTTGCCCCCTCGAAGAAGCTGAATTCTAAGGCGTTGATCTATCTTTTCTATCTTTTCTTGAGCTGGTTTCATAACAAAATTTGTAGTGATAGCACGGGTGTAATGATAGTGTGGGAGACACCAACAACGAGGTTTTTAGTAGGAGAAATTGAGGAGTGAATTTTCAGAGAAATTCTTCACAGTGATTCCAGTCGTCCTAGAGCTTGTAGGAGGTCGAATTATTCTGCAGGAGGAAGGTTGAGTTAGATAGTGCAAGTAGCCAGTGTATCCAATGTGAGTTACTAGAGGCTCGTTTTTGTTGCCATTTGCCAGAACAATTTCCCAGAGGCAATGCGAGTTGGTTAGTTGAGTCGCTGGATGCTGTATTACTCATGAGATTGATTCCTCAGAGGCAGTGCGAGTTTTTGGGAGGCCAATTCGTATTTTCTAGTTTTCTAGTGCGAGTTTCCAGAGGAGGTGCAAATAACCTAGCAAAGGTCGAGTTGATTTGCAGAGGGAAATTCTTGATTTCCTAGTTCGATTTGGTTAGTAATAGTGAAGAGGAAAGATTGCCAGAGTTTTTCTAGTGAAAGTCAAGTAGTTTATGTAATCCTTGATTTGTTAAAGAAAATAAACCCTCATTTGTAGAACTAGTTTTCCCTTCAGGGTTTTCTCGGGGACCATTTTGTCCAAAAATATCAGTGTCCAATTTTTATGTGTGCATTATTTTCTTAGTTCATGTGATTCATTTTTGGTGAAATTGTAGTTGTGTTTTTATTAATTATTTTCCATATTTTAATTAACAGAAGACAAATAATCTGGAAAGATAGAAGAATAATTACCACTGACTGCAATGGAATTTTCACATGGTATTAGAGCAACTCAGTGGAGTGTAGATCTTAAGGGCAAAAGAGTCTCAACACAGGGCATAGGAAGAGAAATTGAGGGTTTATAAAACCCAGTTCGACTTCTTCAAATTTATTTGGGTTTTGTTTATTTTTCAAGGGTTTTCAAAAATGGCTTCAGCTGGATTGAGAGATCAGGACAAATTGGATGGAGCTTCTAACTTTGGTGCTAGAAAGCCAGAATTTCATTGTTGCTGGAAGAGAATGGTCTCAAAGAATATGCAACTAGTGTTGTAGCTATACCAACAAATCCAACACAACTCATTGCATACAAGAAGGAAGATGCCAAGGCGAGGAGAATAATCCTTGATGGGGTTAAGGAGCATATAGTTCCACATATTGCAGATTTAGACGCAATGAAGATAATTGGGATGCCATTCTAAAACTGTTCCAAGATGCTACCGTAAACAAGAACTTGATTCTCCGAGAGAAGCTGAGAAATAGCCGTATGAATAAGGGAAAAAATGTTGTTATTTACCTCACTAGAGTTCAACTTTTCAAGGACGAGTTTGCAGCTGTCAAAGATTAATTAACTAATGAAGAGCTCATGATAACAATCTTGAATGGGTTCTCAAAGTAGTAGGATGTATTCTTTCAGGGGATAAATGGATGAGATACACTACTGAGTTGGGATAGTTTGTGGAGTGATTTCACTCAGGAGGAGCTTAGATTGAGTCTTGTCGATGGGGATAGTAGTAGTAAGACCCATAAATGTGAGGATGACAAGAACATGGCTCTAGCAAGAAAGGGCAAAGCCAAGAAGGGCTCTAGCAAAGGGTCCAAGGGAGAAAAGAAGAAAAAAGACTTGAGTAAAATCAAGTGTTTTGGATGCGGTCAACAAGGACACTATGTTAGTCAATGTCTGAACATATTGAAGGGTGATAATAAGAAGCAAGAGATAACAACTTCAACATATATTGACGAGCTATCTTCAAGACTAAAGGATGAGTTCGCTCTCATAGCTTACCTCTCTAGCTCTACCTCCACAGGTGTCTGGTATATTGACAGTGGAGTGTCATGTCACATGACAGGGGTTAGAGAATATTTCTCCAGTTACCAGGAAGAAGAGATAGGCTTCTAGATTTAGATGGGAATAAGTCCAAGTGCACTCCCATTGGGAGAGGGACAATTACCTTTTAGAAGGAGTTAGTCAAGAGTACTTATGTTATAGATGTGTTGCATGTGCCAAGTTTAGGGGTGAATTTGATTTTAGTTTCAGCTCTTTAGGATAAGGAATATGATGTTTATTTTCGAGGGCCGAAGGTGTAAATAAAATATTAGGATTGGAAGTCAGTGAAACAGATTGAGGTGAGAAGTAACAAGTTATACAGGTTGCAGTTGGACGCTCCAACAACACTAGTTTGCAAGAACAATATTAGACATGGGAGAATTATGGCATAGGAGGATGGGACATATCCATCATGGAGCACTCAAACTGCTCAGGGAGACCGTTACAAGAGTTCCAGAAATAATCACGGAACATGATGATGTGTGCAGGGGGTGTGTGCTTGGGAAATTTGTGAAAGCAACATTTCCAAGGAGTGACAGTAGAGCCAAGGGTGTGCTGGACTTGATACATTATGATATATGTGGCCCGTTGTCTACAAAATCTCTTAGCGATTGAGTATTTCGTACCTTCATTGATGACTTCTCCATGAAGATCTGGATATACTTCTTGAAGATAAGGGACAGAGTCTTCAGTCACATCAAAGAGTTTAAGGCACTTGTGAAGAACATGACAGGGAGGAAGATAAAGGTTCTTCGGACAGATAATGGAGGCAAGTACATTGAGAAGGCCTTCAAGGAGTTTTGTGTGAAGGAGGGCATCAAGAGAGAGTGGACAATTCCATACAATCCACAAAAAATGGGGTTGTTGTAGGGAAAAACAAGGCGATAGTTGGAGCAGTGAGGGCGATGCTATATGATTAGGACATGCCTAGATTTCTCCGGGTAGAGGCATGTAATACTACAGTATACATTCAAAACAGGGTCCCTCACAAGGTGTTGGGGAAAATGACACCCAAGGAGGCATTTACTATTGATTTTAGTAGGGCATTACAAGAACAATTTACTCTCACAGATAACAATTTCAAAATCATTATTAACATTAGTTTTCATATGACATTATGCATCATTAAGCAGTTAAAACATAAACCATTAAGCATGAAGAGAGCAGTAGAAAAATAACCAAGAAACCATGAGACAAGAGACACAAAAATTAGGCCTGAGGCCAACGCAAAACCAAGGGGAAAACCTAGAAATTCTTCCTTATGGAAGAGAGAAAGAGATAGTTCAAGATACATTAGTACATTAGATATCTCATCAAGATAGTAACCAAACAAATACCTAAGAATAAGAGATATGCCAAGCCAAGTCCCATAGCCCTTCCTCAGATTTTCGGCCTCCTTATTTCCTCTTGAAATTTGTTGGATTAGAGATGCACAAGACAATTCGATGTGTCCAAATGAGGAGGAACCCTCTCCTTTATATAGACTTCAAAGGGGGTCGAATGGGTGTCTTATTGGAGCCCAACTGACTTGAAAAACCATGAGGCCGACTTGTAAATTTTGGAGGGAAAATTCAAATTATAAATTTTACAATTTCTTCCTTTTATTTTCATTGATGGAAATGCTGACCATGGCTACAATTTTCAACGCTCCCTCTTATCCAGGGAGCTATTTTCATCTTGCATCACAATCCAATTTCAACACTTCCTCTCAGCTAGGGAGGTATTTTTCCGGATAATCTATAGATCTTAACTCGGCTGAACAATGATGTATCGATCCACAACAAACGATAGGGGAGATCAATTTACCACAACCAAGTCCATGGCAGTCACATTTGACCTTGGTAAAGATGACACACACCCTACTAGTCTCTAGGTCAAGCTCCATGACCTAAAAGAGTATATCACATATTTCATCTTAGATGTACATATCTTAAGGAAAGATGATCATCTTATCTCATCTCATTTCATCTCATCTCTTCTCACCTCAGAAGAATGATGCACATTGACAATAGGGGAGATCGATTTACCACAACCAAGTCCATGTGTTAAAATTGGCAACTAGGGCCAAACTCCACATGGGTCATCTTATTTATGACAACTGATATTTTTCTTCGATTCCTCTCTCCGAGAGGTGTAGGATTGATCTAAAGATCATCCGATTCTGACATATACAAATGAAGTTATGCATTTATTTTGATTATGGTCAAATTGTCAAGGTTGGCCAACAAACTTATGTAGGCTTAGAAGCCCAACAATCACGTCTATTCATCCTCAACGTTGCATATAAATAGAAGGTGACTTAGCCTCATTTGGACACACTCATATTCACACTTCTCTCTCTCCCTCCTTATTGATTAGGTACAGATTTCTAGGTCTCTCTCTCCACACGTCCAAAATTTGAGGAGGCCGAAATTTCAAGAGGCCAAAATTTCAGGAGACCAAATTTTTGGATAGTTTGACCATGCCTTGATCAAAAGCGTTGACCTATTTGACTGCGATTTTGGGTGAGGTATTTCTGTTTGGGTAGGCTGCATTTCTGGGCACAAAAATTGAGGCCAAACGTTGACTTTGACCAGCATTTATTGCAGCTAGGGTTGACCGCAGGGTTGGCTGTTTGACTAGATTTGATTGGGTTGTTTTTGGGCTGTTTTGAGGGTTGATTCATCTTGCTGTTTGGAGGCCGAAGTTGACTGAAGTTGACCAATTTGTTGAGGGTCAAATCTGCCTTGTTGACTAGCGTTGACTTTTCTGGTTAGGGCTCTTTTGCTGCTGTTATAAATTATCAGATTTGTAAATTGTACTATCTCTCTCTCTGCTGAACTATTGAAGACTATAAGAAGAATTGATCAAGGGTTTCCCCACATTGGGGTTTGTCCTTGGCTGGTGCCACATCTTGTGTCCTCTTGTCTTGGCTTGTCTTCTACTGTTTATGTTTATGTTCTATCTGCATTTTACTATCATGTTGATGTGATTGCTAATCTGAATATTAATATTGGGCTAATAAAGAAATTGAAGTAAAATTGCTTTAAAGCATAAAACATACCATTGTTGCCTTAAATTATCACCATGGTAGTCATAAATGACTTTCGTAAAGATTGCACACACCCTGTGTCCACTAATTGATCCTCAACAATCAAGTGGTAGAACACCTGCATCCAATGCTTAGGGAGTGCAATTTACCTTAACCAAGTCTGTGGCAGTCACGTCCGACTTTGGTAAAGATCACACACCTAAGTCTCCTCACCCACTAGCCAGATTGGCGGCAATCCTAGCAAGCTTAACCAAGTCCATGGCCCTTGGTCAATAAAGGCACAAAGGTGACTTGCGGGTAGGATGCATGCTGGGGCATGTACTTAGCCAAGTCCATGGAAAGCATAAGAAGTTTGACAGTTTGTGGCTGGGACCTTACATCATTCGAGATATAGCTGGACCAAACTCATTCCACTTGATCTACCAACGAATGGCCAAATGCTCAAGCTGTTCTTCAAAGATGATATCTGATGCCATGGGGCATCCTTTGTATTGTATTTCTATCCCTACTCCTTGTCATTTCAGCATTTCATTTCTGTTTTAGATTAGATTTACTTTTCATAGTTAAAGAGCTTCTATCTTTTATGTGCTTAAATGTTATATGATGATTTTTGAATGGACGCTACTTATTTCTTTTGTGTGTTGCGTATGCAGATTCTGGATTCTCACATTCCTACAGTGCAGCAACGTGTCCCCAAGTAGAGCCAGATGTTGACCACTACCAGTCAACTGCCCATAGCAGTGCACCCCCTTTTTTCTTTGCAAAAAGGGTAGCGCTTGATCGACATGTCCATGCCATTCTATAGTCATCGACAGCGTGATCAATTTATGTTGTAAACCCAGTTTGCATGTATAAATTGTAAATAATCTTAGCAGATATGAGTCATGTCTGTAAATTGCCTAGGTGGACCTAATTTTCTAAGTGATAATCTATGTTCCGGAAGGTTTTTCGTCTCACCGATCCATGATCGGCAGAGTTTTCCTTCAGCCTAACCCCAAAGCCGGGATGAATTTTGTCATTAGAATCTTAGGAGAATCCTAGTGTGTTAATCTGCTAGATTATAGTTGTGTCGCAGAACTGGGTGATTTATGAGGGTCTATGTCAAATGGGTTTTCCCCCTTGGGATGTAAAGTTGTAAAAGTCATGATGTAAAGTGTCTTGAGGGTTAAGAAATGTTTTAATCCCCTCATAAGTCCTAGGTCTTAGGTAATTTTCCCAAAAGCTAAGTTCAAGGATCCATTTAAAAATAAATTAAAAAAATAATAAATAAATAAAAATAAAAAATAAAAAATAAAAAAATAATATAAAAAATTAAAAAATATATATGATAAAGTAAAAAAACCTAAAAATAATAAAATAATAATATTTTGAGTAAATAAATGCAGAATTTCAATTTTTTAATACATTAAAAATTCGATAGATGAGATCAAGAGATATCTTGATCCTCATCGACGGTCGAGATCATTTTGACATGGATCACTTGAACTAGCTGTTGGGATCTTTTCCTTTAAATAGGGTGTTAGGGGTCATTTGAGATCATTCGATCTTGGAGTCTTGTGCTTAAGAAGCTCTCTTGTAAACTTTTCTGGTGCTAATAAAGAAAGACTTTGGGGTTAAAATCTTGCTGGTGTTACTCTTTGGAAGTGCTGTGAGCTATTTTATTTTCTGCATATTTTGATTTTCAACCATTAGTAATAGCTTATTATAGAGTATTGTTGAGCACAGGTATCTTGTTCACTTGCTAGGGTTTGAATGGTATTAGGTTTTCTGAAGTAATGGCAGGTATCTCCATTGCTTTTTGAGATCTAGTATTATTTTTCTCTCTTTATTGATGGTTGAAGTAAGCTGTGCAGGAAACCCTTATCGAAGAAGATCAGTGGGCGTTTGGGGAAGTTCTCGGCTGAACCAGCCAACTCCCGCAAGCATTTTCTTGCAGAGCCCAGCTAGTTTTGATCCTGGGTTTATCATTTAGTTTATTTTTCTGAATTTGCATGAGAGATTTTCTGAAGTTTTTCATAGTAAATCTGATATTCTGAAAATATTACTGCTGTTATTGCTAAATTTGGCTGTTCAAGAGTCAAAAGCTGTAAATTACTTAGTTGATCTAGGGTTTCATTTTTGTTTTATACACATATTATATAGGGGTTTGCCTTTTTCTTCTGCAGGTTACAGGTACTTTTGGAGCAAGGAAAATCAAATATAAATTTCGTGGAGCTTCAATGATTTCTTTTGGCAATCTGGGTAATCCTTTTCATCTCCTTAGCTGCCAAGTCCACAATCGGTTACGCAGTTCCTCTTGGCATTTTTAGCTGCCCAACCTGCAAACCTGCTCGAGCTACCATTCCACAGTCATTCTGCCATCACCAATCGCATCTCAAATCCATCCTTAAACCCTGCAAAAGGCATTGTCAGTTTCAAACGCTGCCCTGTGGATGCAAATCGTAGTCCCAAAACGCAGTCTGGAAAATCGCATTACCCATCACAGCCGCATTTTTTTTAATTGGCCTGCGTCTCAGCCTACAGCCGTCATCCCTCACGTTGTTGGCAATTTCCCCACCAATCGCTGCCATAGACTGCTGCGTGCAACCTCCAACTGATAGCACGATTTCTCCATGAGCCGTCCAACAGCTCTATCCTTACCGCCCCCGTCTCTTAAATCTGAGCCTTCACGCTGAGCATCGAAAACGCAGTGGTTTTCGGCTTGTTTACTTGCACAAAGAAAGAAATATGTCGATTCCCTCTGCTCATCGAGCACGTCCGCCACCAAAACGCCACATCCGCGTACAAACAAGGGAGAATGCGGTAAAATGAAACATTAAGCGCAGGTGAGGTTGTTTATGTTTTACGGGTTAGTTTTCCTTTATGCGCACGCAGTAATGCAGACTTGAGTTTCATGTTTTTTTTTGAAACGTAAGGTAATCGCTTTTTTCTTTTTGTGTTTTTGCTTAGGGGTAGGTTACGTCTTTTCTTTTAGGTATAGCTCAGTTATCTTTTAGTTTAGGTTTAGGTCTCTTTTAATGGAATATATATATATATATAAAATAAATTTTCATTTTCTTACATAGATTTGATGTTAGATTAAAGTTTTAGATTTGATTTTTATTTTTATAGTTTAGTTAATTTTCATTTTACCCTAAAAAAAAAAATTTTTTTTTTTAAAGGCTTCCTCTTTTTTTTTTTTTTTAATTTAAATTTTGGATTTAAAGTTTCTTTTACTTAGTCTTTAGCTTTGCTATATTTGAAAACGTAAATATTTTAGAAATATTTTGCCAGTTTGAATCTTAGCTCAGCAATCTGTTACTTTTTATCTCTTTCGCTGAGGCTAAATTTTTGATGTGGGGTAAATGTTTATCATTTTTGATGTGGTTAAATATGCTTGAATGATCATTTAAAGATTAGCTACATGAATGCGATTTCTGGTTAACTTTCGAAATTACGTGGTTGTTTAAAGCATTTATCTTTCGAAAATTTTAATTGCTGGAATATCGTTATTGAGCTTTAATCGCTGAATCATTATAAGAACATTGTGGTTTTACTGGATATCTTGCATCGTTCAAGTTATTTGATGATAAATGATTGCTGTACATGGTTTACATCTCTGCAACATCTAGTAAATAATCGTTTAAACATCAAACCCATAAGGCACTGGTCTGTTAAATTAATAAAATCAATTAAGTACTGGTTTCCTTTCGTGTCTCCCAAACCAATTGATTCACAGTTGGTCAATCATTTTCCATAGGGTCTACCCCCCTTAGCCGCGGGAGACATGCTTAAACGGAGAGATCGGGGATCAGAGTGACAGCCCCTGGTCTGAGCGTTGTCGTGACAATCTGTGCAACAACAGGTATTTCAATCGCGTAACCCCTCCTGACATTTTGGTCCCACACAATTTTCATGATAGATATGCCCGATTTGCCCCACCAACAGGCTCCCCATACTCCCAAAATGGGCCCAAGGCTTTTGGCATATTCGTAGTGAACTAATTCAAGCCTAAAAACAAAAAATTGGCATTAAACTCCCTAACACAAAAAATAATAAGTAATAACCACCTCATTTAAAAAAAATCACTACATTATTTGCAATGTGAATGAAAAATGGCAATAAGGGGGTGCATAAGAAAGTTGAAAAAAAAATGAAGCTTGGACGCAAATATGGAGAAAACACTTGGATTGGATCATGGGCATGAAAATCATAGCAAATGGAAAAAACAAAGAAACAAAATGTTGGTAGGCAAAGAGGCAAGCAAGCATAACCATAAATCTATGAAAAAATCATTAACATAGGGGTTTTTAAGAACATACTTGTTAATGGAAGAAATGAAGTTTGTCTCACTGTTCTTCAATCTTTGATCCACAAAAATTCTTAGTTGGTGGTGATAATGGCTGTTTGATCCTCAATCCCTCCTTGAAAATCACCACAAAGCTCTTCCCCTTCCTTCTCCCACACTCAGAAACCGAAATGAGGAAAAAAAAGAAGGCAAATTTCCCATTTCTAGCCGTGGCCCAGTCGGCCCGACGATATTTTGTATTGTCACGCGATATTTCGCTGAGATATCGACGATATCCCTAAAATATCGCGATATTTTAGGGAGCCAAAATATCGCGATACTTTCTCGGTGATATTTCCGATATTCGGCAATATATCGCCGATATTATCATCACTGCTAAATATCCTAAAAGGAATACTATAGACCTCATCCCGAAGTGTAGCTGGTGAAGGCCACATAATGCACCATCACAGTTCTAGTAGCCATTGGAGATGGTGGGCTAGCTTCCCCTAATATATACCCCAGTTGAACAAGACTGTCATTTAACCTAAGTTCCTCTTGTTGGGATTTGGTGGGGTTAGGATTGAGAGCATTCCCAATGACATCAAGGAGGATGCAAAGTAGTGAATTGAGATGCAGTGATCGATGGAGGGCATTAGATGTGCACGTGGAAGGGAGTGATGGAAGGGAAGGTATGATTAGAAGGGAGGGAACCCCTACCCATATATACAATTATGATGGGTAATTAGAGTGAGGTAGGTACGTGTGATGGAGCATAGAGGTAAAGTGTATGTTGCAGTGTTATAGAATTTTCTATTAAAACAAGTCTCGTTCACTCATGTGTATTTACTCCTGTGATGATTTTGACTAAGGGATTTCACACTTCATCTCTCTTTGTCAAGTCTTCACTTGTATTCTCTAAGCACTAGGGCTTCTTGGCCTTAAATTTTCTTGGAGCGTCTTGGAGTTCTAGGGTTACGGTTTATCCCTTGGATAGTTGAGACTCAGGTTTTGAAAGCAAATCATAGGTTGGATTTGTGAAGAAGAGAAGAGGAGACCTCATTTTGTAGGTCTTCCACTTGGATCTTCTTGGTTGCACTAGGTTTTGATGGTTTACTCTAGCTAGGGTGTATTTGATAGTTGGATTTTTTGTACTTTCCTTGAGAGAATACTATGTTATGTATTTGTACTTCAGCTCGAGCTTATATATGAAGTTTCCAGATGTTCACATCTTGTGTCATTTTCAGATTTAAATTTCAGCTACATATATTCTTTATGCTCTGGTCTTTAGAACGATTTATGTCTTGCTAATTGGACATAAGTAAAATGACAAATTTTTAGTGATTTGACATCTAAGGAAGAATATAAAGGGATAATTTAACTTGTGTTATACTGCTGTAAATATGTATTTTGGGATCTGATTATTGGCTGGTATAATTTCTCCTAGGATTGCAGGGAAGTTTGAGGCTGTTTGAAGTGAATTATTGTGATCTTTCTGCTTCTGTTTTATATTCTAATTTATGGCAGCCCTAAAGTTTGAAATTCTAGGGCTAAGATCTGCGAAACCTTCTAGGAGTGCCTTTGTCCTCCGGATACTAAGGGGGAAAGAAATGAAGCTAACATCATTGTCAAAAATACACTTTCACCTTATTTTCCAAATATAATGCAAAACAATTATCTTGGGGCAATTCCGGAGGCTGAACTGAAAGGACCTACTATTTAGTCACCCAACAGTGCAACTTGTCAATAAAGGTTTGTTTGAAGTTGGAAGAAGCATGCTTTTGGTCATTTTACCAACTGTTCCTGGCTATTTGACACTCCCACATACTGAGCTTAGATTATCCGTAAAAAATGCTTTTCATTCGCCAATATTTGTTAGCACGCTCTGATAAAGAACCAGCCAGGCAAAATCTCATAGTTTATAAGACACGCTAAAAGGCCAAACAATATGGACTCTGGAGTCTTTCTGTCCAATGCAGCTTTGGATCATTAGAAGCCTGCCTATAAATTAGGGTTGATGGTAGTGGGTTCTGTTGATGCAACAAGGAATGCGACTTCTTTGGAGCAGTAGCTTTGGAAAGGCTTAGTAAACAACCAGCACCAATCCCTCCAAATTGGCCACATGAGTCTGGATATCCATTTTGAACAATTCCTTAGATGGAGCAAGTCTTTGAAGTTCCCAAATAGCTAGCCTGTCTGAATTAAGAAGATCCTTATGATGAGCTATCACCCTTCATTTCAGACCTGGATTTAGAATCCCACAAATATTTCGAAAAAAGGAGTCTTTCCTACGTAATATGTGGGCTTGGAGAGGTAGGATTTCAGCAACATAACTATGTTGAGTCTTCCAACTCCAAACAGGGCAAAGAGCCAGGTCCCAATCTCACCGTCTACCTGAGAAATTCTATTTCACTAACATGGCCACGAAACACTATGTGGACCAGATACTCATTAAAATAAAGAAGCATTGGATTCTGAACAATTAGAAAGAGGAGAGGACATGACAGACGTGATCATGGTCATGAATGCAGAGAGTATATTGTCTCTGCATAGTCCTATTCCTTAATAAGACATGCCGAGGAACTGATCCTTTGAGACAAATCAGTATCCACTTGGCTGCTAGGATCATATTCATCCTAATTGAAGTGGTGTGTATTTATCCTAAGACCTTTGTCCTTCAGCTGAATACACACATCCAAGGAATCATAGTTAAGCCCCTTTCACATCCATGCTTGGAGCAGAGAAATGCCCTTAATTTTTCCTCTGGTGTAGCAAATTGGGCATGGCTAGGCAGCCAATAAGAAATAGACTAAGTTACTGAACATGTCAAAACCCACATGTCACATATTTTACATGCCGGACATGACACAATGAGGACACATGTCTGACCACTTGTTTGGCATGTGTCCTGTATTTTACATGTCGGACATGACACGAGGGCCAAACACGTGCCCTTATCATGTCATGGAAATCAGATACGTCCTGCAGAAAGTGGCCTGCGTCCCATAAAAATGGTTTTTTCACCTCATTCAAGGTCATTTCACTCACAGGTTTGAGGTTTAAGAGCTTTTGGAGTGCAGATAAGGGCTATTAAGCAGTGTTAGAAGGGATTCCAAGTGCTGGATAAGTGGATTTTCCCACCAGTCTTCATGAATTTTCCTACAGCAGTCTATTTTCTTCTTCATTTCACAAAAATCATTGATCAATCATGAAAGGCAGTTGGAAAAGGGAAACAGAAAGTGGGGAATGCTCCCATTGATGTTGTTCCCCCTCCATTTTCATCAAGATCTGGCAGTGGAGCTGCAGCAGCAGCTGCAAATGCTGAACAAAACATTGTTTTAGCTTGACAGCAGGCTCAAGAAAAATGTATCTAGTATCTACCTTGATTTGTACTTGCCATTGGCATTCCCACCTATAATAGAAGTGACTCAGTGAGTTAGTATCTGTGTAATACATTTTGATTTTGATTACTCAACGAGAAAACTGCAGTTTACAGTATTAATTTCATGTGTGTTGTCATTTTATAGTAGTATGATTGAATTTGTATCATCATCATGTAAATGTTCTCTTTTGAAAATTCTAAAAAAAAAGAATCTTTGTCTATATTTCATCTTTGTATCTATAATTTACTAATTTGTTCTCTCTCTCTCTCTCTCTCTCTATATATATATATATAAAACGTGTCCTCTGTGTTCTATTTCCGGGGTCCTCATGTCTCATGTCTGACATGCAGGGTTCCAGATTATTTAATCAGATAAAGAATGTAGGATTCCAAATTATATAATCAGATATCTATACTAAGAAAATATGAAAGCTGCTTTAAGGTTTAACCAGGATTCATAACATCAGAATTCCTTAATTTACTATTGAGTACCTACCTGGTTTGCTGTAGTTGAAGATACTTCAGAATTTGCTCCCGCTCTCTCTCTCGCTACCAAAAGACCAAAACCTCCCAACCAAACTGGGTACAACCTAGGTACTTAGTCCAGAATGCTTCTCAATTGATGCAATCTGTTCCCCCGTGCCCAAAACTTCAAGAACAAACAAGGCTCAGTCCTTACTGTCTGTAATCTCCTGTTACAAATTTTCCTCCTCTCAACACTGTGCTTTCCCAACACTGTGCCCCCTGTCTAATACGTGGCTCCTCATAGTGAATTAAAGAGGTAGTCATGCTTTATATTGACACTCATCACTTTATAAGGTTTTAGGTGATACCAAACTATATTACGTAGTCCTTTTGTTAATAAGCTTTATTTAATATTTTATTATATTATACCTCTTTTAATGTTTAACCTTTAGTTAAGAGTTACTTCTTTTATAATAATATAACTCCCTTTTAAACTTTAATAATTTAATTTAGAACTTTTGGATAATGTTCTATGGTTACCTATTATGATGACGACACATACTAAAATACATATTCCAATATATTTTTGCAAGTTAGATATTTATTTAATATCTTCAACAATTACGTCTTTTATCCTATGCTTGGAATTTCTTCATAATTTAATACGACTACTAGCGCAGTGTAGGCGACACATGCATATGTAGCTATCATATGCATGCATCGTATGCATGCTAATAATTCACATTTCGTTTGTACTGGAAGATGGATCATTACATGACGCTTGTATTTCCGGGTCCTCTGTACCGTGTCAACGTGTCAGGTGACATAGGAAACATAATATATATGTGAAGCTTGCAGAATTTGGAATTAACAGTCAACATGCCAGCCAATGCAAGATCCTTCAACTGCCAGTTGTGGAGTTTAGTCTGCAACTTCTGAAGATGCCAATCCCAGATGTCCCCTCGAGAATGACATGAACAAAAAGGGATTCCTAGATATAGAAAAATCACCCTAGGTCAGATGAAATTTCAGGCATTTGGAATCCATCCCGTGGAGTTATCTAATTCAGTGAGCCAAAAATCTGTTTTACGATCACTCACTGCCACAGTTAGAAGCCACTCAAAGCACCTCTAAGCAATCCTCCACCAGATTGATCGAGTCTCTTCAACATGCATGGAAATGGTTTCCTTTTAATTATTTTAATTATGTGGTTAATAGGCATCTACTGTTTGCATATTGAATTTCAGGCCTTTGCCACTTTGTGACAGTATTTGTATATGCTTATGAACTGTACTTATTTATGAATTTGTAATGGAGATATTGATGAACTCTGTTTATAATAAGTAAAATTCTCATAATTTACCCACTTTCATTGATCATCTGTGGAGATAATATAATTTTTTTTTCGAAGTAATTATATTCTTGCTTCTTGTGTTAGGGTAAACGCAATCCTTCAGCAACAGATGCAGTGATGGATAATGTGAAACATTCACATCACTTAGTTCTCCTTTCAGACAGTTTTGTGGATGCACGATCTGCTCTAAGTTGCTCTGGAACAACATCCTTGACCCCAAATCCAAACATGGTAAAATCTGAATTAGCATCTGCAGCTACACATTCAGTTTCTGCTCAAACACCGACTGCTAGTGTGAAATCCTCATCAGGCCAAACAGGTTTGATTATCTTATATATTTGTACCTTTAAAGACTTGACATTTTGGTTGTCAGTATTATAGTATATAGTGAATTTCATCCATATGCCTTTTGTCTGAAAACATAGTACCATTTTTATTGGAATTTTATAGTTGTATAGCATGCTTTTTAAATTTTTTTTGCTGAGTTGGATATTAAAGCCCATGCTTTGAACAATTGAACTTGAAATTTGTTCATAAGAGGTGTGTTGGAATGATTACTTTTAGTGTAATCTGTACATATGGCCATGGCTCATGTATCGTTACTACTTAAATTATGTTTAAGGCCATATTTTTTATTCTTTTATTTTATTACTAGGTATGGTTAAGGCTGACCTAGTCAATTGATTTGTAGGTTCATAACCCTCTAGGGGTGTGTCCTTGTTTTGTCGGTCCGTATCTACCCCTTGAAGGGATGCCTCCCCCTCTCAAACGAGCTCTTTACTTTAGTTGTGTATTTATACACAACTCAAGCTCTCAATTGTATGATCACATTTTGTGATATTCTTGATTTGAAATACAAAGTGTTATAAACCCAGTGGCATTTAATTTTGGCATCGTCTCTCGTGATTGGCATGTTTTTCTTAGGCACAACTGTCTATTTCTGGTTTTCAATGCTTATGCTTGGTACTTGCACTTTCTCTCTAGTGCACTAGGCCTATCTCTCTTGAGCGCACTTGTGAGGAGGCTAATTGCAGAATTTGGGTGAGATTTGGTACCATTGATTCTTCTGTTGATCGGAGGCTAATTGCAGAATTTGGGTGAGATTTGGTACCATTGATTCTTTTGTTGATCCTTATAGATCTCAACATGGTATTAGTGCAGGTGTGAACCTTACCTTATCAATTCTCTTGGCTGATCCAAGAACTATTGACTAGTGGCATCATATCTTACGGCACGGAACTAGGATTTTCCAAGTTCTTTGATAATCATTTTTGTTATGAATATAATTATATATAAAATAACATAAATAGTAATTAACGAAGTATAATTAGTTATAAAAGGGCATGTCCCAAAAAACATGACTCCTTATGAATGGGCATTTGCTTAGGTATATAAACATGGCCCTCATTTGTAACCACAATATATCATATCTCTTATATATTCAAACATTCTTATATAACTATGTTACTTGTTCTATAATGGATATTTACATATTCTATATATTCTGAATATTTTTCTAAGTAAGAACTCTGTTCATTACATTGGTATTAGAGCCTCGTTTTCCTATCCCGATATTTGGCCATCAATTCTTTGTCAAGTTCATTGTTGTTGCGATCAAGGCTGTTAGCCACAAAAAGTTTTTTTTTTGTTTTGTTTTGTTTTGGAGGTTTTTCATTTTGCTATTTAGCTTTTGGCCATTAATAATAAAAAGAAAAAAGGGAAAAAAAAATCAAATTTTATTATTAAAAAGAAATAGCATATATATAAATTAAAATTAAAAATAATATATATTTATATATCTATATATATGTTGAATGGTGTTATGATTGATACCAACATTGATCTTGAACACTCTTAAAATACGTCATGAATTACATCAGTTGGAAGCTCCAAATAACATGAAGCCCTAGAAGTGTCGCACTTATTGAAGGTTTTGTGGATGAGCGTTAGTATATTTGGGCTCAAGAGTCAAGACCATCATTGGTTGATGCTCCTCGTCATGCCTATTCAAATGGTATGTGGCATGTCACGTGGCTCCCCACGGTTTAGGAGATATGGCTTCGTAAAGTCAAAGCCTCTTCTTGTGGTCGAAATCCCCAAAAGGAGATAATATTGCAACTTATCATTGACTAGAAAATTTCTTCAAATCACAATGTCCAAGAGGGATTTTAAATAAGAAAATTAAATCAAATACCTTGTGGCTAAAGTGTTCTTATTGAGGGATTATTCACCTTTAAGGGTTTTGTCACATTTTATTTTTGGTACCAGAATTTTGGCTCCAAAATAAATTTTAAAATTCAAATTTTAAAATCAAATTTCCCTCCTAAAAGGCAAATCGGCCTCTCCTAAAACATCTCCACAAATGTGTATAAATACAAAGTTCTTTAGTCCTCCAAGAGTATCTTATGCGTTGATATCTTTCTAAGCATCTGCGACCTTGGAGTAGTCCTGTACGTCTTGTGAAGGAGGTTGAATTTCTTGTGAAGTTTCTGGCTTATGGTTACATCTTTTGTTATGGATTTGGTGAGGGTTTCATTCTAGGCATTTTTTTTTATGTTTGATCTAGCACTAGTTACACACTAATCCCTGAAGCTCACTCTTTTTTCCAGAACATGTATCTTAGACATTGATCCCTTTTAGCACATCGACGTGAGCTGAAACATCTGGTGCGAATTTGTTGACAGAGTTAAGGTTTTTATTTGTGGGTATATTCGACTTGTAGCAGACAATAATGTCTGCGGCCAGTATAGCTTTGCGATGAAACCTTGAAGATTTTTTTTGAGGCTTTGCACTGGTTTCTAAGGCAAATTGAGAAACACCAAGACCCGTTGGACTGTTTAACTCAGACCTGTGACTTGGGCAAGTATTCACACTAAACTGAGGTATAAATCAATCCAAAGGTTGTGAAAATTCCACCTGTTTCGTCCCTACTCAGAATCGCTGAAGATCACTGGCATTTTGGAGCAAGTGAAGATCATACAAGCCTATTAAAAGCAAGTTACCCTAGCATATGCTCATAGGCTTTGAAGCCTACCTTCGGGGTTCAACAAAAGCAGATCTTCTGTGGCATCACTATAACTCAACACTTGTGATTTTCGTGTAACAATTTATTTCAAATTTGAGAAACGATGCTGCCTGTGAGTTGTGACAAATAGCCATACATTCCAGGCCTGTTCTAAAGTCCTTTTTGTGGCATCGTTTGAAGCTAAGATCACTAGCACATCAATCCTTTTGGCAACAATTCTAATGCCTATCTAAATCCAAGGCTTCCTAGCATTTCAAAGATCAGGCACTAAGACACATTGGATTTGATTCTATTTAAAATGAAATGCATTTTGGGCGCAAATGTTTGAGACACAATGTGAGTCACCTGAGGAACGAGGTGCTTTGTAGCTGTGCGTAAAGTAATGAAAACATTTATTTGTTTAAGAGTAAAGAAATGATATGCATGTGACAGTATGTTTGAAGTCCAAATATAACGCACCAGTACATTGAATAAACCGTCAATGATCAAATTTGAAGCATTGGTTTGAGGCTTGTTGAAAAGTATTATGGTTTGATGCTGGTACATGCAAATCTAAATGAGTAGTTGCGTTGGATCAAAGGTTCTGAACATACACACACACACACATATATGTTGGAAATTGTAACTATGTTTGGTCTTCATAATGACATTTTGTAAACACGACTTTGTATATTTTGTATAAAGAAAGAAAAAGAAAGAAAATAAATTTTATTTTATTCAAAGCATGGGTTTCATGCTCAAGTCCAGGTCAAAAGCATGTTCTTCTTGTTTCTAGGTCTCTCTAGGACAAAGAAGAATTTGTGTCATGTATTATAGTCCCATTTGGACTCTTTGTAATAAAGAAAAAAATTTATTTTGAGTCAAGAAAAGCCATTTATTCCGCCAAGACCAATTCGCCCTAGGAAAGATGAAGTCGGCCTAAAGGAGGGCTATTCGACCCCGCAAGAAGGCTATAAATAGGAGCTTGACTCATTTGAGACACACATCCATCACAAGTTTGATCTGCAATAGCGAAGGAGGAGAAAGAGCTGGAAGGACGAAGAAAAGAAGTCGAAGTCTCTTGGGTTTATCTCTTTCTATCCACATGTGTGAAGATGTAGGGTTTTCTGTGTAGCTGCCAATTGCAGGAGGCTGAAATTGCAGGGCCAAAATTCTGAAGTGAAGCTACAAGGCCGAAATTCTAGAGTGACGCTGTGAAGGTCAACGTTTTGAAGCTGCCTTGAAGAGATCTTGCTGTGGGGCTGACTTGGTGCTTGTGAGGATTTTGGTCTTTGGTGTTTGGGCCTCGAAAGTTTCATTGTAAGAAGATTCTATAAGAAGAGAAGCTTTCTTTCTGGGTTTTCCCCTTGGAGGGGTTTTGCCCTAGCTTGGAGTCTATATCTTGTGTACATTGTCTCTTTTTGATCTTCATTGTTGTTGGAAAATGTAACAATGTTTGGTCTTCATTAATGTACTTGAGTCATCATGTAATGTACTTGTCAAAAGAATAAAGAAAATAATTTTTATTATTATTATTGTGACTTATTAAAGCATGGGTTTCATGCTTGCGTCACCTTGTTTTAGGTCAAAGTCCCCATTGAGGACTTTTAGGATTTATTCTGAGTTAATAGAGTCATTGTACTTTTAAATAGACCCTTCTTGGGCTTTTGAATCATGTAAAAAGTTTAAGTATTGAGTCAAATACTTAGGCACCCAATACTTAACCTAGGGGTTACCCACTTTTGGTGGATAACAACTGGCTCCAACTGTGATATGAGCTCGCCATAAAGCGCGTGATCCATGTACTTGAACGAGGAGTTCAGGAGAGCTCCAACAATCTCCTGGGACCGTATACCTGTAACTTGCACATTACAATACAATTGTTTGGGAGCGTGTGCACTAGGCATAGGGTATCGCCCATGTACAGTAAAGTAAATATAGACTAAATGCAAATCTTGTCTACATGCAATCTATCCTAGCATTAGAACATGAGATGATGATATTAGCCATGCAAAAGGAATATGTGATGCACCTACACTATCATGCATGCTAGCATACTATGCATGAGCAAATTATAGTCATACAACCAATGCAACCAACAAATCATTAAATCAATATACCAACACATGCCCTCATATGTTATTTTGAGTTAGGGCAACCAATTATTATTAACTCCTTATCAATATTGGCATGATAAATCACAACTGTGATGGGAAAATAAGAGGACGATGCATCATGGATTTTGGATGAGGACGGAAAGGAGAAATTAAATTTGTGCTGTTGGATCCTTTTGTGCTACAAAAGAATGGAGAATTCAACAATCAAGCTCATAAACTTTCAATGAAGCGCAACCTTGAGCCTATCATCCGTATGGCATGAGGAGAGAGATGGCTTGGACATATGCATCCCCCCCCCCGGATCTAACCCCCGAAACGCGGTCCGTACGGATGCGTGGGGGAAGCGCCTCTCGAAACGCGTTTCGCACTGATAAAGGCGCTTCCTGGAAATTTCTAAAGCATCCTTCCGAAGCGTGTTTTGGTTTTTTCGAAGCGCGTTTCGTATGACGCTTCGGCTGTACGAAGTGCGGTGCTTCAGACGCTGAATCGTACGGATCACTTACGATTCCATACGCGCTTCCAAAAAGGGCGCCACATGGCCTAAAAAAATCAGATTTTTTTTAATTTTTTTGTGAGTTTGCTTGTTGGGGGTGGGTCCACCTTGGGTTAGGGTGAGGAATGAAGGGAATAAAGCCCCCATTCATCCCTCATTTACTCACTTTGAGTTTATGAGAGTTGGAGAAGAGAAGAGAGGAGAGGAGAAGAGAGGAGAAGAGAGGAGAGCTTGGAGGAGTGAAGGAGGAGGAGCTAGAGAAGGAGGAGGAGCTTGGAGGACTTCATCTACAAGAGCTAAAGAGGTAAGTGTAAACCAATGTTTTACAACTCCGACTCCGACTCCGACTCCGACTCGGTAATGACTCGGCCGGCTCGATTTCAATGACTCGATCGTTGTAAAAAATACATTAAATATTTTTTTTTTTATAAAAAAACATAATTTTAAATATTTTAAACATAATTTTAAAGATTTTCATTCATGTTTCCAAACACACAGCATTATAATATAGATGGAAGACAACATATGATAAAAGTAGGCTCATGAACCAATCCATTATATCAAAATGGTACCCAATGGCAATACATAGTCAACTGTCATACATGATCAAAGACTCAAAACAAAATACAAATAACCAAGGAGGCTAGAAATGGCCTCTACGACAAAAGTAAACTGTGATGGTGACTAGACTCCAATACTAGTACTACTGGCTAGTAGCTACTGCCAGAGGAGCCAAGATCATCTCGACCAATCTCTGGATCATCATCATCAGAGTCAGACAAGGGGCCCCATGCCTCCTCCTCATCATCATCGTCTCCAACTGCAACTGTAGAAGTGGTGCCAGTACCACTAGCAGGCTGTGCAACAGATGCAAGATGAGATAGAGTAGATATGCGGCTGCGCTTCTGTCGTGGCTGAGCAGAGGAAGCACCTACAACTGGAGTCCTACTCCTTGCTGGCTGTGAGACTGAGGCTGGTGGATCGGGATCTGCATTCAACTGAACAGGCTGAAGTTGATGTTGCAGTTCAAGTTCATCAAGATCCTCATCAGGATCAAACTCTGGTGCACGACTCTCCACTACCCAATCTGATGTTGGATCAATGTCTTCCAACACAATGGGATCTGAATCAGGTCTTTTGTTCAGCAATTGGTTCCGTCTGAGCCGAAGGTTGTATTGGACAAAAACTAGATCATTCAACCGTTTTTGCTCCAAACGGTTTCTCTTCTTTGTGTGAATCCTCTCAAAGACAGACCAATTGCGCTCACACCCAGATGCACTGCAAGTTTGACTCAAAATACGAATTGCAAACTTTTGCAATTGAGGGCACTGGCCACCAAAGGCCTCCCACCATTGTGCTGCAAAAAACATAGGAGTGTAATGAATTATGAGTTAGATGAAGGCTGAAGCTCAACAAAATTACAAATTATATCTAACTTTCAAATTATAAATGATTTAACAAACTTTAGTCTTTAATAAAAAAAGTAAAACTGTAAAACCATTAAGAAATTGAAAATTGAAATTTTTGTTTACTTGGCTCATTTGCTTCTCTTGCAATCTTTGCTAGGTTCTTCCCAAAGGTACCTGTTGCATTGCTGAAGGATGTGACCTGTTGATGTATCTGCAGCTGATCAGACTCCGATGGGATCATGCATTCAATGCAATCAACCAGTCCATCTCTGACCTCCCCCCTCAAAGCTCTTGACTCCTTAGGTTTATAATGATACCGTGGGTTCAAAAAATACCCAGCTGCATGTATAGGGCGATGGAGTTGATTGTTCCATCTTTCATCAATGATTGGCCAAATGGGCCCATACTTTGCCACTCTATCCTTGTATGCTATCTTTATTTGCTTTTTTGCTTGATCCATAGCCTCATAAATGAAGCCCATAGCCAACCTTTCCCCATCCACCAACCGCAACACCTTAACTAGTGGCTCAGCAAGCTTCACAATCTCTGCTGCCTTTCTCCAAAAAGTTTCATCATGGACTTTCCTTTTCAATTCTCTGCCTTCTGGTTTGTTAGACCAATTGGTTTGATTCCATTCATCTCTGGAAAACATCTTTTGCAAGTTTCTATGTTGGGAAAGCATAGATTGCAATGTCAAAAAATGTGTAGCAAATCTAGTGATGGCAGGCCTAATAATATCCTTGCCTCCAGTGTGTTTGCTCATGAGACTCAAAACCAGTGTATGATTGTAGATAAATTTTGTTATGCTTTTGGCATTATCTACAGTGTTTCTGACCCAATCTAATTTTCCAATATCCTCAAGCATGAGGTCTATGCAATGTGCAACGCATGGGGTCCAAAAGATGGTCTTGTGTTTTTCCTCTAACAGTTTACCAGCAAGAACATAGTTAGAGGCATTGTCTGTGATGATTTGAACAACATTAGCCACCCCCACCTCCTCAATAACCTCATCCAATAGCTGAAACAACAAGTGGCCATCTTTTACCTTATCAGATGCATCAACTGATTTTAAAAACATGGTTCCCTGTGGGCAGAAGACAAGAAAGTTTATGATGGTACGGTTTCTTTGATCAGTCCATCCATCTGACATGATGGTACACCCTGTTCTTGCCCATGAGTCCCTGAACTCTTGCAAATACTCATTAATGGATTGAATTTCTTTTTGCAAACGAAACCCCCTTAGCTCTTGCATAGTAGGGCCTTTGAAGCCTTTTCCAGCAGCATGTATGGCATCAAACATAGGCTCATAATATGGTGAACGAGCAGCATTAAAGGGGATATCAGCATCATACCACCATCTAGCTATGTAGTCACAAGCAGTCTCCCTCAATTCTTTCTTCCAATGGTCATCTAAAGTGGGCTGAATTTGACCTTTACTAAATTCAGGACCATGTGCATCTGATGGAGAAGAGGGAGTGAAATAACTTTTGATAGTCACATCACCCTTCATTCTACCCTTTCCCTTATCTTGAACAGAACCAAAAGAGGGAGGAACATAACAGAAAGGGTTGGATGCCTCAGTTTGAGGGATAGAGGAAGAACCCTCAAAATCATAGTGGGGGTTGGTAGCCATCATTCTTTGTATCTCCCTCTTCCTCCCAATTTCAGCCTGTATCTCTTGTTGCCTAGCCTTATCTTCTTTAAATTTTTCAAAGCTGGGCAACAAATTCTTTCTAATCTCCTCAATTTCATCAGAGGGACATGCGGTAATTTGGCCTTTAATCCCTGCCAAGTGTTGTTTCAGCCTATGAATCCCCCCAGGACCTTCCTTAATTTTCCTATGGCAAAACTTGCAATGCATCTGACTATCAACCATTTCAACATATGCCCAAGCAGGATCTTTTGCTCTAGGTGCCATTTTTTGACTAGGAAAACAATCTGAAAATGAAAAAAAAAAAAAAAAAAATGATTCAATGTTCATTTATTTGACAAAAAACACTCTCTAAGCTTTCTTGATATGCACCTAAAATTTACTAAGCAAAAACAGATTTATAGAGGTGGAAAAAAATACCTCCAGGCACAAACTGCCTCCTCAAGCTTGCTCCAAGAATCAGCTCCTCAATGCTGCTCCAAATGGCTGCCCAAGAAGCTCCTCACTCCAGCTACAATGCTCCTCCAAGACTCCTCACTGCTGCTCCAAAACAAGCTCAAGAACTGCTCACTAATTCTCAAAGAAGACTCTCACTCAAATGCATAAGACTGCTGTGAGTGAATGAGAGCATTTGGCTGTCTTAAATAGGGTTTGGGAGGGGGAAATGGACCCCAAAAGCATTTAACAATTTACCATTACCCTTTGGAATCCATAAACTGAATTGCACTTTACCAAAAATCACAAAAAAAGTTATTTTTTTTCATCTTTAACGCCGCCCAGCCGTCGGTTCTTTGACTCGGCCGAGTCAATACGGACCCGGCCGAGTTGACCGAGTCAAATGACTCGGCCGAGTCATAGTTGACTCGGTCAACCGAGTCGGGTTGCTGGCCGGGTCATAAAAATTGGTGCTGGCTCGGTTCCAAACGGCCGTTTCCGAGTTGACTCGGCTGGGTTGTAAAACAATGGTGTAAACCCCAAACTCCCTTATTTTTTTGACATTTTTTTTGTATTTTTCTCCTCCCTCTCCTACTCTTTCCCATTGTTTCTACTTGTTCCTTTACTTGCAGGTTGTCCACCACCTATATCCATATTCCAAGATGGTGTTCTTTTGGCTTCTATGTATCATATTCATTCCACTTTTGGTTTTAATGATGGCAAGGGGGAGTAGGAATAGAAGGGAAGAAGCACAAGAGGACAGTGGTCCCAATATGAGTGACCCAATGTATGATGAGGAGGAAGGGTTTGAAGAGGAAGGGGATGAAGTTGAACCTGAAGGGGAAACTGAAACACTAGAGGGGAAAGCTGCATTAACACCCTTGTGGAACTATGTGACCAAACTTGAAGGGGGAAAGGGTGGTGGAAGCTACAAATTTTTGTGCCCTCATGGTTGTCATGGAAGAAAACCATTTAGTGGTTCATATACCCGTGTGAGGAGGCATCTTTGTGGGGTGATGGACAGTGATGATAAAAAGGGTCCTGTGGGGATACAAATTTGCCCAAACATTTCATCTGAACAAAGAAGAAAATACATCCAAATAGAGGAGGCTACACAACAAAAAAGCAAGAAACAAAAAACTCATTCTGAATCAAGTGCAACCTCTAGATTTGGTAGCTCATCTCCTCATGGTACTTCTGGAAGCTCTGGAGGTAAAAGAACAATAGGGGATTTCCTTAATGTTGCTGGGAGGGATGATGTGGATGGAAAGATAGTCCGATTTCTTTGTGCTTGCGGTGTACCATTCAATGTGGTTCGCTCTCCCTATTGGCATGAAATGGTAAAGGCCATCAATGAAGCCCCAAAAGGATACAAGGCCCCCAACTATGAGAAAGCTAGAACAGTGTTATTAGAAAGAGAAAAAGCTAAGGTTCAAAGAGCTTTGACACGTTTTACAAATGAGTGGGTAGATTCTCGGGTATCCATTGTATTAGGTGGGTGGAAAAATATTAGAAACGAACATTTGATAAATGTTCTTGGTGTTTCTACTAGTGGTGCAGTATTTATTACATGTCATGACTCCTCCTCCATCAGTGCATCTGCACAAAACATTGAAGATCTCCTATTGCAATCAATCAAAGATGTTGGTCCGAATAATGTGGTTCAAGTGATCACAAATAATGCAGCAAATTGTAAGGCAGCAGGAAAAATTATTGAGCGTACTCATCCACACATCTTTTGGTCTGGGTGCCTGTTGCACACATTGAACTTTTTGATGCATGATATTATGAAGCATAAAGAATGTGGGTGGATTACTGAGCTTTACAGGAGAGGGAAGCAACTCATTAAATTCATCATAGGGCATACAAGGGTAAACTACTTCTATGGCACTTACTCCAAGTTGCAGTGGCTTAAACTTGCAAAGACAAGATTTGCCAGTTATTACCTCACCTTTAGGTAGTTATTGAAGGTGAGACAAGCTTTAACTAATTTGGTGTGTGCTGAAACATGGGATGAAATTAACACTGATATAGATGGTGCTAATGCAGCCAAGGACACTATTCTTGACATGTACTTTTGGTCACAGGTTAAATATGTTTTGCAATTCACCAAACCAATTTATTACATGATCAAGTTTGGAGATTTAGATCGACCAATAATTGGGGAGGTGTATGAGCAAATGGATAGCATGTTGGGGCAGATTAAAGACATTGTTGAGCCTAGAGATATCACCTTGTACAATTATATTCGTGCAGAGGTGGAAAACCGATGGGAAATGCTAAATGTTCCATTGCATGCATTAGCATATGTTTTGACACCTAAATACTATCATCCATCATGGCTTTCAACACCAGCACCTGGGGGGGGGGAAGCAGGAGAAAACCACACCAAGATCAAGAGGTTCACAAAAAATATATGATTGCATTGAGTAAATTAATCCCTGATGAGGAGGAGGCTGCCATGGTACGGAGATAGTTGAGCAACTATACGCTTAACACTGGTCCATTTGGGAGCATGCATGCAATTAGAGATCGAGAGACTTTTTCTTCTCGAGTGGTGGAACATGCATGGAGGGGCTACTCCACTTCTACAGGCTTTGGCATTGCGGGTGCTATCACAGGTGGTAAACACTTCTTCTGCAGAGAGGTGTTGGAGCTCTTATTCTTTCATCCACAGTGTTAAAAGGAACAGGTTGAGTTTAGACGGGCAGAGAGCTTGGTTTATGTTCATTACAACTTGCGATTGTTGTCCCATCACTGTGATGATGCAAAGACTAATAAAGACTTGTTGATTTGGGACAAGAATCCAGAGGAGCCCAATTTGGAGGATGGAGTGTTGCGATTAGAGCAATTAGAGGATGCTCTTATCCAGGTATGTCCATTGTGTATGAATTTTCCTTATAAAGCATTTCTCTAATTCATGTTTTAATTTTTTTGTTAACTAGTGTTTTTTTTATGCATGATTTTTTTGAGCGATTCCAGGATGATGATGATTGTGTTGAGATGCCACCCCCATCTGGTCCCTTGGTTCCTAGGTTCCATGGTTCAACACCAATAGCAGGGGGTTCGTCTTCATCAGTTTTAGTGCCACTGCCACAACTTCCATAGGCAACATCTTCTTCATTGCCACCACATGGAGGCCCGCTGCCACGTTCTCTTCGTGGTGGAAGGAGGAGAGATTAGTAGATATATTCACAATTTACTACTTTTGTCATAAATTAATCATTAGACTTGTAGGCTTGTGAATTTGAATCTTTTTTGTCTTGGCAGTGACCAAGTGATATATTTTGTAAACATTATTATTTGAATTTTGGACATGACAAATGTTGACAGTTGCTCACTTGCTAGATAAATCATAATATGCTCTATGTTTTATGTTTTATAGTATGCTTAAATGTTTTATGTTTTATAATATGCTTAAAACTTTGATGTATGTTTGTAATTGCTAGAATATAGATGGTTGATGTACATACTAGTAACTACAATGGAATAATGGATGCCATATCTATCTTGATTTATGCAAAAATATGCATGTTTTCATGTCTTCTACAACTAATTTGGTATTTGGGATGTTTGTTTTGAGTATAAATGCAAATATATATATATATATATATATATATAGCAGATGCTTCTGCAGACACTTTGCTTCCTAGATTTTTGGAAAATGATGCTTCCGTGTCCTCGCTTCCAAAAAACGTCCCCGTTTCGTCCCTGCTTCTTGCAACATTGATCCGCAAATCAAGACCAAAAGAAAAGGTTTCCAATTATGTAAATCAACAGGACCAATGCTCATGAAACCTTAAAGGAAACCCCCAAGGTGAAGGAAGACAAAACTAGGTTTTCCCTCTTGGGGTAAACAACTAGGGCAAGAAAGTTTATGGACAAGATTGAAGTGGATGCCCACCAAAAAGATGTTTAGGCTCTCCAATCCCCAAAAAAACATCTCTTGCCTAGGGATGCGCACCAAGCCCTAGTTTTTCAACCTTAGCCTTAAAGGGGCCGAATTAGTGCAAAAAGAAAAGAGAAAATTTATGGATAAAAGTTAAAGTGATCATCAACAAAGGAGGGTCAGTGCCTTATTCTTAGGTGGGTTTAGTCTATAATGTGATAGTTTAGCCAATAAGTTTCCAAGGAAGCCGAGATTTTTGATGTCATAGCAGCCAAAATTTAAAAAATTACCTATGCAATGGATAATGGTTTTCTCATGGAAGAGGTACCAAGAGTTCACCAATAGGACAATTCATTCACATGTTTTATGAGTAATGCATGCAATAGATCATCTAGATAGCATTAAATATAACTTCAACAAATTAGGGCACAATTTTGAATTAACATAACCCAAAATCAACATTATTCCATGCATCATACATGAAGAAAATAGGGATTCAACAATTAGGTACACTTACAAGATAACATGCAAAGATTCCATCCATTTGTCCAAAGAATAGCTCCAAATATGAAAGTGCATTTATAGATCCATCCTGTACCACAAGAAAAGAGAGCTTAAATTTCTTGAGAGACAAAGAGGCCGAAATCTCCAAGTTTGATGATGAGAAACAAATGAAAGGCCTTCTCTATTTATATGAAACCAAATTGCTATTTAGTCCACTAGCCCCTCTAAATCATAAATAATGTGCAAGAAGCACCCTAGGTCATAAACTGACCTAGAAGCCTTTGACAAAATATTGGATCTCCACATGTGTAGGCCGAAATACTGACATCATGCTAATGAATGCCCTTCAAGCACTGACATGGAGGGAAAATGATGCCAAAACAAGTGTATAAGCCCTCTCAAATCATGATCTAAGGGCTGGCCCATAGATCTTTGTCATAATCATCCTGTTGACCCCAATTTTGGTTTTGGGGCACAAAAATGGGTCATGGTGGTGTGAATGCCTAAATCTGCTCCAACGTTGAGGGCACTAAAGATGGTGCTAGCCCTCCCATGTCTTAGGGTATGAAATAAACCTCATCTAGGCCTTGGATCAACTACTTGACCCTAAAGTACTGCTAAGCATTGCTGGTCTAGGTGCATCGTCCCATAAATGATATAGGGCAAAGTGCAGGGACTCTGTGGGTGCTGATGGTGCTCATGGATACAAATGATGCTCTACAATTGTCCGGAGTCCCATGACTCTCAATGCATCACCTGTGGGTGTCAATATGCGCCTATGGTGGATTTGGGCCCTAGTTAAGTTGTCTAGCCCATTATGAAATCACTTGTCAATCACACATAATATCCAGAGCTGCAACTTCAACCATTAGGTAAATCTAATCATTTTTGCATCTAAGTGGACCAAGCTTGAAAGTATTGGGCAAATCAACATTTCTTGTAAGGCTTCCCTTCGAAATTTGGGGCTTTAATCTCGTAATGGTGTTACCTTCCTAGGTGGGAGTGGCTATTAGACAACCTTATTAGGTGTTTCTAGGCCCTAAGGGGAAAGACATGCCCTTGGCCCATTGTTAATTTTCCATGAAACTTTGCGGCTACTTAGATGAATCATTGAATCAAGGCAAAAAAATACTGAAACCAAATTTGCTTTCACCAAGATACATAGTTTCTTACATCTTATAAGCAGCGGAATAAACACCAAAGATAAAAGCACAATCACATAAATTGACACGATTATTTACCTAGGAAACCCAAAAGGAAAAATCTGCTATCTTTGTTGTGGTATTTTATTGATTGTTCTTGAGCATTGAGATCTATTACAAAGCAATCTGTCTCTGAGAAAGCGTTCTGCTTCTTCTCACTAATCTCAGTTGATACAATTGATCTTAGATTGCCTTGATCATTGCTTGATCTCGACCCTCTAGCACACAATTGTTCCTCTGCTGCCTCCTTGGCTTGCCATGCTTCTTGCTTGATCTTGCCCTTCCTTCCTTGTGTATTGGAGCCCCTATTTCCTTGCGCACTTCTCCTATTTCCTTGTGCACAACGAACTCCTATTTCCTAGTGCATAAGTCCCTATTTCATAGCGCACTTGTGGATCCTCTTCTCTTGCGCAAATCTCCACAAGTCTCCTATTTCTTAGTGCACTTGTGGCTCCTATTTCTTAGGATGCAAGCTTCCTCAAGTTTGCGCATAATCAATCTCCTAAATCCTTGCGCACTTGTGATCTCCTATTTCTTAGGACACAAGCTCTCTGTGCTCTCCACAATCAAGGACGATTTCACAAACTCGTGAATTGTCTTGTCTCACAAACCTTGTACAAAACTTGTGATTTCCTGTGCCTTTGTCGTCATCCTTATATAGCCAAATAGCATGCAAGGGGCCTAGCTCAATTTAGAAACTTGAGTTCTGATTGACGAGTTAACTGAGAGTCCAATTGAAGCTCCAACTCTACGCATGCCATCTTGATGATTATTCTACTAAACTGGAATTAAACTCATCCAAATTGAAGTCCAGCTCATGAGCTCACACTCATACTAAGAGAAAGGCAAATTGAGGTCTTCACTGGCTAAGGCATAAGCCAGAGGACCTTTACTCGGTACATTTTCAACAATTTGTCTTATCAAGGAAGGTACTTCTAGAAGAACATCTTCCACTTGGATCTATCTCGAACACCACCACATTATCCGCTGTTGTAGCTGCTTCCTCTGAACTAGAAGACTTCCTTGCTTCCTGCTGGAGAATTTGGTTTGAACACCTATTCCTTCCAACCATGCTCCTATCATCCCCTTATACACCCCTTTTGAGCCTAGCACTGATTTTCCCTCTGGGTCTGAGCCTATCAACTCATTCATTAGTGCCATATACTCGGTCTACCTTTGTGGATGCTTACTCTGCCTGAACATAGAGCTAGGAGTCTCAACTCGCTCTTGGACCTCTTGATCGGTCCACTTGGTTCTCCACTATGTATCGGGAGATGCTGATTAAGTGGCTACCTCCACTCATTCTTGTCGCTTCTCCTCATCATCTTGTTGGTTGTCCCACTTGCCATCTAGTCGAGACTCGAACTGTGAAACTGGATGATGGCTTTCCACATCTCATATGCTGTCTTCTTCCCATGGAGATGAGGCATAATATGATCTCTGACCCCCTCAAGAATGATTCTCATTGCCTTAGTGTCATTCTTGTTATGTTGGATCAACTGTTAGGCATCTTGAGGTCGATTTATTTGATTTGCCACAAATTGTAGCACCCCATTATCTTCCAACACCACTAAGATCTGCTCCTTCCATGATCAGATGTTTGAGGCTCCCTCTAAATTGTGTTATGCCCTTAGTCCTAAGAACACCATCCTGTTATCTAAAGGACTACTCTAAAAACTCTAGCACAAGCCTCCTGCTTGATCTACGCTCTTCACTAACTGGTCAATTTGGTGTTTGTCTTTATGATGATCTCTGCTCTGATACCATGCTAATTTTCCATGAAACTCTACAACTACTTAGATGAATAATTGAAAACAATGCAACTAAATATTGAAACCAAATTTACTTTCACCAAGATACACAGTTTCTTAACAACTTATAAGCAATGAAATAAACACTAGAGATAAAAACACAATCCCACAAATTGACACGCTTGTCTACCCAGGAAACCCAAAAGGGAAAACCTACTATCTTTGTTGTGGTATTTTATTGATTATTCTTGAGAATTTAGATTTATTACAAAGAAATCTGTCTCTGAGAAAGCGTTATGCTTCTTCTCACTAATATCAGCTGATACAATTGATCTTGGCTTACCTTGATCATTGCTTAGTCTCAGTCTTCTAGCATGCAACTATTCCTCTGCAGTGTCCTTGACTTGCCTTGCCTCTTGCTTGATCTTGCTCCTCCTTTCTTGCACACTGGAGCCCCTATTTCCTTGCGCACTTCTCCTATTTCCTCGCACATATGGAGCTCCTATTTACTAGCGCACAAGTCCCTATTTCCTAGTGCACTTGTGGCTCCTATTCTGTTGTGCAAATCTCCACAAGTCTCCCATTTCTTAGTGCACTTGTGGCTCCTATTTCTTAGGACGCAAGCTTCCTCAAGTCCACGCACAATGAATCTCCTAAATCCTTGCGCACTTGTGAACTCCTATTTCTTAAGACACAAGCTCCTCGCGCTCTCCATAATCAAGGATGATCTCATACACTCGTGAACTGTCTTGTCTCACAAATCTTGTGTGCAAAACTTGTGATTTTTTGTGCCTTCGTCCTCCTCTATATAGACCTAATTCAAGCATGCAAGGGGCCTAACTCAATTTAGAAACTCGAGTTCTAAGTGATGAGTTAATTGAGAGTCCAACTGATTCTCTCTCCAATAAACACTTGGAGTATTAACTTGTTCTCCCTTCAATCAAGGCTGAACACTAACTTGCTCTAACTGAACTTGTAACTGCCACCTCGTTCTATAGTCAAACTAATGAATACTCCACTTAAATGAAGCTCCAACTCTACGCATGCCATCTTGATGGTTATTCCAGTAAACTGGAAATAAACTCATCCTAACTAAAGTCTAATGCATGAGCACACACTCATACTAAGGGAAAGACAAATCGAGGTCTTCACTGGCTAAAGCACAAGCCAAAAGGCCTTTACTCACTACATTTTCAATATCCACCCCTCAATCAATAGGTGCCATATGAATAATGATGGAATGAAGGGGAGATGAGTTCATGCCCAAGTGTCGTGGTCAAAGGGACCGACATGAAGGAAGCTCCACATTCTGGGAATATATAAGTAAGGAGGGAGCAATCGTGGATGCACGAGTTACCTCGGCCTTTGTTTTTCCACCCCTTTCATTGCCTTTTACTTTTTCTTGATTTTTTTTTGTATTATTGCTCAAAGCTCCAAGGAATGAGAGCATGCTTTGTATGATGTATAACAATTATTATGCCCTTAGTGGTGGGGCAGTTGTAACGACCAAAAGTCGTATACGTAGCGGAAATATTTAAAATACTTCGTAGACAAAGACATCCATCGTAGGATATGTTGATTTTGGGTAGCATCGGATGTGATCTAACTGCGAAATTTTGTGGAAGGGCTAACATTCATGAGATCTCCAAGACCCAAAAATCGTTTGGAGAAATTCCACCCGGATGATGAGTTATTAAAATAATTAATATTTTTAATGGGTTCCTAAGTCTAAACTTAGGAAAATAAAAATATTAATGGGTTTTAATAAAGATATGGGTGAGAAGCTTCTAAAAGACGAGGATCAAGTCTGTTTTAATCTTAGCCGTTGATTAGGGACTTAATTTCTGTTGTTGATTCATCAACATAAAAAATATAAGACAAGACTTGAGAGTCATGTGGAGACACACTGGGCAAATACTTAGTAACCCAAGGGAAATCAATTCTCAAGGAGAAAGATTTCGGTTTCAGAGGGAGAGTTGTAGGGTGAAGGAAGAGGAGGGTTTCAGCATCAGTCAAAGACTGAGGGGGAGGTGATGCAGTGCCTCAGAGAGATAGCGCAGAGGGAGAGCTCTGAGAGGCAACGTAGGAAGGGATGAGTTCTCACGCAAATGACGTTGTTGATTTGGGGTAGCATCGGATGTCCTCTAGCCATGAAAATTGGTGGAGAGGATAAAGCACATGAGATCTCCAAGACCCAGAAATGGTTTGGACAGATTGTACCCAGTTTGGGAGATATTAAAATAATTAATTTTTTAATGGAGTTCCTAAGTCTAAACTTAGGAAAAATAAAATATTAATGGGTATGAATATAAAACTGGGTTAGAAGGTTCCAAAAGTCATGGATCAAGCCAAATCTAATCTTAGCTGTTGATTAGAGATTTAATCTCGGCCGTTGAAGGACCAACGAGCTTGAGGGTCAGTTGGGGAATACACCAGAGTGATCAATCATTCATTTTGCTAGAGCGGGGTTGCTAAGCAAAGTTGAATCAGTGATTAGCAACGAGGGGAAGTGAGTACGAGGTAGAGAGGCAGGGACAATACTGGGAGACTAGCACAGAAGCAGAGAGAGCGAGAGCAGCAGTCAGTCCAGGCTACACAGAGCTCAGCAGAGGCAACGCAGAACCCAGAGAGACTGCGCCATCCATGCAAAGGGCAGAGGGAGTGACGTAGAGGCTCCCAGAGGCTGCGTAGTGCCTCAAAGGGCTGACGCAGAGGGTCCTGGGGTTGACGCAGGTCAGCAGGAGACTGACGTAGAGGCCAGAAGGGCCAACGCTTAGCTTCAGTTGTGCCGGAGAGGGTTTTGTGGGACATGTTTTCTGAATACCTGTTTTCGAATATAGAGGTATTGCTGCCATGTATTTTTCTCTGTCGGGTGAGCCGGTTAGGCACCCAGTTGTACTCAGATAGACTGCATAATAATATAACCCTCTAAATAGCTGCACCGATTTTCCTGCATTGGGTTTTTCTGGGGACATTTGTCCAAAAATAATGGTGTCACTTGTGTGCTTGTTTTCTTTCAGTTGATGATCTGTAGATGTTGTGACTGTATTGTGTTTATTTCGATATTTAAATGTATTAAATAACTTGTTTGAATTTAAACAAGTAGAAGAAATAAACCAACAGAATACAGATTAATTTTCTAACGGATAGACTTAGAAAATTCAACATGGTATCAGAGCGTGGTTGCAAATCACAGGAAAATTGAAGGCATCAGCTTAGTAGAGCACTTGCAGCAGATTCAACTGTCTTGAGTGACAAAGTTGATCTTTGCAGAAAGCGATAGAGGGAGTGATGCAGAGGGACTGCGTCAGTAGTCTGGGCTAGAGAGAGGCAACACAGAGGCTGAGGAAGGCAGAAACAGGTTCATAGAGAGGCTAGGAGGGCTGACGCAGTTGGCTGAGGGAGTTGTTTTGCCGGTGCCGGGATTGCGCAGAGCCAAGAGGCTCAATCCTTCAGTTGCTGGGGCATAGGAGGCTGTGGGTAGTTTGTGGAGTGAAGCTGGTGGGGTACTGTGGTCAGAACAATACCTAATAGGGCAAGACCAAGGTGGAGGGAGTTGCTGCCGAGGCAGATTTCTAGCCAAGGAATCCGGATCAGTGTTGCAGTTGCACAGACGATTGGAGTGGGGCAACTTGACGTTGGCAGAAGGATTTCTAGGAGGGAAATCGAGACTCAGAGGGAGTCCAGAAGAGAACTTCCAGACAGGAAGTAGAGAGACTCAACAGGAGTCGAACAAAGGACTTCTAGGAGGGAAGTAGAGAGACTCGGAGGAGTCGTCAGAGAAGAGTAGCAAGATGGTCGTGAATGGGCTGAGAGATCAGGACAGGCTGGACAGAGCGTCCAACTTTGTGGTTTGGAAGGCCAGGATCTTGTCCATTCTAGACAGACATCGCATCAAGGGCTTCACCTTGAGAACGATGGCTATCCCAGTTGACCCGGTAGCAAATGATAGGTACGAGGAGGCAATGGCTAAGGCAAAGTGCATCATCCTTGATGGGGTCAAGGATCATGTGGTACCACATATTGCCGAGAAGGAAACAACAAAGGAGATGTGGGACGCTTTGAAGACATTGTACCAGCATACTTCCGTGTAGAGGAAGATGCTCCTAGAGAATCAGCTAAGGGCATACCAGATGCAGAAGGGAGAGCATATAGATGTCTTCCTCGGTCGGTTGAAGGAGATCCGTGACCAGCTAACTTCCATAGGGGCCACGCCAGATGAGGAATTAATGGTGAGGACCGCACTTAACGCAGTCTCCGAGGATTGGGAGGTATTTGTCCAGAGCATACTGGGCAGGACGAGTCTTCCAGATTGGGAAGAACTGTGGGCGACTCTTCGTCAAGAAGAGATCAGACAGCTGACCAAGGCGTGGAGTAGCGGCAAAGGGGTCAAGATCAAGAAGGAGGAAGAAGAGGATGCGGCTCTAGTATATGTGAGAAAGCAGGAGAAGAGGAAGAAGAAGGACCTCTCTAAGGTCAAGTGCTTCCATTGTAGGGAACTAGGTCATTTTGCGAACTAGTGTCTGAGGAAGAAGAATAAGGGAGAGGCTTCTGACTCGAAGGCAGCGCCAACGAAGGCAGAGAAAGAAGCCGAGGAGGATGACGATTGTGCCATGAGTGCTCATGTGCCGCTTGAGAAGAAGTGGGGAGACATCGAGGTGTAGGCAGGAGGATTACAGGCGATGAGGGGTAGGATCCTTGAGGTACCCATTCTCTTGAATTATACCTTGCTACGGGAGCCCCGAAGAGGATTAGCAGGACTGGAGGATGTCAGTAGAGATGGATGTGGATGAAGCGACAGAGAGTGCTATAGTGCAGGAGTCCCCGGGCAGCGCGAGGCTAGTAGGCTGCAATAGTGCGAGAGGCACGGGAGTGTTGCACCAGTGCAGGATGACACAGAGGTGCGCAACAATGCGAGATGCAGGGAGTTGTTGTAGCGGCGCAGAGGTCAGTAGAGGGAGCACTTGTTAGCGACAGAGGGAGCTTCAGCATTGGGAGTGTTTCTAGCCTGACAGGGATGTCAGAAGTTGGGTGGATCAGTTACTTACTTCTCAGTAACTGAGTTGCAGTGCAGTGGTAGTTTGCAGTAGCATGATGCAACATGATGAGAGGGGATGCAGTGCAGATGCAGTGTTGGGAGGATGGACCAGCAGCAACACGGATGCAGAGGGAGCTGCCGTACAGATGCAGTAGTGGCAGTGGCAGGGCCATGGGCAGCAGTACAAGATGCAACAGTGCAAAGGATGTTGGGCGGGGAGGCCTAGCATCAGCACAGGGACCGATGCTGGATAATCAGGGTGATGCTCAGTGAGGAGTATTATTAGAGCACAAACCTCGCTAAGAGGGAGTGTTGATTTGGGGTAGGATCGGATGTGATTTAGCCATGAAAATTGGTGGAGAGGCTAAAGCACATGAGGTCTCCAAGACCCAGAAATGGTTTGGACAAATTGTACCTGGTTTGGGAGATATTAAAATAATTAATATTTTTAATAGAGTTCCTAAGTCTAAACTTAGGAAAAATAAAATATTAATGGATATTAATATAAAACTGGGTTAGAAGGTTCCAAAAGTCATGGATCAAGCCAAATCTAATCTTAGCCATTGATTAGAAATTTAATCTCGGCCGTTGAAGGACCAACGAGAAAAGTATAAGAAGAGGCTTGAGGGTCAGTTGGAGAATACACCAGAGTGATCAGTCATTCATTTTGCTAGAGCGGGGTTGCTAAGCAAAGTTGAATCAGTGATCAGCAGCGAGGGGCAGTGAGTACGGGGTAGAGAGGTAGGGACAATACTGGGAGACCAGCACAGAAGCAAAGAGAGCAAAAGCAGCAGCTAGTGCAGGCTGCACAGAGCCCAACAAATGCAGCTTAGAGCCTAGAGAGACTGCGTCATCCACGCAGAGGGCAGAGGGAGTGACGCAGAGGCTCCCAAAGGCTGCGTAGTACCTCAGAGGGCTGACGTAGAGGCGAGAAGGGTTAGCGTTTAACTTCAGTTGTGCCAGAGAGGGTTTCGTGGGACATGTTTTCTGAGTACCTGTTTCCGAATATAGAGGTATTGTTGTTGTGTATTTTTCTCTGTCGGGTGAGCCGATTAGGCAGCCAGTTGTATTCAGATAGACTGCATAATAATATAACCCTCTGACTCGCTGCGCCGGTTTTCTCGCATTGGGTTTTTCTGGGGACATTTGTCCAAAAATAATGGTGTCACTTGTGTGCTTGTTTTCTTTCAGTTGATGATCTATAGATGTGACTGTATTGTGTTTATTTCGATATTTAAATGTATTAAATAACTTGTTCGAATTTAAACAAGTAGAAGAAATAAACTAGCAGAATACACATTAATTTTCAATCGGATAGACTTAGAAAATTCAACAGACGCAGTCCTCATGTAGATGATGCTTGGGTGACGTAGTGAAGGCTAAAGGGTCTCTGAGGTGTTAGAATTTCTCCTAGCTGAGGAGGAAAATTATCTCAGGTGTTTTCTTGAAGATTTCTGTGTGTACTGCAAAATCATTCCTTGTAAAGAGATTGTTGCTGAAGAATAATAAATAAACCCTCATCTGCTACACCGGTTTTCTCGCATTGGGGTTTTTCCGAGGACAATTGTCCAAAAATAATTATGTTGATGTGATTGATTCTTGTGCTTGTATATCACTGTTATTTTTCTCTATGCTATTATGTGATAACTGCAGTAGAATTTATTTTAATGTTTACTAAAGGGTTTTGTAAACAACTTATTGTGAGAAATAAGTAGGATAAATAAATCAGTTACTGCAGTAGAATTTCGTGTTAGAAATTTTCACATGGTATCAGAGCAGAGATCGGGCAATAGGATTAAAGAATCTGCTATGATTTAGGAGCATGATGCTGGGGCATCAACTCAGAAGGGCTCACGCAGATCTCAAGAGGAAGAAGAGAGCACAAGGAACATGGATCATGACTGGAAGAAGAAGTCGCTTGCTTAGCAAGTTTCGCCTCCTCTGAAGTTTGGTATATAGATAGTGGAGCTTCCTAGCACATGACAGCAATATGAGAATGTTTTTCGAATTATCAGGAAGAAATGATGAACTTCCAGATCACCATGGGAAATAAGTCAAAATGTACCCTCGTAGGAAGAGGTACTGTAGTCTTTCAAATAGAAGCATGGATTGGTTTCGAGCAACCAATGTGTTGCATGTGCCGGGATTGGGGTGAGCTCTCTCTGTATCTCAGCTTCAAAACAAGGGCTATGATGTTTTCTTCATTAAGGAGAAAGTATATGTCAAACAACTGAGTTGGAAAAAGAAGGCCTAGATTGGAGTCAGAAGTAGGCTATATAGATTACAGCTAGAATCTCCAATGGCACTGATAAGAAGCGGTGGGGAAAGAGATTTGAATGAACTATGGCACAGGAGGATGGGACACTTACACCATGGGGCTTTAAGAATTCTCAGGAGAACAATATCAGGAGTTCCAGAATTGAGTATCAAACGAGATGATGTATGTAGAGAATGCGCACTAGGCAAGTACGCCAAAGCGGTATTTTCCAGAAGCAACAATAGGGCTAAAGAGTGTTTGGGATTGATACACTCTGGTATCTGCGGACCCATGTCCACAAAAGCTCTTAGTGGTGTCAAATACTTCGTCACCTTCATTGATGACCATTCCAAAAAGACTTGGATCTAGTTTCTAAAAACCAAGGATGAGGTTTTTGGTCGATTCAAAGAGTTCAAGTCTCTAGTTGAGAATCTGACAAGAAAGAGGATAAAGATATTGTGCTCAGACAATGGTGGCGAATACATCGATAAGGACTTCACTGATTTTTGTGCAAGGGAAGGCATCAAAAGAGAGTGGACAACCCCCTATAATTTGGAGCGGAATGGAGTAGCAGAAAGGAAGAACAAGACTATTGTTGAAGCAGCCAGGGCGATGTTGTATGATCAAGATACACCCAAGTTTCTATGGGCAGAAGCATGCAACACGTTAGTGTATGTCTAGAATAGGACTCCTCACAGGGCATTAGGTAAGATTACCCCGGAGAGTGTCTTCACCGGTAAGAAGCCTGAGGTGAGTCATTTCAGGATATTTGGGATTTTGGCATACTGCCATGTACCCAAAGAAAAGAGGAAGAAATTGGATTAGACTACGGAAAAAGGATATCTTGTGGGATATAGCGAGAATGCTAAGGCATATAGAGTTTATCTTTCGAGGAATAGGAAGATCGTAATTCGATGAGATGTAAAGTTCATGGAGGACAAAGATTTTAGGAAATCCCGAGAAATGCCTTCCGAAGAGCAGTGAAAGGATATCCATTGGTCCCTCCACTTCGACCAGCGGAAACTAGCACCAATATTTCTCCAAAAGAAAATTTCCAAAGGTATCACAATAGGTGGAGTCTTAGGAAGAGGAGGAACAGATAGATATACCCACTACTAGTGGTAGAACGAGTTGGGAACTTCGATAGATACTACGAGATGTAGAGGATTTCGTCAATGTACCCAGGAACGAGAAAAGGGAGCGTAGACAGCCAGACAGATACCAAGCCTTGGTGGCTCAGGTTGGAGAACCCTTTAGTTTTCAGGAGGCCATTCAGGTATACAGTTCCATAATGGTCAATGATGTTTGGGAAGTGGTACCTAGGCCTTAGGACAGGTCAGTTGTAGGTTCGAGATGGATCTACAAAGTCAAACAAGCTGCAGATGGCAGTGTGGAAAAATACAAAACCAGACTACGAAGAAACCTTTGCCCCAATAGCCATATATACTTCTATTAGATCCGTGATATCCCTTGCAGCACAAATGGGGTGGGAGATTCACCAGATGGAATCTGGATGTCAAGACGATGTTCTTGAATGGGGTGATAGAGGAAGAAGTATACATTGAGCAACCAGAGGGTTTTGAGACACATGAGAAGAAATCTCATGTGTGCAGGTTAAAGAAAGCCTTGTATAGGTTTAAGTAGGCATCCAGAGCATGGTGCGGTCAAATTGATGGTTACTTGCAGAAGATGGGATTCATCAAGAGTGATGCAGATCCTAACCTCTACTATCTGGTTGTAGAAAATGAGCCTCTAATCCTAATGTTATATGTGGATGATATTTTTCTGACAGGTTCATCCAGGCTCATCAAAGATTGCAAGGAAAACCTATCTACAAAATTTGACATGAAGGATTTGGGACGAATGCATTATTTCCTAGGGTTGGAAGTTTGGCAGCAAAAGGGTGGGATTTTCCCTTGACAAGGGAGATACGCTACATAGATTTTGAAGAGATTCAGAATGTAAGACTGTAGACCTATGGCTACTCCAATGATTACCAATTGGAAGAAGATTGATGCATCCGAAGATAAAGAAGGCGATCCCACCTTGTATAGGCTGCTCATAGGGTCCCTGATGTATTTGGTCAACACTAGGCCAGACATTTGTTACGCTGTCAACACCCTCAATTAGTTCATGGTGGAACCAAAGAGGGCACACTGGACAGTAGCCAAGCATGTTCTCAGATATATACAAGGAACAGTTGAGCATGGACTAATGTACACCCAAAGCAATGACATCGGGCTGAGTGGGTTCACTGACGCAGATTGGGCTGGAAGTTTAGTAGATCGGAAAAGTACCACTGGGTACTGTTTCAACATTGGATCGGGAATGACCTCCTGGTGTAGTAGGAAACAAAAATCCATAGCTCTAAGCTCAGCTGAAGCTGAATATATGGCAGTCAGCACAACTTCGTGTGAAGCCATATGGCTTAGGAAATTGCTTGTGAATCTATTCAAGAGAAGGATGGAAGCGACCAATATTTTGTGTGATAATCAGAGTTGCATCAAGCTCTCTGAGAATTCATTTTTTCACGATCGGTCGAAGCACATTGACATCAAGTGTCACTTTGTCAGAGATTGTGTCCAACGAGGGGTTGTACAGTTGAGGTGCACCTCGACAGGAGAACAGGTGGCAGACATTCTCACAAAGGCTCTAGGAAGAATAAAGTTTGTTTATTTCAGGGAGAAGATGGGGATGGTTAAGAATTTATTTCAGCAGCAGAAGCAGATAGTTTAAGAAGTTGCAGTGCATCAGTTAGCAGTGGTAGTGCTATGGGCAACATGATGCAGCGTATTCAGAGGGAGCTGCAGTACAGATGTAGCAGTGACAGCTGTAGTGTCATGGGCAGCAGTACAGGGTGCAACAGCGCAGTAGATGAGGGGCAACAAGCCGAGCATCAGTAGTGCAGAGGACCGATGTCATGGATCAGTGTGATGCTTCTATTGGGAGGCATTGCTAGAACACATTCCTCGCTAAGAGGGAGTGTTGATTTTGGGTAGCATCAGATGTGATCTAGCTTCGAAATTTTGTGGAGGGGCTAAAATTCATGAGATCTCCAAGACCCAGAAATCATTTGGATAAATTCCACCCGGATGATGAGTTATTAAAATAATTAATATTTTTAATGGGTTCCTAAGTCTAAACTTAGGAAAATAAAAATATTAATGGGTATTAATAAAGATATGGGTGAGAAGCTTCTAAGAGACGAGGATCAAGTCTGTTTTAATCTTAGCCGTTGATTAGGGACTTAATCTCGACTGTTGATTCATCAACAGGAAAAGTATAAGAGAAGACTTGAGAGTCATTTGGAGACACACCAGACAAATACTCAGTAACCCAAGGGAAATTGATTTTCAAGGAGAAAGATTTCGATTTCAGAGGGAGAGTTGTAGGGTGAAGGAAGAGGAGGGTTTCAGCATCAGTCAGAGACTGAGGAGGAGGTGACGCAGTGCCTCAGAGAGACAGCACAGAGGGAAAGCTCTGAGAAACAACGCAGGAAGGGACAAGTTCTCACGCAGATGACTCGGGGATGACGTAGTCCTCACATAGATGATGCAGGGGTGACGCAGTGAAGGCTAAAGGGTCTCTGGAGTGTCAGAATTTCTCCTAGCTGAGGAGGAAAATTATCTCGGCTTTTCTTGAAGATTTCTCTATGTATTGCAAAATCATTCCTTGTAAAGAGATTGTTGTTGAAGAATAATAAATAAACCCTCATCTACTGCACCGGTTTTCCAGCATTGGGTTTTTTTCGGGGACAATTGTCCAAAAATAACTGTGTTGATCTGATTGATTCTTGTGCTCGTATATCACTATTATTTTTTCTCTATGCTATTATGTGATAATTGCAGTATAATTTATTTTAATGTTTACTAAAGGGTTTTGTAAACAACTTATTGTGAGAAATAAGTAGGAGAAATAAATTAGTTAATGTAGTAGAATTTCGTGTTAGAAATTTTCACAGGATAGTAATTGTAAATTGTATATTGGATAAAGAATTGATGTAGGATGATACAAATGAGAATGAGGGTCCTGTATATATAGTCAGGTAAGTACCCTTTCACTAACGGTTATGTCCTTAGGGACATACCTTTTCATTAATTGCTAATTAATTAATCATTAATCTTATTTGTTGTCTTTTACATTATTTGTGTTTATTTTTATAGAAATTTAGTTTGTTACATTGCCTTCCCCTTCAAAAAGCTTTGCCCTCAAAGCTTACTAATGAAGGATCGGTTCTCTTCTGTTGATCGACATATCATCTTATTTATGAGCTTTCATCTTTGTTGATACAAGATGATATGATGTTCTGAGTGATAGACAAAATTGTCGTATTGAAAACGGATCAGACCATCCTAGATTAATCTTCTGGGAAATCTTCTGACCCTTGGAACTGTGTGGTGAATAGTTATCATATGACTGGATTGATGTCACTTTAGCTTTCTTCGGAACATAAGTTTGTTGTTTATGTTCTGTGTGATATAGACTTGTAGATTGATTAAGGTGTTTATTCTTGTGATTCGGATGTAGATAAGGAATTTTTCTTGTTTGAACTTCCTTTAACATTTTTTTATGGCAGTTTCCTGATTTCCATCAGGCATTGTTGTTGTTGACTTAACTACTAAATCCTTATTTGGGGTGTCCTTTGTTTGAACAACAACCTCTGAGTACGTTTTTTCTTCAATAGGGTTTGGATTTGCATGAACTGCGAGATTAGTGATATTGATGTTTGTTTCTTCAGTTTGGACTGCTACATAAAGAGAATTGGATGCTTCCTTTGCGACAAGTTCTTTGAATCTATTCGTCAATGATTTCTTTTCGTTCTTAAATTTTTTAATCCGTTTGAGCAGATTTTGATTATGATTTTTGAGACGTAAGCATTCCTCATTCTCTGAGTCAACTTTATTTTTTCCTTCACGCTTCTCGTTTTTTAAACACTTGATTTGTTCTACTAATGATTGGTTAAGGCTCTTTAAACATAAATTTTCTTCTTCTTGTTTTAATAAATGCTCCTTGCGTTCCTTCTTTGATGCTTTAGCTTTCTTGACTTGTTCGAGTAGTTTTTCTTGGTGATCTCTGAGGCGCGAAATTTCTTTGTCTTTGCTGCAGATGACTTCTTCAAGCTCTTTTTGCTTCTTTGATATAGTTTTTTCGTTATCTTAAAACATCAAGTTTGAGATATCCTTAAGGTCTTTTAATGAAGATTTTATTTGATTTTGATTTACTTGTTATGTCTCGAAACATGACCATATTCCCTTTATAAGGAAACGTCAAAACTTGTTTTTCTATGTTTAACATGAATGTACCCAAATCCTTAAACCAGGGTTGGCTGAGTATGATGTCTGTCTTTTTATCCGTCCTTACAACATGAAATCGAGATATGTACACATAATGACCTATTGTCACTTGTAGATCACTAATTTTATACTCTTTTTGGTCAAAAATATTTTTCTTTACACCAATGCTTAGATTTGGAATTAATAGTTGATTTGCCAAGTTGATGTTGATATGATTTTTATCATTGCTTGGGCTGATAGTGACATTTACTTCTCTTCCTTGGATACTTCCTTTTAATGTAATTACTCTGTGATCTGTAGTTGAAAAACCATTATAGGAAAACCTTTCTTCCTTCCTCATTTAAAATTGAGCTCCATCATTTTTATTCAATGATTGATCCCATTTGTTTTGTCGAGATGACTTAAGGTATTATGTAATCTAAATATATAAAATTTCTTGTAATTTGATGGATTGTGAACACTTAGTTATCAATTGAAATATTCTCCAAATTCACCTTTTTTATGTTTTATAAGAATATATATCTACCCTTTAATCCACTAAGGAATAAAATTTAATACTACCTGTTGACCACTACCGGTCAACTACCCATGCAGTACCCCCCCTTCTCTTTGCAAAAAGGGGTAGCGCTTGATCGACATGTCCGTGCCATTCAGCAGTCATCAGAAGCTTTGTCATTTTAATTGTAAACCCAGTCTGCATGTATGAATTGTAAATAATCTTAGCCGATATGAGTCGTGTATGTAAATTGCCTAGGTGGACCTAACTTTCTAATGGTAATCTACGTCCCGGAAGGTTTTTCGTCTCACCGATCCATGATCGGCAGAGTTTTCCTTCAGCTTGACCCCAAAGCCGGGATGGATTTTGTCATTAGAATTTTAGGAGAATCCTAGTGTGTTAATCTGCTAGATTATAGTTGTCACAGAACTGGGTGGTTTATGAGGGTCTATGATAAAGGGGTTTTCCCCCTTAAGATGTAAATTGTAAAAGTCATGATGTAAAGTGTCTTGAGGGTCGGAAAATCCCCTCATGAGTCCTAAGTCCTAGGTCCTAGGAGATTTTTTCAAAGGCTAAGTTCGAGGATCCATTTTAAAATGAATTAAAAAATTAAAAAATAATTAAAAAATAATAACAATAAATAAAAAATAATAAAAAATAAAATATAAAATTAAAAAGTATAAAATAAAGCAAAAACCCTAAAATAATAAAATAATAATATTTTGAGTGAATGCATCTAAAATATCATTTTTTAATAATTCGACGGATGAGATTAAGAGATGTCTTGATCCTCATCGACGGTCGAGATCATTTCGACATGGATCACTCGAACTAGCCGTTGGGATCTTTTCCTTTAAATAGGGTGCTAGGGGTCAGTTGAGATCAGATTGGATCTGTGAGTCTTGTGCTGAAGAAGCTCTCTTGTAGTTCATTTTTTTTTGTGCAATAAAGAAGACTTTGGGGTTAAAAATCTTGCTGGTGTTACTCTTCTGAAAATGCTGTAAGATTGTTCTATTTTTTTCTGCATAATTTTATTTTCAGCCATTAATGATAGCTTAAAGAAGATTGATCTAGGCACAGGTATCTTGTCTGATCTTTGAGGTTTGAATGATAGTTTAGATTCTGAAATATATTGGCAGGTATCTCCATTTGATCGGGGTTTCACTATTGTTTTCTCCTTCTATGTTGATGGTTGATTTTAAGCTGTGCAGGAAAGCCTTTTTTCAGATTACCGGGCGTTAGGGGAAGTTCTCGGCTGAACCAGCCAACTCCCGGGTTGTGTTTTCTGAATGAGCCCAGCCAGTTCTTGATCCCGGGCTTATCATTCGAAATATTTTTTATGAATACATGCAGGGTTTTCTGAAGCGTTTTACATTAAAATAAATTTTCTGAAAATATTACTGCTGTTATTGCTAAATCTGGCATTTCAGGGGCCACAATTTGTAAATTAACTAGCTGATCTGGGTTTCAAATTTTGCCTTATACGCAGTCTTCATTAGGGTTTTGGTTTTCTTGTATTTGCAGGTATAGGGTTTTGAGAATTTTTTTAGGGTTTCTGGAACAGGAGAAATTGAGATTTTGAGACAAATCACTATCAACCAACGCATATCCCTTGCCGAAACAAACGCTCAGCATTTTTTAGCTCCAAAACTAGCCACTGCGTGTTCATCTCCGCTGAGGATCCTGACGTTTCGGTTTTTCATTTTTGCTGGGGACGTGATTGTATATGAACGACAGCGTTTTGGTTTTCGAAGGAAAGGCACATTTTTGAAACGCTGTGAGCATCAGTATAATCAAGGCACATAAATCGATCTGCATTCCTGTCCGCCGCCGTCGATCTGTCAAACCGGTGAGCTCGTCGACCATCAGTTCATCATTTGTTACTGAACAAGCCTGGAACCGGATCGTCGATGTTACCTGCATCACAAGAAATCGAAGACATGTAAACGCTGCGTAGGTGATTTCCAATTTTGCTGTAACGCCAGAGGACGCAGATACGTGTTTGGAAAATCAGATCGGTTGTTTCCAAGCCTCTGCAGCAGTCTTTGCGTGGCTGCTCCATTGGAATCCCGCCGTCACCAACCCATCTTCAAACCTGAGCAGCAAATCCAAACCTGTCTGCGTGGGTAAGCTGTCGGATTGGTACAGCGCCAGTTGATCTCCATCGCATGAAACGGTTTCGACCTGTGCAAAAAGACCTGCCGTCACCTGCAAAACGCACTGTAAGGAAATACGAGCCAGGTAATACGTCGGGTAAGTTGTTGCAGTCGTTTTCTGATTTAGCAAATACGATTTGGGACTTTGGATTTATCACGTCTACAGTTTAGCGTAGGTCTCTTTCTTTGCGTTGAATGGTGAAGCCATCTTGGCTTAATTTTTTTTTATTATTGTTGTCTCATAAATGAGAGCTAGCGTAGGTTTCCTTATTTTCATTTAAGTTTATAAAATTCTAAAATAAACCTTTTGATTTTCGCTTTTTAGATCTGAAATTTTATTTTAAAATCAGGCTTAAGTTTAATTCGTTTAAGATTTAACTCATTTTTTGTATATATATATATATATTTTTTTTTTGTTTAGTTCATTTTCAAATTTAAAAAAAAAAATTCATAATTTTTTTTTTTAAATTTTAAAATCATAAAAATAATTTAAAAGGTCCCTTTAGTTAGGGTTTTGGTTATATTTTTTTATTTTTTATTTACTAAAATTTTAGTGTAGATTTAGATTTTTTTTAGTTTCATTTAGTTTTAATTGCAGTTGTCTATAACGCGACTTTTTGAAAGCCTTTCCGGCGGGTTTTTCTGGTCGAAATCCGGCAGGAATTTATTGGAATGGCAAGTTTGATAGCTAGTTTCTACACAATGAAAGCGTCGCACGGGGTTTTCGAGGGTGCTGAATCCAAATATGCAGTTAAAAAACCATTTTAACTGCAACAAATCAAGATTTAACCTCAATTTCTTCCGCCGGATTCCGTCACCGGAATCTCCAAAAAGTCGCATTATAGACAACTCCGTTTGAATTTTTGTTTTAAAGTTTTGTCTGAAAAATAAAATAAAATAAATAATAATAATAAAAAAATAAATAAATAAATAAATAAAACTAAAAATAAAAATAAAAATTTTTGGAAGCTTTTGCCAGATGCAGTCTTAGCTCGGGGATTTATCACGTTTTATTTTTTCCTGCTAAGGCTAAAATTTTGATATGGGATTAATGTTTATCATCTTTTATGTGATTTGGCATGCTTGAATGATCATATATCTGGTTAGCATTTAAAATTACGTGGTTGTGTATCGGGCTTTATCTTTCGAAGTTTTAAATTGCTAGATCATCGTTAAAGCATTGTGAATTTACTGGATATCTTGCATCGTTCGAGTTATTTGATGATAAATGATTGCTCTACATGGTTTACACCTCTGCAACATTTAGTGAGTAGTCATTTAAAAATTAACTTCATAAGGCACTGGTCTTTTAACTTCTAAATCCATTTAGTGCTTATCATATCGTGTCTCCCAACCAACTGGTCGACAGTTGGTCTTCGTCATATCATAGGGTCTACCCCCCTTAGCCGCGGGAGAAAGACTTAAACTTAGGGATCGGGGATCAGAGTGACAGCCCCCGGTCTGAGCGTTGTCGTGACAATCTGTGCGACAACACTACCCTTTTGTTATATTCACTTATATATATTTCAAGGTTGCACAAAACGGGGAAACGGGTACGAGTTTCCGAAACGGGAAGCGATACGAAATGCGACCTCCCCAAATTTTGGAAACGGGGAAACGCGAATATATATATATATATATATATATATATACTAGGACATTTAAGAAATATGTGCAATCATAAAGCATATATGATACATTCTAATTTATTACATTATGATAAAACTGTCAATTGTCAATGCATAAACTATAAGTATCTAAATTTGCATCACATTTACTCATGAATAATCACATAATGAAAATAGAAATATCCAAAATCAGCCACGAGAAATTTCTAATTTCTTGTCTCGTGCTTGATTGGGAGTCTCCTCCTACATAGTCGAACAACCTTAATGCTCTTGATTAAATACAAGTTTCATACCCTAGTACCCTACATTCTCTTGATTATTGGGAGTCTCCCCTGCATAGAGGGCTTGGTTCTCTTCATTAAATACAAGTTCCATACCCTAGTACATGATAAAATCCAATGGAAACATTGCAATCCGCCCAATCCTGAAATCCTGAAAAACAGATAAGTCTGCTGGATTTTGAGTGAGATCTAAAATTATACTTTCTCCATATGAAATCCAATGAGGGCGAAACCACTCTCAAACATCCTGAGTCATTTCATGGTAATGTTAAAAATTTAAGTAAAAGGATGAAAATGAAAAATAAAGGAGAATATCACTTTTACTTTAAGAATTTAACATTACCATGAACTGCATATCAACACTAGGGCAAATGTTCACTTTTATAACTTTAGACAGACATCTGGGAGCAACTAGAAGTTACTAGGCTAACGTAAAAATAGATTAGAAAACAAATAAAAACAAATAAAATAAAATAAACACAAGTAAATGTTTAAAAATGGGTCTTACGGCCCTGAAACGCGTTTCAGGCCGTACTGGCCATGTTTCAGTTTCGTGAAACGTGGCAGTACGGCCTGAAACGCGTTTCAGGGCCGTACGGCTGTACCAAACGCGTTTCAGCGTTTCGTACCCGTTTCTGTACGGAAACGCCCTTCTACCCCACGTTTCCTGCAACATAGATATATTTGAATGTTTCTTTTTATACTTATATAAAGAGATATGCTTTCACGTAACCTTCTTAATTTTCAATATTTTTTTTAACTTTATGTTCTCTCCTTTTTTTGACTTGAACTTTTCTTTAAAATACCGCTTTATAATATAAAACTTCTCTTTATATACCTTTTATTTATAATATTTTCTTTTTTCTTTTTGAAAAGTTACAACCCTAGTGAAACACGACTATTCATCTCTTTGGGGTATAATATAAAATATATGTCCACTTATGTTCCTTTGACTCGGTTAATTTTCTCCACGTAAAAGTAAAACTTACCATTCACATATAGAGTTTTTGTATTCCTTTTGTTTTTATTTTACCTTGAAAATACCATGGGCAATTACCATGGGTTGCTAAAACCACGAGCTTGTAAACCACTTAATGAAGAATCAAGATAATATTATATACTCTTCTTTCTTTGACGTATAGTTTTAAAGATATTTGGAAAGATTCCATCTTAACTTTATCATGCAATTTTTATCAATAATGTAGAACCTTTTTATATATATGAATGTTCTCCTTCAAATTTTACACCAGACTATATATATCTTTCTTTTAATAGTATATTTTTATATGATTTTTTTTCTTTAAATTTTTTTTAATCTTTATATGTACTTTTTTTTCTTTGACTATCTTCTTTTTTTCTTTATTTTTTTTTTTGTTTAATGGCCAAAGGCGTTTGACGAATTAGCGACGGAGAAACTCCCAAAAGTGCAGCGAAGCTTCGATCTCGACCACAACAATGTTGATGAAACTTGGATGGCCAAGGGCCTGGATCAGAGAGCGTGACTCTGTGCAGCGGTGGAGCAGCCAGAGGATCGAACTGCTCTGATACCAATGTAAGACGAAAAGTCGTATACGTAGCGGAAATATTTAAAATACTTCGTAGATAAGGACATCCATCGTAGGATAGTAATTGTAAATTGTATACTGTATAAAGAATTGATGTAGGATGATACAAATGAGAATGAGGGTCCTGTATATATAGCCAGGTAAGTACCCTTTCACTAACGGTTATGTCCTTAGGGACATACCTTTTCAATAATTGCTAACTAGTTAATCATTAATCTTATTTGTTGTCTTTTACATTATTTGTGTTTATTTTTATAAAAATTTAGTTTGTTACAACAATTCATCGTCCATGAAGGGTTGCTTTTCCATGATGTGGTAGTGCAACATTGGCCCAGGAACCGGGTGATGGCCATAATATGGAGGTAGAATTCATGTTTGGCTTTTGCCCATGTTCTAATTTGTAAGTCATGACCATCTTTTGCATTTTTTATAATTTTCTTTCTTTTGTTTTGCTTTTGGCCATTATATGCTTTTTACTTTTTCTTTTAGCTACATCAACCTCCTTGGGCAAATTTCTAGGCCCAACCCAGGTATGAGGATATATGAGTGCCAAATCCCAGTGAACCAATGGTTAGTTGAACCCGAAGAATGGAGGTGGAGTATAGGGCTCATGATGTGAGATGGAAAGTGGTAAGTATGGAAAGGGAGAGATGGGGCTACGCTATCTCAATCAATGTTTCTCAAATAGTGCCCTTCCTAAAGCCATGGGCCATTTAGGGTGGTCCCAATGGACTAGGGTTGAAAATTAACCCTCCATTTAAGGCGAGGGAACAAGGCTATGGTCAATGTCCTTTCTTTTTCCCCGTTACCCCATGATACATGCCTAATGCCCAAATACAAACAAGCATAAGCACTCGAATACAAAATGAATAAAGTACCTTTTGGGTCAGATGCTCACCTTCCAACATGTGCTCTTGGCAAATGGGTTAGGAGACATATGACTGTTGCAGGTGGTGGAGATATGAATGACACATCATATCGGCTACTCTGTGGCTATCAGGGACTGCTAGCTGGTAGAGATGAATAGGAAAAGAGTTTCTTGTAGGGGTCACCACCTTTTGTGGGTAGCAGGTCCCATTGGACTGAGTCAATGACTAACCTCCCAAGTCAAGTGTGGGAACAAGTATACAATTGAGATCGATCAATCATTCAGTTTGCTCTATTATCCTTATTAATATGCCCATGGGCCATAACATTAAATGGTTAGACTGGTTAGACTACATGATTACAAGAATGGTTAGAGTACCTACTGATAGATGACCCAACTTCCTTCAAGAAGAAATGCTAGTTGGGAGAGAAATCTGATCGGATGAATAGGTGAACTCTGGCATAGTGTTATGTGCTGACCATCATGGGGCTGCTGGCTGGCTGGCTGTCAAATGAGGAGGAAATTTTATCCTATAGGTTACCCACTTTTTGGTGGGTAACAAGGAACAATAATGGTTCTGTAGTTGGAACACGAATTTAAAATAAGATTAAATCTCATGGCTTATGAAAATATGGGTGTTTCATACATCTACTGATATGCAACTTGATTTAACAAGCTCATCTAGTGGAATGAAGCTTTATGTCAAATTTACGAAACAGACCATGGCATTAGATGTATTATATATAGTCATGCATAGTTACTAGATGGTTGATTTAATGTCACACAAATCCAATCTCCTTATATCTAGACACAGACATAGGGGTGTGAGAAAATTTACAAGCATCGATCACATGACCACAACTGGAGGCTTAAAAGGCTAAAATAGTTTATGTTATGAAATTAATCAATTATATTCTTTTTCAATTTTAGAAAATTTTCTTACTTTTTTGTTTAATATTTAATATTTTTTATATATTAGTGTGGCTCCCAACCTGCCATTCCTTGCAAATCTGGGCAAAACTTCTAGTTGTACTGAATATTTGTGCTTGCATACCTGACATACCCACATTCCAGAAACATGTCCAATATAGATTATTTGTCATGCCTAGAGTTGTGGCAAAATGAAGACATCTTCAACTCTAAAAAAAGGTATGTTATACTCTAGAGAGATACTTGAGAGATTTTGGGTCATGGATTGCAAGCCATCTTATGCACTCTTGGAGATGGTTGAAATTATCCGTGGAGGATTCATTCAATCCAGTGAATGTCACTCTAATTAGTTAACTTGTTGGGAATTTGATGTACATGACCAGTATCAGACCAGTTTTCACTTATTTAGGCACCATGGTGGTAAGCTTCATGTCTTCAGTGTTCACCCAAGCCCACACATTGGAATGTAGCGAAAAGGATCGTAAGATATGTGTAGGGAACTATTGTGATTACAGCATCAGGTACAAAAAGATGTCTACTTTTAGCTTTGGGTTTCCTTAGATGCTCATTGGGCAGGTTTACAGGATGACATAAAATCTATTTCAGGGTACATGTTCAGTTTGTGATTAGGCGCAGTTTCTTGGACAAGCAAGAAGCAACGTGCAGTTGCACTTTCTTCTACAGATTTTTATTACAGGGTAGCAAGGAATGATACATGTGCTGTTGTATTGCTTTTCAGAAGTGCTTGAGAATTGCGTAACATGGAGAATTATCCCACCATAATTCATTGTGATAATTGATGTGTGATGAAGATTGAGAATACTCATTGTCCTATGCTTGTACCATTAACCACACACAGTACACATTGAGGTACATTTTCACTACATCAAGGAGCAGGTGACAAATAAGGAAGCTGGGCTGCCATATTGTCCTGTTTTGCAGCAGATTGCAGATATCCTTACGAAGACTTTGTGAAAGGATAAATACGATAGTCTCAGGTTAGGCAACTTGCAGTTATAGTCAATGAGGTGGGAATTAAGGGGTGTTAAGAGTGATAACTGTTCATTCTTTCACATTCTTTCACATTATTATGATTCTTCTTGTCATTGTACTCCTTTCCCTGGTTTGTATCCAAGTTTCATGTGAACCAGTCATTTTGTATTTGTAAGAGTTGTTTTATGTAGTGTTTTGTTTCTCTAGAGGGACACTATGAGAAGTTGTTAAGTTGCATTCTGAATTCAAACTATGTTTGTGATAATGTTAGTGCGTAAGAGTATGATTGATCATTTGCGTGTTTTTGATTACTTTTTAGCATCTATTTCTCATTTTGCTAGTTTGATGACATGGTTTGGCCATCAAGCTTTGGCTGTATCAGTGATTGATATTCTTATACTTGCACATTTCGAGTCCATTATTTATCTGTGGATATTATAATTTCACCTTCAAATTCTATGCATTCATTGAATTTAAGAGTGATGATGGTTCTGTTATGTGAGTGGAGTCACAGATTAGTAGGCCAAATCCATGTTTGTTTCAAATGCATCGTTCAAGCCAGTGAGCACTAAATAGTAAGAATAATGTGTTTTGGCCATGGCATGTTTGAGATGGGCACACTTGTTCCCTCACTAGAGGAAGGTATCCATATGAAGTGTATATTACCAATTCCCCTAGAATCTGTGTAGTTTGCATTGCACATGAAGCCTTAAAATTCTTGACATATGTGTTTGTGAAGTTGTGGTTGCAGTATGCTAGGAATCTGGTTTCTAACATGTATTTATTTTTAAAATATTCAACAAAGAGAAGCAGTTGCCTTTATGATAAATGGAAAAAAGTGTGAAAATAAATGCATGTCCTGATTTATAACCAACTCGCTAAAAGTCATTGATGGGCATCAAGGCTTAAAGTAATATTTATTATTTAGTAAGCAATAGCATAGTGCTAAATTTGGCGATAGCCCACAATGTAGTTCAACTACAATTTGCCTTTCTGTGCAACCTTGTATGCTTAGTAGATGGGTTGAATGTCCTTGTAAATGAAGAATCACATTTCTGTGCTAGACATATTCTAATATGTTATATTTTTCCAGTTAATGGAATGATGGTTGGCCATCAACCGACATCAAATAGAGTGTTTCCTGCAGCAGTTAAAATGGTACTGTTCTCGTTCATTTTCCTTGTTTGTCTATGCATCAGATTCTCATTAAATGTTGAGTTCAAGATGTTGGTAAATAATATGAACTAATTTTATTTCATCTATTTCTTTGTTTATTCTTTTGGATCTCGCTGGCTAGGAGGTTCCTTCCAGTGTATCTCTGACATCAGGACCTGGTTTGTCTCATGTGACTTCTCCTTCGCTTTTTCATAGTACATCACAAGCTGTTCCTGGTCAGTTTTCTTCATCATCTGGTCTTTCCAATCAAGAGATAAAACCAAATGTTGAGGCAGCAGATGGACAGGACTTTAAAACATTTGTCAACAACACATCGCAGCAACTTCGTACTGTAACTGCTCCAGCCACAAATGTAAGCCTGTTGAATAATCTTTCACAAGCACGCCAAGTTATGAGTTCAGCTACTTTGCCAGGAGCAAGTACACTGGGTCTTCAGACAACAGGCAATACTCCACCGGGTATGCATGTCTCCAATATGTTAGCAAGTGGAATGGGTTCAGCGGCAATATCTACTGCGCAGACTGTTTTGGCGACTGGACAGTCAGGATTGACATCTACTGCTACCTCTGTTGGCTTGGTTGGAATTGGTCAGGTAGCTCCAAATGTTGCTCAAAGTACATTTTCTACTGGAACTAACATTGTAGGGAATTCAAGCCTTGGTGTTCCACAAGTAGGATCTTCTGTCAATGCCAGTATTACTGGTGCACAGGGAGTTGTTGGCCTGGGACAATCAGTTCCTGGGATGGGCCATGGGGGAATGGCAACAGGATCGCAATTAGGACAAGGACTGGCTACAGGATCACAACTAGGACAAGGACTGACAACAGGATCACAATTAGGACAAGGACTGGCAACAGGATCACAATTAGGACAAGGTGGAGTTGGAATGAACCAAAATGTACTGTCTGGCATAGGACCTGTTGGAGTAAGCTCTGCTGCAGGAACAATGGTCCCTAAGTCTAGTTTGCCCCAGTCAATTCAGATTGGTTTACCAGGACTAGGAGCAGGTAACAGTGCTTCAGGTAATCTTCAGCTGCCACCAACTGCCACTGTTGCTCAGCAGCCAGCAGCAACTCAGGCAAAGTACACAAAAGTGTGGGAGGTAAGGCACTGTTCAATCTCAACATTTTACCAGCTTAAAGTTCTGTACTTTTAAGTTTTAGGTCCTCTGATTTTAGTTACCTTGATACTTCACATGCACAGCATTATCATAAAGACTGTAGTTACCATAATTCCAGAATGTTTAAGATAAGGATCCTAATTTTTAGCAGACCAGCGTGGATGTTCAGGGAAGATTTTTTTTAGCATTAATGCTGAAATTTAAATGTTTCCAGAATTGGTGTTTTATGCCATAAAAATTACATGTTTCATTGTGCATATGTTTTATCCTTTAGGTTTATAATGCTAGTGATGCAATAATCAAATATTCTAGTAATACAGAAATTGGCTTGACCAATATGATTTTGGTCTGAACATTGATGTACACTTGTAAAGTACTGAAGTTCTAGATCTCTTGTTGAAGTTAGGGTACAAAAAAGCATGAAAGCAGGTCCTTTGTATGTATATGTACGCATTAGAAGAGAGATTACCAGGGTCCAGGGGTGCTCTTGGGTTTGAAAATTTTCGTTACATCATTTTAAACAAGCAGGTTGACAAGATTTGTGGTGGTGAAAAATTGACATGTAGAAAAAATATCTGACATACAAGAACTATTTCCAGGGTCCAGGGGTGCTATTGGGTTTGAAAATTTTGTTACATCATTTTAAATGAGCAGGTTGACTAGCTTTGTGGTGGTGAAAAATTGACATGTAGAAAATAAAAAATTATTTGACAGCATATAGAATGTCAAGATACAAACTTAAGTACAAATTATTCGATATTGAAAAAATTAATCCGTAAAAAATCCTGTCAATTGAGCACAGAAGCTTCAGTCATTCATCAAGATTCAATATTCAATAATAATCCAAAATCACTCACACACACACACACCTGAATGCAAAGTTCCAAATTAAATTCAAAGAAATACATTGTTGATAGTGGATGTCTGTAGTTCGGACTTAGGATCCCTTGACACATTGATCGAACAAAAACTGTGGAAATTGCCGTCAATAATGTCAAATAAAAGGCTTTAGGTGCTTTTTGGTGCCAACTTTCAAGTTCTTACTCATTGATAGGGATCTCTAACTGGATGTATGTAATAGATGCCAATACTATAACTAGCACAGACATATAAATTAAATGGCTGGTAAATGCTGATAGGCATCAAAATACTTATTTTGTGATACATCCCACATTGCAAAGATTAAAAAAAATCATAAAAATTAGCCAAATTCAACTTTATTTAAATTATTATTACCATTAAAAATTAATATATGAAGTAAATATATATACATTTAAAAAAACATGTAACAGGATTTTTAACCATGCACATTCACCCTAAACCATGGAGATTCTTAACATGTAAATAGGCTTTGTTGCAATACCATGGGCCAATACCATGGCTTATCCATACCTCATTCCCAGAAATTTGACCATCATAACTCATTTCACAGTCAAAATGTTTTATAAATATTTTATTTTTAATTTAATTTTATAACATTTTTTTATTAGATTGAAAAGTAAAAATGGCATAACTACCTTTGAGATAAATCTCAACCTTCTATCTTGACTACTATTAAAAATATTCCATGAATATTCTTTAGAGGTTAAATGGCTACCATCCATCTAAAACAGTGCGAAACACGCAAATGGATTTCCAATGAATGAATTTAATTGATGAGCAAAATGAAGCTCAATAATAATACAGAGATATTTACAGTAATAGAAACATCAAGTTTCTATTAGGAAATAGAAACAACCAGTTTCATCTAAGAAACTGCTAAAAAGATAAAAATAGCAATAGCTAATAAGAATGAGCATTAAACACTAATTAGTATTATTCTAATACCCTCCCTTAATGCTCAATCTATTTACAACACCAATAGACCCTCTGAATTTTACAAACTTATCAGGACCAAGAGGCTTGGTGAAGATGTCTGCGGGCTGCTCCGTTGTGGGAACATATCGCAACTGAACGGATCCGTCTTCAACAAGCTGGCGAATGTAGTGGCAATGGGTTTCCACATGCTTTGTTCGTTCATGAAAGACTGGATTCTTGGCAAGTTTGAGCACTCCCTGATTATCACAAAACAAGGGAGTAGGACCTGTCTGGGAAACATGCATATCCGCAAGCATACGTCGAAGCCAAACTGCCTCACAGGATGCCTTAACTGCTCCCCGATACTCTGCTTCTGTTGAGGAGAGAGCCACTGCCTGCTGCTTCTTACTAGTCCAGGTGACAGCACCGGATCCTAGACTAAACACATACCCCGCTGTAGATTTACGGTCATCAACCGAACCGGCCCAGTCAGAATCTGTGTAACCACTAAGTATAGGATCGGAACTTCGAGTGTAGAGGAGTCCATAATCAGGAGTGCCACGCACATATCGTAGCACACGCTTTGCTGCTATCCAATGATCAACCTTAGGAGCTGACATGAAGCGGGAAATGTAGCTCACTGCAAAACTGATGTCAGGTCTAGTGGCAATAAGGTAGATGAGGCTGCCCACTAATTGCTTGAATAAAGTTTCATCCACAAGGGGGGAGGATGACTGCGCTGAAAGTTTGAGCCCTGGTTCCATAGGAGTCGTGGCCGGTTTGCAATCTTGCATTCTGAACCTGTCCACAAGATTTTTGGCATACTTGGGCAGAGAGAGAAAGATGTTGTTCTCAGTCTGCCAGACTTCAACCCCTAGACAGTAATGAAGAAGTCCCAAGTCTGTCATATCAAAGGTGCTGCATAAGTCTTGTTTGATCCCATGGATCAAGTGTGCAGAGCTGCCAGTAATGATAAGGTCATCCACATAGACAACCACAAACAAAATATCATCACCAGTATGCTTGATATACAGGTTTGCATCAGATGGGCTCCGCTGAAAGCCATGATCTGTCAGGTACTGATCAATTTTCATGTACCAAGCCCGAGGAGCTTGTTTCAATCCATAGAGTGCTTTAGCTAATCTACACACTTTCTGTTCTTGACCGACAACCTTGAATCCTGGAGGCTGCGTCATGTAGACTTCTTCCTGTAAGTCACCATTTAGGAAAGCACTCTTTACATCCATCTGATGAACTTTCCAATTGAACTGAGCTGCTAGGGCAAGGACAAGCCGTATGGTACTCATCTTGGCTGTAGGAGCAAAAGTCTCCTCATAGTCGATGCCTTCCTTCTGTGAGAACCCTCGAGCCACAAGACGAGCTTTATACTTATCTAGGGTTCCGTCAGCTTTGTATTTCACTTTATACACCCATTTGCAGCTGATGGGCTTTTTTCCTGCAGGAAGATCAGAAAGGGTCCACGTGTGATTCTTCTGAAGACTCTGGAATTCAGCTTCCATAGCCTGTTCCCACTCAGATGTACCTTTAGCCTCTAAATAGGTTTGAGGCTCAAAAATACTGTGTAGGTTAGCCATAAGAGCAAAATTTACTGTAGACTGCTGTTTGCTCTTATGTCTAGAAGTTCTACCTTCAAGGAGCTCATCATCCCGGAGATCACCAATGGTTTTAGCCCACCATTTTGGCTGAAGAGTAGAGGAACCAATATCAGGAGGAGGTGGAGAAGGCTCAAGAAAAATAGGAGCAGCAAGAGGAGGGTTATTTTCCGGAGGAAGCTCAGGTAGTGTATTATCAAACACTGATGCTGCATCATCCCTCCCATTAGGTGGACCTATCGGAAGAAGAACACTGTGAGGCTGATCCTCAGAACACTGCTCAGAAGGAGAAGACTGAAAGAATCCTCTGTCTTCATCAAATACTACATCCCGACTGAAGCTAAGACGACCAGTGGCTATATCTATCAGTCTATAGGCCTTGTGATGATCACTGTACCCTGTCATCATGAGTTTTTGGCTTTTGGAATCCAACTTAGAGCGCTTAGCAGCTGGAATCCAAACATATGCAACTGAGCCAAATACTTTGAGGTGACTGATCTTAGGCTTATGGCCAGACCAAACCTCTTCGGGAGTCTTCCCCTTAACAGCCTGAGTGGGTGATCGGTTAAGAAGATAGACAACAGTAAATACTGCTTCAGCCCAGAATTTGTTCGGAACACTCCTGTGTTGTAACATGGAGCGAGCCATTTCAACAACCGTGCGGTTGCAGTGTTCGACAACATTGTTCTGCTGAGGAGTGTAGGGTGTAGTTAACTGGCGTTTGATGCCATGAGCATCACAGAAGTTGGAAAAAGCGGAAGAACAAAATTCCCCCCCGTTATCCATCTTAAGAGTCATGATATTACAACCAGACTCTTTTTCAACTAAGGCTTTAAACTTCTGAAAGGTACTAAATGCATCAGATTTATTTTTTAGAGAATACACCCACATCTTTCTATTGAAATCATCTACAATAAGAAAAAAATATTTGCAAGCAATAATAGAAGATGTATTCATAGGACCACAAATATCAGCATGAATTAACTGGAGTACCTTAGATGCACGCCAAGATTCTCCATCCTTGAATGAAGACCGATGTTGCTTGCCAGCTTGACAAGCATCGCATACGCCCAACTGCTGAGTCTGAATATCAGGTAACCCTGACACAAGTCCCTCTCGAGAGAGCTGAGAGAGATACTGCATGTTTAGATGCCCATATCGCTGATGCCACAGTGCTGATGGGAGAAACACGCGCTGCTAGAGCCACTTCTGGAGAATCACCAGTGTCAAGAACCCTGTATAGACCAGTATCCTCTAGGCCAACAGCAACTGTAAGACTAGTCTCCCTGTTGATAATGGAGCACTTGTGCGCACTAAACATTACATCAAGCTGAGGAGAGTTCCTCATAATCTGGCTGACAGACAACAGATTAATTTCCATACCAGGAACATAGTACACATTCAAGAAGATGAGTGCGCCCACCAGACTGGATCTGAACTGTACCTCTGCCAACCACTGTGTACTTTTCACCTCCGCCAAATACCACGGAATCACTAAAAGGTGAGAAGTCAATAAACTAGTCACGCCTGTGAGGGAAATGGCGTGATGCACCAGAGTCAATGTACCAGGCAGAAGACGAGACATGATCTGAAGACCTTTTAGCCATAAAGGCGTAAAAAGCAGATTCTGACTGCTCGGAATGTTCTGCAACATTCGCTGTCTGATGGGGCCCTCCTTGTTTCTTCTGTTCAGAGGCAATCCTCTGTCGGCAATCTTTCTTCATGTGGCCGAACTTGTGACAGTAATTACACTGCACACTTTTCTTCCTAGCCGGATCAAAAGGCTGAGAGGAACCTTTCTGCTGAAAGGACTGAGAGGACTGATATTTGGCTGTAAAAGCATTTTCTGAGGACACTGATGAAGCACTACTACCAAACTGCTGTTTCCAACGATCCTGCTGCAGGAGTTTGGTGCATAACTCTGAGAACTTCAGATCAACATTTGTGGTGGTAATGTTGAGTGTTTCTATGAAGTGTTCATAAGATTTCAGTAGACTTTTCAGAGTGATGACTACCATATCTTCTTCCTCCATGGTCCGACCAATGGCTTCGAGCTGATATCGAATGTCTTTAATCCTGTTAAGATGTTCCTGTAAAGGCATATGTTCGTCCATCATGATGGAGAACAACTGATTCTTGAGAAAGAAAGCTCTGCTCTTGTCGAATGTCTCGTGCAATTCCTTAAGATGTTGCCAAATTTCAGCAGCTGTTTTGCTGGAAGGAATCTGTGGTAACTGATCATCAGTGACAGAAAGTTTGAGAAGCATAACTGCCTCTCGATTTCGATCATCAAACTTATCTTGATCGGTACCAGCTGTACCAGGACGGAGCTCTTTGGCCAAAACAAGCTGATCAAGACACCTATACTCAAAAATGGTCAACATTCTCTGTTTCCAGATGTTATAATTTGTGCCATTAAAACGCTGACTGCCTTCCAACATCAGATTGGTTAGCGAAGCCATCTGCACGTTTCCCAAGACACAAAAAATACCAAAGAAATCTGGCACGGATTTTAATGCAGATGCCGGCTGATCTTGACCAACAAAAAAAACTGACAGGCGCTGGTGTAATAGAGAATATAACCAGAAATCGGTCTGAGAAGCGGGTTCAAGAAATTATATATAGCACGATCTTTTACCAAAAACTTACTCGGCAAAAAAAATCCTCACAGGCTTTCAGCAGTACCCACAACAAACGAATATACTCAAACTTGATACGTGATACCTGTTACGTCATCTGCCGTAAGAGCTTTACCACGCAGCAGTCTCTGTCACACATAGGAATGGATGTCTGCGTTCTGCAATTCTGCCGTTGACCTCTTCAAATGAAATAATAAGAACGAGAAGAAGAAGCGTCGGCCTGGATTTTCACTGTTAAGTGCAGACAAATATTCAACTTCCACGCTGCCAAAATGGAGGAAAAAGTGGAGCACACCTCTGGAAAATATAGTAACGTCCACGGGATAGAGAATATCGACGTGTGATACACCGTTAACCGTCTCGGAGAAGCGTCAAACTTCTTTCGATGGCTCGAACGTGTGATCTCTCGACACCCGCACCACTGATTTCCTCACTACCAAAATTTGAATCAGACGGAACCTTGGTACAGCGACAACACTCGTGTTTTTAAAAACATATGCAAATAAAATTTCTGTTACCCAGCACCCTTGCCGCTGTATATATAAAAAAAAATCCGCTGGATACACCGGTTCACACGAAATCGATGAAAAGTGCCTTTCTTTAATAGCGCTTCCCCGCGTCTCTCATCAAACTGATTAAAAGATGCAATTGTGTAATAATATTTTATTACCTGAGTATTTTCAAATTAAATGGACAGGGAAGAAAAATTGACGAGTGCGGATCTGGTGAGAAAAGTCGCAATGATGTCCTCCGTGCCTGAACTGAAGATAGCCGGAACAGCTTTCGCTGCCACGTTGACTCCCAGCCGTAGAGAAAAGTTTTACGCAGAGAACAGCGATGCGCTTAAGAAACCTAAGCATGCAGCATAGAATGCAGCCGCTCGGCGTGCAGACAGATCCACAGGCTATACCCGCAGCAGCAAATTGGTGATGCCAAAAAAAATTTCAGATTCCAAGAGCAATTTCGAAATGAACTACAGAATTTTTCAAGTAATGAAAAATTATTTCGAAAGATACCTGTGCTCTGATACCATAAAACAGTGCGAAACACGCATATGGATTTCCAATGAATGAATTTAATTGATGAGCAAAATGAAGCTCAATAATAATACAGAGATATTTACAGTAATAGAAACATCAAGTTTCTATTAGGAAATAGAAACAACCAGTTTCATCTAAGAAACTGCTAAAAAGATAAAAATAGCAACAGCTAATAAGAATGAGCATTAAACACTAATTAGTATTATTCTAATACCATCTATTAATTAATGATAATTAAATTAAAATTCTGGAAGTTCTATTTCAAAATAGACATGCCTATCAGCGTAATTAATATATTAACAATGTTATTTAGTATTATATCTCTTTGACAGGTTACGACCTCTCCACCAAGTATATATGTATGTTGTACATTTCATATGGTAAATCATCACTCATATCTTACCTTTTATGTATTCATTGTATTAATTGTGTTGTGCATATATAAATATGTTGAGATGACATAATACTTTGTGGATACAAGTAGTGGGCTTGTTCCAAGTGGTATGGGAGCAACTTTTTTGATTCATCTTTTTCTATTGCTCTATCCCTCCTTGCACATTATATTCTATCGGTGTTAACATTATTCACTTTCCTTCAATTTTTTGATTCCTCTCTTATTCATTTTCAGGGTTGTTTTCTTCCTCCATATGTTTTGCAATGTAGGGTATATTGTCCTTGGGCAGGATAGATACTGATATCTCATACTTTGTTCTTCCAATGATGTTTCTTCGCATGCCCTTTCCAGGTGTAGGCCATGGTTGGTTCTTTGAGGCTACTTTTTACTCTAGTACATTGGCATTTCTATAGAGTGTCTCCTTCAATTAAGATATTCTTTTGATGCACCCGTTCATTTCTTCCTCACTAAAGAAAACATTAACAAGCCTATTAGGGATGATAACCGTTGGACGTACACTTAGAGCAGTTGGATCTTCTTTGCTAAGGTTATTGGCTCGCAGATAGCCATTTAGGAGCACTTTATGCAACTGTAGGATGATCTCATTGTTTCTCCAAACTACATTCGATGCTATTGGCTACACACCCTCATGATGTTACTTGGTTAGTTGTGGGTTTGCTCTCACCATCTATGGATTGAGGAAAACCACCACATCCCACCATAAGAGAGGATTTGTTAGCTGTGCCATCTCTAGGGGATTGAGTTTGATGAACACTTTTCCTATAGATGTCCCATATACTATAAGATTTAGGGGAGATTGCGTTGGTTATTCTAAGACATAAGGGGTTCCCTTGTGATTTTTTTCACTACTGCAATTAGAGATGCTTACCCTTATACAAATGAGAGCGGGTGTATAAATACCCAATTCAATACAGGGTCGGTTATCACTAGAAATGAATATTAGTATTACACCCCTATTTTCAACATCACCGCTTAATCTTAATGTGAAGACACTATACCATAGGATTCATGTCCCTCCTTAATGTTGAATAGGGGCTACATAGGGAAGACATTACATATTACCCCACTTATACAACATATCTTCCACGATAATACGATTCTAGATGTCAATGAAGTTTACCTTTATACAGATTTAGAAGAAGAGATTTTTGTAGGAGGATTCATATTGTTGTTTTTCCAGTGCAATCCAGACTAGTATAATTTTTCAAATATGGTAACTACTTCCAATGATACAATAGACATCTTTAGAGCATTCAATTTGACTTTTAGAGCATTTTAATCATCAAGCAATTACACATTAAAAACTACAACCATTAACCATACACAGTAGAGGAGTTCACAATAAATCAATGAGAAAAGAAACACCAAAAATTAGGAAATACACAGTAGAGGAGATCACAATAAATCAATGAGAAAAGAAACACCAAAAATTAGGCCAGAGGCCAGGGCGAAACCCACAAGGGGAAAATCCAATAAATCTTTCCTTATGAGAGAGAGTCCAATTCATCAATTTGTACATCAATCAATATGTCATAAACAGAAACCTTCAACAAGGTACATAGACAAAACTGACCATCATAATAGCTCAAGTCAACCCTTCAATTATGTGCACAAGAATTCCTTCAATTCTGTCCATAAGAGGTCTGCAACTAGGTCTTTGCATGGTCTCCAAGAGGTCTGAATATTGACCTCATTCTTAGCCTCAGATTTATCACAGAAGAAGGTATTACAGACCTTTGTATTATCCATAGAGAGTAGCTTAAGTCCTTCGCATGAGCAAGGGAAGAGGTGCCACAGATTTCACATGAATCACATAAGAGAACTGTCACAGAAGATTAGTCACAGAACTTTGACATGAACAGGGAACTACAAAGCTTTGCGTGAATAGGTGCCACAGAAGAATGCTCACATGAATAGAAGAATGGTGCCACAGAAGCTCGCATGATCAGAGAAGAATAGTCCCATAAAAGTTCACATATTTCCACAGAGAAATGTTATCTCAGAGCTTGCATTGAACAAAGACACATGAGATCCAAATTTACCTTGGAGGAGAGCTATTAGGCTCAATATATAGTTGTTCGTTCATGCGAGTAGACATGTCTATTGGGCAGGAAAACATGTTCTAGGAGGGGCCAAATTGAGCAAATTTAGGCCCACTTGATCAACACATAAATTCATAATTTTCCTTTCGCTTTGCCAATGAAAATACCAATCGAAGCTACCAAATTTTCAACATTCCCTCTTAGCTAGGGAGTTATTTTTCATTCTCTCTCAAGATCAATTTCCCCGATCAATTGATAGGTCTCACGGCCCACAGCCTAAGGAAGAGATCACAAGTACAAGTCTCTCTCTATCAAGATGAATCTCCTTGATCAATGAATATGTCTCACAACCCACAGCTTAAGGGAGAGATCATCAGTCTCATCATAAGGAAAGATAGATAACACTCAACACATCCCATAAGTCACAACCGTATGGCATCCAGGTCAGTTCCCAACTAACCAATGGGATCAATCAATAAGGCCAAACCAATCATATGCACAGGGTACATCTCTGGGTCTCCCTGACCATAAACAAGGTCTCACGACCCATAGCCTAAGGGAGGAATCCATGTCTCAAACCCCAACTATATAGTCGCATGGTATAGGACCTAAGGGAGAGAACTTGAGATCAATCTCCCCGACCAATCCATGGGTCTCATAACAATTTCCCAAGGGAGAGACCACAAAAAACAGTGTCCTCGACCAAACTGGTCTCATAGTCATTATGACCTATAAGGGATCATTCTATATCTTAGAACCAAGCTCCCCGACTAGACTCACTAGCCTCACGGTCAATTGACCTAAGGGAGTGACAATCCTCCCAACCAATCCATATGTCTCATAGCCACAACCTAAGGAAGATTGTCAATCATATGATGTTGTACAATCAATGCTCTCTCTCTTTCATAGGAATTCTCAGCCACTCCAGGCTACATAGAAGCAAGCAAACTTCATCTGCAGACATTTGTCATCATAACAAATGTATCATCTGCCATTAGGGTAGGCATCTGGCACTAAGGCAGGAACATCATCTGCCACCAAGGTAGGTATCTGTCACCAAAATAGGAGGATCATTTGCCACGAAGGCTGGCACACCCCTCCCCTTTTCCAAATATCTAGGTCGGGCATAGAAATGTTGCCTTAGAGGTTGATACAAAAAGAAAGTTAAAAGCATATCATGGCCACAAGCAAGAAACAAAAGAAAAGCAAAATCATAAAATGCAAAATATGGTCGTGACATTAAATAAAGCACGTGGGCAAAAGGAAAGCATGAGCTCTACCCCTTACCATTATGACCGTCACCCTAGTTTCTAGGGCCAATGATCGCCCTATTACATCATAAAGGAATCCATGCATGTCCCAACCCTTAGTGGGCGATGAACTGCCTTGCCTTTAAGGGGTAATAACTGTTATACATCATTCACAACATGCTCTCATTTCTTAGAGCTTCGAGCAGTAATACAAAGAAAAATCAAGAAAAAGCAAAAGAGGGTGGAGAAACAAAGGCCGGGGTAATTCATGCAACCACAATTGCTCCCTCACATCTGTATCATTATTCATGTGTCACCTATCGATTGAAGGATATACCAGGGACATGTATTTCCCCTTAGGGGCTAAGAACACCTAATAGGGTTGTCTATTAGCCACTCCTACCTAGGGAGGTAACACTATTTCATGATCAAAACCCCAAATTTTGAAGAGAAGTCCCATATGAAGTCTCAATTTTCCCTTGACTAACAAGCTTGGTTCACTTAGATGCACTAATGATTAATTGTACCTAATGGTGAAGATGCAACACTGGACATTGTGTGATTGGCAGGTGATTTTCATCATGGGCTGGGCAACTTAATTGGGGCCTAAGTCCACTATAGGAGCATATGACAACAAAATAATGAAATAAAAAATTCAAAAACTTAAAAGTTAAAACATAATTAAATTCAAATTTCTAATTTCTAATGAGTGATGACTTGTCACTTACGTGGTATGAAGAGGGCCCTTTCCCTAATGGCATCATCAAAGCCAAATAGGCCAACACAATCTTGATAACACTGTACCTCGCGATTGATTTTGCTACGAAGCTCAGGATCAGGTACCATCCTCTGAATACAGGAATGGAGCCCTTCCATCACCTCGCCATCAAAATCAAAGTTGCATTTGTATGAAAATGCGGGGTTGAGGAAGAGTGCTGCTGCATGAATGGGTCGATGAAGCATCCCTGTCCACCGACTATCGATCACATCCCATAACATCATCTGCCTATCAAGGCCAGCAGAACCCTTGTTTGCATAATAGGAACGAATGGCCTCCTTGGCCCTATCCATGCCCTCATACAAATAAGGCATTGCAGGCTTCTCTCCATCCACCAATCTAAGAACCTTTACTATAGGTTCGCTAACTGCACATGCTTCTTCTACTCCACGCCAAAATGTCTCAGAGTACACCATTTTTGCAATGGCTTTCCCATCAGGTCTCCTATTGTATCTATAATTACGCCAATCATCAGACACAAACATTTGCTTCAACTCAAACTGACATCGAAGCAAAGACTGAAGAGTAATAAAGGTTGTGGCAAAACGTGTGATGGCAGGACGCCGCAACTCCTTGTTTCTAGTGAACCTCCTCATAAGGCTAAGAACAAGAGCATGGTTATAAATAAACTTGGGGATGCTCCTAGCCATATCAACTGCCTCCTTGATGAAGGAGAGTTTCCCCATATCCTCAAGCAACAAATCGAGACAATGCGCTGCACATGGAGTCTAGAACAATGTGGGATGCCTCTCCATAAGCATTCTGTCGGCAGACACATAATTAGCTGCATTGTCTGTTATGACTTGCACCACATTCTGCACACCAATCTCCCGAATGAACCCATCTAACAACTCACATATCGTTGCTGCATCTTTGATATGTTCTGATGCATCCAACGATTTAATAAACATGGTACCTTTAGGACAATGTACCAAGAAATTTAGTAGGGTCCTACCCTTCCTATCTGTCCAACCATGAGACATCACTGTGCATCCAGTGACTTCCCATGTCTTTTTCAACTCCGCCAATCTAGAGTTGATGTCCTGTTTTTCTGCTTGAAGAATTGGCCCCTGCAACTCCTCATATGTGGCACTTTTGTACCCTGGGCCCACAACAACAATAGCATCACACGTTGGCTACCAAAATGGATTGGTTTTCGTGATGCTGAGAGGTAATTCGCTCCAAAAAATACACCTCCCCATGACTCTATCTGCGTCTTGCTTCTCCTTTTTTTTAACAAGCGATTTTATGCCAGGTTGTGCTCCAGCTCCTGTTCGTGGAACAAAAAATGATGACCTCGCACTCACACTAGCAGTAGCATGTGATGGTGTGCCAGTTGTGGAGCCCCTCCCACTAGGGCCACTAGGCCCACTACCCTCAACACCAAAATTAGGAGAAGATATCCCAAAAGATCTACCTACACGTTCAGCTTTGTTTCTTTCCGCCTCTTCCTTCTTTCTGTCCTTTTCTTCAATTGCCTCAAGAGCTTTTTGTATAAGCTCCGGACTAGAAACTGTACAAAGCCCAACATCATGTCCACTGAGTCTAGCAAGATGGTATTTCAGTCATGTAATCCCACCTGTCATCTTGTCTCCACACAATTTGCATGTAAGATATGCACGATTTGTCCCACCATTAGGGCTCCCATACTCCCAAAATGGGTCCAAGGCTTTTGGCATATTTGTATTTTGTAGTGGGCTAACTCAAAAGGAAACCTAGAGCACCAATTTTTTTTTGGAATTAGTAACTTAATAAGTAATACGAAATTTTCAAATTACAAATAACCACATCATTTTACAAAACAGTTTTAACTTCACTGTTGAATAGAAGTGTAATACAAGTTGACTGTTGAATAGAAGTGTAATACAAGTTGACTGTTGAATACTCTTGAGTCTTGAACAAAAGAGTATGAACATGTTGTAACATGAGGTATCCAAATGGCAAATGAAACACATAGCAAATTGGCACGGAATGAGAACAATTTCTTTCAGAATTATGCCAAGCATGGGAAAAATATATAACTGTTATAACTTATACCACTGCTGTAGGTGCATAATGCATTATTAGACTTCATAGCACAAAGAAAGTTACATCTTTAACTAGCAAGGCAGGGCGCAATCTTTGAAGAAGAAGGCAACACCTTTTGAGCTGATGGAGGGAGGATTTTGATGATTGCATCGATATGGGAGAGAAAAGATGAGGTTTCCAACAGTACTTCTTCAAACTTTGATACTTATCCATGACAACATGTTTTTAGCAGTTGAAAAGGTTCGGATCTTTGAGAATATCATCATCCTTCTCTTCATCTGAGTTTTTGTAAGCGTTATCATTGGCTTCTAAGATCCATCAGGTAGACATTCTTGAAGTATGTTGAAAATAGAAGAAGTCAGGAACTTAGATAATTGTGGGCATTCTATTAAAGTGTATAGGCCTGAAATTTTTGTTCTTCGAGGGTAATCAAATATTTGACGGTTCAATATCCCCATGGGCCAGCATTATACCTATTGAGAGGTTTTAGAGGCGTTTTTCATTCCATTCATAAACTTGACATCACATTACTGATGGTTTATGTAGTTTGCAAATGGTTTATAACTTTATAATTTAGAGTCTAGACCTGCTGTAGGTGATGATTCCCTACATCTTTTGGGCATAAATGTTGTAGAAGAGGAGGAATATATGCTCATTTATCCCATTCATACTTCTACATTCTTTCCAAAGACTGACATGAGGACATCAAGTTAAGATCATGAGAAACTGTATATTGAATGTTGTTTGCAGAATGGGTAATTGTGAAAATATTTTGTAGCCGCACATTAGATGCTTGATTGTTTCTGCAGCCTGGCATATTACACAGCTGCCATCTGTAAATCCTCTATGCTGTGCATATATGGTAATGGCAGCATATTTTTGTCTGTTGATTGCTCCTGTCCGGTGGAAGTGGTTCATCTTTGTGGAGAAGAGATTGTTTAGACAGGCAACAAAAACCATATAGGATACAATAAGATGAACAAATATGTCTCTTTTTATGGTGAAGATGCTGCTTAGCCATTTTCAGTGGAGAAAGTACACTGCTTGTCGGAAGTTGCTGGGTTTAAATCTGAGTTTTGCTGTACAGTTTGTAGCCAAGATAGTAATGTTCTTGTAAAGGACATCGATTCTTTAGAACTTGAGCCAAAGCAGACACGCTTGTGCTATTTGCTTATTATTGTGTGTTGGGGGAATGGGTAATACTCCCTGATTTTGTTGGAACCGTGATACCACTGCTGTAGGTGACCACTTTTGTATTTGTAATAGTGTATTACGGTTTACCTTGACAGTGATCAATATGAAGTTATTTTCTATAAATATGTGTGGTATTGCTCAATGCAAACCCTTGCAATTTGAAATCAAAACAAAAACCAAGCAAAATGATTGTAGGGAACCGGAAGAATGAGAATCGAGATTGTCTTACTGTTCTTGGCACTTGCAGCTTAGAGAAATCTTCGTTGTTGGTGGCAAATTGGCAATAATGGCTTCAAACCCTCCTTGGCAGCAACCACATTCCTTCTCCAGCGCTCAGAAAAACAAAATGACTTGAAAAAAACCAAAAATTGAATTATATAGGCCGCGCGGAATGATTTCAGGGTCACTGGCGATATTTTTGGTCGTCGCGCGATATTTTCCGAGATATCGCTGAAATATCGTAAATCTCGCGCGATTTTCAAAACTCTAAAATATCGCGATATTTGGTCGGCGATATTTCGGCTCGCCAAAAATATCACGATATTTCCGAATATAGCCGATATCTCGGTGATATTATCAACACTGCTATAAATAGACATGAGAAGGAGCATTTGAAGTCAGTGACTCAAACCAATTCAGATCTGTTTACGGAAGCGAAGAAAAGGAGGAGTTTTTGTTGAATTTTAGTAGTTGCGGTTGATGTTTAGGTCAACACTTAAAGGAAAATAAAAAAAGGAGGGAATTGAAAATTTAAATTTGAATTTATTTTGCCTTCAAAAGTAAAGTTAGCTCCATCTATTCAAGTCGGCCCAACCCAAGAGACACACCTTTTGGGGTACCCCTAAACTACTATATATATGCACTCGACCTCCTCATTTGAAGTGGGATTCAAATCATCACATCATCCAATCTTCTGTTCACATGTGTGAAGGAAGGCAAAAGTCTTCTGAGGTGTAGTCGAGCTTGTGGATATCTATTTTACCAGGTTTGACCAAAATTTCTAAACCCTTCTGAGGTAGGTTGACCAAATTTTTGTGAAGATTTAGGAAGTTGGAATTCGACCTGTTTCTGTGCAGTTTGACCACAGGTTGACTAAAATTATTCTGGGCAATTTGACTAAAATTATTCTAGGCAATTTGGCCAGGTTTGACCGAGTTTAACTTGGAAAATTAGATTGTAAATTTGTTGAATTGATCAATTTATCCTAAGAAAGGATTGCTTGGTTTTTCCCTAGTTAGGGTTTTCCTAGGGTAAAATTTTGTGGCTCGTGTTTGGCTATCTCTTCATGATCCTACTGTCATTATTGCATTATAGTTGAGATTTTCTATATATAATTTCTTAATGATGAATGTGACATAAGATGAATTAATTAAGATATCACTGGAACGTAATTATCATATTAGAAGATCTTGAGAAATCGACAGTTTTGAGGTTCATAGTTGTTAAAATTGGCAACTAGTGCCAAAGTCCATGTGGGTCATCTTATATATGGCAATTGATATTTTTCTTGGACCCCTCTCATCGAGAGGTGTAGGATTGATCTAAAAATCATCCGATTCCGATAAGTATTCATGGAGTTATGAATTTATTTGTGTTAATAGACAATTCGTCAAGCTCGGCCAACAACCAAATAAACCCCACATGTGCTCAACGTTTTAGTATAAAAGGAGATGACTTGAGAGTTATCTTACCCACACACTCCACTCTTGATTTCTCTCCATTTGTTCTGGGTTTTAGTGGAAGAGAAATCTAAGAGAGGAAGCCCTAAAACACAGAAGGTAAAGGAGCCCTATTATGAAGCCCTAGACGCAGTCTCTACAAGCCCTAACGTAGTCTTAAGGAGGATGCCCTAACACAGTCCTAAGGAGGATCTACGCAACTATGGAGGAGGTCTTAGTAGCCCTAGCTGCAGTCCTAGCAAGCCCTAGCCTATGACAACTCTACGCATCCATTTGTGGAGGAAGAGAGCTCGTTGAAGGAGGATAATTCCCTATGGTAGCCGCAGCAAGAAGAGGCAGGGACAACGTGTAAAAGGAAGATTGTTTTGGGTCTATTCCAAGGGTCCGAAGTGCTGGAGAAGGGGCTGAGTTCCCTTGCTGGAAGAGCCGCAACCATAGGACAGTTTTGAGGGCACTTTGGAGGGGTGCAGATCCATGGAAAGGCAGCCGCAACCCTACACAGTCTTGCTGTAGGGTGCCGCAGTAAATTACAGGTAGGCCGAAGGGTAGACAAGGGCTAGGGCAGCCCAAAATTGAAGCAGCCACCCTCGGCCCCTCAAAGAAGGGCAACCACATTTCTTGGGAGTGTTTTTGGGCACAAAAAGAAGGTTGGTTAAGGACTGTTGTGTGCCCTAACCAGACCTAGTTTGCTGCAACCAAACAGACCTCAAAACTGTGAGCTAGTACATGCTTATTGGAGTAGCGTTTGTATGGTGTGTTGGCAACTAGATACATGGGACAACAAGGTTGAAGAAATTTCAACCCCCACTTTGGTTATCAGTTTTCCTTATCACTCCATGCATTTAGTTTTAAATCCAAGCATGATAAAAATTCTAAAATCTAGAAATGACAATAATTTTCTGAAAACACAAATTTAGAGATTTCACAACTGCTGAAATTGCAAAAATAAAACACAGCAAAATTATGACAGCCACACACAGAAAATAACATAGTGATTTTTGGTCAATGTGACCCTGGAAAAACCCCCTACAACTCTTGGGGAAAACCAGTTTGAGAGCTCTTCTTTATTTCTGAAAATGCTTTTACAGAGAAACTGAAATACACAGTAAAAATTCCAGCAACCACAAATTACAACTTATCTCGATTTTCGTGCTTGAACTCCACCTCGAAAATCGTGCCAATCAGCAAACAACAAAAACATAATTTTTTACAGCAATAAAACAACATTAAATGCTGTACGACCAACCTCGAAAAATGTGCCCAGAACTTGCTGTCCCTCTTTCTCGATTTCTGTGCCTTTCTCCTGTTGTACGATTTTTCCTTGGGATGCATTCCAATAAACGCTGCTGCCCAGATTTGTTGAAATGTCTTCTTATTGCTCTCCTCCACTTCCTCACTGCTCAAAAATTTTCTCCTTGCTCTCTCTTCTTTTTCTCTCAAATGCTCATGAAAGAATGAATTGATCTTTTCCTTTGTTCTCTAAATGACCTATTGGGTTACCCTAAGATCTAATGGCTGAGATTCATTTAGATCTAGGGATGAGAATAAATGTGCATATAATTCTTACTTTCTACTTTTTAACTCACCTACTTAAATAAAGACCCACTTAGTCTTTTATTTCCATTTTCACTTTTTCACTTTCTAATTCTTCATTGAGTTTAATAAAGTCACCTTTAAATTAGTATGTAACTTTACCACTTATAAAGTCACTTTTAAATTAGAATGTAACTTTACCACTTATGAAGTCACTTTTAAATTAGAATGTAACTTTACCACTTATAAAGTCACTTTAGGAAAAAAGTACAAATAAATTTGGACACTTTTCCCTACGCCAAGGATCAAAGCCTTAAGGAACCATTTGGTCTCTAGTACCCAAATTTTAACACTCCCTCTTACCGAGGAAAGTGTTCCTCACCACTCCCATCTTGTCTCTGAAGTAGACATGCTTGCCCCGTGGTAAGGCTTTGGTGAAAATGTCCGCTACCTGCTCATTTGTGGAAATGTACTCAAGCTTGACAGCGCCCTTTTGGACATAGTCTCTAATGAAGTGATACTTGATCTCAATATGCTTTGACCTGTCATGAAAAGATGGATTCTTCATGAGTTTTATGCAACGCTGATTATTACAATAAATTACTGAAGGTCTCAATGCCTGACCAAATAGACCAAACAACATCTTGCGAAGCCATATGGCCTCACAACTAGCCAAACTAGCAGCCATATACTCTGCCTTAGCTGAGCTCAATGCAACTGACTATTGTTTTTGGCTGATCCACGACACAATTGCCGAACCCAACCCAAAACAACACTCGGAAGTACTCTTCCTATCTGAAGCACAATCTAGGCAATCTAAATCCATGTACCCTGCCAGTCTCACTGCATCACTCTGTCTATAATCCAAACCAATATCCACAGTCCCCTGTAAGTAATAAAGAATGTGTTTTGCAGTCACCCAGTGCACTCTCCTGGGCTCACACATGAACTGACTGATAGTGTTAACTGCAAAACATATATCTGGTCGAGTGTTGACCAAATACATCAAACAACCAATCAACTGTCTGTATAGAGTAGGATCCACCAACTCGGAATCAGAAGCGTGAAGCTTCTTCCAGTTAGTGATTATAGGTGTAGACATGGGTTTGCAGTCCTCCATGTGAAATCTGCTAAGAATATCCACAAATGTACTTCCCTTGTCCCAGGAAGAAATGCCCCTTCTCCTACCACACCTCCAATCCCAGAAAATAATGCATCAAGCTGATATCCTTCATCTCAAACTCTGAAGCAAAATCTCTCTTGCAGCCCTCAATGAGTCTCTCTGCACCAGTGATGATCAAGTCATCAACATACAACACCAAAATGAGAGGCTCCTCACCCACCACAATGAAGTATAGGTTCAGATCAGCCTCACTCTTTGTGAAACCCAACTGTTGCAAGTATGTATCAATCCTAGAGTACTAAGCTCTAGGAGCTTGCTTCAGGGCATAGAGTGCCTTTTTCAATCTGCATACATGGGACTCCTTCCCATGCACTTCAAAGCCCTGTGGCTGCTCAATATAAACCTACTCCTGAATGAAGCCATTGAGAAATGCGGTCTTCACATCCATCTAGTGGATCTTCCAACCCATCTCTGCTGCAATCGATATAATGGAGCGAATAGATGTACACTGAGCTACGGGAGCGAAGGTCTTCTCATAGTCAATTCCCTCCACCTGTGAGAACTCTCTCGCCACAAATCGAGCCTTGAACTTCTCGATGCTGCCATCTGTAGCATGCTTTATCTTGTAGAGTCATTTGGAAGTAACAACTGATTTACCTTCAGGCCTCGGCACTACCTCCCAAACATCGTTCTTCATAATAGAAGAATACTCCTCCATCATGGCCTCTCTCCAGACCTGTTGGCTGGTTGCCTCCTCATAACTAGAAGGCTCAGAGTCAACAATGCTTGTTACCAATGCTATGTAACTACAGAACCGCTCAAGTGGTTTACTCTCTCTAACCTGTCTCTTTGGCCCAGCAATTGATGTGGCCTCGTGTAAGGTATCTTGAAGCCACTTGGGCTTCCTCTTCCCTGAGCATACTTCTCTCACCGGAGTGAAAGAACCCCCATCACATCAGAAGCGTGAACTCTTGAAGGCCTGCCAATTGACCTCATGCCTGAATCTGTGCCTGTAGATGCTGAAATACCGTGCGAACTGTCCATTAATGGACTACCTTGTGAACTATTCTGTGGACTGCCCTGCATATTGCCCGAAGAACCAACCACCTGACTCTGAGAGCCACTGCTCATTGATGGACCTAACACTGTAATCGATGTACCTCTTGATCCCTGACCACTAGATCCCTGTGACTGACTCAGCTGCTCTTGAGGTCTGGTGACTTTGGATACTTTAACTATCGTGACCTCCTGAAAGCTCTCTCCTCCTCGAACTTCACATCCCGCTTGACAACCACTTTCCTCTATGCAGGAATATAAATCCAATAAGCTTTCGAGGTCTCGCTATAACCCACAAAGATGCCCTTGTCTGCAGTGGGCTCTAGCTTGGTCCTGTTCTCCTTGGGGACATAGGAATATGTAAGGCACCCAAAGATACAAAAGTGCCCAACATTAGGCTTCTTCCCAGAAAAAGCCTCCTCTGGAGTCACATTCCCCAAGGCACAATGTGGACTCCTGTTCTGCAAGTACACAACAGTGTTGCAGGCCTCTACCCACAAAAATAAAGGTAACCCCTGATCATGAAGCATGGCTTTGGCAGCCCCTGCAATGGATCTGTTCTTCCTCTCTGCAACCCCATTCTGTTGGGGGTTGTAAGGAACTGTGAACTCCCTTCTGATGCCTGCCTCAGCACAAAAATCAATAAACTCACCAAGGGTATACTCCCCTCCATTTTCCGACCTGAGGACCTTGATCTTCCTACCTGTTTGGGTCTCCACAAGAGCTTTGAACTCTTGAAACCGCTTGAAGACCTCACTCTTGGTCTTCAAGAAATAAATCCAGGTCTTCCTGGAGTGGACATCAATGAATAAAACATAGTACTCATAGCCACTCAAGGATACATGAGACATCTGACCACTCACATTTGTATGTATCAGTGTTGATAATATCGGTATCGGGAAAATATCGGCGAGGGTCCGGAAAATATCTTATCGGAAATATCGGCGAAAATATCGGCAAAATATCGGCAAATATCGACAAGCATAAAAAATGCATAATATATTCATTTTTTTCAGATTTCTAAACATATAAAGCAATAACAACATGAACTAAACACATTGGCACATAAATATCATAACTCATTTCACACTACACCTATTTATATGACATTTTTTCTAAGATTAATTAATTTAATTAAAAATATTGAAAAAACATAATTACTTTTGAAATAAATCTCAACATTTAATCTATATGAGTGCCATTATAAATATTCTAAAACATTTAATAAAGAATAAATCTTCCTATATATCTATCAATTATTAGTAATTAACTTAAAATTCTAAAAAACCTTATTCTAAAATATATAGGCCTATTAACCTAATTATGTTATAAAAAATAATAATAACAATATAACTATTTTCTATAAAAAAAAAATCATAAACGTTCTGCGTAGCTAAAATAAACATCAACCGAGTATATTTTTCCAAACAACATATTTATCATTATGATTATGAGATTCTATCATTACTAGAGTGAGGCTAAGTTGCTCACTAAATTGATTCGGGGCAATTTTGCTTGCTAACATTTACATTACATATCAAACGAACAATATTTCTGTATAATATTTACAGACATATCAAGCGAACAATATATCTATCTAATCTCATCCCAGCCATATCTCATGTATTAATCTTACCATTGGGTTTTGCAGCAAGCATGAATGCAATTTGTAGATCCCTTGGGTGTAGCATCATTCTACACTACTCGACAGTGGTCTAACTTAAACCCTTACTGGTAATCAAATTGAATACGCAACATAGATTCACAACCCTTGCCACTAACTTATCAAGGTTGATCACCGATAACTCTTTACCTATAGCCAACCTCATCAACGAATTCTTCAAAAGGCCGTTGTCTTCAGCCACATATATACAGAGCACCGTCTCCGTCTCACTCTCCAGCTCTCACGAAAACAAAATGACGTGCATCGAAAATTGAAAAACCATTTTATAATTCGTCGATACAACCTAACCGGCGATATTTATCGTCGTCTCGCGATTTTTACCAAAATATCGCCGAAATTTCGTATTTCTCGCGCGAAATTCAAAACTTGAAAATATCGCGATTTTTCGGGGGCGATATTTCGGCCCGTCGAAAATATCGCGATATTTGCGAATATCGCCGATATTTCGGCGATATTATCAACACTGGTATGTATCAAGTCAAGGATCCCGGTCACTTTGCTGTCACTGCTGGGAAAAGGGGATCTGGAAAACTTCCCCATAGCACATCGTTTGCATACATCAAGGTGATCAGAATTGAAATTTGGCACACCAGTGGTGATCTACCGCAATGTACTCAAGGTCCCATGATACATGTGCCCCATCCTGTGGTGCCAAATCTCACACAACTCTGAACTGCTAGATCTGCTGTCGGTCTTGTCTCAGGTGCTGCTACTCAATGCTTTCAGGGGTTGGAATGAGAACTTGTAGACCTTGGCATGGCGCACACTAATCTCTCTAGCTGAAGAAGCTGGAGTTCCCCTAGGATATATAAGCACCTGCCCTTACCTGAACAACACATCATACCCTCTATCCTCAAGTGCTGAGATGGATATCAGGTTCTTCATTCCAGGCACATATAGAACATCTGACACTTTCAAGGGAGGTTTGGGTCCCCTATCAAATGTCAATGTCCCCACACCGACTGCTCTAACAATAATGTCATCACCAAGTACTACCTCCATATCAGTATCACTCTCTGAAAGCTCTGAGAAGTACTCTCTGACTCCTGTCAAGTGGCGGGAAGCGCCACTGTCAACATACCAAATGCTAGAATATGCTTTGCTAGTAGCGGGGAATGCACACTCCCTCTGAACCTGTATGGCAGGCGATCCTGCACTAGTGACCTCACAAGCTATGAACCCAAACTCCCAATCAAATCTCTTTGAGAAGCTCTCTATCTCTGCAAAAGCTTCCATGGGTTTGTCTTTCCCTTTCTTGTTCTTCTTCTCTGGACACACAACAACATAGTGTCCCAACTTTTGACAATTCCAACATTTGACTTTGGAATAGTCCTTCTCCTTGTTTTGCTGCTTGCCTTTACCTTTGCCTTTGCCTCCACTATTGGAAGCTTGCTTCTTTGCTATGCGCTTCTTGCCTCTTGCTAACAATGCCACATTGTCATCCTCCTCCACCTGTTTGGCTGCCCCAAGATGGTTCTTTCTGATCTCATTATGAATGCAATCATCCCACAACCTCTCCCATTCGGGAAGGTTTTCTCGTGCAACAATGCCGTCCACAAAATTCTCCCAAGTCTTGGGAAGACCATTCAAAGCAATTCTCACCAACTCAGTGGGTGCAATGATCTCACCTACGGCTGCCAACTCATCTCTCACTGAAGTGATCTTTGTGAGGTATGTTGTAGCACTGTCAGTGTTAGCCATTTTAATGGCCTTTAGTTTCTCCTTTAGGACCATTTTTTCGTTTTCATTTGAGCTTTGGTAAAGACTGGTCAAGGTTGTCCACATCTCATGTGCATAAGTCTTTCCTCTCACATGAAGAATGACATGGTCTTTGATTCCTTCCAGAATCAATCTTTTTGCCTTAGCATTCTTTTTGTTAAACTCTTCCAACTGTACAGGGTCAACAGGTACTACTACTGGGCTCTTTGTGGTATTTACCATAATGCCCCAGACTTCTACTTCCTCAGAGATGCTCTGGATTCTCTCCTTCCATGCACTATAGTTGTTCTGCCCATCCAACTTGTCTTCAACTCTCAAACCCAAAGACATGTTTCATTGTCCTACCAAACTGAAATTTTCAAATCTGTGGTAAAGGTCTCTGTTTTCTATGTAAAAATCAGCTCGCTGTAATTTTCACTTTGCTGTCCCAAACTGCACTTTTCAGCCAACCAAGCTCTGAAACCATGAAGAAATTTCAACCCCACTCCGGTTATCAGTTTTCCTTATCACTCCATGCATTTAGTTTTAAATCCAAGTATGATAAAAATTCTAAAATATGGAAGTGACAATAATTTTCTGAAAAACACAAATTTAGAGATTTCACAACTGCTGGAATTGCAGAAATAAAACACAGCAAAATTATGACAGCCACACACAGAAAATAACACAGTGATTTTTGGTCAATGTGACTTGGAAAAACCCCCTAGAACTCTTGGAGAAAACCAGTTTGAGAGCTCTTCTTTATTTCTGAAAATGTTATAGAGAAACTAAAATACATAGTAAAAATTCCAGCAACCACAAAATACAACTTATCTGGATTTTCGTGCTTGAACTCCACCTCGAAAATCGTGCCAATCAACAAACAGCCAAAACAAAAATTTTTACAGCAATAAAACAACATTAAATGCTGTATGACCAGCCTCGAAAAATGTGCCCAAAACTTGCTGTCCCTCTTCCTCGATTTCTGTGCCTTTCTCCTGCTGTATGGTTTTTCCTTGGGATGTGTGCCAATAAATGCTGCTGCCTAGATTTGCTGAAATGTCTTCTTGCTACTTTCCTTCACTTCCTCATTGCTCAGAAATTTTCTCCTTGCTCTTTCTTCTCTTTCTCTCAAATGCTCATAAAAGAATGAATTGATCTTTTCCTCTTCTCTTCTCCTTTTATTCTCTAAATGACCTTTTGGGTTACCCTAAGATCTAATGGCTGAGATTCATTTAGATCTAGGGATGAGAATAAATGTGCATTTAATTCTCACTTTCTATTTTTTAACTCACCCACTTAAATAAAGACCCATTTAGCTTTTTATTTCCATAGTCACTTTTTCACTTTCTAATTCTTCATCGAGTTTAATAAAGTCACCTTTAAATTAGAATGTAACTTTACCACTTATAAAGTCACTTTTAAATTAGAATGTAACTTTACCACTTATAAAGTCACTGTTAAATTAAATGGACTTTACCACTTATAAAGTCACTTTAGGGTAAAAGTACAAATAAATTTAGACACTTTTCCCTAGGCCAAAGATCAAAGCCTTAGGGAACCACTTTTCCTTTGGTACTCAAATCTTAACAAAGGTCACTTGGTGGAGCATAGCATATAGGACAACAAGCAATGGCATGGTACAACAAGGCTACAATGGGACAACAGCAAGGATGGTGCTGCAAACTCATTAGGACAGCAGCAAGGTCCAACATGCCAAATAGGATAGCTAGGCAAGTGTGCTTAGTATAACATGGTAAATGGGACAGCTAGGCAATGGTGCTTGGTGCAGCAAGCAAATGGGACAGCAATGCTATGATGTTTGTTGGAGCATAGCAAATGGGACAAAAATATGCCAAACATGGAATGGCAATGTCACTAACAGTGGGACAACAACAATGGCACATGGAACAACAACAATGGCACATGGAACAGTTGTGGTAGCATGGTGCAACAATGGCACATGGGACAACAGTGGCATCATAAGGTGCAACCATGTGATGTGTGTAGCATGGTCATGAGGTCCCGCATAGTGATGATGGCTACAACATGGTGCATCAAGGTGATGTGCAACATGATGACGAGGTGCAGCACAATGATAGGTGAAGTTGTCACCTTGGAGAATCAGTTGAAGCAACATGTCTTCAATTGAGTTCAGCCATCTCATGTATCATCTTCTTAGAGATGATCTATGCTCTTATTTAGATGAGTCAAAGTGTTGACTTCTGTTGTATATGTACTATCTCTCTCTCTCTCTCTCTCTGTACTGAACTATTGAAGAGCATATAAGAAGAATTGATCAAGGGTTTCCCCACATTGGGGTTTGTCCTTGGCTCGCGCCACATCTTGTATCCTCTTGTCTTGGCTTGTCTTTTGCGATTTATGTTTATGTTCTATTTACAATTTACTTTAATGCTGATGTGATTGCTAATCTGGAAAAGTTATTGAGTTAATTGTGAAAATTGAAATAAATTGCTCTAAGCATAGAACATACCTAAAATTAACAATACCTTATGAACCAAAGATGAAGAGGTGATTTGGAGAGACTTTCTAGGATGGATTTTTGGCACATTTTTGAAGTGTTATGGCTTATTTTGGAAGGGTTGTTGGCTTATTGTGGAAGGATTTTGGCACGCATTTTGAAGTCTTCTAGTCCTAGTTAGAAGGTTGATTGCAAACTTGTTCTTGAGGGCCGGATTCTATCCCCTTTGAAGGTCAAATTTCAGTACTGAAGTGCTAGTACAAAGAAGGCTGAACTCAAGCCTGTTTTGAGGGCTAAATCTTAGTGTGTTTAAAGGCAAGTTTCAAGGCCTTTCTTAGAGATCTAACACTGTTTTCTATTGAGGAGGCCAAACCCTGTGGAGGAGGGAGAGTTCTGATTGCTTGAGGGTTGAGTTTAGGTGTATCAGAGTCCAAGTTTCAGTCCCGGTCTGGGGTTTGTTGAGGCCGAGTTCTGCTGATAAGGACATTGAGTTCAAAGATTTTTTAGTGAGGGGAGTTCTGTTGGTAAGAAAGTCATTTTAGGGAAATCAAGTGCTTGTGTGAAGGACAGAGCAGTAGCTGCCAGGAGGGAAAACTTTCTTTGACTAATATTGACTCTTCTACAAGCTTTGGTGCTGATAAATCAGGGAGTTGGTGCTTCCTTTCAGTTGGTGCTACTAAACCAGGGACTTGGTGCTTCTTTTTAGTTGGTTTTGATAAACCAGGGAGTTGGTGCTGACAAAGTTGAATGTACACTTTATATATTAAGAAAAGTATTCCATAAAAACCTTTGTGTTCTGTGTATTTATATGCTTTGCTTTACACCTGTGGATGCATTTACAATTTTTTGAAGTTAAAAGTTGTTAATACTGATTCAAGGCCCTTATTAGTATTGTTGAATATTCCAACAGTGTGTCTTGGTGAAAATAGTAGGCCAATAATAACCTGCTCTTAAGATGTTATGAGTGGTGGTTATTGTAGCAAAATGCCTGCCGCAAAATCCTGAGTAGAATTATGAGATCAAATTGCTTTTTCATAGACCAAAGGATTCTCCCATTCAGGTTTTTCCAAACAAGTCCATCTAGAGTGAAGTAGAACTTCATGGCTTTCAACCTTAGTGCCCTCTTTTCTGATCCACTAGATCGGGTAGGGTAGTTAAAATTTTCAATTAGTAAACTTTGTGAGAATACCAATCGCCATTTTCCAATTCATTCAAGATAGCATGAACTTGATCATTTTCTCTTGGTTTAAAGGGTTTCTCATTACTTTTGCTTGACAGTTATGCCAATCCATGTCCTTTGACAATTTTCTTTGGTTTGATATCTAGGTCATATTCTTGAATTTTAGAGATCCTTGTCCGTCTTGATCGTAAACAGTCTTGTTGGGTCAGGACATCTCTGATAGGGGGATAGGGAACATAGGCCATGATCCTTATTATATCCTACATAGGATTTGAAGTGCTTAAAAAATTTGACAAGGAATAAGCCTGTTTTTTAGTAATTGCATATCTCAACTCAACCTCACGTAGGGCCTTACTCATCAATGCAATAGGTCTTTCATTTCCATCATCATCCTTTTGTAAAAAGATTCCAACAATCGTACTTTTGGAAGAAAAGGAGTAAATACTGAAATCTTTGGAATAATCTGGATCGACCAACACTGTGGCAGTCATGAATTTTTCCTTGATTTCTTACTCTTTTCATGCCATACAAAGGAAACATTCCTTTTCAATAAAGTCCTCACGGGATTGACTATTTCAGCAAATTTTGGGACAACCTTTCTTACGAAATTAATTTTTCCAAAGAATGACCTTGGAGCTTTCTTGTCCTTTTGAAGATGAATAGATTTGATAGATTTGATCCTTTTAGGGTCTATGCAGATGCCCTCTTTAGACACTATATGCCACAAAAGTTTTCCTTGTTCCTGTTGAGAAATCCACTAGGGCAGCATTAGGAAAACCTATTTTTGATTTCTCTGACTTGACATTTACTTGTGATATTATATTTTTCCTTTTGTTGATTATATTCGTGTTCTTATCATCAAATAAATTCCAAAATACAAAATGAATACCAGATATAGGCACTTAGCCATGGCAAAACCCCTAGGTAGGGGAAAACCCAGTCAAGAACTCTTCCTTCAGTAGTTTATAATGAGACAACCAGGACACTCTAGACCAAGGCATAAATTCCTTTCACCAAGTCAGCTCCTTTTTCATTAAGACAACATGATTCTGTTTCTTCAAAATTTTTGCTCTGTGTTTGCATTTCTGAAAGTGATCTCGGCCCCTGTAGTTGTATTAGGAACAGAGTCTTCTATTTACCATGGATCCTTTTCTGTGTTGATTCCTTCATATGACAGAGAGCTTCTTTATATCCCTTCGTACTTCCTTTTTACTATGTGAATTGGAGAGATGCTTTCTTCTTGCCATATGAATTGCAGAGATACTTCTTTTGCTATATGAATTGCAGAGATACTTCCTTTACAATATGAATTTCAGATATACTTCCTGTGCTATACGAATTTCAGAGACACTTTGCTATACGAATTTCAGAGACTTCCTTTGCTATACGAATTTCAGAGACCCTTTTCTATACGAATTTCAGAGACTTTCTTCACCAATTAGGTAGAGTATTGCTATTTATAGTAGTTTGAGCGTCCAATAGAAAGCCAACATGTAAACTGATGACGAGGCCGACATAATTAGACCGAGGTTGACTTGAGAGGACTGAAGGATAGACAAAAGATAAATTTTCTTTCTTGACTTAAGGAGCCTAAGAAGGGTCTCTTATACAAATGATTTTTGACTTTGACTCATCAGAAATCCTAGAGCACTCAAAGGGTTGACCGAGATTCCTGAACCATCCGAAGTTTCAGAGGTGTCCGAATATGTCTTTTCTGTGGTGACCCCAGTGGGGTATATATAGTGGTCTGTGTGTAGGTAAGCCGACTTGTATTCATGACTAGACATGTCACTTTAACTGAGCCGACATGACTGTTCTTCAATATACATTTTGAGGCTGACTTAATTGTTTTCTTCATTGTTTTGCAGGCAAACTTCTTCGTGCTTGTCTTGGAGGGCTGTTCTTGACTAGTATACATTTTACATATATGCTCAAGAAGAGCTTTTTACACATGACTTTGACTCTTTGACTTTCCTAGACCTATGGAATGAGCAAGAAACTCATTTGAATAATTTACAAAATGATATTTCTTTTTCTTGACAAGTACAAAGATCAAAATTATATTTACAAATACCGAACATTTGAATAATTTACAAAATGATATTTCTTTTTCTTAACAAGTACAAAGATTAAAATTATATTTACAAATACCAAACCTAGTTAGACTTTTCTTCAACAGATCATAGCTGCACTAGTGACTCTTTGTAATAGATTTTCCATGTTAAGTAAAGGGTAGTTATCCTTTAGGAAAGATTGGTTCAAATCCTTGAAAACAGTCTAATATCACTGGTCTTTTTATGAACAGTGAAGGGGTTAGATAGTCAGGATAAATGCCTAATAGGAGCTATGTTTTTAGCATCCAACATCTTTTGTAGCTCCTTTTGGACAATGGGGGCTAATGTTGGATTGATATCTCAAAGCTTTTTCCTTACTGGCTGAACTTCTTCTTTCAAGGGGATGGTTTTCTGAATATCTTCGGTGTAGGCTTTATGATCTTGGTAATCCTAGGCAAGGACATCTTTGTCTTCATGGAATAGTTTTTTGAATTCAGCTGTTTATTCCTTGGTAGTGTTCTTTTCAACCTTAATAAATTGAGGATTTGACTTAGACCTAATGTTTATCTCTATAATTTGTTGGGTTTTGTTTGCCATCTGCTCTTACCTATATCCATCATTTCTATTAAAGGATTTTTCAAGGAGTATAACTTCTTTAGGAAATTCTTTCTCAAGAATATTTATTGAACTTGGATCCTTATTGTCAAATTCCTTTGGGTTTTATATGAAATGAAGGATTTGGGAGTCATCATCAAAAACTTTCGAAGGATCAATGTTATCTAGGATAAGTGGTGTAAAGTCACCTCCATGGTGTAATGCTCTAGCACATATATAGAAACACTTGGAGGTTGCAAGGTAGCAACGACCAAAACTATGGAATCAACTATAGTTTTTTTTATCCCTAGGTACAACTTCTATGGCAAAGGCATAAAAAAACTTAATAGTTTTGCATATAACAATCCTATGTCTCTGAACCTTTTCAATTTTGGTATTGCGAATATTTTTAATTTGTGCTACAATTAAATAAAAATGCCCAATGACCATTAGCAATCTATTTTTTTTTTATGTAGAGCAATATCTAATCCCAATAGGAGTGCTTGATATTCTTTAATGTCACTAGTACAATCAAACTCAAGTCTAAAAGAAAATAAATGGTATTGCTCAGAGGGTGATATTAGAACAATCCCAACACTAGACTCAAACTTGGAACAAGTTCCATCAAAATTCATGACCTAAGCTTTGTCCAGATTTTCTTTAGAGGGACAAGTGGTAGCTAGAGCTCGCTAGTTTCCAAATTCTGAATCTTCACATTCCCTTTCACTAGATATGGTACAATGATTTTCAACTTGAGGGACATTTGTTTGTATGGTTGTAGTCGTAGGAATACCGAGTCATCTACATCAAAATTTCTTCCGCTGCGATGTTGATCTACCTATTGTTTCATTCTATTATGCACCAAAGTGAGGTTATCTTTTAAGAGTTGAATAACTTGTTGTTGATGCTCGATGTGATCTTCCACTGCTTGAACCTTAGAATTTTCTCTAAAGATAATGTGATGGACAGTGGATGATATCCATAAAGTACCATTCAGCCAAAGGCAACCACCTGACCCATTGTGTCTGTTTATCAGTTACAAAGCAACGAAGATATCCTTCCAAACATTTGTTCACTATCTCAATTCGCCCGTTATATTGAGGATGATAAGATGAGCTATGAGCTAACTGAGTACCCAGACAAGAAAATAATTCCATCCAAAAATTTCTAGTGAAAATGGGATCTCTGTCGCTTCCAATAATCTTTGGGTTTCCGTGTAGCTTTTGTATTGTTTCCATAAATGTAGTAGCAATTGTATTGGCTTTAAATGGATAAGATAATGCACAAAAGTGTGCATACTTGCTAAGTCTATCAACTGTCACCATGATGACACTCTTTCCTTCGGACTTGGTAGTCCTATGATAAAATCCATTGAAACCTCCTCCCAACGTTGACTTGGAATGGATAAAGGTTGTAACAGACCGGGGTCTTAATTGTTTCAACTTTATTTTGTTGGCAAACCAAACATTCCGCCACAAACTTTTGAATATCAGATTGAAGACCATCCCAAAAAATTCCTTCTTAACCCTGTGGTAAGTTTTTAAAAATCCTGAGTGCCCTCCTAACGGAGAGGTGTGCAATTCCAGAAGAATCTTTTGTTTGAGTTGGGAATTCTTGTAAAGGTATAATCGATCTTTGTACCATAATGAATCATTTTTCCAACTAAATGTGTCAGATGTAATGGGATCTTGTTGCAACTTTTGAATGAGTGCCCACACTTCTTGGTCATTCTTCCATTCATGCCTTGCTTCATTTATCCAATCTGGTTGGATAATAGAAATGGCACAAAGTAATGCTTCCACATCCTCATCATTTCTTGAGAGTGCATCTGCAACAACAGTTTGCTTCCATTTTTTGTAGATGATTTCAAAGTCATAACCCAACATCCTTGTGACCCATTTTTGTTGCTCTTCTGAAGATAATCTTTGTTCTAAAAACTGTTTAAGACTATCATGATCTGTTTTTTCCTTGAAGTGTCTTCCCATTAGGTAAGATCGCCATTTCTTAAGTGCATCTAGTATTGCCAACATTTCCTTCTCATAAATAGCTTTGTGTAAATACTTTCCTTTGATTGGACGACTTTCAAAAGCAACGGGTCTTCCTTTTTGCATTAAAACAACTCCAATTCCATTTCCTAAGGCATCACATTCCACAATAAAGGTTTTTGTGAAGTCTGGCGTAGCTAATACTGATGCTTGACACATTGCCTCTTTAAGATGTTCAAAGGCCATTGTTATTTCTAGAGTCCAACAAAATGCATCTTTCTTTAGTAATGTTGTTAGACGTGCTGCTATTTTCCCAGAATTCTTAACAAATTTGTGATAATACCTTGTCAACCTGAGAAATCCTCGCAGATGCTTTATCCTTAATGGCTTTAATTTTGCTATGTTTTTTGCATATAATTGTTTCTTGTCCAATAGATTGAGCACCTTGTCAACATGATCCTTCCATGACTTGTTGTAGATTAGCATGTCATCAAAAAATACTAACACAAATTTTCTAAGGAAGGGTTTGAAAATGGAATTCATCAAACCTTGAAATATAGAAGGTGCATTGGTAAGGCCAAAAGGCATGACCAAGAATTCATAATGACCCTCATGAGTTCAAAACGCTGTTTTCATTATTTCTTCAGTCGTAATTCTGATTTGATGATATTCTGAATGAAGATCCAACTTGGTGAAGTAAATTGCTCCATGTAATTCATCCAATAATTCATCAATGACTGGAATGGGAAATTATCTTTAATAGCGAGCTTGTTGAGCTCCCTCTAATCCGGACACACGCGCCATGATCCATTCTTCTTGTGCACCAATACTACCAGAGCAGAAAAGAACTTTGACTAGGTTGAATTATAACATCCTCTAGCATTTCTTCAAACATACGTTCAATTTCGCTCTTTTGGGAATAGGGATATCTTTAAGGCCTCATGTTTGGAGGAACACTTCCTGGAATCAAATGAATAGCATGGTCATGATCACGAATAGGTGGGAGGCCTTTGGGAGTCTCAAATACCTTCGAATGATTGTCCAAGACTTTTTGGAGATCTAGAGAAATAGATGATTTCAATGTGAGAACCTCTAGTGAACATAATTGTGCAATTATGCCCCATTGTTCTTTATTTAGAAGCTTTGTCATGTCGTTAGAGCTGATTACCTTTCTAGGTTTCCTTGCAATACCTCTTAATTCAACTTCCGTTCCTTCCCAAAAAAATTTCAAGAAAAGTTCTTGAGAATTAAAAGCTATTGTACCCAAAGATTGTAGCCATTGGACTCCTAGTACAACATCAACACCACTCATTGGAATGGAAAGCATTGGACTATTCAATACATATTTCCTCATGGATAACTTGATATTATGGCACTTTCTAGAGCAATTTATGGTTCCTCCATTTGCAACCATCACTTGACAGTCTGGTGCTGGATATAGGAAGCAATTCAATTCCTTGGCTATCTTCTAATGAATAAAATTATGGGTACTGCCCGAATCAATCAACACTATTACCTTTTTCTTTTTGATATGTCCTTCTATCTTGAGAGTTTGAGGAGTGGTAATTCTTGCCAATGCATTACAAGATATGGTTAGATTCATTTTTTCTTTCTCTAGGGTTGGTTCCTGGTGTATATCCTTTTTTTTTGAACTTCATGTTGGATGTTATCTTTTAAAGTCCCTATGAACACATCAATCCTATGCTCCTTTGGAATATCATTTACCCTTATATTCAATTTTTGGAAGTCCTCAATGTGCTCCATCATTGACCCCTTTTGTTTGAGATTTATCAATTGACTAAAAAAGGTGTTGCTCTTTGTATCCTCATAATGTGCTATCATTTCCTCCGTAAAAATTGATCAAGTGACAATTTTGTTATGAGAGAAAGTCATCGATACCAAACAAACTGATTGGGTTCCAAATTTAAAGTTGCAATGTGTACTTTTTGTGTGTTTTGCACATTATGGAGATCGAAATATTACTCCATCTGTAGTATCCATGTTACAGGATCCTTGCCATCAAACTTCCTCATTGATCTTTAGAACATGGTGGGTCTTCAATCCAATGTTAGAGTCTATGAAATCATGATTAACATTTTTTTTGTTCTCATCATGAGTTTCATCTAATACCTTTTTGCCATTAGGAAGAATTTCTTGTAGCAACCTTGTCAAACCTTCCTTGAAACCTTCCATGTATGCTTTTAAACCATTCTTAAAATCTTCCATATTATCTTTCATGTCATCCATATTAGCTTTCATGCCATTCTTCAATCCTTCCATGTCTGATTTTAAGCTATTCTTCAAACCATCCATCTTAGCTTCCATTTCATTTTTGGTTACTCTTTGTGAGAGCGAAAATTGTTGCACTTGGGTTTGTAATTTGATATATCATGTTTCATTTCTTCTTCTTCTTCATGCGTCATAGTAGAACTTTCGGGTTGCTTACTAGGTGTTTCCATTTTATTTCTTTGGGGCATCAATTAATGATTATTATGCTTCACTATGCCCTTTGAATCACTTCAAATTATTTTTTCAAACAAAACTTATGCAAATTTTAAAAAAGCACACACCTTTTTTTTCTCTTTGTAGGAGTTTGATATTGAATCTGTTGTATCTCTGTAATTGTGGATCTTCAAGGTCTAAAATTGCATCCTGTGGTAGCCGTCTGAGTCCTCTTTCCAACCCCACAAGTCTGATCGAGATTGGATTCTCCAAGAAAGAGTTATGCCTAATCTCCCACAATGACCTTGTTGGAAATATTGAGAGGGGGGGTGAACTAGTCTTTCTTTTTCCGACTATTGTTTTACCAGTTAAAACATATGTATTCAGAACACAAGATGAACAACAAGAATAAGTGCTTTTATTAATATAAACTATGCAGTAAAATAAATACAATGTATAGATGGTTGCAATCAGTTGCTAAGCTCCAACTCAGACTTTGGTGAGGCTTCAACCTCCAGAGCACCAATTCTATTTCGCCAAGACACCAATGTTGGACTTAGGAGCACCAATTCCCAAGGACTTCAATCCTTCAAGTTCCTGAGACACCAGTCCCAAAGACTCCTATCCTTTCTACTTCTGAGGCATCAACCCCAAGGACTCCAATCCTTCTTACTTCTGAGGCACTAGCCCCAAGGACTCCTATCCTTCTTGCTTCTGAGGCACCAGCCCCAAGGACTCCTATCCTTCTTACTTTTGAGGCGCCGGCCTCAAGGGTTCTGACCCAATCTTGTCAAGGTTCATTTGATAGTAATCTTCTGCTCTCAGAACTCTTCTCTACTGAGTTCTGTCTGCTTATAGCCTCACTGCAATCTCCAAGCTACAACATCAATGACAACCAGTCTTCTTATGAAGTAGTCTTCTCAATTTTTCATACCGCCCACACAGAGTGTCCAATGCCCTTCATGACTTCTGATAATGTCTTCACACAAGTTTAGTCAGTCTACTATTAGCTGGACTAAGCTCTGCATAAAGAACAACTTTTTGTTCAAGCTTATGTTCTCTGCTGGCTACTTCTCCCCTTCGGCTGTCTGTTGTCCTGTTGGCCCTTCGGCCCTCTTTCTGTTCTGCTGGATTCTCTCGCTGCCTCTGTCTCCTCCAACTTATTTCCACAGCATTCAACAGCAACAACAACATTCAACAACGTTCAAACCCCTCTACTGTTCTCTGTTTTTCCTGTTTTTATTCATACCTCATCCTCTGATTGTCGGTTTCCTCTTTCTCGCTGGTCCTTTGGCTTCCTCCTTGGTCTCTATGGTTTCCTCTGTCTCTTCGTGCTTGCAAGCACTCCTGAGACACATTACTTCTTAAGAGAGGTCCACAAATGCATAGAGAAATCATGTCTTACGTTAAATTGTAACAGTGCTCCTTTTTACAATAATTATAGGCATACCCAGAGACGGCTTTGTTTAACGGACAACCACGTCCCAATCGCAATCACTATCGCCATGAATCAGCCTCCTGAACTATCGGGAGCGTTATCGTATGCATTTCAGCCTCAAAGGCCCATGCAGGCCAAATATCAATTACACAGGAAATATGAGCAAAACAGTAAAAAAGGCTAAGGGGTGGACTTCAGGAAATATTATACCCGCACCTATTCTTGTATTGGGTCCGGTCCATATCGCAATCGACACTTTAGACTTCCAGAGGTCCTTTATACATCAAGACCATGGCATCGCCGATGGCCGACGACCGATCCTCCACTAAACGCGATATTATATTAAGCCATGTTATAATGTTTAATTGGGTCCACATGCTTTATCGCAATTGACGCTTGTAGCGGGACAACCCTCTGTGTAGCATTGCAATGGGCAAATGCAATATGGTATTAAACCATAGTTAATATGCCCATCGAGTCCGCAGCCTTATCGCAATCGGTGCTTTCATGTGGCAAGGCTTTACGGCTTGCGATATAGCGACGAACACGATATTATAATAGGCGCGATATAATAGGACCATTGGGTCCGCAATTGTATATTGCAGGGCCTTAACTAGTTGCGATACATAATCACGACGCAGCGGACGCGGTATTAAATTGCAATGTATTGCAATGGTCCCATGGGTCTGCGCATATATTATCGCAATCATAGGGTTTCAGGGGTGACAACCCTTTTGAACTTTGCGATATATATATTGCTCCGCTGTTTATATATATATTTCTCCACTGTTTTCACTTTGTTTATATATATATATATATATATATATATATATATATATATATATTGCTCTGCTTATGCTCCGCTTATGCATCTTACTCTTGGCATATGCGATAGCTCTACTCCTCCGATAGAGTATTCGCCATAGTATATGTGCCGGGATTCTGCACCGATAGTGTATTTTCCATACAACTCAGTCTTTCTGCCTTTTCACTTCCCGATAGTGTAAACGCCATATTACTATGTTTTGGCCTCCATTTACGCTAAATGCATATATATATGTTTTTGTGCCTCTGATAGTGTAAAAGCACATATATATGATATATGCTCCTCCGCCTGTATTTGCATGCATATAACTCTTTTGTGGCCTGATAGCTCCCGATAATATAAATGCACCCATTGCTCGTCTAATGGCTCTGTTTGCTTCCTTCGTTGCTCTGATGGCTATCTGCCTCCTCTGTTTGCTCCTGTACTTTGGCATATATGTATGGTATATATATATGTATGGCTCCTCCTATTTGTTCTTCGTGGGCATGTATTACATGCAGTGCTCCTTCGATATGGCTCCTCTTGCTCTGATTTGCCTCCTTGCTCTGTTTGCTTCCTCCTATGGCTCTGACTGCTCTGTGCTCTGTTAGCTCCTGTGGTGGCTTTGTCTGCTCCTCTTGGCTCCTCCATATCATCATCTAGTATCTAGGTATCTAGAATATTGCCATATTGACATCAACGCCAACCTAGGTCAACAATCTCCCCCTTTGTTATTGATGGCAATATTCTTCTTCTCTCCCCCTTTGACATCAATGGCAAAGGAGTGCTCTGGGACTCCCCCTATCAAACTGCTTCTATTCTTCATGAATGGTAGATCTTCATGGGTCTGTGACTCTCCCTGTCATAGTGCTCTTCTTCTTTTTACTCAAGATAGAAGGATTGATGCTTTACCATCAATTAGCACATTATTCCCTCTTCATGTCTCAAAACTGCTCTATCATGGCTTCCATCAATGCTTAAAGATGCTCTACTTCAATACTTTCATTCAGATTGCAAATGGCCACACACCAAGTGTGCAAGTCCAAGCTTTTATGCTTCAATTCATATCGCTGTCTCCATAGGTATAATTGAGAGACCTTCATAGTCCAAATCAAGAGAAAATGCCCCTGAGATTGTCTTTCTTGCTATCTTTCTTCAGATCTGAGTTCATTTGTGTCTCTGTGCTTCTCCTTAAGTTACTGCCATCTAGTATTCAATCATCATTGCATTTGGACGAAATTGTGAGGAGTTGTGCCTTACTGTTGCTATATTTCTTAAGTGATTTGTATCAGCTTAAGTTATGCTTGACTACAAAACATTCTCCTTTCTGTGAGCCATCGTTTCCTTGTGTTCTTGTACAAGTCTCTACATGTTATTTCTGCTAGCAGATTTAGATATACAATCTGTGACTGTCTTTTAAAATCATTCTGCTGATTTGCATTTATTTGCAATGCTTCAGTTTGTTATATGTTGCCAGCTGCTCTTACTTCAAACTCCATTCCAGATGTATCTGTTTGTTTGAAGACTGCCTCTATTAGTGTCCAGAATTTATCTGTTCTCACATTAAATCCCTGAGTTAAGACATAAACTTCTGTGATAACAACACCATGGTTGTTTGCCCTATTTTCTCTAGCATTAGATGACTTTCTCTGTTGCTTCAAATACTACTTAGTGATTAAGTGGAAAGCATCTTTAACAACAATCCAAAGAATGGTTACATGATCATATGCTTCAATGGAATACCCCTGAGAAATGATCTTTATCAAAGAATGACTGTTAATATAGTTCAACAAGGATTTCATAAGGACCCTTTCACTAATAGCTTCAGCAATAATGATCAAGAATCACAGGCTCCCCCTAACTGTATGCATCATCTCCTTTTGGTAGAGACTTCTCATAAAATGCTTAGATTGTCAAAATTCAAGCCAATGACATATGCTGTTGGCTGGAGAGCTCAAGGGACTTTCGGATTGTATTTCCTTCCTTCTCCATACTTGTGTAACTTTCTTCTTTTGATGGTTCTAGCTTGTGTAAGAGCCTAAGTTAAGTTATAGTCTCGTGCCTTATGACCAATGTTATGACACTTGAAGCATTCTACATTATTCATGAATAAGAATTCATGTTTTCTTCCTGCAAAATTGTTTCTTGGAGATTGTTGGGGACTATAATATCTATTTCTATGAGATGATTGGTGACCATAACATCTATCTTTATGATATGCTTTACAGTGTTTTGCCATGTGACCAAAGTTTGTACAAGAATAACAATAACCAAAAAATGAACTTTGGTATCTGGGAGATGGAGGTTTCCTTGATGTACTTCTAAAGCCTTTCTGTCTTGAGATCCTTTGATGATAACCATTGCCTCTCGCATCTTTGACATCATCTACATTTCTTCTTGGAGCAGGATTTCTTCTATTGTAGCCTTGATTTTTCTCCTTCCCTTTGCTGGAGCTGGGAGCATCACCATTTCTTTCTGGCTTCTTCACATCTCTTTTGTTTGAAGCATTTTCATTCTTATTTGAGGATTCACTTGCATACCCGAGACCTGATTTATCAGATGGACATCTGTGATAGCTGAGCATGTCATCCAAGGCCTGAGAGCTCTTCAAGATTTTTTTCATCCCTTCAACCTTTGTTCTGAGGAAGACAATCTCTTCTTCCAATCTTTCACATTCATTATTCTTCTTAGCAAGTTGTTTCTCAGCTTCTTCCTTGATACGAGTAGCTTCATCTGCTTCTAGTTTAAGGGAGATGATATCTAACTTTATTTTGAAGATTTCTTCATTCTTTGCTTGACTGCTCTCCATTTCTTCCTTGATCCTTGTAGCTTTACATGTTTCAGCCTTGAGAAGCTTGATGTTATATTTTAATTTGAAGATTTCTTCATCCTTTGCTTTCAGCTGATCGATCATGGTGTTTCTTCCCTTTCCTGCTTCATCAACCTATCCTTCTATGACTTCCAATGCTTCCATGGTCTTTTCAGCTCCTTGTGCTTGTTAACTTACTGACCAATCTCTTCTTCAAGTTTGTTCAGGCTCTTGTGCCTTTGTTCAAGTTGACTTGACAAGGTATCTTCCTGCTTCTTTGATTTATTCAATTGATTCTTAAGCTTGACAAGCTCTTCATTCCTTGTTTGATCTTGGTCACCAGCTAGTGCTATCTTCTTAAGTTCCTTATTTTCCTTTTTCAGATTGTTAATCTCTTCCAAGGCAGCCATAAGTTGAGTGAGGAGATCTTCTACAAAATCTTTTTCATTCTCTTCATCTTCTAGGTCTGTTTTAGCCTTGATGGCATCATTCTCATGTTTAGCTTCTATGATGGGTTTTGGATTTCCTTTTAGATTTCCATTATCTTCTTGGCTGATGGTCATGGTCAATGCTCCTTTTGAGTGAAGATCATGAAGTTTGTCCCATATGACCTTTGCTGATGAATCTTTTCCTAGTTTGTTCTTTACATAATTAGGTAGCCCATTTAGGATTGCCTTTACTGCTTTTGCATTGTACTCCTCGGATTCTCTATCCATCCTGCTATCATCAATCACTGATTTCTAGATTTCAATGCCTTGAGTCTGTAAGAAATTCCTCATTCTTGCTTCCCATATATTAAAGTTCCCATTGAGCCTTGGAGCCTCCTCAAGTTGATTGTCTTCTATTTTAATAGTAGAGGGAGACACAGGAGGATTGGAAACTTTCTTCCTTGACTTCGCCATTTGTGTTCTAAAGGTAAACCTTCAAGCTGTTAAGCTTTGAATAAAGGTATTGGCTCTGATATCAATTATTGGAAATACTGGGGGGGGTGAATCAGTGTTTCTTTTTTCAACTATTATTTTACCACTTAAAACATATATATTCAGAACACAAGATGAACAACAAGAATAAGTGCTTTTATTTATATAAACTGTGCAGTAAAATATATACAATGTATAGATGGTTGCAATATGTTGCCAAGCTCCAACTCGGACTTTGGTGAGACTCCAACCTCTAGAGCACCATCTTTATTTTGCCAAGACACCAATCTTGGACTTAGGAGCACCAATTCCCAAGGACTTCAATCCTTCCAATTCTTGAGACACCAGTCCCAAAGACTCCTATCCTTCCTATTTCTGAGGCATCAACCCCAAGGACTCCAATCCTTCTTACTTCTGAGGCACCAACCCAAGGACTCCTATCCTTCTTGCTTCTGAGGCACCAGCCCCAAGGACTCCAATCCTACTTACTTCTGAGGCACCAGCCTCAAGGGTTCTGACCCAATCTTGTCAAGGTTCATTTGATAGTAATTTTCTGCTCTTAGAACTCTTCTCTCCTGAGTTTTGTCTGCTTATAGCCTCACTGCAGTCTCCAAGCTACAACATCAATGACAACCAATCTTCTTATGAAGTAGTCTTCCCAATTCTTCATACTGCCCACACAGAGTGTCCAGTACCCTTCATGACTTCTGATAGTGTCTTCACACAGCTTTAGTCAGTCTACTATTAGCTGCACTAAGTTCTGCATAAAGAAAAACTTTCTGTTCAAGCGTATGTTCTCTGCTGGCTACTCCCCTTCGACTGTTTGCTGTCCTGTTGGCCCTTCGGTCCTCTTTCTATTCTGCTGGATCCTCTCGCTGCCTCTGTCTCCTCCAGCGTATTTCCACAGTGTTCAACATCAACAACAACATTCAATAGCATTCAAACCCCTCTATTGTTCTCTGTTTTTCCTGTTTTTATTCATACCTCATCCTCTAATTGTCAGTTTCCTCTTTCTCACTGGCCCTTTGGCTTCCTCCTCGGTCTCTGTGGTTTCCTCTGTCTCTTCGTGCTCACCAGCACTCCTGAGACACATTACTTCTTAAGAGAGGTCCACAAATGCATAGAGAAATCATGTCTTACGTTAAACTGTAACAACGCTCCTTTTTACAATAATTACAGGCATACCCAGAGACGACTTTGTTTAATGGACAACCACGTCCCAGTCGCAATCACTATCGCCATGAATCAGCCTCCTGAACTATCAGGAGCATTATCGTATGCATTTCAGCCTCAGAGGCCTGCGCAGGCCAAATATCAATTACATAGGAAATATGAGCAAAAACAGTCAAAAAGGCTAAAGGGAGGACTTCGGGAAATATTACACCCGCACCTATTCCTGTATTGGGTCCGGTCCATATCGCAATTGGCGCTTTAGACTTCCAGAGGTCCTTTATACATCAAGACCATGGCATCGTCGATGGTCGACGGCCGATCCTCCACTGGACGCGATATTATATTAAGCCATGTTATAATGTTTAATCGGGTCCACATGCTTTATCGCAATCGGCGCTTGTAGTCGGACAACCCTTTGTGTAGCATTGCGATGGGCAGATGCGATATGGTATTAAACCATAGTTAATATGCCCGTCGGGTCCACAGCCTTATCGCAATTGGCGCTTTCATGTGGCAAGGCTTTACGGCTTGCGATATAGCGATGGACGCGATATTACAATAGGCGCGATATAATAGGACCATCGGGTTCGCAATTGTGTATCGCAATCGACAGTTTTAATGTGGCAGGGACTTAGCCACTTGCGATACATAATCCCGATGCAACGTATGCGATATTAAATTGCAACGTATTGCAATGGTCCCATGGGTCCGCACATATATTATCGCAATCGGAGGGTTTTGGGGGTGACAACCCTTTCGAACTTTGTGATATATATATATATATATATTGCTCCGCTGTTTATATATATATTGCTCCATTGTTTTCACTTTGTTTATATATATATATATATAGATAGATATATATTGCTCTGCTTATGCTCCGCTTATGCACCTTACTCTTGGCATATGCGATAGCTCTACTCCTCTGATAGAGTATTCGCCATAGTATATTTGCCGGTATTCTGCGCCGATAGTGTATTTGCTATACAACTCAGTCTTTCTGCCTTTTCACTTCCCGATAGTGTAAACGCCATATTACTATGTTTTGGCCTCCATTTGTGATCTCGAGAAAACAAGGGTTATGATACAAAGAAGAGAATCTCATTCCTCTTCTTTGTAAATCTGTCCTGAAGATGAGTCTTGTTCTAAACTCGAAACATAGACAACTTGAAAATGAAGACTGTGGCATATCCGAATTCAGAATCTCAAAAGCCACACCACGGAAATCTGCAAACCATTATTGTTACCCTGTACGGAGGGGAAACTTGGAAGGAGACCCATGATCTCGAGAAGATAAGGGTTAAGATACAAAGAAGAGAATCCCATTCCTCTTCTTTGTAAATCAGTCTTGAAGATGAGTCAAGATTCTCTTCTTTGTATCTTAACCCTTATCTTCTTGAGATCAAAAACCACACCACATAAATCTGCAAACCATTATTGTTAACCTGTACTGAGTGGAAACTTGGAAGGAGGTCTGTGATCTCGAGAAGATAAGGGTTAAGATACAAAGAAGAGAATCCCGTTCCTCTTCTTTGTAAATCAGTGCTGAAGATGAGTCTTGTTCTAAACTCGAAACGTAGACATTTTGAAAATGAAGACTGTGGCATATCCGAATTCAGAATCTCAAAAACCACACCACGGAAATCTGCAAACCATTGTTGTTACCCTGTACGGAGGGGAAACCTGGAAGGAGACCCGTGATCTCGAGAAGATAAGGGTTAAGATACAAAGAAGAGAATCCTGTTCCTCTTCTTTGTAAATCAGCCTGAAGATGAGTCTTGTTGTAGACTTGAAACGTAGACATCTTGAAAATGAAGACTGTGGAATATCTGAATTCAGAATCTCAAAAACTACACCACAGAAATCTGCAAACCATTATTGTTACCTTGTACGGAGGGGAAACCTAGAGGGAGGTCCGTGATCTCGAGAAGATAAGGGTTAAGATACAAAGAAGAGAATCTCGTTCCTCTTCTTTGTAAATCAGTCCTGAAGATGAGTCTTGTTCTAGACTCGAAACGTAGACAATTTGAAAATGAAGACTGTGGAATATCCGAATTCAGAATCTTAATGAGCCTATTGTGAGGCCAACATGAAGCAAATGGTTAAACTTTGCTACTTGAAATTAGATGCCTTGCATAAAATAAATTGCTTCTAAAAGTAAGATTTAGAATTGTACTTGAAATCTAAACTTGAAATGACAAAGCATGAAAATAAGTAAAAAAAAAGCAAATTCAGAAAATTAGCTTGTAAGGGCGATGTGTTAATTTTAAAGCATGCAAGATGAAAAACTTATAAAACAAGCTCAAAATCAAACCACCCACATGTTCCTCCTTTTGCCAAAAGGAGAAAAGGATGCCTTGGGTGAAAACCCAAGCTCCCACAAGAAAAACTAAGCTTTTATTAGATGTTACAAGATGAGAAACCTTGAAGAGGTCTCAAGTAAATCTTCAAGAGGAGTCTTTACAATTAATGGGGCTTCTCAAGCTTTAGATCTCCTTCTTGAAACTCAAATTCAGAAAATGAAGAAAGTACAATGAGAAAGCTCTCAAGATTGAAGAAGTTAAGTGTCTCTTGGTGCCCCAAGGCTTCGCCGCCAAAGGTGCATGAAATGTTGCACAAAACAAGGAGTTAATCCTTCTCAAAAGCCCATAGCTTTGTCAAATAGCAACCCTCCTCTTTATCCACGACTTCCTAAAAAATATCAACTTTGAAAGGGTAGAGAGATCCTACAAGGAAAAATATTAGAGTTTGTGTGATCCTTCTTTGATGCTCTTATCACCAACACTCTACCTATGAGCTGCAAGATCAAGAAACAAATTATTGTAGAGAGATAATGAAAACAATTAGATAAAATACAAATAATGTACAAGAAACCAAATCAAGTGATGGGAGTGAACTAAGCAAGATAAACTAAGTGAATCCAAATAACAAATGAGAGTTCCTTTGAATGGTGCTCCAAGAGTGGGTTGGTCTTCCAAAGACTTCCCCTCATGCTTGATCAATCAATTTTTTTTCTACAATACACAAATCAAACATTAGTCCATATAGATTTAGATAACCAAACAATGAATTGAAACTTCTAGAAATTCCTTTGAAAATAAACTAGAACTTTCAAACTTTAGAGCCTACTTTCAAATCAATTGCTAATACAAGAGACTATGCACTAGCAAGTTTACAAGAATATATGGCAAATGAAATACTTCAAAGCATAGAAAGATTATACCAATGGCTCACAATGCACCATCTTCCAAAGCAATAATATCCATGAATGAACCCCCAAAGTCTTTTTATTGATATTCTTGAAAATTGTACAAGGTAGCAGTGCTTCCGCAAGCACAAGAGCTAGTAGACAATGATACAATATGAGAGCCCGTGGCTCTATTATATAGAGAGTTGGGAGAAAATCCCAGTGTAGAGTGATTAAACAAGTGGCAGGAGGTGACAATGCCAAAGGGAAATTCAAATTTGTTGAATGGAGCTCCATTGCCAAGTGTAAAAATTGTTTTTTAGCAAGTGGAAATCATTTTCTTCTTCCCTTATGTGCCAAATTCGAATTTTATGATGGAATGACAAACGTAGATGGGTGGTAACCCATGTGGGGACAATTTCCCACAAAAATCTCCACCAAATATTCTCCCAAACCCTCCCAAATGTGCTTTAACTTCACAAATTCGAATTTCCAAGTAAACAACTTTCTCATTTAGTGCCAGAAATCCGATTTTATTTGAGCACACGTTCTTTCCTTGATTTTAGGAGTCCACATCACCTTGGGACTTCACTTGAACTTCTCCATAATTTTCCACCTCATTTCCACAACATTTAGCATGTGTGGATATTTATTTTTCTCCATTTATCTAATTTATGGCTTAATTAATTGCCAGATTTCCCACTAAACTTAGGAAAAATGGGTTTTGAGGGTTCAAAACACATCTTTAACCTTTCAAAGTGTGTCATAGTAGAAAGTTGAGGGTGAGGGGTGAGAGGTGCAAATTTTATTACTCATACCCTATACAACTTCTCTAGACATCATTTATTACATTACAGATACAATTTTTATTGCAATTTCCGCAGTGCGGAAAATCTAAAAAATGACTACCTAGACCTAACCGAATTCCATGAAATTTTTTGTGTGATCTAGTATGGTAATATACATCGACTCTAAACACTAAGATGTGTTAGGGGTTCAACCTTCAAACTGCGACCCTGACTTTGGGGTTAAAAGTGAGTGAAAAAACCTAGAAAATTATTCGTCTCTAAAAAAGAAGGGATAATTAACCAAATAAAAAAACACTCCAAGGTGTACTCGTTTGTTGATCAAGTCCCAACATCCTAGGCATGTTATAGACTCAAAAATCATCATTACTAGTATCACTTATTACAATTCCCCACAGGTTGTGGAATCTGGGTATGAGAAAGATGATGAGAAATAGAAGTAGAGAGTAAAAACTCTGTTTATTGATGATATTTGATGGTATAAGTGTCCTTCAGATCATCCTTGGGCATGAGTGACAGTCTTCATATAATCATCAGGTGCCACTCTAGTGGTCAACATAACTGAAACATTCCTAGGCTAAATACCTTGTTGGGAACTTATTAATTAGACACTCCAAAATAATTTTCAATAAGGTCGACTCTGTGTGACAATAAGGTAGTGAGTTCAAATAACCTATGGCTAAGCCTAAAGGGTTGAGATAAGTCCAAAATATCTTCAACACATGATGCCTTTAATTAAACAAATGTTTTTATAAATTAGGGTTTGAGATAAGGACACTTTACGACATGCTAAATTTATGGCAACAACAATAAAAATAGCCAATAAATGATAATAGACAATAACATATCAAATGCTATTAAATAGGTAAATTGGAGAAAGACTAAAGCAAAATTTTCAATGGCTGAAACACACGTAACATCTAGGAAACCATAGACGTCAACCCTAGAATTATGGCTGAGAAATGCATAAAAAATGATATTTTTCTTTTTCAAGTTAATAGATCCAAATCCTAACCCTAGGTATATGACATTTAAGGCGCTTTATGCTATTAAATGCAGAGTTTGCAAAACCCTAACTCTAGTTTACCATGAAAAAATGAAAAGATAAAATCTTAAAGAAGATTGACACACAATGGCTAAGGCCTTCAATCAATTGGATATATGTAGTCAAAAGGATGAGGTCAAAGGTGGGAAACCTTGCATGGAGAGAGAAAGAGAGAGGAAAACCTCTCAATCTAACCGTAGCAATTTTCACAAAGAGGGGATTTGAGGTCCAAGAATGCTATTCTAAGTTTCCTTGATTGATACTTAGTGACAAATATTGCATATGGATATTTTAGAGCCAATAAAGATGCACAATATCATGAAAACTTCATAAAACCCTAATTCTACAACATTAGCAAAATGGAAGAAAAATACTCAAAATAAACTAGCACCATTCATTGAAGCATTACTCCATCGATCCTAAGAAAATCTATGCATGCAATTTTATCTTCCCTAAGACAATTCGTTTCCTAGTGATTCATTGCATCCAAGATAGAGAAAAAAACTAGCACACGCTCCTTTTACAAGAGAGAAATAAGTTTGTGTGACAATGATCCTCGTAAGATCCACTTCCCTCTATTTATATGAGGGCGACCAAGTTGAATTAGGGTGAGATACACTAAAGGCGCTAAAATAAAACCTTTAAAGTTTTTATAACGTTAGTAGGCTACATAATGACCTAAAAGGTATCTCTCATAATGATAAAACATAAGAATTAGCCTCTCTTTAGCTCACACATGTGAGTAAAAAGGCCTCTAATGGTGACATCATCATCCAAAAGTGAAGATCTCCATAATCAAAGTGAAAAAGATGAGCCACATGAGTGTTGCTCACTTAGTGCACGTTCTCATGAAGATAGTGTCCAAAGTTCTAGCGTAACCCTCCTCATGAAGATATCTCCATCATTAAGCCCATGCCATCAATCTAGCCCTCATCATATTGGCTTGAGGTTAGGAGGCAATATCATCATCAATAAAGGTGCATGATCCCTCTTAAAGGGATCTCAAGTCATCACCATCAATAAATTGGGCCAAGAACAGGGAAACATACATCAAGAAGGTGAAAGGGCAGCCTGGGGGAGTCTTAAGGTCAATGGGGCACATCATCTTTCCTAGCAACATCTTGGCCTCTTTGGGAAACGTTTCATGTTTTGGACAGAGACGAAAGGGTAATTATTAGTGTTGGATCAATCCCAAGGTCAATACCCTTCATAGAGGGGTTAACGTTTTGGCTACAGTGTCCTGAAGTGGTCATCAAGTGGGTTGGACATCCTCTTTGAAGTGTTGGAAAATTCGTGAATCAATCTCTTAGGGGAAAGTTGTTGTACCTGGGAGATAACACTTGAAACGTACCCTCAGAATCCATTGAGATCATCATCATAGGTGAAGAAATCATACAAGCATCACAATGGACCATATTTAATACTAAAGGCACAAGAGTATTTCACACAAGTATTATCTTCAAATGTCTTTCGAGCATAGGTTTAGTAAACATGTTTTCATACTTAGGTATGGGAGGCTTACCCAGAGGCCCTATTGGGTGCTTCTAACTTGAAGAGTAGGAACAATTCTTGCATTGACCCCTTAAATCAACAGGCTTAAGTGAAAAGTGGTATGGTATGGGTTTACTTCATGGAGGATGCCACCATTTGTGTGCCATTTATGAAATACCATCATTTTTGAGTGTTATAATGTGCAGAGGGAGCAATAATGGGACTTGTGCTACCCTTTTCCTCGACCTATTTTTACCACCCCTCTCGTGCACCTTTTTCTTTAATGATTTTTCTTTTCTTGCATAACTTTGGTGATAAACTTGATTTATGCATTTATTACCCTTTAAGTTGAATCAATCTATTGTTCATTAGGGTTGGGATATCAAAGTTCCTTTTCTTTTTATTTGTTAAGGCATTATCAAGGAACTGGGTGAGGGCTAATGACGGGGGTAGAGCTCAAGTTAGGATTTTGTCCACATATGTTCTTTTACCCCAGTCAATATTTTGCATTTTATCTTTATGGTTCATGCTCTTTCTTTTCTTTCTACAACATCAACCTTTGAGGGAAAGTTTTCGTGCCCCGACTCAAGAATGAGGACATTAGTGAACTAATATTGGTGATAGATAAAAATCAACCCAAAGATTGGGACATGAAATCAAGGAAAGATGGAAAGTGGTAAGTATGTGTTACCATGGGCACACAACATCATTGAATGTATCCTATTCCTACCCCTCCCGGACGATGGAAACAAAGACCTCAAAGAAGATCAGACTTGACTAGGATTCGAGGATAGCCTCTAAGGTGTAGAATGGGAACGATAATACAATTGAAAGTATTCAATCATCGAAGTCAACCTATGATTCATACTACTATGCTTTTAAACATTAAATGAAAGCATTTGATGACAAACATGATTAATGTACCATATAATGGATGACCCATCTTCATCTAATAAGTAGACTAAATGTCTCAAAGCATTGACTAGAGCATAGTTGGAGGGATTTTGAGGCTGGCTATGTGTAGATCACATGGGGCTGTTGGCAGACAAGTTGAACAAAATGGAATAAAAGTTTTCTCTTGGGGGTCACTCGCTTGGGTGGCTAACAGTGCACAAGAGAGAAAAATCAATAAGTGATAGATTGTATGATCCAAGTGTGACAAGAATCACTCCCTTATTTACACTAGGGTAGCTAAGTGATTTAACCTACGGTTATTCTTAAAGCCCTAAATATATTAAATCCATGATACAATGTTTATAGGTCATGGAGCCGACCCCAATGTTAGTCTCTAAAATGAAATAACATGAAAAATAGCCTCAGTTAACCCACATTTGTGAGTATAAAAGCTTCCAAAGGTGATTTCATCAAAGTTTTGCACACAAGTATTGTCTTCAAATGTCTTATTAGCTTATGATTGTATGCAAGTTACCAAAATTGGGTATGGGATGGTTATTACATGACCCCATTGTCTCCCAACCCCGGGCTAGTTCCCTAGGTCAACCCTTTCAAATGATAGGTGAAAGTGAAAAGTGTGATGGCCTGGGCTTTACTTCATGAAGTGTATCATCGTCTTATACTAGGTTGTGGAAAACTATTGAAGCGAAAAAAACTTATGGGTTGTTTGTGCTTTTAATTGTAAAATATACAATGTATTGTAAATAATATTTTTATTAATAAGGTGAATGTACAAGGATTGTTGAATGTTACAAGGAGGGTCCACTTATATACCTAGGCAGGTGCCCCTTCAATGAGTGGTCATGTCCTTTAGAAACATGCCTTTCCATTTTACCTAATGACGATTTAAAATATAACTATGATTACTTATTATTTATATTTATTTGCATTTAATTTTATATAAATTATATTCATAACATTGCCCCTTTCTTCAAAGAGCTTTGTCCTCAAAGCTTAATCGCTGAAAATTTCTTCACTTGCCCACATCATTTCGGCATGTGTAAATCGTCGGCAGTAATATATTAGAGTCGCGGTTTTCCTTTTCCTCTTCGGATATATATATATATATATATATATATATATATATATATAATTATATTATTAACTAAATATATAATCAATTTTCAAATGATTTTAATTAATTATATAAATAACCACTATATAATTTAATGACAACTTATATATATATATATATATATATATATATATATATATATATATATATATATATATATATTAAAAATATATATATATATATATATATATATATATATATATTTTTAATATATATATATATATATATAAGTTTACGATATGCCAAAAAAAACAAACGACAACAATAAGGTCAACGTGATGTTGGAAGGCTGAATTAGCAGTTAGAAGAACGGGACTCGACTTTCGATGGGAGGACAAGGAATAACAACGGATAATGGCGATGATTCGTGTGAATGGAATAAGATAGGGGCAAAACAGGACTGGATGGTTGGGATAAACAATGGTCGGGGAATCAACATAGGTGTCTTGGCGGTGTGATAGCGGGGACAAACATATACAGTGGGGAAACAAGCATGGAGGAAGGAAAGGACGCAGGGAAACATATGGATGTGACAATATTGGACGATTGTTGTACAGGTCGAGTGGGAGGTAGAAGTGGTGGAACGAATCGAAGTTGATATGACATCATAGCGGATAGGGTTGATCTGACACCGCATCAGACAGGGTTGTCGGGGATGTAGCAAGAGACAGATGCGATCGGTGGGGAGACAAGCGACAAATGACTGCATCATCAAGATCGAATGGTCTGTTGGTAGCACCTAGCACAAGTATTCCTTGACTTTCTTTAGAGCGGAGACCATCCCAAACTGCCATAAACTCATTTTGAGTTCTTCTTGTTGCTTCATATTCAAAAGCACCACCACGAGCCCCAAGAATGTTGTCTACCTCATCAATGAATATGATAGCTGGAGCTAGTCTGCTTGCAAACGAGAAAAGGGCCTTTGTTAACTTTTCAACATCTCCAAATCACATAGAAGTCAAAGTTGAACCAGTGACGCTTAAGAAATTTGCACTAGCTTTAGTGGCAAGTGATTTTTCCAAAAGTGTTTTCCTTGTTCCATGTGGACCAAACAACAGAACCCCTTACAAGGCCTTAAAAGGTTTCCATGACAAAATAGTTCAGGCATACGCATTAGAAGCTTAACTAGTTCTTTCAATGTATTTTTGACATCTTCAAGCGCACCAATGTCATCAAATTTTACACCGAATTCATTTGGAGGAACCACAACCGAGAGAAAATTGCCCTCATACTCATCCCGCGCCAGTCTCTTCAAATTTTGAGAAGGATTTTTATTAAGGCTCTCTTCTTCTTTCAACCTTGCGAAAGCTACTTCCATGCTTTCCCGAGGAAGAGAGAGATTTTCACCCTTTACTGAGTGAGGGGTGCCACAAGTCGATAGATAGTGACTCCTAGCCCAACCAATTACTTTCTTAGTGTTGTACCATCTATAACATTGCCATTTCCAACATTATCGGGGTTTCCCAAACTGCTTCCACGACTAGTAAGCTCAAGGGAAACTAAAAGTTCTGTCCAGTCATTATTTATGTCACCATGAAGAGATCCTAATTCAACACGTTCAACATTCTTTTCACGGTTAGAAAATTCTTTAATGTTAATTCCTTTCATGTCAATGTCAACTTCCATTGTAAATGTTGAATCTAGTGTTTTGAAAGCCTTTAGGGATTCTGTAAATGATCTTTTTATTTGCTGTAATGATTCTCGAGTTTCACTTAACAATTCAATTGGAGATTTATGATATTTGCTTAATTCCATGCTTTCCGGACCTAAACTTAATGGCAGATTGTGCAGCGGATAATATCCAGAGGATCGAATGGCTTTGATACCACTGTAGCGACAAAACTTTGAGTTGTTCGTGCTTTTAATTGTAAAATATGCAATGTATTGTAAATAATATTTTTATTTATAAGCTGAATGTACAATGATTGTTGAATGTTACAATGAGGGCCTGCTTATATACCTAGGAAGGTGCCCCTTCAATGAGTGGTCATGTCCTTTAGAAACATGCCTTTCCATTTTAACTAATGACTATTTAAAATGTAACTATGATTATTTATTGTTTATATTTATTTGCATTTATTTAATTTTATATAAATTATATTCATAACAACCATCATCCATGAACACCTCTTTAAAGGGAATGCTTAGCTGCTCGAGTTATCTTCCCTCACCTTGGTTTTTCTATGCCCCCTTATTTGCCTTATTTATTTGATTTGGCTTGTTTGACAAGCTTCATTGATTATCATGTGACAAAGATAATATAATCCTCTTTTAATGATGGGTAGTTTATCGTTTTGTTAGGGTTGGGATGTTCTTTGAGAGTTCCTTCTAGTTTGGTTGCCGTGATATGCATGGATACTCTAGGGCATAAGTGTCTATATAATAGTGGGTAGAAGTGAAGCAATAATTGCCTTCTAATTGCTTTACATCCCTTGCCATTCTTTTATATTTTGCACACGTCTTATGCTGTTTCTTTTCTAACTGTTGCATCAACCTTGGGTATTTCGAACCCCTTCTCGTAGAGTGAGCTATATAGGTGATCTAGTGCGAGTAACTGACAACAACCAATCAAAAGAAAAGAGAACCCTAAGGAAGGTCACATTGGTTTAAGAACAAATGATAACCACCAAAGTGAAGTAAGGGAACAAGTATACAACCTAAGCATCATGGTCTATAAACCAATTTCAATGCACGATGCATATTATAATGCTAAAAGCATTGAATCCAAGCATTTGTATACAAAAGTGGTTGTAGCTCACAATAGATGACCCTACCTATATTAGATGAATATGTTATACAAATAGATGTATTGACTGAAGAATGGGCAAGGGGGATTTGAGGCTGGCTATCTATGGATTATGGTAAGGGTTGCTGGTTGGTAGGCTGTATCATAGGAGACTTTTTTTTTCTCTTGGGATTACCCATGCATATGGATGGGTAATAGTCCTTGTCTAGGATAGAAAGAGATGAAAAACTAGGAAAACATAATTCAATAGTTTGTTGATAGTGTATCAATTGTTGCAACACTTCACTATATATCAACAGGTAGTTTAAGTGACTATAGATCTAGTAGATCTTGAAGATAAAAGGGAAATCCCTTTGATATAAAAGCCCACTAGAGAATGTTGTAGAGTGGTGGCATAGTCATTACATGGGATAGAAACACATGAAAACTAAGCAAGCATGGGGTTTGATAGTTTGTGGCTGAGTTTTTACAAAAATGAAAATGTTGTTGGTTTAAATTCCTTTTACCTAAATCACCTTAATGGAAAAAAGTTGCCCATTAATTAGGGGGTTCCAAGATAATTTGACATGTCATTTGAGGGGACATATTTTGATGAGTGCTTCACCCCTGTTGCACATATCCTTAGAGTGATCTATTTGAGTCCCTTTCTTTGAGGTGGTTTGATGTTTTTGCACATGGGTACATCTTATTGGCACATGGTTTTGGTTTTTTATGCTTATTTTGGATGAGCGTTGCACATTTCATGCATAATTCCTTGGAGTGCTGCATCATGGAGAATTGATTGGACGAGTATAGGTGTATGCATTGAGGAGTGCTCTAGTTTGATGGCACATTTATCTAGAGTGCTGCTCTTGCATTATCCTTTTGGAGGATATATGGTAGCTAGGCACTTGGATCTATGCCCCTTGAAAACATTTTGAGGTCGCCCAACCTTGAGGAGGATTTTATAACAATCAATGTGCCTTTATTGTATATCTGCCCATGAGATCCATCTTTTGGGGGAGTTGGTTGTTTCATTGAAGATAATGCTCTAGCCCATTTTACCCTTATTGACATGCTTTTTGTATATTGAGGTAATTGGCTCTCTCACTTAGTTGAGAGAACCCCTAATTATTGCTCATGGGCATGATATGAGGTGGTTTGTTGATGAGCACTCTAGAGGAGGATGTGTTACATGATTCAAGGATGCATATTATAGAGTCAAACAAGACAATCTAAGGAGGCATTTTGCATGAGGAGAGGACAAGTGGCAAACTTGTTTGTCCTCATATTTTATTGTGTATTTTGGCTTGTCTATTGGAAGTAGTTAGGAGATATATTTTTGTTTATTAAATTTGGAATCTTTATTAAGCAATCATCCTAGACTAGATTTAGTAATCCTATCATAAGGGATACCCCTCTTGTGCCGAAAGTGAGCTGACCTAAAGAGAAGGAAGTAGCAATTGTGGTGACATTGGATTGCACTTGTTATTAGGCCTTTAAATGTTAAGTGCAATTTTGGACAATAATATGTTCCATTCTATTCTCTTGCTTTTTCTTGTGAATCTTTCAATCACCTCATCAAATAGATTCTACTGCTTATTCTAGACTTGTGGAGATTCTATCCCAATTGTGTGGAAACAAAGATCCCTTGAGATGTAAGTGGTCATGACTACTATAGTGTCATCCTTCTTATCCTCAAGTTTGTAATTTACTTCCTCATCAAAAAATTTAGGTACAACACCCTTAGTATATGACCACAACCATTTTCTTATCAACAAGATATCTTTACCTCACATGAAATAATTGTTCCCATTGAGTGTTATATGGTTTGGTTTCAAGCCCATAATGCATGAGTTTCATGTGACAAACTCCTTATATAGTGGCTCGATCGAAGCCTTGCCAAGCCAAATGAAGATGAAATTCCTCTTTGGAAATGTGACTTCCATGAATGCAATCACAATCCATAGTGTTCCTATGATGCAATAGCCTTTTAACTCTTGCAGTAGCTAGGATCAATAACTAGGGGATTTTGACCCCTAGGATCTAAATACCATATCGAAATATAATAATAGGTTTTGTGATCATATATCCACATATATAAGAGAAATGGACATTAGGACTATAGAGTAGGCATTGGAAGATACTAATATTAATATAGTATAGTATTAATTGTAATGTCCCCATCCTCTTAGGAGACATAAGGAATGGGATCCTCTAGCCTAATGAGGTTCACGTAGGCTAGAGTGGGAATAATTAATCAAGGGAACACAATTCGCCTAGGAGGAAACATTACAAAAGCTAAAGTGGTGAAAATGGGACATGGGTCTTAGGCTAATGAAAAATCACTTTTAAATTATAAAGTAAGAAAATCCACTAAAGTGACTTTTCATTAGCTTAGAACGCATGTTCCCTTTTCATCACTTTAGCTTTTGTAATATTTTGTCCTAGGCGAATTGTGTTCCCCTGATTAATTTTTCTCGCCCTAGCCTTTGGGAACCTTGTAAGCCTAGCAGATCCCCTTCTTTATGTCTTCTAAGTGGATGGGGACATTACAATACCTTCCTTGTGTTTTCTCCTAGGTGAATTGTGTTCCCTTGATTAATTTTTTTCGCCCTAGCCTACAAAAAACTTATTAGGCTAGTGGAACCCCTTCCTTATGTCTCCTAAGCAGATGGGCACATTACACCAATGCTGATTTTTTTGGGTAGCTGCTCGGATCTGATTTAGACGCGCCTTTTCAAAAGGGAAAATATTATATTTTGTTCAGGTCGGCCCTAATATAGGGCTCCCTCCAAACACTATATATTACCCAGCCGTGGAGCATAAATTACATCAATTTGTGGCATGATCTAATTAAGGAACTCGCTGAAATTGACTGAGGCTCTGAGCTCATTGGATATCTGGAGAAGAAGGCTGAGTTGCAAAGATTTTGGACTCAATCATTTCTGTCGAGAATTTCAAAGGCTTATCCTTCATATTTTTTTGCTGAGGCTAGGGATTGTCTTGCATGTTGAAGTTTCTAATTTTACTTAGGTAGAAACCCTCCATGCACTTTATCTGATTTATTCCTACCTACTTGTTATTTTCCTTAACAAGTTATTTACAATGTAAATACTAAAAATAAACACTAGTGCATGCTCAAAATATCACAGATCAACAACTAAAAGAAACAGAAACAAACACACCATATGACACCATTATTTTTGGACTAATGTCCCCGGGAAAAACGCAATGTGGGAGAACCGGTGTAGCGATTTGAGGGTTTTCTTGTTAAGCAATATCAGAGTACAATATGGGTACCGACACTGGCCTACCCAACAGAGAATTTCCTTAGCAGTAATACCTCTCAGTTTCTAACAAATCTTCTGGCTAAAACCCTGGATAATCCTTCCAGCAGCTATTCAACACAAATCTGCCCCAGAAACCCTAGCGTCAACCTCTCTCTGGACTGCGTCAGCGCTTCTCTGCCTCACGCTAGCCCTACGTCACCCCAGATGGGTCTGCGTCAGCCCTGGGAGGCCCTGCGTTAGCCCTCTGGCCCTCTGCGTCAGCAACGCTGGCCTCTCTGAGGCTCTGTGCAGCTCCCAGCTGCCTCTGCGTGAGCCTTGGTTGGCTTTGTGTCACTCTCCTTGGCTATTGCGCTGCTCTCCCGACACTATCTCTGCCTCTCTGTCTTTCTGTACTCAAATGCCCCTCAATTGCATCTCCTGATCACTAATTCTATCTCTCTTAGCAAACCCCGCTATAGAGAAGAGAATGACTGATCACTCTAGTGTATTCTCCAAGTGATCCTCAAGCCTCCTCTTATACTTTTCCTATTGACATATCAACGGCTGAGATTAAGTCCTTAATCAACGACTAAGATTAGATCTGACTTGATCCATCTTTTGGACCATTCTAACACAGATTCATATTAATACACATTAATATTTTATTTTCCCTAAGTTTAGACTTAGGGACTTGATTAAAAATATTAATTATTTGAATATCTCTGTTTAGAATCTGCCCAAACCCTTTCTCGGTGTTGGAGATCTCATGTGCCCCAACCTCTCCACCAAATTTTGTGGCTAGAGCACATCCGATGCTACCCCAAATCAACATTGCAGATCAGAGAAAATGGTGTATTCTGGCTTGGTCTGTCTCTTTTTTCTGTGGTATTGCTGGGTAAAATTTTGTCCCTTTTGAGGCAGATTGACAGGCCTGATCTGAGGCCTTATCCGTCCCTGTGGCAGACTTCGTGAGGTAGGCCGAATATCGGCCTCTGTAACAGCCTTGTTACGGTACTGAGACAGACCGAATTTCAGCACCCTTCTGAGGCTCCTATTCTATGCCTCTCTGGGGCATATCTTGGTCTGCTTGAGGCCTACTGTAGCTCTGCACCTGAGACTGATTTCACGCCTGTTTGGGGAAAATATGGGGTATTTTTGGCCTCCCTTCTGTGGGAGTCTTTCGTTCATTCTTGAGGCTGGTTTTGGTGTAATCTTAGGTCCATAAAAGGGTTGAGGTTACATGCAAAAGTGGAACAAGTCCAGTGCAGCAGAAGGCAGTATCTTAAGCTTGTAACAGACATACTCTTGAATCTGTTTGACCAGTGCTGTAATTTTGGTCTGGGTTGACCAAGTTTGACTTGTAAACATCAGATTGTACTTTTTGCTGAACTGAAAAATTTCTCCTAGAAAAGATTGGTGGGGTTTTCTCCTGAGTTTGGGTTTCCCAGGGAAATATTCTGGTATTTATTGTGCATAGCTATTCTACTGTGATCTTTACTGTTTCTATTGCATTTACAGTTGGCTTTTTCTGAGTGTAATTGTTTGACGATGTTCTGGGGTATGCTAAAGTAATATCATATATGATTGGAAGTAATTATCAGTTACAGAAAATTGTGCTTGTCTAATTAGCACTAGAAAACCAACAATCAAGACATAATAAACCAATGGATAATCTTAGTAACTCAAGAATTGAGAAAATCCAATTTCGTGATTTCAGAATGTCAATTTTTCACACTATTTATACCATCTAGTCATTTAGGCCTAATCTTTCGTAAAGGTTCAACTATTGTTACTTATTGCTCAAATAGATTTTATTTTACATTATTTACTTTTCACTCAGTTAAGTTGGATTGACATTTATCCAAACATTTACACATATTCTAACATTTATACTAATGTTGAATTTGATATCTAGAAGCATGGGATTATTTATTTATATTTAAATGTTTAGCTTGCATTTCATAATTTGGGTATAACATCATTTGTGTTTATGCAGGGTCTCCTAGGAGGTTCAAGGCAAGGAAGGCCAGTTCCTATTTGTAGACTTGAGGTGAGTTAATTGCTACATTGTGATGTGATTTACTTGATGAAATTGCAGAGTTTAATATGATTGATCGTTCAATGATGACATTACTTAACAAAGGGTTTCGAACAGTGCAATAGAGAAATGCTTATTCTTGACTCGGTAGATGTGCTGTAATGAATGCATGTGTAGAGGAGGGTGGTTTTATCAATGTTGCGATAATCGTGATCAGGATTAAATCGGTGAGGGTCCGAAAAAGGAAAAAATCGTAAAAATCGGTAAAAATTGGCAAAAAATTTGCAAATTAAAAAAATACAATTTTAAAAAGAAATTACAAAAATTACAAAAATCAAGATGTTTTGAGAAAATATCGCGTTTTTTTCGGAAAAATCGCCGATTTAATCGTTTCAGTGAAAAAATCGCGATTTTTGCAACACTGGATTTTATTCATCTATTTGGAAAGACAACCATGTAGGATTCATGAGAATGATCAGCAAAACTTAAAATTCATGAGAATGATTATGTCACATTTGTCCATTTGAAGCAACAATGGATTCCCGTATGGTGCTTGAATCTTGAGAATTGAACCATTTTTGTATGGAATGCCAAATAAAATAGTCATCACAGATAAACTCAATTCCAAGTTATGTATAGATTTTAATCGTAGATGAACACTCAGACAAACAGAGAGGGGCATGTGTACATGTTTGTGTGCATTCTCTTGTATGAAGGGACACAAATGTTTATATGTATGCATGTACATATGCATGCACACATGTATATGATTCTGTCTTTGCATAAACAGATGCACAATTAATTTTTCTTTGTTTTACACTAGAATCATTTTTACAATAAACTTGCGGAATTTGGGATTAAAATGATGAGGTTGGCACAAAATTTTTGTGCCACTGCTTTCTACCCTGCTTCTTGGACTGTTGGCATATACATGGTCAACATTAACAGCCGTCATGGGCTTGTTGAGCATCCTGACAGCATTATTTTTCTGATAAGACAGAATGACTCGGGAGTTAGAGGAGCACAGTGCGGTGTTCAGCCAAATGTTCGTTCTAGTGACCATGCATAGATTAACACTAGATCCAAGGCATTTCTCAAGGATTTTGACTGCAGAAAACAAAAGTTAGGCATTGGGTTGAATGAAGGGATGGTTGAAGCTGGGAAATACCCTTTTGTTACTCACTTTCAAATAACTTTGTGCCCCGATGCTTTAGAGTTGTGTTTTTCTCGGTCACATGTTAATGGTTGGAGCCCTGGAGGAAACTCCTTGTTAAGATCAGGGCCCAAACCAATGGGCTAAACAGCATTAGTAATAATGGTAGGTTCAGGCGAGGAATATAGCATTGTGGTGAATAAGCTTTCGTTTCCCAAGCCTTTGTGGGAACCTCCACAAAATTTGGAAGACTCTCTTGATTGAAGATAACAGCAAAGGGTTATCACTCCTGATGGAAGGTCTGCCTTACTATTTTTCTGTTACTTAACAATCCTCAGAGGGTTGGTAAGTAACGGAGTTCAGGAGTAATGGCCCATCTTCAGTGATATTTTAAATAGGAAAGTTTTGGTTCAGAATGATATTGGATGAAGGACCATTTGGTGTGCTCAACGAAGATCAAATTGACCTTGATGAAGCACTGAGAAATTCAGAATTGAGCTTTGATGGTGAATTGTATGAATCTGTCCTTTGTGCTATGAGAAAAGTCAAAATGCTTCTTGTAGGGTTTGAAGTGGAATACATATCATTTATTGGAAGCCTGTGGGATATATATTATACATTGCACCTTTACTATGATAGATTTTCAGTCCTCTAATACAGCCCTAAAGGTAGGTCCTTAGCAGTAGCAGTTTGATCAATATTATGTGCTTTAATATGATAGCAAAGAAAAAGGTCTAGTGTTTTTAGAGGATCGAAGAGATATCTGATGGATTGGATATAATTATTCCAAACCTGTGCAGTCTTAGTTAGATCGGTCTGGTAGCTGCTTGTGTCAACATTTACATTTGATTTGCAGGTACACTGGCTCATCATCAACCCAGCAGTAAATGAGATTCCAGCCTGCAGACATTTGTATGCTGATTTTTGTCTGTTTTGGTTGACCAAACATAGAGGAAAGGGCCATTGTATTGGATGAAGTGCTGAGGTGGTTGCATTTGCTCACTGATTTCACCTAGCACTCTCATTCTGCACATGCTACAGTAGGCTAGGAAAGGAATAAGCTCCTTTGAGCATTAGAGTAGCATGAATAAGCTTTTTCGAGCATTATACTGGATTTGAAGTGCCATAGGTATTCTTGGCTTGTGCCTTGCTTTGTAAAAGCCATATTCTGATGAAATGGTGGTGTTTTGCCTAGGTTTGGAGGTCAAATTCACATGTACATGATGAGATTCTAAGGTTCTCATGCATTCCCAAGAAGAGCACATGTCTTCGAGTTGGAGCCAATCGTTACCACTTTACTTTGCATAGGGGTATTACTAGTGAACTTCTTCACTACCCTTTGTGAATTTTTATGAGCCTTGGATAGCTGGGTACTTGGCTTCATGGGTTATGATGGGCTAGAGGGTTCAAGTACATGATGTATAGTTTTCTTTGGGCATTGGCCTCATCCTAATCTGTTGGGCATTTTGACAGTGCTCAATGCATTTTCATATATCTGGTGTGTTGAATTTTTTGAGCAACTAGGGAGAAATTTCCCTAGAAATCACTTTATATGGTTAACCCCTTTCACTCTTGAAGCAAATTGTTTCTCAAGAGCAAATTATTTTTCATAAGAGCAAAAGTTATTTCAAAAATAATTTATAAAGCAATTAGATGTGCAAAATAAAATCATAGAAGTGATTCAATTATACATGTGCAAAATAAAATCACTTAAGTTATCTAATTCGAATGGATCACTCTAGGAGCTTCCAAAACACTTAATTTGAGGAAGGGATTTTTCCTCAAAGATTTCTATATATTGAAGAGAAGCCTTCATTTGCAATAGATCGACTTCTCTTTCTCTCGCTTTGGTGATCTAGCTCTCGCATTGTGATCAAGCCCTCGCTTCAGTTTATCTCTCTTATTATTAGTAGCAGATCTATTGCATATTTGCAGATCTCTTATCATCATTGGCAGATATCTTATTATCAGTAGAAGATCTCTCATTATCAGTAGCAAATCTATTGCAGATTTGCAGATCTCTCATTATCAGTAGCAAATCTATTGCAGATTTGCAGATCTCTTATCATCAGTAGCAGATCACTAACAGATCTATTGCAGATTTACAGATCTCTTATCATCATTGGCAGATCTCTTATTATCAGTAGCGGATCTATTGTGGATTTGCAGATCTCTTATCATTATTGGAAGATCTCTTATTATTAGTAGCAGATCTCTTATTATCATTAGCAGATCTATTGCTGATTTGTAGATCTCTTATCATCATTGGCAGATCTAGTGTTTGGGAGATCTAATGTTTGGCAGATCTATTGACAGATCTCAGAACTTTCGTTCAATTGTTGCACCAACAGCTTTTGCTCTTTTTATTTGCTATTGTTATTGCTCTTGCTCCAGAGAAGTATTATTGTAGTTGGTATTGCTCTCACACCAGAAGTATTTAGCTCTTGTATTGATCTCGCTCCAGAGATATTCTATTCTTGATATTTCTTTCGCACCAGAGTTTGATTGCTGGTATATTGCCCTCGCTTCAGTAGCATTCTGATCTTGCATTTGGAGAATATTTCTCTCAGTATTTAGCTCTCGTACTTGTGCACTTTGTTCACGCACTTGTGTCTACTGCTCTTGTTTTGGAAGCCTTTGGAGGCTTGTGGTGGTATTTTGAAGCTGTCATATTAAAAAGGGTTGTTACTACTGTTATTTGTAAAAGGGGTTTTGTACTTTGATTATGTATCTCTGCTGAACATTTGAAGACGATCTAATAGAAGAGCATTTTAAAAGGGGTTTTCCCCCATAGTGGGGTTTTCCCCTAGTCTTGGACCAAATCCCGTGTCTTGCTGTTCATTGATTTTCTTCTATGGTTTATGATCTCAGAAATTAAATTTTAAATCGACAAAATTTAACATGGTATCAGAGCTGTGGTGAAGATAAGCTCAAGAACAGGAAGCTTGAGGCAATTATCTGTTGAAAGACCTTATTTACTGCTCAAAATACAATAGTAGATCAATTCAGATGGGTACATCCTTCTTTGAGGACAGTGAGAAATTCACAGGGGCTTCAAATTATGCAGCTTGGAAACTCAGACTTGATGCCAACTTGGATGGAGAAGATGTTCTAGAGGATGTCCTAGGAGGTGTACCCCATCCTCCTGAAAATGCTGCTGCTGCTGCTAAAGCAAAATACAAGAAAGGTGAGATCAGAGCTCGCAAATTATCATTGGTTCTTTGAAAGACCATCTTCTTACCTGTATCTCCAAACCGAAGTGTTAAATTTGGCAACTAGGGCCAAAATCTATCTTGGACAACTCATATGATAGAGATGATATTTTTATTGGATTCCTCTTTTTGAGAGGTGCAAGATTTATCTAAAGATCATCTCATTTTGACAAGTAGAAATGGAATCATGAATATATTTCTTCTATGGACAAATTGTTAAGGTCGACCAGAAGTCTAATGTAGGCTCATGAAGCCCAATAGACGTGTCTCTTCACCCTCAACGTTGTGTGTAAATAGAAGAGGCCTCTTCCTCATTTGGACACCATCAACACTCATCTTTCTCTCTCTTCTTCTCATTGGTTCATACAACAATCAGGAGCATCTTCTTCTTCATGCGTTGACTTGGGTTGACTGAAATTACAGGCCGAAAATTTCAGATCTGTTTTGGGCAAATTACAGGGATGTTGACCAACGTTGACCGAGGGTCAAACCTCCTCCTTTAACTGCATTTTTTAGTCAGGAAATTCAATTTCTTTAGGCCGCATCTCTTGGCACAGAAATCAAGGAATTTGCAGCTATTTGACCAGCGTTGACTCTGCGTTGACTAGGTTTGATCGAGAATTTCAGGACTGTTTTGGGTTGATTCAGACTGTCTTTGGAGGTCGAGTTGACTAGGTTTGACCGAGCTTATTTGGAGGAAACTTTCTGCTGGTTTGACCAACGTTGACTTTCTAGTTAGGGCATCCTGTTGATTGCAGTTTGACTGGACTGTTTTGAGAGTGTTTGGGCAAATAAATTTTGTATGATGTACTCTGTCTCTCTGCTGAACTTTTGAAGAATAATAAGAAAATTTGATCAAAGGGTTTCCCCACATTGGGGTTTTTCCCTGGCATCTGTCGAATATTGTGTTCTCTTGTCTTGGCTTGTCTTCTGCTTATTTTTATGTTCTATCTGCATTTACTATTAATGTTAATGTGATTGCTAATCTGGAAATTGATATTGGGCTAATAAGAAAAATTGAAGTAAATTGCTCTAATGCATAAAACATACCATTTTTATCTAAAATCAACATGGTTTCAGCCCTGAGGTGAACACAAAGCCCAAACAAGAGTGAGAAGAGAAATCACTGAGATTTGTTGGACAAGGAAAAGATTGAATGACCTCCTCATCTTACTTCAAATCTGATGACAAGCTTAATGATAAGTCTGATTATCATGCATGGAAGATGTCTCTTGATTTGCCTTTGGAAGAGCATGATGTTATGGACTATGCACAGGAAAAGATTGTTGAACCTCCTTCAAATGCACCGGCTGCTGCTAAGACAAAGTACAAGAAAGGTGAAGTCAAAGCTAAGAAGATCATCAGTGATTCTATTCATAAGCATTTAGTTGCTTACATCTTCGATTTGGGCACATCTAAGGAGATGTCTGACAAGTAGGTTAGCATGTTTAAAGCTAGCAATGAAAATCAAGTCCTCTTTCTCAAGAACAAGTTGAAGGACATAAAGAAGGGAAGAGGAGAAGATATCTAGTCCTACTTCATGAGGATCACCGAAATAAAACATGATCTTCTATCAATTGGTGAAGTTATCGCTGACAGGGAGCTCACTCTCATTTCCCTTGGAGGTCTCCATCGTGAATGGGATGTGTTCAACACTACTATCCTCAACAATGACCGAATTCCAGGTTTTGATGAATTGTTGACTAGATGTACTCAAGAAGAAACAAGGATGATAGAGAGAGACATGCCTTCAAATAGGAATGATCCTACTGCATTCTCCGCTCATGCTAAAAAGAAGAACAATGCAAGTTCAAAGAAGCAACGCCAAGGCAGACAGGGATTCAAAGATGGAAGAAAGGGTAGATGCTTCATTTGTAATAGGTTTGGCCACTATGCTAGGTAGTGTCCTAATAAAAGGGATACACCTTGGGATGATGACAACAACAACCGCAATAATTTCAGGGGCAACAACAATCAAAGGAATGGTAGGTTCAACAACAAAGGAAAAAGGAATGCTCCTGCTACTCAACATGGAAATGGTCGACCTCCCAAAAGATCAAGAAACTCTAGGTATGATGAATCTAATGTTGTAGATAACAAGTAAAAAGAATTTTATTTTATATTTGCCCTCTCTACTGCCTCTCCTCTGGATACCTTGGGAAATTGGTTGATTGATAGTGGTGCCTTAAGGCACTTCACTGGGTATAAGGAAGCTCTTTCAAATCTAATAGAAAATGATACACATTTAGAAATCATCCTTGGAAACAATGCCACCTATCCCGTGAAAGGAGTTGGGAATGTTACTCTTCAATTGAATCAAGGTAACACCATTCATCTACAAGAAATACTGTATGTACCCGATCCAAAGAAGAACCTGGTATTTATCTCGGCGATGGAGGACAAGGGGTTCAAGGTGGCATTAATTGATGGAAAGGTATGTGTTTGGATTTTTTTTTTCAAAGAAGCATTTACTCTTGGATTCAGGGTTGACAACCTATATCAAGTTGGAGGAAGCCCATTGGGAGCTATGTCTTGCGACACATCTCTTCATTTTGAATTATGGCACCGAAGATTTGCTCATCTTCATTATAAAGCCCTACCTGATGCAAGGAAGATGGTGATAGGTATGCTCGAATTTAAAGTAGAACATGAAGGTGTTTGTCAAGGATGTTTCGAAGGAAAACATACAAGGGGACCATTCCCATCAAGTGATAGCAAGACTACCGACATTTTGCAATTGGTTCATTCTAATCTATCTGGTATGTTGCTTGTGACATCTTTGGGAGGATATTTATATTATGCTATCTTTGTGGATGACTTCTCTCGCAAAACTTGGATTTATTTCTTGAAGAAGAAGGATGAAGTGTTCACATGGTTCCGCTCTTTCAAAGCCTTAGTCGAAAATCAAATAGGGAAGAAGATCAAAATATTGAGGACCAATAATGGAATTGAATATGAATCAAATGAGTTCAATGACTATTGTAGAGAAGCTGGCATTAAGAGGGAGACTACTACCGCATATACTCCTGAGCAAAATGGTGTTGTTGAAAGGAAGAATCGTTCTATTATAGAAGCCACTCGTGCCATGCTTCATGATCAAGGCCTTCCGAAGTTCCTATGGGGAGAAGCTGCCAACACTGTCGTGTATGTTCAAAATAGATGCCCTCATCAAGCATTGGACTCCAAAACTCCCGAAGAAGTTTTCACTGGTAAGAAACTTGATGTTTCTCATTTTAGAATTTTTGGTAGTCCCGTGTATTTTCATGTGCCGAAAGAAAAGAGAAGCAAATTGGATGCATCTGGGAAGAAAGGAACATTTGTGGGCTACAGTGAAACTTCAAAGGCATATAGAATCTATGTGCCTGGTCAAAGAGAAGTGGAAATAAGTCATGATGTCACCTTCGATGAAGATGCTACCCTTGGGAAGATTAGGAACCTTCCTATTCCAAGGAAGGACAAAGAGGAAGATACATGAAAACGGGGAGAACCGTAGGATGAGCCGATGCTTGATGCTGAAGAAACGATGGATCCCATTGATCCACCTCCCCATGAGCCCTCCTCCTAAAAAAGGAGACCCTCATGGCTTAGGGACACTCTCGAAGATGCTGAGAGACATATTGCACCAAGGGGGACATTTCGTGAAAGTAAGAAGCCGAATAGGTACCAAGGGTACTTAGTTGCCATGAGCACCATTGTTCAAACTGAGCCTTGCACATTCGAAGAAGCTGTGAAGCACCAAGTTTGGAAGGATGCTATGAACAAAGAGTATGAGTCGATTATGAAGAATGATGTCTGGGATGTGGTCCCTAGACCCAAGGACAAATCTGAAATGGCTTTATAAGATCAAGCATGGAGTTGATGGAAGTGCTGAAAAGTTCAAGGCCAGGTTTGTTGCTCGAGGCTTCTCTCAAAAGGAAGGTGTGGACTATGATGAGATATTTGCACTAGTTCCCTGATATACCACCATTCGTTCGATCATTGCCCTTGCTACCTCACAAGGATGGAATTTACGTCAAATGGATGTCAAGACTGCCTTCTTGTATGGTTCACTTAAGGAGGAAGTCTATGTAGAACAACTCGAGGGGTTTGAAGTTCTAGATTGAAAGACACGTCTATGCAGGTTGAAGAAAGCCCTCTATGGGTTGAACCAAGCTCCTTCGGCTTGGTATGAGAGGATCGACAACTATTTGATGAAGCTGGTTTTTATAAGAAGTGAAGCTGATGCGGACCTTTACTTCAAGGTTGAAAATGATAGACCTCTCATCTTTGTACTTTATGTGGACGATGTCATTCTGACAGGTGCAGACCCTCTTATTTATCAATGCAAGGGGCAGTTGGCTTTCGAATTCGAGATGAAGGATCTAGGATTGATGCACTGCTTCCTAGGCTTGGAGGTCTGGCGAAAGCAAAGTGAGTTTTTCATTTCCCAAGGAAAATACATTGTGAAGCTACTTGAAAGATTTGGGATGGTGGATTGTAAGTCCGTGACTACTTCGATGTAACTTAACTTCAAGAAATTATGTGGAAGCGCAACGGGGCTCGATTTGGGAAATCCTTTTGAGTATTGTCAACTCGTGGGGCCCCTGATGTTCTTGGTGAACTCCCATTCGGAATATGCTTTGCAATGAATACATTGAGTTAATTTATGGACGAGCCTCATCACATTCATTGGATTGCTGCCAAGAATATCTTGAGATATCTTTGGGGTGCAATTACCTATGGACGGAGAGACACTGCGGGGAATTTGAGGCTCCATGGTTATTCTAATGCTGATTGGGCTAGCAGTGTGGTGAATCGTAAGAGAACATCGGGATTTTGCTTCTAACTAGGTTGTACTTCGATATCCTGGATCAACAGGAAACAAAAATTGGTTGCTTTAAGCATCGCTAAGGCCGAATTTATTGCTGCTAGTATGGCCTCCTGTGAAGTTGTTTGGTTGAGGAAGCTCTTTAGCGAGATGTTTGGGCATGCACTGGATACAACTATGATCTACTGCAACAACCGAAGTGGGATTCATCTTTCTGAGAATCCCGTGTTTCATGACTGCTCCAAGCATATTGAATATAGGTACCACTTTATTCGGGATATGGTACAACGGGGAGAATAAGGCTCCATCACATTGGGACTGATGAACAGGTCGCAAATATTCTTACGAAGCCCTTGCGGAAGGTCATATTCTTAACCTTCTGTGAATGAGTTGGAGTCGTGGAGATAGCCTCTTATGAGGGTCCCGTTTGAGTTGGATATTGAGCTCTGGGAGCTCCGGGGGGCTTGGGGTACTTCTTGGAGTTTTGAGCGACCATAGCGTGAGTGGTTCACCTTCCCCTAGTGGTGCGCTGTGTATAGGGTGAGTGGTTCATCTTCCCCTGTGATACCCCATGATGGTGGATATACATAGTGAAGAAATTTCGACCGCCACTTTGGTTATCAGTTTTCCTAATCACTCCATGCATTTAGTTTTAAATCCAAGCATGATAAAAATTCTAAAATCTGGAAATGACAATATTTTCTGGAAATGCAAATTTAGAAATTTTCCAATTGCTAAAATTGCAGAAATAAAATACAACAAAGTTATGACAGCCACACACGGAAAATAACATAGTGATTTTTGGTCAATGTGACCCTAGAAAAACCCCCTACAACTGTTGGGGAAAACCAGTTTGAGAGTTCTTCTTTATTTCTAAAAATGTTTTTATAGAGAAACTGAAATACACAGTAAAAATTCCAGCAACCATAAATTACAACTTATTTTGATTTTCGTGCTTGAACTCTGCCTCGAAAATTGTGCCAATCAGCAAACAACCAAAACAATTTTTTTTCCAACAATAACATAGCATTAAATGCTGTACGGTTGCTTAAAAAATTGTGCCCAGAACTTGCTGTACAGATTATACAACCTGTACATATTTCAGCAGTACGTCTGCCTCGAAATTCGTGCCCTTGCTGCTGTCCCTCTTCCTTGATTTCTGTGCTGTCCCTCTTCCTCGATTTTTGCGCCTTTTTTTCCTGCTCTACGGTTTTGCCTTGGGATGCGTGCCAATAAATGCTGCTGCCTAGAAATGTCTTCTTGCTGCTCTCCTTCACTTCCTCACTGCTCAAAAATTTTCTCCTTGCTCTCTCTTCTCTCTCTCAAGTACTCATGAAAGAATGAATTGATCTTTTCACTTCTCCTTTTACTCTCTAAATGACCTTTTGGGTTACCTTAAGATCTAATGGTTGAGATTCATTTAGATCTAGGGATGAGAATAAATGTGCATTTAATTCTCACTTTCTATTTTTTAACTCACCCACTTAAGTAAAGACCCACTTAGCCTTTTATTTCCATAGTCACTTTTTTACTTTTTAATTCTTCATTGACTTTAATGAAATCACCTTTAAATTATAATGTAACTTTACCACTTATATAGTCACTTTTAAATTAGAATGTAACTTTACCACTTATAAAGTCACTTTTAAATTAAATTGACTTTACCACTTATATAGTCACTTTAGGAGAAGAGTACAAATAAATTTGGACACTTTTCCCTAGGCCAAAGATCAAAGCCTTAGGGAGCCACTTGCCCTCTGGTACCCAAATTTTAACACATAGGATGAGTGGTTCACTTTCTCCTATGGCATATGAGCAAGATGAGTGGTTCACCTTCTCCCATCGTTACATCCTACCCATGCAGTCTGAGACTCATGGGAAGTACCTCTCATCTGGGCAATGAGTTGGGAAATGAGGATAGGGACCAGAGTACTACCGATGGATGCATCGTGTACTACCGTATTCCCTATGCTAGGATGTTTGATATTGATCTGGGATCAATAGAGACTGACTCTGGGTCAGTGGAGAGTTGTATGATACACCTTCGGTCATTTGTTCTTCATTATTTCTTCATGGTTCAATAGAGCAGAGCAGGGATGTCAGAGTTGGTACAAATTGACAGATGGTTTGGCAGGTGGATTTCTCCCTAGTTGAGAGGGAGTGTTAAATTTGGCAACTAGGGCTACACTCCACCTTCGACAACTCATATGATAGACATGATATTTTATTGGATTCTTCTTTCCGAGAGGTGCAAGATTGATCTAAAGATCATCTCATTCTGACAAGTAGAAATGGAATTATGAATTTATTTCTTCTATGGACAAATTGTCAAGGTCGGCCATAAGTCTAATGTAGGCTCATGAAGCCCAAGAAACATGTCTCTTCACCCTCAACGTTGTGTATAAATAGATGAGGCCTCTTCCTCATTTGGACACCATCAACACTCATCTTTATCTCTCTTCTTCTCAGTGGTTCGTATAATGATCAGGAGCATCTTCTTCCTTATTCGTTGACTTGGGTTGATTGAAATTACAGGCCAAAAATTTCAGATTTGTTTTGGGCAAATTATAGGGACGTTGACCAGCGTTGACCGAGGGTCAAACCTCTTCCTTTGACCACGTTTTTAAGGCAGAAAATTTGATTTCTTTAGGCTGCATCTCTTAGCACAAAAATCGAGGAATTTGCATATGTTTGACCAGAGTTGACCACAATGTTGACTCTGCGTTGACCATGTTTGATTGAGAATTTCAGGACTGTTTTGGGCTGATTCAGACTGTCTTTGGAGGCCGAGTTGACTGGGTTTGACTGAGCTTATTTGGGGGAAACTTTCTATTGGTTTGACCAGTGTTGACTTTCTGGTTAGGGCATCCTGTTGATTGCATAGTATTGACAGTGTTTGGGATAGTAAATTTTGTATGATGTACTTTCTCTCTCTTTGTTGAACTTTTGAAAAATAATAAGAAGATTTGATCAAAGGGTTTTCGCGACATTGGGGTTTTTCCGTGACATTTGCCAAATATTGTGTCCTCTTGTCTTGGCTTGTCTTCTGCTTATTGTTTATTTTCTATCTGCATTTACTATCAATGTTAATGTGATTGCTAATTTGGAAATTGATATTGGGCTGATAAGAAAAATTGACGCAAATTTCTCTAAAGCATAGAACATACCATTGTTATCTAAGATTTAACATGAAGACATCTAAGGAAATGTATTACAAGGATGTTGGCATGTTTGATGTCTAAAATCTGAATCATGTGCTTGACCTGAAGAAACAATTCAAAGATATCAAATTGAATAAGGGAGAATCTATTCAGTGGTATTTTATAAGGATTATTGAACTCAAGGACCAAATTTTGTCTGTCGGCAAGCCCCTGTTTGATAGGGAATTGGTACACACAGCCCTTGATGGACTTCCTGCAACTTGGGAAGTATTTATTACTACTATTAGCAATAAAAATGTTCTGCAAAATTTTGATGAATTGATTGGTAGATGCAAGAAGGGACAATCAAGGATGATTTCAAGGGGTAGAATTTAGTGACATGAAGAAGGAGAACCATTTCCCTTTGTTGCACAAGCAAAGAATAAGAAAGGAAAGGGAAAAATCTTCTAAGCCAAAGTCCAAACCCAAGTTTTTCAAGAAGCGCATGAGGAATGTTGAATGCTTTAACTGGCACAAGCATGGGCCCTATGCTCGAGATTGTCCATAAAGAATATCCTCTTATAATCAAAGGAGTAGCAACAACTATAATGATCAGTGTGTTGATCGAAAAAGGAGGAATTATGGAGGAAGAAGATATGAAGGAAGAAGCAATGCTCGTAGTAATCGTGATCAAGAGCTTGGTCCTCAAAAGATATACAAAAATACAAGGTATGAAAATAATGCTGGTGCTTCTCAAACTGAGTACTTTCTGATTCAACTTTTTCTAGTGCTTCACCTCCATATTCTTTAGATAGCTGGTTAGTGGATAGTGGTGCTTCTTCTTGTAAAATGTAACTAGGTTTGGTCTTCATAATGACACGTAATTATGATCTTTGTAAATGATGAAAAGAAGAGAATAACATTATTTTTGTAATGCCTTGCTTCATGGGTTTCATGAGCAAGAGATTTTATTTGTTAGTGGCTCCCATTGAGAGCCTTAGGATTTATCATTAGAGTCAAAGAGTAAATGTCATGTATGAAGGGATCTTCTTGAGCATGTGTCAATAACATTGTCAAAGAGCCCTCCAATGATAAGCACACGTCCTCCTCTTCATGTCGGCTCACAGTTTGAAGACACACCCATTCGTTGCACATGTCGGCTTATTATATAGTCGAACTACTATATATACAAGTCTAGGGTCATCGCAGAAGGGACAATTTAGATTTTTGGATGTCTGAGATTTTCGTAGGCAACAAAAGTTCTGATGTCTGAGATTTTTCAGAGGCAGCAGTAAGTTCGAATGTCTGAGATTTTCGGAAGCAGTAATAAGTTTGTATGTATCATAGGAAGGAACTCAGATGGAGAAGGGACAGCGGGGTTCTCTCTATAGTTAACCACTGTCAAGGGAATTCAGATCCCTCTTATGATCATAGTGACAACGAGGGAGAATGGTCTCTGTATAGACCACAATTCGGTGTCCTTGAAGTAGTCACAGTTTCGTATCATGAAGAACCTACAGTTCAAGATTATGCCACAGTAATTCGGTATATCTCACAACAAAGAAGCATTCGGTGCCTCTTAGGAAGAGGATCACTATTATGTAACTAGGCCTTGGTGATATTGTATTGAAGAAGGTCTCAGTACTATCTCAGACATAAGGATTCGGTTCTACTATTGAAGAAGAGGTTCATTACAGTGATCTCAGTTTGATATAACTACAGTGATCTCATATGATGCAAGATCTGAAGTAGAAGAAATAGAGAGAGAGTAATCAATAAGGTGGAAGAGGACTTGTGGTCTGGTCCTGGAGTGGCTAATAGATCAAGGGTCTTGGTTTTGGTATTCGTCAATTGGAATCTCTATAAGAAGAATTTTTGCGGTTTTCCTCTCAAAGAGTGAGAGGTTTTGGCCGTGCCTCATAGCCTACATGCAGTGTCTCTTGTCTATTTATGTTCATGCATTGGTTACTGTTTGATGACGAAGAACACTAATAATATAACAAGAAGAAGATCCTAATCTAAAGAAGCAAAAAGCATTCACAAGTAGTCGCTAATAAAAGAGAAATCACCTAATGCTAATGCCCTAGATTTCTCAACACCTCTAGGCACTTCTCTGGTTATAAAGAAGTCCTCTCTAATTTGGTTGAGAGGGAGACTTGTTTAAAAGGGTTTGGTTTAGTTTCTTTTCATTTGGATCTTGGAGAAACTATTCATCTTCAAGATGTTTTATATGTACCTTGTCTAAAGAAAAATCTGGTATCTATATCTGCTCTAGAAGATAAAGGAATGAAGGTGGCTTTTATAAAAGGAAAGGTATTAACCTAACCAAAGAAAACAAACATGAAAAATGCTTTTACTCTTGGATCGAGAGTCGAAGGGATTTACAAGGTCAATGGGAGACCTATTAAAGCTATGGCTCAAGAATGGAATTTCAATCAGATCGAGTTATGGCACCACAAATTTGCTCATCTTCATTATAAGATACTTCCCAAAATAAAGAAGATGGATTATGGAATGCCAAAAATCCAATCAAAACATGATGGTTTTTTCCCTGGTTGTGAAAGTGGAAAGAAAATGAGAGGGCCTTTTCCCTCTAGCAGTACCAAATCTTATGACATCCTTTAGCTAATTCATTTAGATTTGTGTGGACCTATGCCAGTGACATCCATAGGTGGATATTTGTATTATATCACCTTTGTGGATGGTTTCTCCAAAAAAAACGTGGATATACTTTCTAAAGCACAAAGATGAAGCCTTTGATATGTTTAAAAATTTCAAAGCATTGATTGAAAATAAAACTGGAAAGAAAACTAAAGTCTTCAGATCAGATAATGGAGGAGAATTCATTTCAAATGAATTCATTGACTTTTGCAGAGAAACAAGTATCAAGAAAGAGATCATTGTAGCATATGATCTTGAACAAAATGGGGTGGCAGAAAGAAAGAATAGAACTATCATGGAGGCTGCTTGTGCCATACGACATGATCAGAATGTGCCAAAATTCCTATGGGGAGAAGCTGCCAACATTGCCATAAATGTATAGAACAAAACTCCTCATCGAGCGTTATATGACAAGACTCCCGAAGAAGTATTCACAGGCAAGAAACCTGATGTCAGTCATTTAAGGATCTTTGGCTGTCCTATTTATTTTCATGTACCAAAAGAAAAGAGGGACAAGCTTAAGGCTTTAGGTAAGAATGGTATGTTTGTGGGCTATTGTGAAGATTCTAAAGCATTTAGAATTTATATACTTGGTCAAAGAACGATAGACTTCAGCAGAGATGTAACATTTGATGAAGACGCAACTCTTGAAAAAGTAAGAATTAGTCTTGCTTCGATCTCTTCTAAAGAAACAAATGATGATGTAGATCGCTCTACTTATGAACCTGATCATGAGGACCTATATGAACCTGTTGATCCTGCGGATCGATTAGATCTTGCATATAGGGAAAGGCCTCTATGGTTTCGTGATAATCTACAAGATGCTGAAAAACATACTGTTCCTAAGGGCACTTTTAGAGAAAGGAAGAAGCCGAGGCGATATCAAAACTATGTTGTTGCTATGAGCTCTATCATACAGAGTGAACCTCAATCATTTGAAAAAGCAGAAAAGCACCAAGTATGGAAGGATGCCATGACAAAAGAATATGGATCCATTATGCAAAATGATGTATGGGAAGTTGTTCCTAGACTTCAGGGCAAATCACTTGTGACTTCAAAGTGATTGTTGAAAATAAAACATGCCATGGATGGCAGTATTGAAAAATATAAAGAAAGGTTTGTGGCTCGAGGATTCTCTCAGAAAAAGGGAATTGATTATGAATACATCTTTGCTCCCGTTGCTTACTATACCACCATTCGCTCTATTATTGCTTTAGCTGGTAGTCAAGGGTGGACTCTCCATCAGATGGATGTCACGACAACTTTTCTACATGGTGCTCTTCGGGAGGAATTATATGTTGAACAACATCATGGCTTTGAGGTACATGACAGAAGAACCCATGTATGCAGATTGAAGAAAGGACTCTATGGCTTTAAATAACCCCGTAGGGCTTGGTATTCTCGCATTCACAACTACTGAGTAAAGTTGGGATTCACGAGGAGTAATGCTAATCCAAACCTCTACTTCAAAGTTATACAAGGTATGCCTTTGATTTTGGTATTATATGTTGACGATTTGTTTTTGATAGGTAATGAACTTCTGATGATTCAATGTAAGAGGAAGCTTGCCTCTGAATTTGAAATGAGAGACCTTGGGATGATGCACTTCTTTTTGGGCTTGGAGGTCTGGGAGAGACCTGGCGAAATTATTCTCTCCCATTGGAATTATGTTGTAAAGGTATTGGAAAGGTTTGGAGTGGTAGAGGTCAAATCCATGAGCACTCCCATGGAGATGAACTTCAAGAAACTCTGTGGTGATGAAGTTGGACTTGATTTATCTGATCCATCTTAGTATCGTCAGTTGATTGGAGCTTTGATGTTCCTAGTGAACACTTGTCTTGATATTTGCTATGTTGTTAACACCTTGAGTCAATTCATGATTAAGCCTTTACATAATCACTGGGTTGCTACTAAGCATGTGCTTAGATATTTACATGGGACAATTAATTTCGGTCTTCGATATAATGCTGGCAACATAAACTTGCATGGTTATACTAATGTTGTTGAGCAGGCAACATTGTCGATAGAAAAAGCACTTCAGGATGTTGTTTCAGTTTAGGATATGCCATGATCTCTTTGATGAGCAGGAAACAAAAATTAGTTTCTCTCAGTTTCGTAGAAGGTGAGTATATTTCTGCTAGCTTAGCTAGTTGTGAAGTTGTCTTGGTAAGAAAACTCTTTGGAGAGTTATTTGAGCAAGGTCTAGATACTACAGTGATATTCTGTGATAATACTAGTGAGATTCGATTTTCTTAGAATCCCGTATTTCATGAGAGATCCGAGCACATTGAAATCAAATATCATTTCATTCGAGACATGGTACAGAGAGGAGCAGTGAGACTCCACCATATCCAGATTGATGAGAAGATTGATAATACACTTATGCCAAAGAATAAATATCTTGTCTTTAGAGATATTCTTGGATTAAGGGATGTACCTCTTCCGGGTTTGGGATCCAGCTGATCAAGAACACTGAGATGTGTGCTCTTCCCCCTTGGTTGAGCTCCTAGGGATGAGGAATTGAGCTAGTGAGCTCCTAGGGATGAGGGACCTCCAATCAGGAGTATGCCCCAGCCATGCATCTTGTTTCCCACCCATCTGGCCAATGGGTGCTGGCTACTTGAGATCGGATGGTGATCCTTATTAGTCATGGTAAGTTGTATCTCTCTCAAGTTCGAAGATGTTGGTATTCTTGAACAACATAGATGTTGTTGTTCTTGAACAACATGGATTCTTAGCCTTTAAGATGAGCTATTATGGATTCTTAGCCTTTGAGCTGAGCTATTATGGATTCTTAGCATATGAAGTACTCTCTACTATGGTGGATTCTTAGCCTATGAAGTACTCTCTACTATGGTGGAGGCCCATAGCTCTCAATGCTCGCCCTCCAAGTGCCAATGTGCTCCTCTGGAGGGCTAGAACCCCGTATAGGGAGACCAAGCCCCAAATGGAGACCCACCTGCAATCCTACATAAGATGCAATGCGTCCCCTTGCCCTCCAATACAACAAATCATTAGAATAATCAAGTAAAAGAGCTTACAAGTCATGGAACCAATGAGGCATGCCCTTCCATACTGGGCTTTGTCATGTAGAAGTGTCTCCAACCTCAATAAGGGGGTTAATCAAGGACCCTATTAGGTGGTTTCAACCTTTAAAAGGGGTGACATGTCCATGGTACATCCCTCAAGTGGTTGGTGGAAAATGATATGGTGATGGAACAGTGTGCGGGTCAGGGGAATCATCCATACCACATGACATGGTACAAGGGTAGCTATAATAAGGAAAGCCCACAACTGGGTATATGAGTGTAGGAGGGAGAAAATTGTGGTACATGAGTTACCCCAGCCTTTGTTTTTCCACCCTTCTTCATATGCCTTTTGCCTTTGATTTTTCGTCATAATTGCTCGAGGCTCCAGGGGATGAGAGCATGTTGTTTTATATATAGCAATGGATACCCCCTTAAGGTGGGGCAATTCGTCGCCCACTAGGGGTTGGGACAATCATGGGTTCCTTAATGATGGAGGGGGCTAATCTAGGGCCCATAGGAACCATGGTGATGGCCATGAATAAGGGGTAGAGCTCATGCTTGGCTTTTGCCCATGTGCTAAATTTGTATGTCCCGACCATTTTGTGGTACATTTCCTGTTGAGAGTGGCCAAATTATGCCTTTTTCTTTTCTTTTTCGCTGCATTAACCTCTGGGCATCGTTCTAGGCTTGACCCAAGGTGTGGACAAGGGGAGTGGGAGGCTAAGCTTATGTGGACCCAGTGAACACAAGTGGACCCGGATGGGAAAAGAGATGAATGGGGCTAAAATACGTGGAAGGGAGTGATGTATATGGTGTTGCGGAGCTGGACCACGCAAGCAAAATCGAGATTTCCCATGTAGTGCCAACCCTAAAGCTAAGGGTACATTTCCTGTTGAGAGTGGCCAAATTATGCCTTTTTTGTTTCTTTTTCGCTGCATTAACCTCTGGGCATCGTTCTAGGCTTGACCCAAGGTGTGGACAAGGGGAGTGGGAGGCTAAGCTTATGTGGACCCAGTGAACACAAGTGGACCCGCATGGGAAAAGAGATGAATGGGGCTAAAATACGTGGAAGGGAGTGATGTATATGGTGTTGCAGAGCTGGACCATGCAAGCAAAATCGAGATTTCCCATGTAGTGCCAACCCTAAAGCTAATGGCCAGTAAAGGAGATCCCACAGGACTAGGATACAAGGCTAACCACAAAATTGGGCAATGGAGACAAGAGTACAGACCTAGCCCAGTCTTTTCGCCGAATCCCCCCATGAATCTGTGCCCAAAAGTGCCCATGACAAGTAAAAAAAATTATTGAACTATACCAATGAAAAGCCATACCTTCAAGGTCAGGTGGCCCACCTTCAAACATACAATCATAACAAGTGGGCGAGGGACCACATGGTTGGCTTAGGTGGTGGAAATAATGGCACATCGAGCTATCTGGTGGCTGCAAGGGGCTTCTGGCTGCCTGCTGAGGACCATCTAGGAGAAATTTTTTTCTCCTATATACACTACCCACGGGTGGTGGGTAACATCTGGCTCTATCTAGGACATGAGCTCTTGGAGAGGTGCATGAAGCTACTTGAACGGGAGGTCATGAGAACACTCGTAATCTCTTGGTACCGAAGACCTGTTCCCTGCACATTCCAAAGACTAGGTACACGTGGCAACATGTTTTTGCGGTGTCTTGTGAGCACCCATGCTTAGTATTAGGCCATAAAAATCAAGAAGAAAGTAAAATGAAAATTTAATCTAAATTTATCTTGTCTATCATGAAAATATCATATGATGTTAGTTCTAATGAGAAAAATGAGCATGCAATGTATTCTACCTTAACATGCATGTTAGATCACCCAAATACTAAGTGTAATCATAGACCCAATGTAACCAACATATCATCCAGTCAATATGAAAGCAACTGCCCTTATGCTCAGTCATGCAATAGATCCAAAGGCAGGGGTAGGAATGACAACATGGAAGGTCACAAGGGCGGGAGGCAGGAAAATGAAGTGAGCATGCATGGAGTATCACGGGGAAAGAGGGAGCCAAGGGATGCAATCTATACCACAGGATCCTTTCTTCCAACCAAAATATAGAGATATCAACAATTAAGCTCATAAACCTCCAGTGGATAACAACCTCAGGCATATCATCCCCATTATGGTCCCCATCATTAATGTCATGTTTTATGACCACCATAGGGTCATGACTGGGAGGAAAGGGAGATTGATGACAAGGGGAGACACAACAAGTAGGTTTCTCATGATGATCATATTCAAAATCCTGAGGGTACGAGGTGGGAGGAGGGATACAACTAATGGATAGATCTTCCTCAACATCATACCTAGGAGGGGAAAAGGGATCATCAATGATGGTGCTAATGTGAGAAAGGGCAAGGTGCGGGCTCAGGGTAATGTAGCTATGCTATCGAGATCCTAGGGTAGGTATGGGAAAACAAGGTCTTCATCAGTGTCATCATCAATGTCATAAATGGGGTCTGTCATTTCCAATAAAACTTCTTCGTGTGAGGGAAAACCACAATCCTCCCTTTCGATGGTGTGAATAGGGATATCATTATGAGTAATGTTTTGGAGAAAAGGAGAATCAATTTCAACCTCATTTTTCGTGTCAGTGTCATAAATAGGGTCACTATCAAAATGATGGCTGCCCACATCCCATTTTCCCTCATTAATGCACAAGAAATGAGAAATGTCATCTTCACAGTATGCTACAATACCTATATCTTCAAACCCCCTTTCTTGAATGTAAGCCTCCATTTCATCATGTTCATCCTTATGATGTTCAATGGGGCTCTCACTTATGCCATGCACATTCTCAATCCTTAGGTATGCATCCTAAAGGTCCTCTGTGGTATTATGGATATCATGATCTTCTCTAGATGGATCCCCTTCTTTCATATATTCTTGACTTTCATGATGGTCCTTCACACTTGAACTTTCTTTAATGTCACCTTGATCATCCAATTGACTACATTGTGTGGGGCTTTGTGACTGATTATAATATTTTTTATTGATTAGGTCAGTCGAAATATTGAAAGCACAAGTTAGGCCAGCAAAGTCAAAGAGACAACTAAGATCCTTCTCATAGGCACACATCATTATGTAGAGTTGTTTTTGTGTTCACCTATGGAACTTGAGCATGAATTCCTTATCCATGTTTTTCAATAAATCTTCATAAAACTCAGCGTATTTGTCCACATTCTTTTGTAGTTCTTGAAGATCTTGATCATTGAGTTTTACAAATGGAGAGCCAAGGGTAATTTCTCTTTGACAATAATCCATTTTTCATGATTTTGCATATTAGGATCAAAATGGAGTCGCCAGGGTGAATTAAAATGCCTTGATAGATGCTTGCTTCACCCTACAAGCATTAACTTTGAAGTTCAATGAAGAACTAGGGCTTCGTTCTTCCAATGGAGTCGCCAAGAATGATATGTCAATGATGTCGTAAGGGAAACAAGACACACGTCTCGTGTTCCCGGCAACAACGCCAAAAATGTTACCGCTCAAACTAGCAAGGGTCCCAGGAGGGGATCCTATAGGGCAACTAATAGGTCAAGGGCAACAATGGAGCGATAGCCCACTGTCACCTCAACTAAGGCTCCGTGCTCTTTGGGACTTTCATCGATGGGAGAAGACTCGGTATAAGAGGAATCACAATAATGGATGTGTCGATGCGAGGATAAAGGGTGATTACCTAGGCCTATTCCTAAGAGAGACTCAATTGTGTGGCTTTCTTGCTTGGAAAGCAAGGTGATAGGCTCTCTAGGAGCAACTAAGAGGATTCTTGAGGCTAATGGATGTGTTAATGCGAGGATAAAGGGTGATTACGTAGGCCTATTCCTAAGAGAGAATAAATTGTGTGGCTTTCTTGCTTGGAAAGCAAGGTGATAGGCTCTCTAGGAAGGGCTAAGAGGATTCTTGAGGCTAGGGTTTGGGAGTGTATCTTGCAAAGATGATTCCTAGGCCTAGAAACCTTATGGAGACTTGGTCTTTATGTTATCTTTGCGCAGTTGAAGTTGTAAAGTTGTGGGACCACACGACACTAAGTGGACCTATAATTAGGTCAAGAAAGTGGAATTGATCAACCAAGGAGGGTCTTGAACTAATTAGGGAAAAGAAGAGGATCAAAGGACAAATTTTCTTTTGAGATTTAGATGCAATGATCCTAATGAGTTCACTAACCCAAAATCATAATAGGGCAAGAAATGGTCTTGTGGCTAGGGCTTGCTATATCTCGGGATTCCACTGTTGGAATTTCTTGAAATTTGGAGGACCTCTTGAGCAAGCTACAATGTAGTAGTGGATCAATTTTCAAGGGTTTTGGATGGCCACAAATGATTTTGTGTGATGCCCTAGTAGACCTTCTGCGCCTAGGTCTAGAATTGGAAGAAACGAAGAAAAGAAATGTTATTTTGACCACCAAAGGGATATGAGGATCAGTGCCTTATTGCTTGGGCTTAATGGAGTCAAGATACACATAGATCATGAAATTTCATGAGCTAAGGAGCCCTAATTGATCTTTGCTAGCCTCTCCAAGGGAAACAACTAGATCAATAGAGATTTATACTTCAAATTTGCGAAGGAGACAAAGTTTCAAGGTTTTTAACCTAAGAGGTGCCTCTAGGAACATTCGCCCAATCCCTCAAAGGTCAACACATGCATTTAATCACTTATTCAAGGTCCCAGAAGAATTTCGCATTACATTTAACCCATACAAGAATAAAGATAACAACATACATGCAGTTAACCAGTAAGATAACAAGAATAACATCAAAATTTCGACTTACATGAGAGAGAGAGTATATCCATTTATCAACTTTGCATTAGAGAAGCTCCAAAGACAATAACGAAATTCAAACATCATAGTGCATCAAGAAAAGCTCCAAAAATTCATCCCAGCAAAAAGTGCGAAAATCTCATAAGAGATACTAATCCAATCCAAGTGATGATGATGAAAATGAATCACCTCACTTGTATTTATACAATCACTAATGAGTTTGATTTGCCTAATTTGGCCTAATTGAGCCCCAAATAATAAAATAATGTGCAATAATAACATCGCTTGGTGACAAACCCAACACCAAGATAGCTCAATAACGTAAGAATAAGCTTCTCAAGAGTGTAGAATGATCAATAAAGTGAGTCGTTGGGCCTTTGAGGAGGCCTAATGAAGTCCAGAGGGTCACAAGATGTGAGAATGGACCTCAAACATAGTAGACAAGTGGTTGGCCCGTTGTTTTCCAAGAAAATCCTTGTGGTGCTCCAAGTGGGTGTGGGGGCACAAGCACATCCTCATGGGTCCCCAAGTGGATCGAAAATACTTGTAAACCATCTGTAAGGGCTAGGATGATGGCATAAGCCTTCATCTGGACCTCAAATCATCTGCCAAGTGTATTGTACAAGTGTGGAGCCGGTTGGTCATGGTGAACTAGGTGCATCATCCTCATCCAAAAGGTGGAATACGAGCAAGCAATGAGTGGTGTTGGGGATCCATGAAGTACTCTTTGCTATGGTGGAGGCCCATGGCTCTTAATGCTTATCCTACAAGTGCCAATGTGGCCCTTCGGAGGGCTAGTACCCCGTATAGGGAGACTAAGTTCCAAGTGAAGACCCACCTGCAATCCTGCATAAGATCCAATGCGTCCCCTTGCCCTCCAATACAAAAAATCATTAGAATAATCAAGTAAAAGAACTTACAAGTCATGGAACCAATGGGGCACTTCATGGTGGCATGCCCTTCCATAGTGGGCTTTGGCATGTACAAGTGTCTCCAAGCTCAATAAGGGGGTTAATCAAGGACCCTATTAAGTGGTTTCAACCTTTAAAGGGGGTGACATGTCCATGGTACATCCCCCAAGTGGTAGGTGGCAAATGATATGGTGATGGAACAAAGTGGGGGTCAAGGGAATCATCCAGACCACATGTCATGGTACAAGGGTAGTTATAATAAGGGAAGCCCACACCTGGGTATATGAGTGTAGGAGGGAGAAAATCATGGTACGAGTTACCCCAACCTTTGTTGTTCCACCCTTCTTCATATGCCTTTTGCCTTTGATTAATTTTTCTTCATAATTGCTCGGGGCTCTAGGAGATGAGAGCATGTTATGTAATATATAGCAACGGATACCCCCTTAAGGTGGGGCAATTCGTCGCCCACTAGGGGTTGGGACAATCATGGGTTCCTTAATGACAAAGGGGGCTCATCTAGGCCCCATAGGAGCGATGGTGATGGCCATGGATAAGGGGTAGAGCTCATGCTTGGTTTTTTCCCAAGTGCTAAATTTGTATGTCCCGACCATTTTGTGGTACATTTCTTGTGGAGAGTGGCCAAATTATGTTTTTTTCTTTTCTTTTTAGCTGCGTCAACCTCCGGGCATTGTTTTAGGCCTGACCCAAGGTGTACAAGGGGAGTGGGAGGCTAACCTTATGTGGATCCAATGAACACATGTGGATCGAGATGGGAAAAGAGATGAATGGGGCTAAAATAAGTGGAATGGAGTGATGTATATGGTGGTGGGGAGCAGGACCACACAATGAAAATCGAGATTTCCTATGTAGTGCCAACCCTAAAGCTAATGGCCAGTAAAGGAGATCCCATGGGACTAGGATACAAGGCTAACCACAAAATTGGGCAATGGAGACAAGAGTACAAACCTAGCCCACTATTTTCGCCGAATCCCCCCACCAATCCATGCCCAAAAGTGCCCATGACAAGTAAGGAAAATTACTCAACTATACCAATGAAAGGCCATACCTTCAGGGTTGGGAGGTCCACCTTCAAACATATAATCATAACAAGTGGGTGAGGGATGACATGGTTGGCTCAGGTGGTGGAGATATGGCACATCGAGCTATCTGGTGTTTGCCAGCTACCGACTGAGGACCATATAGGAGAAATTCTTTCTCCTATATACTCTACCCACAGGTGGTGGGTAACATTTTGCTGGATGTGGACTTAGGAAATGTTTTGGCAAAGATGAATGTGTATGTGCCTCTTTTAGAGTTGGCCAAACTTGAACCCTAGAGAGGGCAAGCTAAAAATGTGCTTAACCTTGAAATGGAGTCTGAGGATCCTCCCGTGATACCTCAAAATATGTACAATGATTGAAGAAATGGACGACATGCACCCTTCCTATTATCTCTAGTGGTAAATGTTGAAGTTTCTAATTTTACTTAGTTTAGAAACCCTTCATGCACTTTTTCTAATTTATTCCCACCTACTTGTTATTTTTCCTTTAACAAGTTATTTACAAAGTAAATACTGAAAATAAACACCAGTGCATGCTCAACATATTACAGATCAACAACTAAAAGAAACAAGAACAAACACACCACATGACACCATTATTTTTGGACCAATGTCCCCGAAAAAACCCAATGCGGGAAAACTGGTGCAGCTATTTGAGGGTTTTGTTATTAAGCAATATCAGAGTACAATCTGGGTGCCGTAACTGGCCTACCGAACATAGAATTTCCTTAGCAGCTATACCTCATAGTTTGAGAGAAAACCCCAGAACACCCTTCTGGCAGCTCCTTAGCACAAAATTGCTCCTGCAACCCCAGCGTCTGCCCAATCTGGACTGCGTCAGCCCCTCTCTATCTCACGCTGGCCCTGTGTCAGCCCCAAGAGGCCCCGCGTCAGCTTTGGGAGCCTCTGCGTCAGCTTCGTTGGCCCCTCTAGTGCTCTATGCAGCACTTGGCTGCCTCTGCATGGCCCTGCGTGAGCCCTTGCTAGCTCTGCGTCACCTTCCTTGGCTGCTGCGCTGCTCTCCCGGCACAATCTCTGCCTTCTCTGTTCCTCTATACTCAATGCCCCTCAGCTGCTCTGCCGATCACTGATTCTATCTCTCTTAGCAAATCCTGCTCTAGAGAATAGAATGACTGATCATCTGGTGTACTCTCCAAATGACCCTCAAGCCTCCTCTTATACTTTTCCTGTTGACATCTCAACGACCTAGATTAAGTCCCTAATCAACGACTAAGATTAGATCTAGCTTGATCCATGTCTTTTGGACCATTCTAACACAGATTCATATTAATACACATTAATATTTATTTTCCCTAAGTTTAAACTTAGGGACTTCATTAAAAATATTAACTATTTTAATATCTCTTGATCTGTTTAGAGTCTGCCAAACCCTTTTTGGGTATTGGAGATCTCATGTGCCCCAACCTCTCCACCAAATTTTGTGGCTAGAGCACATCCGATGCCACCCCAAATCAACACTCCCTCTTAGCAAGGACTGTGCTCTAGCAATACTACTCACTGAGTATTATTCTGATCATCTGACATCGGTACCTGCGTTGATGCTAGGCCTTCTTGCCCAACATCCTCTGCACTGCTTCCTCCTGTACTGTTGCCCATGGTTCTGCCACTGCCATTGCTGCATCTGTATGACAGCCCCCTCTGCATCCGTGTTGTTGCTAGTCCTTCCTCCCAGCACTGCATCTGCACTGCACCTCCTCTCATCATGCTGCATCGTGCTGCCCACTGTTGCACTGCAACTCAGTTACTGAGAAGTAAGTAACTGATCTCCCAACTGACCTCCCTATTAGGCTAGAGACACCCATTGATGCTGAAGCTCCCTCTACCGCTGACTAGTGCTCCCTCTCTGACCTCTGCGTTGCTGCAACAACTCCCTGCATCTCGCACCGTTGCACTCCTCTCTGTGCCGTGCTGTATTGGTGCAACACTCCTGTGCCTGTCGCACTGCTGTAGCCTGCTAGCTCTGCGCTGTCTCGGGACTTTTGCACTGTAGCTCTCTCTGTGCTCCATCCGCATCTGTCTCTACCCACCCAGCCAATCCTGCTACTCCTCGTCGGGGCTCCCGTAGCAAGGTCTAATCCAAGAGGCTGGGTACCTCAAGGATACTGCCCCTCATCGCCTGTAGTCCGTCTGACTACAGCGCGATGTCTCCCCACTTTCGCTCAAGTGGTGCGTGTGCATTCATGGCACAATCATCGTCTATCAAAACTTCCTTCTTTGCCCGCGCTGGCGCTGCCTTAGTCTCGGAAGACTCTCCCTTACTCTTCTTCCTTGGGCACTGGGTTGCATAATGACCCATCTCCCCACAGTGGAAGCACTTGATCTTGGAGAGATCTTTCTTCTTCTGCTTCTGCTGCTTTCCCTCAGATGCTAGGGCCACATCCTCCTCCTCCTGCTCAGTGTTGCACGAAGCGCCCCCCCCGGTTCCAAGCCCCGAAGCGCGTCCCGTACGGAAGCACCTAGGAAGCTTGGCCGGAAGCGCGCTTCCGAAATTCGGAATCGCCGCTTCGACTTTTTTAGACGCTTCCGAAGCGCCGAAGCGCGCTTCGTACGACGCTTCCCAGACGCTTCCCAGGCGCTTCCCAGACGCTTCCGTATGCTTCCAGAAAAGCTTCCGGAAAAGCATTTAGAAAATCGTTTTTTTTTCAATTTTTTTTTAAATTTTAGGTGAGTTTGTTTGTTGGGGGTGGGTCCACCTTGGGTTAGGGTGACAAATGAAAGCAAAAAAAAATATAAATATAGCAGATGCTCCCTCATGGTAATGTTAAATTCTTAAAGTAAAAGTGACATTCTCCTTTATTTTTCATTTTCATCCTTTTACTTAAATTTTTAACATTACCATGAAATGACTCAGAATGTTTGAGAGTGGTTCCAGCCTCATTGGACTTCATATGGAGAAAATAGAATTTCATATCCTATTCAAAATTTAGCAGACTTAACAGTTTTCAGGTATTCAGGATCAATGGGATTGTGGCATTTCATTAGATTATATCAAGTATGAAGGTATGCGATTAGCATTTAATCAAGAGCACCAAGCCCTATATGTACCCTGGTGTTGGTGGTGTTAATTGTTGAACTCCTTTGTCACGCGACACGCCCTTAGCAAAAAATTACCTTTCAATCAAGTCAAAATCATCGATCAAACATGTTAAGCTTTTTCTATCATATTTTAAGTCTTGAATTATGTAGTTTGATCAAAATTGGGCAATGTTGACTAATATCCCTAGACAATCGAGGTAGAGGCAAAGGCTAGACAAGAGGAGAAGAATCTAGATTCTAGATCATTAATGTACAATGGATGTTATATCTATCTTGATTTATGCAAAAATATGCATGTTTTCATGTCTTCTACAATTAATTTGGTATTTGGGATGTTTGTTTTGAGTATAAATGCAAAAAAATATAATATATATATATATATATATATATATATATATATATATATATATATATATAGCAGACGCTTCCGCGGACGCTTCGCTTCCTAGATTTTTGGAAAATGACGCTTCGGCGTCCCCGCTTCCAAAAAACGCTTCCGCTTCGTGCAACATTGCTCCTGCTTGACCTTGATCCCTTTGCTGCCGCTACCTATATTTGACTGCCGTTTGATCTCTTCCTGGCGAAGAGTTGCCCACATCTCGTCCCAAGGTAGGAGAGTTCCTCTGCCCAGGATGCTCTAGACAAACACTTCCCACTCTTCTGAGACAACATTCAGGGCTGTCCTCACCATAAGCTCCTAATCTGGTGTCGCTCCTATAACACTCAATTAACCTCGGATCTCATTTAGTCCTCCGAGGAAGTTGTCAATTGATTGACCCTTCTTCATCTGATACAACCTCATCTGGTTCTCGAGCAACATTCTTCTCTGCACAAAAGTATGCTGGTACAGGTTCTTGAGAGCCTTCCACATCTCAACTGCCATTTCCTTCTTAGCTATATGTGGTACCACATGATCCTTGACCCCGTCAAGGATAATGCACTTGGCTTTCGCCATCGCCTCTTCATACCTGTCATTATCATTGGGGTCAACTAGGACAGCTATTACCTTCAAGGCGAAGTTCTTGACACGATTCCTGTCAAGCATTGATAAGATTCTGGCCTTCCAGACTGCGAAGTTCGATGCTCTGTCTAGTCTATCTTGGTCTCTTACCCCGTGTAGTGCCATGACGCTCTTCTACTTCCCTGCTAGAAGTTCTCTGTTCGACTCCTTTGAGTCTCTAATTCCCATTTGGAAGTTCTCTTCTGGACTCCCTCTGAGTCCTGATTTCCCTCTTGGAAGTCCTCCGCGCTTGTCGAGATGCCTCGTATTCTAATCGTCTTGTGCACTTGCACTGCTGATCCAGGTTCGTCAGCTAGAAACCCTCAGTAACAACTCCTCTGGCCTTCAGGTACTGTTCTGACTACAGTACCTCACCAGCTCCACTTTGCAATATTTCTGCAGCCTGCTAGACCCCAATGTTTGCCTCTCTGTGAACTACGTCAGCCCCTCTCTGCGTCACGCTAGCTCCGTGTCACCCCGGATGGGTTTGCGTCAGCCCTCTGGTCTGCGTCAGCAACGCTAGCCTCTCTGAGGCTCTGCGCCGTTCCCGACTTCTTCTGCCTGGGTCTGGCTTGCTCTGCGCCACACTTACTTGGCCTCTGCGCTGCTAGAAACAACTTTTGTCACCTCGGGACAACTGTTTTCTGTTGCTATTGCTCCACTCGGCTGATGTCTTTTAGTCCTCCTGTGATCTGCAATCACGCTCTGATACCATGTTGAAGTTTCTAATTTTACTTAGTTTAGAAACCCTTCATGCACTTTTTCTAATTTATTCCTACCTACTTGTTATTTTTCCTTTAACAAGTTATTTACAAAGTAAATACTGAAAATAAACACCAGTGCATGCTTAACATATTACAGATCAACAACTAAAAGAAACAAGAACAAACACACCACATGACAACATTATTTTTGGACTAATGTCCCCGGAAAAACCCAATGCAGGAAAACTGGTGCAGCTACCTGAGGGTTTTCTTATTAAGCAATATCAGAGTACAATCTGGGTGCCGTAACTTGCCTACCCAACAAACAATTTCCTTAGCAACTATACCTCACAGTTTGAGAGAAAACCCTGGAAAACCCTTCTGGCAGCTCCTCAACACAAAATTGCTCCTGCAACCCCAACGTCTGCCCAATCTGGACTGCGTCAACCCCTCTCTGTCTCACGCTGGCCCTACGTCAGCCTCAAGAGGGCCTTGCATCAGCTTTGGGAGCCTCTGCTTCAGCTTTGCTGGCCCATCTGGTCCTCTGCGCAAGACTTGGATGCCTCTGCGTGGCCCTGCGTGAGCCCTTGCTAGCTTTGCATCACCCTCATTGACTGTTGCGCTGCTCTCCTGGCACAATCTCTTCCTTCTCTGTTCCTCGGTACTCAATGCCCCTCAGCTGCTCTCCTGATCACTGATTCTATCTCTCTTAGCAAACCTCGCTCTAGAGAATAGAATGACTGATCATCTGGTGTACTCTCCATGTGACCCTCAAGCCTCGTCTTATACTTTTCCTGTTGACATCTCAACAGCTGAGATTAAGTCCCTAATCAACGGCTAAGATTAGATCTGGCTTGATCCATGTCTTTTGGACCATTCTAACACAGATTCATATTAATACACATTAATATTTTATTCTCCTTAAGTTTAAACTTAGAGACTCCATTAAAAATATTAATTATTTTAATATGTCCTGATCTGTTTAGAATCTGCCCAAACCCTTTCTAGGTATTGGAGATCTCATGTGCCCCAACCTCTCCACCAAATTTCGTGGCTAGAGCACATCCGATGCTACCCCGAATCAACAGTAAACAATCTATTATTGCACAACTACATGCTTGACTTTGGTGTCGCAACAAATGTAATGCCTTTAAGAGTTAGGAACTAGTTGTAAATGCAAATCAGTAGGCCATATAGGAATGTGTGTGGTTTTGACTCAAATTCCATCCCTGTATGGTTTGATGAAGGATGTTAATTGGTTGCTAACAAGGATATTTTTGTGCTCATGCATATTGTAGTCATTAATGTTCTAGATGCTTCGGGTATGCTTTTGTCTGGAAAGTGGTGTGCCTCTTTGGGTTGGCAATTACAGTTGGAATTATCATATGCTACCATGTCCACCATGGAGGAAAAACCATTAATTGTGTGTAGAGAGCCCTGTTACCCACCCTTTTGTGGGTGATATCCCTAGGAGAAATTTTTTCTCCAAGATGGTCCTCAACTGGCAGCTAGCAGCCCGTTGCGACCACCAACTAGCTCGTTGTGCTACTTCTCCACCACCCGAGCTAGCCATGTGGTCCCTCACCCATCTTCCATGATCGTATGTTTGAAGGTGGGACTCCCGAACCTAAAGGTATGTGTTGTCATTTAGTAATTGAGTAGTGTAGTGTACTTATTATGGACACTTCTGGGCATGGATTAATGGGGGGATTCGACAGAAAGAATGGACTAGGTCTCTGCTCTTGTCCCTCAGACCCCTTTTGGATGTTAACCTTGGATTCTAGTCCCGTGGGATTTCTTTTACTGACCCTTTGGATTTAGGGTAATATTCCCAGGGAATCTTTACAGTAAGTAACAAAGCAAACATAGACATAAAAACCAGGAAAATCAAGCACATGAACTAGTCCATGAAATTGCATCAAGAACTGCTTTGCTGAGCCATTTTATTATAATATGAAGAGGGTACAATGAGGTGCTGGAAAGAGTGCACCTGGGCTTGCTCAAGGCAAGCTAGCTAAGCTGAAATGGACCATAAGAAGTCTCTCCCAAATCTGATGCGGCTCTCTCTTGGCTCTGCGCTGAAACTGCCAAGAAATATGCTGCTGGTTGTGAAGAACTGCTGCTAGGGCCTCCTCTGGTGCTCGGAAAATTTTGGTAAATTAACCCCGAGCTCTCCACCAAAAACCCACAAAAACCCACAAAAACCCATGAAGGAATTGGCCAAATGTTGACCTCGGAATTTCAACCCAAATTTCCCCTAGCTCCTCTTGCTGCTGGCTGAGTTGGGATCCTTGTAAAAAAACCCAAGAAAACCCAGAAAGGGTTTCCCTTGGTTCCAACTTTCAAAATTTGATCCTTCACAACTTGGCCCTCCACCAAATTCGAATTCTGTTACTGTGGCTGCTCCTATCAATCTCTGCTTTCCAAACTACAACAATCCTCCTCCAATGGCCCTCCAAATGAAATCCCTGCAGCTCAACTCCTAAATCCTTCTCTCAAGCCTCCCCACAATCAACTCCACCAATGACTGTGCAGTCCTGGCACAAGTCTACGCAGACCCAACCAAAGAAATCTGTCTTGCTGAGAAGGGCACTCCTCAACTCCCGTAAATTTTTTTCCTTCACCTGTAATTTGGATAAGGAATTGCCTAGTGATGGTATAGCCTCTAATTTCAGAACCCACTTCACCCAAGAACTATGTGGTTCTTCTTCTGCGTCTAGGCTGAAGCTAAGGCAAGTCGGACCACCTGAGACTGGTCCTCCAAGTCTCAACAAAGCCGTGACAATACCTCCCTAGGGTGGCACTCGTGGTCCACCAAAGAAGAGGGTGAGATTTCCCCTTGGAAACCTCTGGTGCTAAAGAACACTTGTGACTCAGTTGAAAACCTAGAGCAACAATGTGTAAATGTCAAATTATCAAAAGGTCCCCAATGTTACATTCAACCCTTTATTTATATTGTTGCCTCACCGTTCTTTGTGGGTCCCTCATCCAAATATTTCGACCTCCTTTCCACAAAATCAATTTTTCCTCCAAGGGGTGCGTATTCCATGAGGGGTGGCCCCCATATCCCACTAATATTGAAGTTTTCGATTTCTCCTAAGTCCCATGTACCAAAAATGTCGCCAATGCTCAAATTACAAAATTGTGCTATGCTTAGCACTTCCCCAATAAACTTAGTTAATCTTGTTAGATAAAAAATCAAAATTGGGGATATCACATTTAGGGATGGTACTTCATGGGAAACCCTGATTTTGGTTGCATGGTCCCTCTCCTTCATCCACATATATTGCCTCCTTTCCAATCATTATAATCCCATTCATTATTTCTCCCACTTGGGTCCACATTCCTCCACTGGGTCCACATAGGGCTAGCTCTCCCCTTCCCCGTGGCCTCACCTTGGGTCAGGCCTGGAATGATGCCTCAGAGGTTGATGCAGCTAAAAGGAAAGGTAAAAGGATAATTGACCACATTCAAGAGGAAATAAACCACAAAATGCAAAAGATGGCCAGGACAAACACATTTTGCACGTGGGTAAAAACCAATACATGGGCTCTACCCCATCATCATGGCCATCACCCTGGTTCCTACAGGCTCTATGAGCCTCCTTCATTATATAGAAATCCATGATTGACCCAACCCCTGGTGGGCAATGAATTGCTCTACTTTAAAAGGTGGTATCCACTGCTATATCTTACACATCATGCTCTTACCCTTTGAGCCCCTAGTAGTTAATTAAAGAAAAATACTAAAAAGGAAAAAGGCATATAAAAATGGTGGAAAAATCAAAGCAGGGGCACATCATGTACCACAATTTCTCCCTCTTATACATTATATACTCAAGTGTGGACTTCCCTTTTACTAGCTACCCTTGTACCCTAGCATGTGGCCCAGGGTTGCCCCTTTTCATTCCCTACTCCATCCATCTCTTTATCACATGCCACCACCTTTTAAAGGATGTACCTTGGACATATTATCTCTTTTAGAAGTATAAACCACCTAATGGGATACTTGGTTAACCCCATTTGGAACTTGGAGACATTAGTACCTGCGAAAACCCATTATGGAAGGGCATACCATCTTGAAGTTCCCACTTGTGGTCCATGGTTTGTAAGCTCTTTTATTCAATTTCCTTGATGACTTATTGTACTGGAAGGCTAGGGATGCATTGGATCTTATGCAGGATTGCAGGTGGTCTCCATCTTGGGTTTGGTCTCCCTATACGGGGTCCTAACGCTCCAAAGGGCTACATTGGCACATGTAGGGTGTGTGTTGAGAGCCATGGGCCTCCACAACATTAGACGACACTCCATGGATCCCCATAGATGTTTAGAGATTGCTCAAGACTTACCTATTGGACGAGGAAGATGCACCTGGTTCACCTTTGCCTAGCCTGCCCCACATCTGTACCATGCACTTGGCAGATGACCCAGGACATTTATGTTGTTGTGGCATCACTTACATCATCATCTGAGCCCTTACAGATGGTCTACAAGCATCTTCAGGTTACTTGGAGATCCATGAGGTAACTTGTGTGCCCTCACAACCATTGGGAGCACCACAAGTTTATTATGTGGAGAACAAGGGGCCAACCCCTTGTCCATTATTTTTGGAAGTCAAACTCATCATTTTGGCACTTATGGACTTCATTAGGCCTCTTAGAGAGCCCAACGACAAGCATTATTGATTATTTGACCTCTTGGGAGGCTTATTATTTTATTTATGAGCTAGTTTGGTGGGCTTGTCACCAATAGATAGTTATTTGAACATTATTTTAGTTGATGGGCTAATGTAGGCTCAAATTAACTCCTAATGAGTGTATAAATAGGAGAGACATGAATTCATTTGTATCATCACTTGGATTGGATCATTCTCTCTCTTGAGAATTTCACACTTTTTCTTGGAGGATGAATTGGAGCATGGATGAATTTTGATGTTTGGATTGGACTTTCTTATCTTGGAGCTTCTTTATTGGCAAATATGTTGATGATTGGATATGTTCTCTTACATGTAAGTACACACATTTAATGTTATTCTTGTTTTACTTTGTCATATGCATTGGAATGGGATTTTTGCTATACTAGGGCTAATTGCTGCATTGCATAATTGCGAAATTGTGGATTATTGTTTCTATATAACATCTCTTAATGTATGGGCCATCTATGTTGAATGAAATCTCCTAGGGATAATTCTACAATTGAATTTATCTTGATAAGACATCTCTTTTTGCAAAGCGAAGTATAAAGCTTTAAGGTCACTTCTTCTTGCCCTAAAGGCCAAGTGAAGTGGTTCTTGAGGCCTCCTTGACCGAGAAACAAAGTCATTTCTCATCATTGTCCTAGACTCCATTCTCCCCGAGGGAATTGGCACTGTTCTACGAATAGGTGGTCACTCGAAGAACCGTTTTTCTTCACCTTTCCCTCTTCATTCTAGGTGTAGCCACGCTGGGCCACCTACGACATCATTTCCCGACAAAGTAGCCACAAAAAAAGTTTGATCTCCTAGCCTCTTCTGCGCTGGTGTGTCCTCAAGGTCTCCTCCAAATTTGAAGAAATTTCTGACGGTAGGATTGTGAGATATCCCTAGCCCTAGCTCTAAGATCAAACATTGCCCTGGTGTTCCCTAAGCTAGTACCTCATAGGATCAATTTGACACCTTTAAGAGGAAGTTCTTGTTTTGATCCTTTCCTCTTCCTTGTCTGGGTTAAGATTGTAATTGGTTGCTAGACTCCCGCCCCTTAACCTAGGCTGGGTCCACTTGGTCTTGTGTGGTCCCATACCTTTGAAAAGCTAATTCTTCAAGAACCACTTGGGAAATCAAGTTCAATAAGGATTTTAGGGATTGGGAAAATCATTTACAAGGCATATTCCTCTAACCTAGCTTTTGAATCCTCACGTCCTTATCTTAGAAAGCTTTGTACCTTGCTTGAAGAGCAAGCAAGCTCCATTCTTAAACTCCTTCTAGGAAAATGATCATTAAGGTCACTTCACATCCATTTGTTGACTCATCCTTCCCAAGTGAATTTCCATATACAAGGTCTCCTCTCATCGGTGAAAGTCTGTAAAGAGTAGGGTGTCTTAGCTGAGGTGACAATGGGCTAAGTCTCCATTGTTGCCCTTGACCTAGCAGTGGTTGCTTTAGGAGTCCCTTTTAGGCCCCTTGCTAGTTTGAGCAGTAACAAGCCCGACATGCCTAAGCATGTTGAAGATGTGGAACCTTTCCCTTTCCCAAACCATCATGGTAAACCCAAGGTTGATACAAATCCTAAGGATCTGCATATGAAATGAGAACACTTTGAGACAAAGGTCCTTGAAAGACCTAAATAGGTTGAGCCATCATCAAGAAATCTCTGTCAAATAAAAATGCCTACAAACAAGAATAAGAAACAGACATGCCAAAACATTAGAAAGAAACAATGTGTTCAAAAAGAAGGTACGGATTTTCTGGTTGGTGATTTGGTCCTCGATAACAACCCATATCCTTTTAGGGTTCGCGACAAAGTAAGGGTAGGTTATTTTTATATTGCAAAACTTGATGGTGAGCTGTTGTTCTCTCATGTGGGAGGCAAACACCTTACTTTGTTTGATGGAACTTGATGCACTTATATTTAGAGAGTTGCATTCCATTCATGTGTTTGCATTATTGTATGGGCATCCTACTTTATTCATTATTTGCACTAATGTGTTTGCATACTAGATTAGATTGCATTTAGCTAACTTTTCTTTCCATTATTTATTTTATATATCCTATTGTCACAAGGATGGCATTCAACACCTTGCTAACATGCCGTCAACAAGGTGATTTGAGTGTACAAGTAATAGGTCTGTGAGCTAACAGATTGATGGGGTTCTCTTGCACTCCCTGTTTGAGCATACGGTGAGTACATGTCCCTGAGTTGGAGCCAAATGTTACCCACCAAAAAGAGGGTAACCCCATAGGAGATGTATAGAGTACCCTTATAGGTGAAGATAGGGAAGCCTCCCTTGTGGTGAAATTGCACTAAAGAGTAGGGGGGGAGTTGCAGCGGTGACAATGGAAATATCTCCTCATTGTTGCTACAAGGTCTGACCCTCACATTATGAAAGCCACCGCAAGGCCTGCTAGATTTTGTGGCAACAATTATCATTGATATGACTTGGGAGGGCTAGTACATCATGCCCATGTGCCAACACTTGCATTAGAGCATGCCATGTTATCGTCACATGCATTAGAAGGGTGATGTGAGCCTTCTTGGAGATGATGTCATGGTGGTGGGGGAGTTATTTGGAGATATACTCGTGCACTTTGATGATTTCTTGGTGAGGAGCACTCGTGAGCCTCTTTATCACTTGTTTGATGGAGATTGTCGATTTTGAGAGAATGACATCATCATGGAGAGCCTTTATTCCCACATGTGTGGGCAATTTTGATGTATTATTGTTTTAAAGCTATAGGCCTAGTTGAATGCTCAAAGCACACTATTTGGGATTTTACTTGTAAATTAGTGAAAAGTCACCAGGTTACCCTCATATAAATAGAGGGAAGTCACTTTCATTTGGATCATCTGTCATTTATAACACTTCTCTTGCTCTTAGGAAGTGCACACTACCTCTCTTTCTCTTTTCTCTTGGATGCAATTTGATGTTGGTGGAGCGAATTGTCATGGGAGGGATATTTTTGCATGAGGAGACTTGTCTTGGATTGATGAGGCGATTCTTGACTGAAGAGTGTAAGTTTATTGCTGATTTTCTTCCATTTTGTATGCAAATTTTTAAAATTAGGGTTTGTTTGTGCCATATTAAAAATAGCAATGCCTTTTATAAATTCATGTTTCTTTATGCTTTGCAAAATTAGTCTTTCAAGAATCCATTAAAGGTACTTTGTAGACCTCCTTTGATCTTAAATCTCCACTTAAAGGAAGTCGCTAGGGTTTCTAAGAGAGGTTCTTAGTCCTCCACCCACCTCATCCAGGTTCCTCTATCTTTGGCCTTGCCATAATTGACTCCATCATGCAAATGAGAGAAGGCGCTAGACTAGCTTGTGGTGGTCATTTTAATTTCTTCTTTTTCTCTTCATTTTATGGTAACTAGGGTTAAGGTAGCTTAAATTTGCTTTTAATAGCAAATTTATTATTCATTTTTTATTGCCCTATTAAAACAGATTGCGTTAATAAATATAAAAAAGGAAAAATCTAGCATTAATTGCATGTTTTCATCCCAAAATTAGGGCTGATGTATTGATAATAATTTCCATTATATGCATTTCCAGCCATGAAAACCATTGTTCACTTAACCCTTGTTTGCTTTCCTCTTAGCCTTTGCTTTGTTTTTGATCCTATCACATAGGCTATTTTCTCACGCTGCTATATTCTATAGTGTGCCCTAAATTTGCATATCATAAAAACCCTAACTTATAGCAGCTTTCTTCAAAGTCATAAATGTCTTAGGAAAGTGTACTTGAACTCTAGGAAACTGTTATCTCAGAGTTTCAAGGCTTGGCCAGTACCTTAGGCTATTTATATACCATTGTAAGCCCTAAATCTACATATCATAAAAACCCTAACTTATAGTAGTCTTCTTTTAAGTCATATAGGTCTTAGGCAAGTGTACTTTGAACTCTATGAAACTCTTATCTCAGTCATTCGAGGCTTGGCCAATACCCTTTCTTTCAGTTGTTAGATGTTGCATCACCCGAGGGCCCTTGTTAATTGAACATCTTGTAGATGATCTTTTTAGGGAAGCCTCCATTTTGGCAATAATATCAACCAGTAAACAGCTAGGGAGAAACCACTGAGGTGACAATGGTGCTCAATTTCTTAGGCCGGCTAGGTTTTGCGGTAACTCATATTTGCACATGCCTTGTTTTGCATGTTTGTCATTGTCACCTATGATTGTTTTGTGCGTGCACACACACCCACACACTTATATATATATATATATATATATATATGCTTGTCCGATGTGCCTCCTTAAGTCTATCTTTGTTGCATTACTCATGTATGTGTGTGTGTCTGTGTCTATATATATATATATATATTGTTGATTTGGGGTAGCATCGGATGTGCTCTAGCCACGAAATTTGGTGGAGAGGCTAAGGCACATGAGATCTCCAATACCCAGAAAGGGTTTGGGCAGATTCTAAACAGTTTGGGAGATATTAAAATAATTAATACTTTTAATAGAGTCCCTAAGTCTAAACTTAGGGAAATTAAAATATTAATGTGAATTAATATAAAACTGTGTTAGAATGGTCCAAAAGTCATGGATCAAGCCAGATCTAATCTTAGCCGTTGATTAGGGACTTAATCTCGGTCATTGATCTGTCAACGAGAAAAGTATAAGAGGAGGCTTGAGGGTCACTTGGAGAACACACCAAGAGATCAAGATTTCAACTTTTTGGGGCTGGGTTTGCTGAGAAAGTTGAGAGAGTGATCTGGAGTTGCAGCTGAGGGGCAGTGAATACAGAAGCAGAGAGGCAGAGATAGTGCCGGGAGGATCAGCGCAGCAGCCGGGAAAGCTGACGTAGAGGGCAGAAGCCGGAACTGCTGAGAACAGTCGAAACTGTCGGGAATTGCCAGGAAAGCTGACACAGAGGGCAGAGGCCAGAACTGCCGGGAATAGCCTGAACTGCCAGGAAAGCTGATGCAGAGGGCAGAAGCCGAAATTGCCGGGAACTCTGACGCAAAGGGCAGAGGTCGGAACTGTTGGGAACTACCAGAACTGCCAGGAAAGCTGACACAGAGGGAAGAAGAGGCTGACACAGTCCCTAGAGGCTGACGCTGGGGTTTTTCGTGGGGCAGATTGGAGCTCAGGAGTTGCCGGAGTGTTTATCGAGGTTTCAGCTGGACCATCTGTTTCGGAAGGAGAGGTACTACTGCCAAGATTTTTCTTTGTTGGGTGAGCCGGATTTGGTACCTAGATTGTATTTTGAAACTTCTTAATAGATCAAACCATCAGATAGATGCACCGATTTTCCTGCATTGGGATTTTCCTGGGACATTAGTCCAAAAATAATGGTGTCATTTGTGTGCTTGTTTTTGTTTCCTTCAGTTGATGATCTGTAATGTGTTGAGCATGTACTTGTGTTTATTTTCAGTATTTACATGGTAAATAACTTGTTAATTAATCAAAACAAGTAGGAAGGAATAAATCAGAAAGTACATGGAGGGTTTCTAACTATTAGACTTAGAAACTTCAACATGGTATCAAAGTGTGGTTGCAGATCACAGGAGAACTAAGGACATCAGCCGAGTAGAGCAGCAGCAACAGAAAACAATTGTCCCGAGTGACAGAAGTTGTTCCTAGTAGCAAAACAGCAAGGAAGGGGTGACGCAGTGCCTGCGTCATCAAGTTTAGGCCAAGAAGAGGCTGCGCAGAGGCTGAGGGAGGCAAAGATAGGCTCACGCAGAGCCACGCGGAGGCCAGGAGGGCTGACACAGTTGGCTTAGGGAGTTAGTTTGTCGGTGTTGGGATTGCGCAGAGCGTAGGAGCTCTCACCTTCAAGTTGCTGGGGTTTAGGAGGTTGTGGATAAGTTGCAGAGTGGAGCTGGTGGGGTATTGTTGTCAGAACAATACCTAACAGGGCAAGGCCAATGAGGAGGGATTTGCTACTGAGGGTTTCTAGCTGAGAAATCTGGATTAGTGGTGCGGTTGCACAGACAATCAGAGTAGGGGGCATCTCGACATTGACTGATAATGAGAAGTACGAGGAGGCAATGGCCAAGGCGAAATGCATCATCCTTGATGGGGTCAAGGATCATGTCGTCCAACATATTGTTGAGAAAGAGATGACAAAGGAAATGTGGGACGCCTTAAAGACATTGTACCAGCATACTTCTGTGCAGAGGAAGATGTTACTTGAGAATTTGCTGCAGTCATACCAGATGTAGAAGGGGGAGCAGATAGATCACTTCCTCGGTCAGTTGAAGGAGATTCGACACCAACTGACTTCCATAAGGGCCACGCCGAATCAGGAGATGTTGGTGAGGACCGCTCTAAACGCAGTCTTTGAGGAGTGGGAGACATTTGTCCAGAGCATACTGGGCAGGGCGAATCTTCCAGATTGGGAAGAATTGTGAGTGGCTCTTCGCCAAGAAGAGATTAGACAACAGTCCAAGACTGTAAGTAGCAGTAAAGGAGTCTGGATCAAGAAGGAAGAAGAAGAGCATGTAGCTCTGGCATTTGCAGGAAAGCGGGAGAAGAGGAAGAAAAAGGACCTCTCCAAGGTTAAGTGATTCAACTATGGGGGCTGGGTCATTATGCGACCCAGTGTCCGAGGAAGAATAGCAAGGGATAGGCTTTGGAGACTAAGGCAACGCCAACAAGGGTAGAGAAGGAAGTGGAGATAGACGATGTCTGTGGCATAAGTGCACACACCACTTGAGCGAGAGTGGGGAGACATTGAGCTATAGTCAGGAGGACTACAAAAGATAAGGGGTAGGATCCTCGGGGTACCCAACCTCTTGGATTATACCTGACTAAAGGAACCCCGAAGAGGAGTAGAAGGATTGGCGGATGTCGGTAGAGACAGATGAGGATGGAGCGGCAGAGAGAGCTACAGTGCAGGATCCCCAGGACAGTGCGAGGTTAGCAGGCTGCAACAGTGCGAGAGGCACGGGAGTGTTGCACCAGTGCAGGATGGCATAGAGAGGTGTGCAACGGTGCAAGATGCAGGGAGTTATTGCAGCAGCGCAAAGGTTAGAGAGGGAGCATTCGTCAGCGACAAAGGGAGCTTCAACATCGGGAGTGTCTATCCTGACAGAGATGTCAGAGTTGGGAGATTAGTTACTTACTTCTTAGTAACTAAGTTGCAGTGGCGGTGCTATGGGCAGCATGATGCAGCATGATGAGAGGGGATGCAGTGCAGACGCAACAGTGGCAGTGGCAGGGCCATGGGCAGCAACATGGATGCAGAGGGAGCTGTTGTATAGATGCAACAATGGCAGTGGCATAGCCATGGGTGGCAGTACGAGATGCAGTAGTACAGATGATGGGCAACAAGCCTAGCATCAGGGAGCGATACCAGATGATCAAAGTAATACTCAGTGAGGAGTATTGCTAGAGCACAATCCTCGCTAAGAGGGAGTGTTGATTTGGGGTAGCATCAGATGTGCTCTAGCCACGAAATTTGGTGGAGAGGCTAAGGCACATGAGATCTCCAATACCAAGAAAGGGTTTGGGCAGATTCTAAACAGTTTGGGAGATATTAAAATAATTAAATATTTTTAATGGAGTCCCTAAGTCTAAACTTAGGGAAATTAAAATATTAATGTGAATTAATATAAAAATTTGTTAGAATGGTCCAAAAGTCATGGATCAAGCTAGATCCAATCTTAGTGTTGATTAGGGACTTAATCTCGGTCGTTGATCCGTCAACGAGAAAAGTATAAGAGGAGGCGTGAGGGCCACTTGGAGGACACACCAAGAGATCAAGATTTCGACTTTCTAGGGCTGGGTTCGCTGAGAAAGTTGAGAGAGAAATCTAGAGTTGCAGCTGAGGGGTAGTGAATATAGAAGCAGAGAGATAGAGATAGTGCTGGGAGGATCAGCGCAGCAGCCGGGAATGCTGGCGCAAAGGGCAGAAGCCGGAATTGCCGGGAATAACCAGAACTGCCGGGAAGGTTGACGCAGAGGGCAGAAGCCGGAACCGCTGGGAACAACCGGAACTGCGGTGAAAGCTGATGCAGAGGGCAGAAGCCGGAAAAACTATGAAAGCTGACGCAAAGGGTAGAAGCCAGAACTGCCGGGAAGAGCTGGAACTGCTGGGAACTGCCGGAACTATCGAGAAAGCTGAGGAGGTTTCGGAGTGTTTATCTGGGGTTTCAGCCGGAGCATCTATCTCCGAGGGATAGGTACTACTGCCAAGATCTCTCTCTGTTGGGTGAGCCGGATTTGGCACCCAGATTGTAAACTAAAACTGCTTAATAAATCAAACCCTCAGATAGCTGCACTAGTTTTCCCACATTGGGTTTTTCCGGGGACATTAGTCCAAAAATAATGGTGTCATTTGTGTGCTTGTTTTTGTTTCCTTCAGTGGATGATCTGTAAGGTGTTGAGCATGTACTTGTGTTTATTTTCAGTATTTACATGGTAAATAACTTGTTAATTAATTAGAACAAGTAGGAAGGAATAAATCAGAAAGTACATGGAGGGTTTCCAACTGTTAAACTTAGAAACTTCGACATATATATGTATATATATCTGCGTGTCTCGTATGCCTCCCATGTCTATCTATGTTGCATTGCTCATGTTGCCGTCAAACATGATATTTCTATTGTACCATTTGAGTAGTGTCTTCTAGCCTTTCAAAAACATGAACTATGTTGATCCTTGTTGTTTAGAATCAATCTATAATTCTCACGGTTTGCTTGGACTATTCTTCAACACTCCTAAATCACAAGGATGCCGAAATGTCTCCTCTTTGCTTGTCACTATCCTGCAAACTGTTGAGAGAGTTGTGTTAGCCTACACAGGTTTTGATTGTACTAATGCATGTTCTGTTTGGACTTTCTGAGATTACTACTCATCTGCTACCCACACAACAACGATGCAACCATTTTCCAATGGTCATTTTGTGCTTATGAACTAGTTTCTCCTCTAAAAGCTCATTCATCTCGACTGTCCCTGCCCCTGCCCCTATACGTTTGTTGTCATATTCCTCGCTACTTTTTGCTAGTCAAACCACTAGATGGGATGTCATGTTACTGTCATCATAGATTGATTGACTAGTTGTCAGAAGTTGAGTCATCAAGAGAGAGGAGTCCTCAAACACATTGAATTTCATTCTTGTGGTGGCCAAATTTCTTTGTTGTGAGTTTGCCCGCACATTCATATTCCATCATCTATATTTTTCCTTTCATTTTTTCTATAATTTGCATGTCCATGAGTTTTTGTTTTACAATTTTTAAGTTCTGATTTTGGTCATTTTTTATTTGGTTAATTTTAAAATATTGAATTGTTAGTAAAATTTAAATGGAAGGCTTATATTTTAAATCTGTCATGCCTTTCTGTACATTTGCATGCCTAGCCTTTTCTAGTTTGATATTCTTTATGTGCTATTCCATTCTGACATGTTCCAATCCATGGCCCCCTTCAGCGTTGGTGTGCAAACACACACGGGCACACTGTCACCTCCCTCAATTTCTTTTTTGCTCTTAATTGTGCCTTTATATGCCAAAGCTTTGTGAGTCTATGATACCATGTCAGATAATGCAGACAAACGATAGCAAAGTTATATATAGAGAAGAGAGAGAAGGAGGAGAGATATTATTATTATTATTATTAAGTACAAATGTTCATACATATAAAGATCTCATGAGAAAGACGTGTCCCATACAACCAACTAATTGTATTATTTAACACAACTTAGCCTAATTATTACTTACTATTATTAAGACACATGGATTTACTAATTTATGTCACTCTAACTTTATTAAACTAAACTACAAAATTATAATACTCCGATGATGTAGGACCCTTATACTAAGCTATATCTAGCAAAATAGAAGATTAAGAATGACCAGTTTTCATTGTTGACAGAAGTGCTTCTAAGTGCTTTTAATCATTCTTCCTTGAGTGAAATTCAGGAAACATTTTTTTTCAAGTACCAGCGTCTTCTCTAGTTTTCAGTTTGAATTGAAATTGTTGTCATGTTTCTGTAATTCTTTTTCTCTTATTTTATATATGTTTTAAACCTGGTAAGCCTTGTTTTAGATTCCACGCACTGATTGCTTCATATAGTCTTTTTGTGTTTCTTTTGCAATTTCAGTCCTTCAATTAGATTACATTTTCATTTCCTAATAATTTATCTTTTAGAAATACATTTTCTTTTGTCTATACTTCAATTGGGATAATTCACTATTGCTTTTATAGATAATTATATGCTTGCCCAAAATCTGGGCATATATGTTTTTAGGCTACTGGTTGAAGAATCTAATGTTAGTATCTTCTTGACAGGGCTACAGGAATATAAGTTCTTCAGATACGTGAGTTCTATTCTTTTATTGTCCGATACCTTGATTTCCTATCTTATAAATATTTCAAGGAAAATGCATTCTTGTTTCAAAGCATCTCTATTATTCTCATTGGAAATGGTGGCAATAACTTTATTGATTTTTGTAGGAATTTTTCTTATGAAATGTTGCAATTTGTTTCACTTCATAATTTGTTCTTATAATGCAACAATTGCTTACTTTAAGGTGTGCAATTTGATTGATGGGGTTAGAAAGATCAGTGCATCAATTTTTCCTATTGTCCTCAACTGACTGGAAGACTAAGAAATGAAAGCTTAAAGCATTAGCAATTAGTCTTCTTGTGTTTTGCAACCTAACTTCATACATAAATAGAAGAGATTGAAGATGCTAGCATGCTATGCAACCTAATTGCTTCTTCAATAGTTGATGGCATACACTTAATGGAATATCTTGGGTGATAGGCTAGACTGTGGCCCAATGACAGACTTCCTAGTCGTATGTAACGATAACCCACATGCTTAATGTACATCAGTGTTCATTGCCTTTCTCTAATGTAGATGAAACTGAGACAGTCTTGGTAATTTAATATGTGGATCTGACAACTTAACAAATCTGTCATTACTCATTTGATATTCTTGACTAAAGGTGAGTGTTGTAGCTCACCGTAGTAATGAATAAAATATTTGAGAGTTGTGGTGCTTCCTTGCTAATGGATAGATTCAGAGATAACGTTAAAAAAATAATATTGGGTGTTATAGTCATTATCTTTCCCCGGTTATGAATAATATCTAAGAATTGTCATCCTGAGCTTCATCAAATAATAAATAAACAATAGAGGTAGCACCAATATACTTTGTGGGTCACCAATTCTAAGGCCAGGGCTCGAGTCGTGATAATCCATCTATGTGAATAACTATCCTTTTTGCAAAGAGAATAATTGATGCATTAATGGAAAGTAAAATGTTATGATCATAGATGTCTTGCATGGTATCATCAAGAATATCTAGTTGAAGTGATACATGATAGCATAGGATAGCCATTACCCCTACAAGTTGTTGGTATACCTCCAAGGAAACCCATCTAAACTAATTTGCATGGTCTACTTGGCATTGGATGTGGAATGTATTTGCTCTACTTTCGATTCACTAGCTTGGATATGTTACAGAGGAAACAACTTCTAATGAACCTTTCTACTATCTACACCATCTTCCTGAATGGAAATACGTTTGCAAATTTGGGGTTATCATCCTCACTCCAAGGTGTTCTAAGATATTGGGATGGTGTGCCTAGAGAAACAACTATATTATATAATCTGCTTGAGTAAATAAACAACATTCAATCTACATATAATTTCATTCTTTAATAAATGATCTCAAACTCTTGAACATGGGTAGAAAATTATCTTTTAATTCTCATTAAATGAAGAATCCTATACAACAATATTATGAAAAACATGAAGCTTTATGAAATAAATTTTTATGTATCGACCAACTATATCTAACACCATTAAATTGAATGAAACCGTTACAGTCAGAAATCACTGTATATATTATAAAACTGAGGGAACATAAAGTGATTTGAATATTGTTTGTCCCTATCTAATTGATACTTCAATGTATATGATTTGGGATGATGAAGAAACAGAGACAAAAGAGATGATCTATCATGATTGTTGATTGTTGTAACAATTGGTAGTGTCTTTTAGGCATTTTTGTCTCTAGTTAGATTCCTCCAGTCATGGATTTAGTCGATCTCTATCTCCTTTCTTGATTAACCTTACTTAAAAGAGTTTAGCTACACAATACAAGATATGACGCTTAGTATGTACTAAATTTTATCACCTTGCCTTAATTGTTTCTGTCAAAATACAGACTTATCTATACCTAGCTTGTTGTAAAAGATGTTTACAACCATCCTTTGAGTTGTGTATCCTATCAATGATAAGTTATGATGGGATTGGAAGTTTACTGAATAGCAATCCTACATGTATATGCCAATGTCCCTCTCAAATGTACTCCAAAAATATGATTTTGTAGCTTTATAAATATGAGAAGTAATTCATTGCATGGAATCTAGCTGACGTCAGACCACCAACGACTTGTTTAATCATTAATTGATTAATTCATTGAGAGTCCACTTTGGTTGAAAATTTCAGCCTACATACTGCAGATGTAGAAGTTTTCAACTCCAAAAATCTCTGTCTATACCTACACATGAAAGTGTCTCAAATTGTAGGACATAGGCCTTTGGATCCTACTATAAGCTATAAAGACTCAAGAGTCTTATCCACCCCTTCGAATTCTAGCATGGGTGGTTGGTTATTCCTACTCTTTACAATTGCCCTGCTAATCCTCCATTCAAAATGCATTGTCATGACTAGTATTACCCTAGATAAGCCTAGGTTCACTATAGGAGTCATGCATGCTTTCTCCGTCTTAGTTATATCTTCTTCAACAATGCAAGGTTTAAGAAATCTTGAACTAGTAGGGAACAAAACAAAACAAACCTGTTGATCACGTTGCCTACCTTCTCTTTATGAGCTTCCACTTGTTCCACCAACCCCTAGTTGAAGAAATTCTTCCTTCTCCACATTTTCAACCATGCACTTATTTTCTTCACCTTTTGAACCAAAGCGACTCCCCCATTCTTCCGTAAGTATACCTATCATCCCCACCTCCTATGCAATTTGCTCATAGTGATATGATAATTCTTGAACATCTTGCCCCTGTTTTCCATGTATACTAACTAATTTTTCAAGTTGAAACCAACAACCATCATCTTAATTTAGATTTGACTTTTTATCAATTTGGAGATACTTGTGTTGAATTTGTAACTATGGCCAATCTTCATAATATATTTTTGGTCACTTGATGTAATGATATTTATCATTGTAAAGTATATTTATAAATGCATGGATCAAAGGAAAAATTTATTTGAGTCAAAGTCTTGTTACCGCTCAAACTAGTAGGGTTCCTAGGAGGGGATCCTATAGAGCAACTACTAGGTTAAGAGGCAACAATGGAGCGATAGCCCAATGTCACCTCAGCTAAGGCTCCCTACACTTTACAGACTTTCACCGATGGGAGGAGACTTGGTATAGGGGAATCACTAGGAAGGATGGACCTATAAGTGGATAGAGAGTGATTCCCAAGGCCTATTCACAAGAGAGACTCAATTAGGTAGCTTGCTTGCTTCAAAAGCAAGGTGATGGGCTCTCTAGGAAGGGCTAAGAGGATTCTTGAGCCTAGGTTTGGAGGATGTGCCTTAACAAGGGGATTCCTAGACCTAAGGATCCTTATGGATAAGAGGCTTCTATGTAATCCTTGTGGAATTGGAGTTACAAAGTTACGGGACCACACAGAGCCAAGTGGACCGAAAACTAGGTCAAGGATATGGAGTTGATCAACCAATGAGGGGCTTGTCTTAATTAGGGTAGGGAATAGGATCAAGGGATAAATTTTCTTTTGAGATTTGAATGCAATGATCCTAATGAGGACACTAACCCAAGTCAATCTAGGGAAAGACTTGGTCTTGCGACTAGGGATTGTTATATCTTGGGATTCCACTGTCAGATTTGCTTCAAATTTAGAGGACCTCCAAACAAACCCGCAGCACAGTAGTTGATCGAAAATCGAGGTGATTGGATGGCTAGAATGGAATTCGATTGATGCCATAGGAGATCTATTAGGGCTAGGCATAGAGAAAGGAGATGGCGAGAAAAATAATTGTTAAAGTTTACCACCAGTGGTTGGTTTAGTGCCCTGCCTTTGGGAGAGATGGAGTCAAGGTGAATTTGTGACTTGGAGAGAATTAACCCAATCAAGGAGGCTTAGTGGCAACTTTACATGGAAATTAGGGCATGAGAGCAACTACCCAAGGAGTTTATGCTTTGATGTGCAATGTTTGATGACTTATCAAGGTATATTCAATAAAAATAATCTCTAGGAACATTCACCCATTCATACATGACACATGCAATGATGCAACACTTCAATAGATTAAAATGTCCACCATTTCACATAATGTAGCAATAAATTTCAGACCTAGATAGTGAAAATCCCAACAACATTCATGTGATATGATAAATACAAGAATAAACATGAAAAATAAATCACTTACATGTACAATGAGTATATCCAATCATCAAATCATGACAAGAATGAAGCTCCAAGACCAAGAGAATAGTATCCAAACATCAAAATTCATCCATGAAACCAAACTCGTCCTCCAAAAGGGAATGCGAAATTCTTCAAGGAGCTACTAAACCCAAACAAGTGATGATGAGAGAAATGAATCACCTCTCATCAATTTATACCTTCTCTAATGAGTTCGATTTGCCTATTTGGCCTAATTAAGCCCCACATAATAAAATAATGTTCAATAATAACATCCCTCAGTGGCAAGCTCACCAAGATAGCTCAATAACATAAAAATAAGCCTCTCAAGAGGGAAAAATAAAGCTAATGGCCATGGTGAGAGAATGGACTCGAAACATAGTGGATAAGGGGTTGTCCCCTCGTTTTGCAAGCATGTCACTGTGGTGCTCTCAAGTCTGTTTCGGGTGAAGGGTTAGAACCCCAACAGAGGAAAAGAAAACTACAACAAGAAATACTCAAACAGCTCAGGCAAGATGCTTATATTATCAAACTACGTAAGAGTGACCGTACCCGGATTTCCTTCGTTCGAGTAGGTCCCGCAGGGTTCAGAGCCTCTGCAACTCCTGATGTTCTTCAAACCTGAAAATCATTCAATTTGAACATACGTAGCAATATAGAAGTAAAGCATATTCACGAATTTGACTTTATATCATATAAACCTAAGTAACCAGATTCGTTCTATAGGCCCCATGAATCCAAATCCATCGTGTACGACACGATTCTCTCGAAATTCGTGTCCAAAAAACATGACACGTCGTGTCCTTTTTTGACACGTCGAATCCCCCTGTGTGTCACGATTTTGGCAGTGTCATGATTTTGGAAATCGTGTCCTGTTTTCTTGTGTCTTGTTTATTTTGTGGAAAATGGAATGCTGTCCCACTAGAAGATAAATGTCAAGGTAGAGGGAATAGCAAACAAACTACCAAAGGAAACTACTAGTTGGTCTAAAATAACGTGTTTGTTCAATGTTCCAAAGGTGTTTCAACACTGTGCTGAAGATAGAAGCTTCATTCCCATTCCTTTTATAGAAGATATATAATCATATTTAACTTGAGGCCTGGGGTTTCTGGAAACTATATAAATTTCTTCAAAAGCACAATTTCCCTCAAAATACATATATGTAAAATAGTGATGCCTAGATCTTTTGAAATGTAATATAATTCATTTGACTGCTCAGTGCTTGCAATGTTGTTGGCTGTCTCTTTTGGGAACTACCTCTCATTTATATGTGAACCGCTAAAGAATGAACTGACAATTCTACAATTGTTTGAGTAGACAAAGAATGGATGCATTGACCCCAAAAAACATGATCATATGACCTTAATTGGGTACATTATATGTAGTGATCTAGCTGCACTTTGTCTGCAGAAGATATACAGTAATTGCACATTTTCGTTATGGGTGATACAAATTTCTATTTGCCATTGGCATTGCACCAACACTACCTATGTAACACATTTTAATTTGATGACTTAATGAGAAAACTACAGTTGTCAGCGTGCTTATCTTACTATCTTGTAGTTGTAAGTTGTCTTTCAGTTATGAATTATGAATCATGATTTATGTGACCAGTACCACTGACATGTATTTGAATTTTGTATGTACTATGCATGCTATAGATGAAGATCTATGTTTGAAATCAATAAATTTGTATCATTAATTAAAATTTGTGTAAGAAATATCTAATTTTTAATATATATATATTTAAATATATCTATATCTATATCTATATATATATATATATATATATATTCAATAAAATAATATATAACGAATTCTACGTGTCCTGTTCCGGGGGGTCAACCTGTCCGAATTCGACACCACGAATCCCGAATCCTACAAATCCCAAATCCCCATGTCAGGTGACTTAGATATAAACAAATGACTGATCATACATCAAAACAACATTCATATATGAATTAAAACATATTTTGATGCATAGACATAGTTAATTTCGGAAACAAGACAAAATTTCTTTTATTGCAGTACGCTATAAATAACATGGAGAGAATTCACCCGAGTCTTTCTCTCTCTCCAAGCGGAACTGTCCTCCGGATTTGTGCTATCCCAACCTTCAACAATCTTCCATCACCAACACCATGATATCTCAAGCAAAAGGAAGGATATCTATAAACAAGGAAACAAGGGTTTCCTAAAGCTCGGGGAAGTGCATGAGGCACAGGGATTCATCAGAGTCAGTCAAGGATAATCTCAATATAATAACTCTTATCTCTTCTCCTCTCCTTAAGGCCTTCCCATAGAGGTCTATTTATACCTCTCCCAATTAGTTTTTTAGTTGGGAAACAGTTGGGCCACGGGCAATAGGAGGTAATCAACAATTAAAACCCGTGAACTCTGCCCAAAATCAAGGAAATTTGATTTTTTAAGTGTTTTAATACATATACGCGGGTTGGCTATTGACTAACCCGCGTGTACACGCTTTTAGCTCAGGGCAAAGTAGCGTACATGGAATAAAACATTCTTTTTTATATATTTGGACCAAGTCTGGAAGGAGGGGTTGCCTTAGGCCATAAACAAAGCATCATATATACCAAGAGTGGTAAATGGTGCTATAACACCAAGTGGGTGTGGGGGCACAAGGACATCCTCAAGGGTCTCCAAGCGGATTGAAAATGCTTGTAAAGCATTTGTAAGGGCTAGGATGATGACATAATCCCTCCCTTTGTCTCCTGCATTGAGACACATCCTCATGTGGACCTCAAAACATCTGCCAAGTGTATTGTGCAAGTGTGGAGCCGACAGTGCATGGTGAACCAGGTGCATCCTCCTCATCCAAAGAGTGGAATATGAGCAATCAATGAGTGATGTTGGGGATCCATGAAGTACTCTCTACTATGGTGGAGGCCCCTGACTCTCAACACTCACCCTACAAGTGCCAATGTGGCCATTTGGAGGGCTAGGACCATGTATAGGGAGACCAATCCCCAAATGGAGACCCACCTGCAATCCCTCATAAGATCCAATGCATCCCCTTGCCCTCCAATACAACAAATCATTAGAATAATCAAGTAAAAGAGCTTACAAGTCATGGAATCAATGGGGAACTTCATGGTGGCATGCCATTCCATAGCCGACTTTGGCATGTACCAATGTCTCCAAGCTCAATAAGGGGGTTGATCAAGGACCCGATTAGGTGGTTTCAAGCTTTAAAGGGGGTGACATGTCCATGGTACATCAATCAGGTGGTAGGTGGCAAATGATATAGTGATGGAACAAAGTGGGGGGGTAGGGGAATGCTCCAAGTCACATGCCATGGTACAAGGGTAGTTATGATGAGGGAGGCGCACACTTGGGAATATGAGTGTAGGAGGGAGCAAATCGTGGTACTTGAATTACCCCAACCTTTGTTTTTCCACCCTTTTTCATATGCCTCTGGCCTTTGATTGATTTTTCTTCATAACTACTTGGGGCTTCACGGGATGAGAGCATGATGTGTAGGATGTAGCAGTAGGTACCTCTTTTTGAGGCGGGGCATTTGATTGCCCACTAGGGGTTGGGACAATCATGGTTTCGTTAATGATGGAGGGGGCTCATCTAGGGCCCATAGGAACCAGGGAAATGGCCATGGATATGGGGTAGAGCTCATGTTTGGCTTTTGTTTATGTGCTAAATTTGTATGTCCCGACCATCTTTTTAATTTTGTGGTACATTTCCTATTGAGAGTGGCCAAATTATGTTTTTTTTTTCTTTCTTTTTATTTGCATCAACCTCTAGCGCATCATTGTATGCCCAACCTAAGGTGTGGACAAAGGGAGGGGGAGGCTAACCCTATGTGGACCCAGATGGAAAAATTGATGAATGGGGTTAGAATGAGCGAATGGGAGTGATGTATATGGTGTCGGGAAGTAAGACCATGCAACCAAAAGCAAGATTTCCAATGTAGTGTCAACCCTGAAGCTAATGGTCAGTAAAGGAGATCCCGCAGGACTAGGATACAAGGGTAACCATCAAATCGAACAGAGGAGACAAGAGTACAAACCTAGCCCACTCTTTCCACCTGATCCCCCCACCAATCTATGCCCAAAAGTGTCCATGAAATGTATTGTAAGGAAAATTACTCAACTATACCATTGAAAAGCCATACCTTTAGGGTCGAGAGGCCCACCTTCAAACATACAATCATAACAGATGGGCGAGGGACCACATGGATGGCTTAGGTGGCAGAGATAATGTTACATCGACCTATTTGGTGGTTGCAAGGAGCTGCTAGCGGCCAACTAAGGACCATCTACGAGAAACAATTCTCCTATGCATACTACCCACAGGTGGTGTGTAACAAGTCCCATTGGGACTTTTAAAAGATGTAAATTTGAATTTTTGAAATAAAATTTTTGGCTCCAAAAGTGAAAAGTTGGCTTACCTTTAAGTCAACTCGGCTCTGGGCAAGAGAAACGTCCATTCACCCTAGACCAATGTTGCACGAATCGTACTCATATAAGACTCCTCTAGTATTGACTCGACGACTTGTCTCAAAAAAAAAAAAATAATTTTGAGTGGGTCTACGGGTCTTATGCGGGTCCTCTGCGGGTCACATGCGGTTCTTCACGGGTTCAATATGGGTAGACGAGTTCTATGCGGGTTTGGACGAGTACGTTAGACACCGTGGGTCTTATGCAAGTGACCCGTCTCACTATCGAATCCGTCAAGACCTGCGGGTACTCGCGGGTCTTATAAGAGTCGTGTAACACTGCCTTAGACAAACTACTATATAAAGGTAGCTCGAGTTCCTCATTTGGGCAATTCACATTCTTCTCTCAAGACAACTTCTCGGCAAGTGAGCAAAGGACAAGAAGGACAAAGAAGGATGAAGAAGAGGGCCAAATTCTCTTTCTCCTATCTCTCTCTAGCAACTTGCACATGTGAAGGAATCTTTGTCTTTGTGAATCGTAGTTTTTGGGGCAACTGTTTCAGGGGATCGAAATTTTCTAGGTTTTTGGGGCAACCATTGGAGGGTCGAAATTTTCTGGGTTTCTGGGCAACTGTTGCAAGGCCAAAATTCTGGGGCAACTAGCTTGTGAAGGAAGGCCACAATTCTGAAGTGCAAGATCAAGAATGAAGTGCAGGATCTGAGTGGGTAACTTGACTTGGAGGAGAAGACCAAGGTTTGACCATAGGTCTAGGTGTGTCTCTCATTGAACAAAAATAATTTCTCTATTGGAATGGTTGTGTGGTTTTTCCCCATAGTGGGTTTTCCTATAGTAAATCTTGCCTCTCTTTTGCACATTGTCATCTCTACTGTTCTACTGTTCTTTATTCTTGAATTTTTGAAGTATAATTGGTGAGTGGTATATTGGAACAAGTTAAAAAGAAGATCTACATCAAAAGTAATTATCAAAATATCAGAAATATTGTGCTAACCCTAATTGCACTAGAAAATCAATAACTTGTTAACAACTTCTTCATTTTATAGGGATGCAACAGAGTATTCACATTTACTTGGTTATATTACCCAATAAGGAACAATTTTATATGTGTATCATTAGATTAAATCCAACTTTGCTTTGGGACGTAAGCAATTGAATGAAATACTTTGAAGTGTCCTACATTTGGCGGCTTCCATTTAGTATCTTGCCATACCATGCCTCTTTATATGTGACTTATTTCACTTGTTTTATGGGACTCCTATTCGATAAATATATCACTATGGCATTGCTTTTGTCTAGTTTGCACATGGAACTTATTTTCCCAACAAAATATTGTTCACCGTTTTTTCATCATTTGTTTTCTTTCACCAATCTTGATGGCTCGGACAGGTGCTTCTGCGTAGGCTCAATATCTAGCATGCAAAAGATGTAAGATTGCCTCTTTATGTTCTTGCTTCAGAGGAGTAAGTGATTAGTATGATTTCTTTCTTAAGTTTGACTTAGGAAAGTACATTAATTATTTAATTAATTAATGTTGACTATTAAACCATGTTTCTAGGGATAAATAATTAAATTTTTTAAATGACTTAGATCTAATCTTAGCCATTGATCAGTTAGGAGATTAGTGTTAGGGATTTAGCTCAATGAAATTATAAAATAAGCCTAAACTAGAGGTGAAAGACACTTTGTGGTTGAGAGAGTGATTTTCTGAAGGAGTGAGTTGCTCAATGGCTAAAGAGAGGAGAAAGGTGTGTAGCAAGGGTTTTCTGGAAGAGAATTTCGTGGAGGTTCAGTTCTAGGAGAGAGAGGCCGAGACTTGGGAGATAGATGCCAGTTTGTGAGAGGAGGTCGAGTTTCAAGCTAGGTCCATGTTGGGGAGGGGACTGATATTCTCTTAGTGCACAGGTCGAGTTTTTGCATTTGGATGCCAATATTTTCCAAGGCTAAGTTGTTTTCTTGAGCAACCAAATTTCGAGAGGCCTAAAATCCTGTGGGTTTTTTTCCAAGTCCAATTGCGTTGTAATTTTTTCTGTATTTCTCTGTGGGTCAAGGCTCAAATTTTCCACATTAATAAAAGTGAAGGAAGATTTGTTGGGCATAATCTTTCTCTGTTTTTGTGGTTGATTTTTCTATTTTATTTCCGTTGCAATTTGTTTTTGAAAGTAAAAAATATCGATGTATTTATTTGCTAACAATTTTAAGAATTTTATTCTAGTAAAATAATTTATGGGTATGAAAGAGATGTGGAAGAAAAATAAATCAGATATGGTATTAAAAGTTAACATGGTAGAAGAGCACCAGAAACTTTGAGGGGAAGATTGATTTGCGCCAAGTGTTTCCAACAACGAACTTTTTCTTTTTCAACAATATATTTTATGGGGTTTTAAGTATTTGATTTGGAGGTTTCCAAGGATGGTGGCGATAGGTCTAAGAAATGAAGGCCGGTTGAAGGGGACATCCAACTATAGTCTCTAGAAGGAGAAGATAGCATTAGTGCTAATGGAGAAATGGATTTGGGAGTTTGTGAGTAGCATTCTCACTCCTACTAATGCTATAGAACTTGCTATCTTTAACCTAAAAGATGTGAAGGCCAAGAGAATTATCCTGGACGGGTATGGATCCCTCTTCTATATGAGAATAAATTGGCTAGGGAAATGTGTTGTGCTTTGACAAAGCTATGTCAAAGCAACAATACAAATATGATAATGGTGTTGAAGGAGAAGTTGAGAAACACCTAGATTTCCAAGTCAGATACAATTGCTACATATCTCACAAGGATCACAGATGTCCAAGACGAGTTAGTTGTAGTTGGTGAGAAAGTGTTAGATGAGGAGATGGTGAGGACAACCTTGAATGGATTTTTCATGCCATGGCCATACTGTTGAATTTCCACAATCTTGGGTCTAGGACAGAATGTTAAAATCTCTGACGCTACCAAACCAAGAATCTTAATAGAACTACTTTGCACATCAGAGTATAAGCAACAGTAAATCACACATGCACAGAATATAGACAACTTTTTACAATTTTCAACCCAACTTCGTTATATTAAACAACATATAATACAACTGTCTAGGGCTCTGGTGCCAGGGATAATGGCCCTCAATCATCCAGTGTTGGAATTTCTAAGTCTAACCCGGTAGAAACCCTTCATGTACTTTCTGATTTATTCCTACCTACTTATTCTGTTAATTAACAAGTTATTTACCATGTAAATACTGGAAATAAATACAAGTACATGCTCAACACATTATAGATCATCAACTGAAGGAAACAAAAGAAGCACACAAGTGACACCGTTATTTTTGGACCAATGTCCCCGGAAAAACCTGATGTGGGAAAACCAGTGCAGCTATCTGAGGGTTTTATTATTATGCAGTTTATAAATACAATCTGGTTGCCAAAACCGGCTCACCCAACAGAGAATAATCTCGGCAGTAGTACCTCTCCTTCGGAGACAGATGCTCCGGCTGAAACCCCAGATAAACACTCCGGCAGCTCCTCAGCTCCAATCTACCCCACGAAAAATCCCAGCGTCAGCCTCTAGGGACTGTGTTAGCCTCTTCTGTCCTCTGCGTCAAGTTTCCCGGCAGTTTCAGTAGTTCCCGGCAGTTGCGACTTCTGCCCTTTGCGTCAGCTTTCCCGACAGTTCCCGGCAGTTTTGGCTGTTCCCGGTAGTTCCTGCTTCTACCCTCTGTGTCAGCTTTCCCGGCTATAATGGCAGTTCCCGACAGTTCCGACTGTTCCCGACAGTTCCGACTTCCCGGCAGTTTCGGGGGTTCCCGACAGTTCCGGCTTCCCGGCAGTTTCGGGGGTTCCCGACAGTTTTGGCTTTTGCCCTCTGCGTCAGCTTTCTCGGCTGCTGCGCTGATCCTCCCGGCACTATCTCTATCTCTCTGCTTCTGTGTTCATTGCCCATCAACTGCAACTTCTGATCACTCTCTCAACTTTCTCAGCAGACCCAGCCCCAGAAAGTCGAAATCTTGATCTCTTGGTGTGTTCTCCAAGTGACCCTCAAGCCTCCTCTTATACTTTTCTCGTTGACAAATCAATGGTCGAGATTAAGTCCCTAATCAACGACTAAGAGTAGATCCGGCTTGATCCATGACTTTTGGACCATTCTAACACAGTTTTATATTAATTCACATTAATATTTTAATTTCCCTAAGTTTAGACTTAGGACTCCATTAAAAATATTAATTATTTTAATATCTCCCAAACTGTTTAGAATCTGCCCAAACCCTTTCTTGGTATTGGAGATCTCATGTGGCTTAGCCTCTCCACCAAATTTCGTGGCTAGAGCACATCCGATGCTACCACAAATCAACACTCCCTCTTAGCGAGGACTGTGCTCTAGCAATACTCCTCACTAAGTGTTACTCTGATCATCTGACATTGGTCCCTGATGCTAGGCCTGTTGCCCATCATCTGGACTGCTGCATCTGGTACTACCACCCATGGCTTTGCCACTACCATTGGTGCATTTGTACGACAACTCCCTCTGCATCTGTGCTGCTGCCCATGGCCCTGCCACTAGCACTGCTACGTTTGCACTGCATCCCCTCTCATCATGCTGCATCGTGCGACCAATAGTGCCACCACTACTAACTGCTCTCCCAACTTTGACATCTCTATCAAGCTAGAGACAGCCTCGATGCTAAAGTTCCCTCTGTCACTGACAAGTGCTCCCTCTTTGACCTCTGCGCTGCTGCAACAACTCCTTGCATCTCGCACTGTTGCACACCTCTCTGTGCCATCCTACACTGGTGCAACACTCCTGTGCCTCTCCCACTATTGCAGCCTGCTAGCCTCGCGCTGTCCTGGGAATCCTGCATTGTAGCTCCCTCTGTTACTCCATCCGCATCTATCTCTACTGACATCACCAGTATTGTTACTCCTCTTTGGGGCTCTTGTAGCTAGGTCTAATCCAAGAGGCTGGGTACCTCGAGGATCCTGCGCCTCATCGCCTGTAGTGCGCCTAACTACTGCTCGATATCTCCCAACTTCTTCTCAAGTGGCACATGAGTACTCATGTCACAATCGTCATCCCTCAAGGCGAAGGCCTTGATATGATGTTTATCTAGAACGGACAGGATCTTGGCCTTCCAGACCACAAAGTTGGACGCCCTGTCCAGCCTATCCTGATCCCTCATTCCATTCACGACTGTCTCTCTACTCTTCTCTGTCGACTCCTTCGAGTCTCTCTACTTCACGCCTGGAAGTTCTCGGTTCAAATCCTGTTGAGTCTCTCTACTTCTTATCTGGAAGTTCTCTTCTGGACTCCCTATGAGTCCCAATTTCCCTCCTAGAAATCCTTTTGCCAACCGTCAAGTTGCCCTTCTGATCGTTTGTGCAACTTCACCACTGATCTAGATTCCTTGGCTAGAAATCCGCCTCGACAGCAACTCCGTCCCCTTGGTCTTGCCCTGTTAGATACTGTTTTGACTATAGTACCCCACCAGCTTCACTCTGCAACTTACCCACAACCTCCTAAGCCCCAACAAATTGAAGGTTAGAGATTCTAGGCTCTGCGCAATCTCGGCACTAGCAAAATTCACACCTCTTGGTTACGGGCGTCAATCCTTCCTGACAGAGAAAGATGGTTGGGCACTGCGTAGGTCGAGTCTGCTCCCCTCTGCCACTGCACTGATCCTCTTCCCGGCTCAAACTTGATGACGCAAGCACTGCGTCACCCCTTCCTTGTTGCTTCTCTGCTAGGAACAACTTCTATCACTCGGGACAATTGTTTTCTGCTGCTGCTGCTCTGCTCGGCTGATGTCTTTAATTCTCCTGTGATTTGCAACCACGCTCTGATACCATGTTGGAATTTCTAAGTCTAACCCGTTAGAAGCCCTTCATGTACTTTCTGATTTATTCCTACCTACTTGTTCTATTAATTAACAAGTTATTTACCATGTAAATACTGGAAATAAATACAAGTACATGCTCAACACATTACAGATCATCAACTGAGGGAAACAAAACAAGCACACAAGTGACACCGTTGTTTTTGGACCAATGTCTCTGGAAAAACCCGATGTGGGAAAATTGGTGCAACGATATGAGGGTTTTATTATTATGCAGTTTCTAAATACAATTTGGGTGCCAAAACGAGCTCACCCAACAGATAATAATCTCGGCAGTAGTACCTTTTCTTCGGAGACAGATGCTCCGGCTGAAACCCCGGATAAACACTCCGACAGCTCCTCAGATCCAATTTGTCCCACGAAAAATCCCAACGTCAGCCTCTTCTACCCTCTGCGTCAGCTTTCGCAGTAGTTCCAGCTTCTGCCCTCTGCATTAGCTTTCCCAACAGTTCTAACAGTTCCAACTTTTCCTGGCAGTTTCGGCTGTTCCCGGGTAGTTCCAGCCTCTGCCCTCTGCATCAGCTTTCCCGACTGTTTTGGTAGTTCCCGACAGTTCCAACTGTTCCCGGCAGTTCTGGCTTTCGGGCAGTTTCGGCTGTTCTCGGCAGTTCCAGCTTCTGCCCACTGCGTCAGCTTCCTCGGCTACTGCGCTGATCCTCCCAACACTATCTCTGCCTCTTTGCTTTTGTATTCACTGCCTCTCAGCTGCAACTCCTGATCACTCTCTCAACTTTCTCAGCAAACCCAGTCCCAGAAAGTCGAAATCTTGATCTCTTGGTGTGTTCTCCAAGTGACCTTCAAGCCTCTTCTTATACTTTTCTCGTTGACAAATCAACAACTGAGAATAAGTCCCTAATAAACTGCTAAGATTAGATCTGGCTTGATCCATGACTTTTGGACCATTCTAACACAATTTTATATTAATTCACATTAATATTTTAATTTCCTTAAGTTTAGACTTAGGGACTCCATTAAAAATATTAATTATTTTAATATCTCCAAAACTGTTTAGAATCTGCCCAAACGCTTTCTGGGTATTGGAGATCTCAAGTGCCTTAGCCTCTTCACCAAATTTCGTGGCTAGAGCACATCTGATGCTACCCCAAATCAACATCCAGTATTACAAGATACAAAACTAGGGCTTGGTGTGAGTCCATCGACAACCAATCTGCTCTCAACAAGATACTTTGACTATCTGGCTGATGTAGTGTGCTCTCTCAGTCCCTCTCGGTTGTACCTTGTACCTGCTTGGTCAATGTTCCAAGTCAATTTGGCCACTAAATCTTGGCTATCCAATCTACTCACTAGTTGTGCCCTCGTCCATCAAGGCCACAACACATCGAGATTCCTGTCGAGTTGTTCATAGCTCCACTTGTGAACAACTCTCAATTTGCCCACTGTTGCTCCTCATCTACTCAGGGACTTTCGCCCACTATGGTCTTCTCGCGCTACTCCGATGAAGACCAACATAGGGCACGAAGCGCTGCCACTTATCACTGCAAGATGTCCATCTCCCACAATGAACACGCTAGGAGGATTGCCCGTCTTCTGCTGTAGATGTCCTTCTCCACACACAAATCTCGGGATACTCAAACTGCTCCTGGTTGATCAGACCCTTGAGCTCATCAACTGGCTCTCTCGCAACTACGTTTGTCCACCAAGGCATTGCTCACCGGGATCCAACTTGGACACTATCACACTGTTCTCTAGCAAACCATAAGTGCCCAATCACGTCCACACTTGGTCCACTCTCATGCTGCCCTCCAACATACCACGAGTGACCAATCCATGTTGTAGCATCTACGCCTAGCTAGGGCATCCTCACATCTAGGAGACCCTTCTATTGGCTGCCCACAGACTTCTCCACATCTTCCCTTTGCTTTGCAATAGAGGAGCTATTGCACAAATCTAGGCACTAGTCATGTCCTCACCTAAGACATCTATTAATCCATCATACACGGGTCCATTTGGAACACACCTTGTTGCTGTCCTCTTGCCTTCCAATCTGATGTGCCTGCTATCACCTTGGTTGCTTGGTAGGCCTCCCAACAATCCACGTGGGCTCCTCCAAACAACTCCTAAGACCTCATCAAGCTGCGCAATTGGCCACAGTCAATAGGAAAATGTACCACAAAATGCAAAAGATGGTCAGGACAAACACATTTAGCATGTGGGAAAAAGCCAATACATGAGCTCTACCCCATCATCATGGCCATCACCTTGGCTCCTACAGGTTCTATGAGCCTCATTCATCATATAAGAACCCATGATTGTCCTAACCCCTGGTGGGCAATGAACTTCCCTACCTTAAAAGGGGGTATTCACTGCTATATCTCACACATCATGCTCTTACCCCTTGAACCCGAGCCGTTAATCAAAGAAAAATCATAAAAAGGCAAAAGGCATATAAAGCAGGGTGGAAAACTCAAGGCCGGTGCACCTCATGTACCATGATTGCTTGCTCCTATACATTATAAACCCAAGTATGGACTTACCTCTTATTAGCTACACTTGTACCCCAGCATGTGGCCTAGGGTTACCCCTTCTCATCCCCTACTTCATTCACCTCTCTGTCACATACCACCACCTTTTAAAGGGTGTACCTTGAGCATATTATCCCATTTGGAAGTAGAAAGCATCTAATAGGATACTTGGTTAGCCCCATTTGAAGTTTGGGAGACATTGGCACATCCCGAAGCCCATTACGGAAGGGCAGGCTATTATGAAGTCCCCACCTGTGGTCCATGGTTGGTAAGCTCATTTACTCGATTTCTCTAATGAGTTGTTGTATTGGAAGGCTAGGGGACACATTGGATCTTATGTAGGATTGCAGATGGTCTCCATCTTGGGTTTGTTCTCCCTATACTGGGTCCTAACCCTCCAGAGGGTTACATTGGCACACGTAGGGTGTGTGTTGAGAGCCATAGGCCTCCACAACAGTAGACGACACTCCATGGATCTCCGAGGATGTTCAAAGATTGCTTGAGATTCACGTATTGGACGAGGAAGATACACCTAGTTCACCTTTGCCCAACCGACCCCACAAATGTACCATGCAGTTGACAACTAACCTAGGACTTGTAGGATGATGTGGCATCATCTACACCATCATTAGAGCCCTTACAGATGATCTACATTCATCTTTAACTCATTTAGAGACCCATGAGGTTATTATTGTGCCCCCACGCCCACTGGCAGCACCACAAGTTTATTGTTTGGAGAACAAGGGGCCAACCCCTTGTCCATCACTTTAAGGGTCCTATTCTTCATTATGCTACGTATGGACTTGATCAGGCCTCTTGGAGGGCCCTACGACATGTATTATTTATCATCTGACCTCTTGAGAGACTTATTATTTCATTTGTGAGCTAGTTTGGTGGGCTTCTCACCAAAAGTAAGGTTATTAACGCATTATTTTATTTATGGGGCTTATGTGGGCCTAGGAAACTAATTCGAACTCCTTATTAGTGTATAAATACAAGTGAGATGATTCATTTGCTCATCATCACTTGACTTGGATCATTCTCTCTCTTGAGAACTTCACATTTTTTTCCTTGGAGTATATTTTTGGATCATGGATGAATTTTGATGTGTGGATTGGGTCTTTTTATCTTGGAGCTTCCTATATTGTAAATGTGATGATGGTTGGATATATTCTCCTACATGTAAGTACAATTTTGACACTATTTTCTTTTACTTTGCTGCATACATTGATCATGATATTTTCGCTATTTTAGGGCTAGTTACTACGTGCACTTATGACATCAATGTGGATCTATGTCTCTGTATAGCTTATCTCTATGTGTGGACCATGTTTGATGAACGAGTTATCCTAGTTACCTTGACAAGTCTTCTCCATTTGCAACTAAGTATAAATTCTTTTAAGGTCACTTTTCTTCTTTTTCCCTTTACATTGGATGAAGTTGACTTTGAGAGCCTCCTTGAACAAGAAACAGGATCCATTTTCATAGTTCCCCTTGACTCCATATCCCCAAAAGGAATTAGGCACTAATCCATCAAAATGTGGTCACTTTAAATCTATTTCTTCACTTTTTTTATGTTTTTTGTAGGTCTAGCCAAGTTGGGTCACCTAGGGCATCAGTTTCTCGACAAAGTAGCCCTCCCAAAAATTTGATCTCCTAGTCTCTCCTGCACTGGTGTGTCCTCAAGGCCTCCTCTAGTTTTGAAGCCATTCCGATGGTGGAGTTGTGAGATAACCCAAGCCTTAGCTCCGAGATCAAAATTTGCCCTAACATCCCCAAGGCTAGTGCCTCATAGGATCAATTTGACATCTTTAAGTGAAAATTATTGCTTTGATCCTTTCCCCCTCCTTGTCTGGGTTAAGAACATTATTGATTGTTAATTTCTTGCCCCTTAACCTAGGCTGGGTCCACTTGGTCTCGTGTGGTCCCATTCCTTTGGAAGGACATGTCTTCAAGAACCATCTGGGATACTAATTTTAATAAGGATTTTAGGGATTGGGAAACTCTTTCACAAGTCATATTCCCTAAACCCAACCCTCAAATCCTCCCATCCTTCTCCTAGAAGATATTGTACCTTGCTTAGAAAGCAAGGAAGCACCATTCTTGACTCTCTCCTGGAAAGGGATTGTTTGGGTCGCTTTATATCCATTTGTTGATTTATCCTTCATTTGTGACTCTATATATACTGGGTCTCCTCCCATTAGTGAAAGTCCGTATATTGTAGGGGGTCTTAACTGAGGTGACATTGGGCTAAGTCTTCATTTGTTGCCCTTGGTCTAACATTTGACCCTTTAGGAATCCCCTTTAGGTCCTCTGTTAGTTTGAGCAATAACAATGCCTAACACAAATGAGGCCTCTTGTATTTATATGAGGCTCTTCAAGTTCGAAGTGGTCTAATTTGGCCTAATTAAGCCCCTAATAATATTTTAATTCGCAAATAACATCTCTTTTGGTGAGAAGCCCACCAAATAGCTCAATAAGTGAAAAATAACCCATCCAAAGCTAGCTGAAATGATAGAATAATGGTCAAGAGGGCCGTTGGAAGGCTTGTATGAGTCCTCAATGCCATGATGAAGAGGAGGGCTCTAAAAATGATGATAAAGGGGGTGGCCCTTTGATTTCCAAGCGAAACATTCTATGGTGCTCCCATGTGGCTGTGGGGCACAATCAATGGTCTCATGGGTCTCCAGTGGCTCAATAACAAGTCGATGCTCCATCAGTGAGTGCTAGAAGATGATGCAGGCCCTCCCTTGCTTCTCCAGATGAGACAAAACCCCATATGGGCCCTAGATCAACTGCTAAGTGTTGGGTGCGAATGTGTGGCTGACTTGGGCAATGCGGTCCAAGTGCATCATCGTGTCTGTATGGCTGGGGCATGAGCAAGCAATGTGTGGTGATGGAGAAGCCCATGGTGTGGCTATCAATGCTGTGCTATGGTGGAGGCCCATGGCTCTCAATGCTCACCTTACAAGTGCTATTATGACCTCTGGAGCATTTGTATCCCATATAGGGAGGCCAAGTCCAAGATGATGACCCACCTGCAATCCTATATAAGATCTAATGCGACTCCTCACCTTCCAATACAACAATCCATTATTGCAATTTTGTAAATAAGATTGCTAATCAAGGGTAGAAGTGAACGCCATGCCCTTCCAAGTGAGCTTCAAAAAGTACAAGTGTTGCTTTGCTCGACAAGGGAGGTTAATAAAGGACCCTATTAGGTGGTTTCAATGGCTAAGGGAGTGACAGGGTCATGGTACATCCATCAAATGGCAGGTGTCATATGAAGTGATGATGGAACGAAGTGGGGCAATGGGGAAGGCTCCAAGCCACATGCCATGGTACAAGGGTAGCTATGTTGAAGGAAGGCCACACATTGGGTGTATTTGTTGAAAATGTAACTAGTTTTGGTCTTCATAATTTTTGTTGTACTCATTTCAATATGTATCCTATGTAACCAACAAGAAAAGAAGAGAAAAAGTTATTATTATTAAACCATGGGTTTCATGCTTTTTATTGATGGTATTTGTTGACCACTGGAGTGCCACCTGAGGATTATCTGAAGACTCCATGCCCAAGGATGTGCCAAAGGTTGCTTGTACCATTAGAGATCATCATACTGTCAAAGTTTTTCAACTCTACTTCTTCTTCTTATCATTTTTTGCTGTACACATATTCCACAAGCCCTATGGGGAATCGTAATAAGTGATGCTAGTATGATGAGTTTTGAGTCATGTAAGAGGCCTGGGTAGCCTGGGACCTTATCATCAAGTGAGTATTACTTTGGGAGGTTATTTTCACTTGGTTAATTATCATCACCTTACGAGGACTTAATAATTAATTGAGTTTTTTCCTCGAAATATACCCCAAAGTCGAAGTACGGCTTGATGGTGAGGCCTTGGGTGAGTGGTCAATGTATATTACCATACTAGAATACACAAAATATTTCATGGAATTTGGTTAGGTTTGTTGGAAAATATAACTATGTTTGGTCTTAATCAATGTACTTGAGTCATCATGTAATGTACTTGTCAAAAGAATAAAGAAAATAATAATAATAATAATTATTATTCTGACTTATTAAAGCATGGGTTTCATGCTTGGGTCACCGTGGTTTAGGCCAAAATCTCCATTGAGGACTTCTAGGATTTATTCTGAGTCAATAGAGTCATTGTACTTTTAAAGAGACCCTTCTTGGGCTTTTGAATCATGTAAAAAAGTTAAGTATTGAGTCAAATATGAATTATGTAACCTCCACGCCATGTTGGCCTAGAACAAGATCAAGTCCGCCTAAGGACCCTGTTCGACCTCACATGGAGCCTATAAAAGCAAGCTCATCGAATTCATTTGGAGCATCATTCTCACACACAAGTTCGATTTCTCTTGTAGCTGGGAAGAAGTGTGAAATTCTCTTGCAGCTAGGAAGAATTGCGAAGTTCTCTTGTAGCTGGGAAAAGGTGCGAAGTGTGTTGCCGGGAAGCTGAAGTAAATGCAAGTTTGGGGAAGTCTAAGGAGAAAAGGAAAATCAAAATTTTGGTGTTTCTCTTTCTCTGTTTTGTGCTCTGGATTGGGAGTTCGGAGGCTTCCAAGTTTGTTTGCTAGCAGAAGCTGCTGCCTAGTCGAAGTTGTTGGAAAGAGGTTGAAATTTTGGGAGGTTGACTTGGTGTCGAGGGAAGGTCTGGTCTTGGTATAGGATGAAGAGTCTCAAAGAATACTATTGAAAGGAAGAGTTATCTTGACTGGGTTTTTCCCTCGAGGGGGGTTTGCCCTGGCATGTGCCTACAACTAGTGTGTATTGTTTTATGTGCTGTTGCTTTGGTAATTGCTTGATGATCTAAAAGAGAGAAGATATAAATAATCGTAACAACAAGAAACATGACAAGTAATTATCGAGAATAAGAAAATATTTCCGCCTTTCTGATTTTCTAACATGGTATTAGAGCTTTGGTGAAAAAGGAAGTAAAAGGCAGCCTCAAGCGCTTGATCAAGGAACCATTCAAAGGGACTATCTCAAGGAAGATGTCTAACACAATCAAGGGAGAGAACAAATGAAGGGGCCTCTAACTTCAGGTGCTAGAAGAAAATGATTGACCTAATCCTTGAAAAGAACAAGGTACTAGACTTTGTAAGAGGAAAAGTAAAGAAGCCTACAGAGGAATCCAGTGATGCCGACAAAGTGAAATACAAGGAATTAGAATGGGTGGCCATGACTCTGATGGTAGAAGGAATAAAGGACAATCTTGTCCCATTCATAGCTAACATCGACCATGCTCAGGAAGTGTATGAAGTCTTTTTGAAACTATTTACTATTAAGAACATTGGTCGAGTAACAAGTTTGAAGAATGAACTAAGGACGACGAAGATGAGTAAAGAAGACATTGTGGCAACCTTCTTTGTGAAGATAGCTAGAATCAGGGATGATCTCTTGGCTATTGATGAAATTGTTCTAGACAAAGAACTCGTGATCACTGCTCTATTAGGATTGCCACCCTCTTGGGGTGCATTTGCTGCAGGTCTCAATAGTTGGAAGGTAGCTCCCACCTTTGAAGAATTATGGACCGCCTGCAGTCAAGAAGAACTAAGGATCTCAATGTTTACCAATCTTGAAGGAGCATCAAATGCTTACATTGCTCAATATAAAGAAAAGAGATCGAAGGGACAAGGAAGAAAGTGGACATGTCCAAGATAGAGTTCTATCAATGTCATAAGAAAGGTCACTACAAGAGTGACTGTCTCGACAATCCAAAGAATAAGAAGAGAGGAAGGGATCAAGCCAACTTTGCTGAAGAAGGAGACTCAAAGAAAGTCAAGCCCGAAGAATCCGACATTAGGGACTTACACTACTAAGTCCTTTGATTGTAGCTTTATATATCTTGCTTTATATGTTTTAACATATTTTTGGAAAAGACATTTTTATTGTTTTTATAAGTTTGTAGGTATCCCTCAAGCTTTGGAGGGAGCCTCCAACAACTCCAAAAGATAAGTATTTCATCTCTTTTCTGTTTTTGGTTTCATGTACTTATTCGAGTTTTGATCATATTAATACTAATCACCATTCTCACTCTATTGTCTTGATTATGAAAAGCATATGAAAGGAGTATGAAAGAGGATCTCTCAAGACAAGCTTGGTCAAGGAACAAAGGTATGTTTTAAGTATATTGATATTGGAAGGATTATTCATTTGATAATCTACTACTAACATTGTTATGTTTAGCTATATTGTATCATAATGATTCTTGTTTTTCGGTGATTCATCTCTTGATAAATCTGCCCACTCCACTCATATTCTTAACTGTTTATGTAGAACCCTAGACAGGTTATGGAAAACCCTAACCTAAGGGTATGCTGTTGTGAATGTCTAAAACCCTAAACTGATTAGGGAAATTGTGAAATGCTATTTGAAGGCTGTTGATGTCATGTTTGGGATTTTGGTATGATCAGGAAAACCTAACTTGTTAAGGTTGAATGATAAGGTCTAAAATCTCGAACCTTTGAAGTTTTGGTAATGTTGGGTTTGCTATGTTTCTACATTGAAACCCTAGCTCATTAGGGTTTGGTGGAATGTGTGAGCAAGACCCTTACAATGTCTTAGAAATGATTTCCTTGGTATGGGTGTGTTTGTCTGATCAAACCCTAGTCTAATCAAGTTTGTATGTCTAACTCTTATTTAATATTTTTGTGAAGTTGGGTTTGACTAACACATGATATGAAATGTCTTTGCATGATGATGAAATCTAGGCATATATAGATATGTCCTTTTGGTTGAAACCCTAGCTTGGTCTAGGTCAAATGTATTAATGTTGTTGGACATATGATATGCTTATGTATGGTTATGAATTCCTAGATATGTGTGTTGACCTAGTTATGGATGGTCATAAGTCTTAAGATTTAATGTAAGTCCTTGTTTGAGACGCTAGGATGATGATATTTGGAAATCCAGGTTTTGCAGCTAAATCCTAGTAGTAGTTAAATTGTCTAGTATGTGTCATATAGCAATTTGAGATCTATTTATGTAATAATTATTGAGATCGTGAAAATGGAATTCTAGGGTTTTGGAGTTGAACCTTAGTTGAAGTAGAAATCTCTGATGTATGATGACTATATGATAATTTGGGATTTGTGTAAGATTGTTGAAATTTGAGTTTTTGGTTGGGATTGATGGTTGATCGAAAATCTAAGGTTTGCAAATAACCCTAGTGGACGCTGGTCATGTTAGTGACTAAAGCTGTGTTGGTTTGATTGATTTCTTTGTATGAAATCTAGGATTTGTATGAAACCCTAGTGAGAAGTCTATCATTGAATTTTGGAAGGTTGTTGGATGCTTTATAGTTGTTTGAATTATTTCTAGGGTTTGCTATATGTTAAAGTAAGATATGTCATACCTTTGGAAGAAACATTGAAACCCTAGTTGGAATGAAAGTTGTTATGAAATAGTCTAGGGTTTATGACAAAGTCCCTAGCAAGATGTTGAAGAGTATATGTCTATTGTGTATAAGTAAGTCTTTGTATTTGATATGTATAAAGATTGAAGTGCTTCTAAGATTCTGATTTGGCTAACTTCATGCTTCTATAGATTTGGTTGTACTTGCTATCTAAGTTGTGCAGGGACACAATCTTCAACTTGGTAAAGATGCTCGATGTGACAAGCATGATGAGAATAATGATAACTCTGATGAAATGGTTGGAAGCCACAAAAGATTCTCTGATGACGAAAAGAAGTTGTTCTCCCAGAGGAAGCCTGCATAGAAGAGATCTCCCTAAGATTAAGAGGGAGTTCGGATGAAAAGGTGCTTCCTGGTTGAAAGGGAGGGCATAGCTTGGTTTTGATTGAAGAATGTATTTTGGAGGATATGTTGCTACATGAGAAGTAGAAAAGGGAAGTATTTGATTGAGGAATCTTTTGTCTAAGATTCGGTTGATGGTCCTACTAAGTTGAGGAGCAATATCTAGAATGACACCAGAGGTTTGTATTTGATTATGTACATGCGAACGTATGTTATTGATTGGGGTTGTGTTTGTACAGGTGGATCTCTCGAAGGTTTTGATAAGATGCTAGTTACCAATCAGTTTGATTGGGAGAGATTGGTCATCCTTGATCTGCTGGATCAAGGGGTGTTGAGGCTTTGTGAGTGAAGCATTGCCTGGGAAGACATCTGGCCAACACTCTGTGTTGATGTCTGGGCCCTGAAGTTGGAAAGGTGGTCTTGATCATAGAGCTCTGTTTTTGGATACACACCTGGATTTCTGGGTTTGATGGTTAGCAAGTAAGCCTGATGGTGCTTAGAAGCACTGAAAGCTTGAGTCCATCTTAGTGCTACTGGGATAGATTGCCTTGGTCCGGAATCTAGTCCATGGCATTGTGGTGCCTAAATTGTTGAGAGACCAGTTGGATAGATTGCCTTGGTCCAGAATCTAGTCCATGTCATTGCGGTGCCTAAATTTTTGAGAGACCACTTGGATAGATTGCCCTGGTTAGGAATCTAGTCCATGGCATTGCGGTGCCTAAAGTTCTTCATGGTTCACATAGTTTGAGATCTTCCATTGTATTTGTACATTATGAATACCTCCCTAGTTAAGATGGAGTGTTGGAAAATATAACTATGTTCGGTCTTCATTAATGTACTTGAGTCATCATGTAATAGATTGCCTTGGTCTAGATTCTAGTCCATGTCATTGCGATGCCTAAATTTTTGAGAGACCACTTGGATAGATTGCCCTGGTTAGGAATCTAGTCCATGGCATTGCGGTGCCTAAAGCTCTTCATGGTTCACATAGTTTGAGATCTACCATTGTATTCATACATTATGAATAGCTCCCTAGTTAAGATGGAGTGTTGGAAAATGTAACTATGTTCGGTCTTCATTAATGTACTTGAGTCATCATGTAATGTACTTGTCAAAAGAATAAAGAAAATTATTATTATTATTATTATTGTGACTTATTAAAGCATGGGTTTCATGCTTGGGTCACCATGTTTTAGGTCAAAGTCCCCATTGAGGACTTCTAGGATTTATTTTGAGTCAATAGAGTCATTGTACTTTTAAAGAGACCCTTCTTGGGCTTTTGAATCATGTAAAAAGTTTAAGTATTGAGTCAAATATGAATTATGTAACCTCCACACCATGTCGGCCTAGAAGAAGATCAAGTCAGCCTAAGGACCCTATTCGACCTCACATGGAGCCTATAAAAGCAAGCTCATTGAATTCATTTGGAGCATCATTCTCACACACAAGTTCGATTTCTCTTGTTGTTGGGAAGAAGTACGAAGTTCTCTTATAGCTGGGAAAGAAGTGTGAAGTTCTCTTAGTTGGGAAAAGGTACGAAGTCTGTTGCCGGGAAGTTGAAGTGAATGCAAGTTTAGGGAAGTATAAGGAGAAAAGGAAAATCAAAATTTTGGTGTTTCTCTTTCTCTGTTTCGTGCTCTGGATTGGGAGATCGAAGTCTTCCAAGTTTGTCTGTTGCCGGAAGCTACCAGTTGCCGTAAATTGTTGCCTAGTCGAAGTTGCTGGAAAGAGGTCGAAATTCTGGGAGGCTAACTTGGTGTGGAGGGAAGGTCTGATCTTGGTCTAGGGTGAAGAATCTCAAAGAATACTATTGAAAGGAAGAATTATCTTGACTGGGTTTTCCCTCGAGGGGTGTTGCTGCGTTGGTAATTGCTTGATGAACTAAAAGAAAGAAGATATAAATAATCGTAATAACAAGAAACATGACAAGTAAGTATCAAGAATAAGAAAATCTTTCTGCCTTTCTGATTTTCTAACAAGGTCTAAGGGGTCATTTTTTAATTTTTAAAATTTTCCGTAGGGCGGAAATTGCAAAAAAAATTGTATATTAAATGTTATAAGTGTTGGCTAGAGTTGTTGTATGGGGTATGAGTAATAAAAATTGGACTCCTAAAATCAAAGAAATGACATGTGCTCAAGTAAATCAAATTTCTTGACATAAATGCAACAAATTTTGACTGGGAAATTTGAAGTTGTCGAATTAATGCACATTTGGGAGGATTTGGGAAAATATTTGGTGGAGATTTTTATGAGAAATTGTCCCCACTTTGTTTCCCACCCATATACACTTGTCATTTCATCATGGAATTTGATTTTGCTTGATGGATTCTTGATGCCATTTGGCAAATTCGAATTTGCATGAAGGTGCTTTGGGATTGTCACGCATTTGCTTTGGGATTGTCACCATTTGCCTTGGGATTGGCTCCCAAGCTACTATATAATAAGAGTTTTGTTCTCTCACTATGTAATCTAGAATACGAGCTATTGTGCTTAAGGATACTTTGCTGGATTGTACACTCTTTGCAAATTAATATAAAAGACTTTGGGGTTACATTTGAAGTGTTCTTCTCCTTGTGTATGGTAACTTATTGATATTCTTGCTCTTATATTTATACTTGTTTCATTATATTGTTATTTCGATGATGTTTTTTTCAAGTTATGTTGATATGTAGCTATCTCATATTAGCATAAGGATTATTTATTTGCTCTAGATTGAGAAATGTTTTAGTAGATGTCACATATATCTCTATAATTTTCTCTTCATTGCATTTGATTAAGCCCATGTGGATCTAATCTGTTCATGTGAAGTTGTGTAGAAAATCTTTCTTTGATCAAACTTCAAGCGTGAGGGGAAGTTCTCGGGCAAACCAACCTAGTCTTGAAGTATTCAAGGAGAACCCACATTTGTCAGTTGCCAAAGTCTTATCATTTGAATTTGTCTTGTAGGGATTTATTTTGAGTTTTGGGCTCCTATCTCTAGCTTCATAATTCAATATTTATTTCTCAAATATTGTGCTTCATTTATCTTGCTATTTTAGAGCTAAATCATGGCTAGGCAAAGAGGAGAGTTTACTCATACTCTTTGGCTTAGCCTTTTGTAGATTATATTGTACACATACTTTGTAATTTTATTGAGCTAATACTTGGTTTGTTTTGTAGCCTTCTCTAACTTGTGTCTTGTGACAACTTGTGAGATTTGTCTTTGAAAACTATTAACAAGTGTGTTCAGGACCTTGGGCTCTCAAATCAAGATCAATTTTCTCTCTCTTGGCCGTGGGCTCAAAGAGGCTTAGCCTCTCTTCTCTTGTAAAAATATGAATTTTCTTGTGCCCTTACTTGGCCTCAATTGTAGAAATAATTCATCAAGGAAAAGTCTATATTTTAAAGGCTTCATTGTAAAAGACTTTCCTTGAGTTTGGAGGAGGCTTCATGGTCTATTGCCTCATGTAAATTAATAAAATTTCTGATTTTGGAAGCATGGATTCTACCCGTTGGCATCCCCATCTCTCCTGTTTGGGAGAGGACTGGTGGTTGACTTGTTGATTCTTGTATTTCATTTCTCTTACATGCATGCTCTAATTTGCTAATTAACACAACCATACAATCTCATTTACTTTGCTAAAGTCACTACTATTTTGCTTGCATCAATTGCTACAAGTTACAATCTACAATTTTTATTTCATAGCAATTTATTTTCATGCAAGCAATCTCTTTAACTTGATATATTTAGCTTGAGCATTGTCTAAAGTCCACTTATGCTTCATTACTTTGCAACAAATTCACATCTTAAGTTTTGATGCATCTTGTATTTGGGCAATTTCACTTTACAAGGCAAACATTTACTTTATGTCAAGCAAATCTCTCAAGTTGAAGTTTCTTTCTTTCTTTTGCAAAGCTAATTGAGTACAATCTTGAGTTTACTTTTCACAAGCATTGCCATTTACTTTACATGCAAGTCAATTTCTCATTTTTCTTTGGGTATATCACAAATTTATCATAAGGCAAAGCAAATACCTTTCACAATCTCACATGTTTATGCAATCTTGTGTTTAAAGCATCTCCATCATTTACTTAACTTTTGCAAACTTACTTGCACATCATAGTAGGCACCTTAACTTAGTTGCAGATTTAAAATCAACCTCCAAGCATAGGCTTGGTTGATAGAAATCATAGGGAAAAAAGACTTCTTGGAAAGTTCTTCCATTTGGTACGAGGTAAGGTAAATGCGTTGTGACCCTGCAGTTATGAAGGTGTCTTGTCCCTTTGTAAAAATGAAGGCACACATTGGCTCATAAGAATCAGGGGACGAATATCGTTAATGACACGTCTGTGCCCTCCTCCCCTTTTTCTTATAGTCACCCCAATTTTTACCCTTTGGTAAAAGCTCAAGAGGAGGACTTCTCACCTAGATTAGACATTTTAAATTAAAAATAACGAAGATAATTGCATTCAAATCTAGTATAGGTGCATTTCATTCTAATACATCTCATGGTTTTACTTGCAATTGGTCATTTTACTTGTCATTATTGAATTGAATACTTTGTTTTGGCAAACATTCTTTCATCTATATTTTGCATGTAGAATACTAATTGTTTTCGTTTTGCAAGATAACCTTGTATGCTTTGATTTAGCAATTGATCATATATATTTGAAAGCATTCTTATATCTTGTATCATTGTGCTAACATTTTCTTGTTTCACTTTTAGGGTTACTTGTGCTTTTATTTCAAAGCATTTCATTTATATTAAGCAAATATCTTTCATTTTTGAGCAATACTTTAAAAGGCATTGGTCTTTCATATGCTTATGCTTATCTCATGTGTTGATGGTTGTTAATGGTTATTTCATTTCATATTGCTCACATCATATTTGCTTGTAATCTTAAGAAAGTAATCCACTTCACTTTAACATTCTCCTAGAAACCTCACATCTTTAACTTAGTTTTCCTTTAGGGACCACCCCCCATAGCTAGCCTATGACATAACTTAAATGGAGAGAGTTGGGAATAGTTGACAACCCCTTCTCTTAGTTCCTTGCCACCAACTACACCTTGTGGGGTTAAAGGGTTTTCTCACTAACTATAGGTAGGTGTAGACGACAGGGTCAATAGTCTTGTTACCCACCACTTGTGGGTGACATCCGTAGGAAGAATATTTCTCCTAGATGGTTCTCAACCGACAGCCACCAACCCCTTGCAGCCACTAGATAGCTCGATGTGCCACCATCGCCCCCACCTAAACCAGCCATTATGGACCCTCGCCCATCTGTTATGATTGTATGTTTGAAGGTTGGCCTTCCAACCTCGAAGGTATGGCTTTTCATTATGTAGTTGGGTATCTTCGCTTACTTGTCATGGATAATTCTGAACATGGATTAGTGGAGGGATTCCGTGGAAAGAATGGGCTTGGTTTGTGCTCTTGTTTCCTTATTCAATTTGGTCGTTAACCTTGTGTCCTAGTCCTGTGGGATCTCCTTTATGGGCTACTAGCTTTAGGAGTGGCATTACTTGGGAAATCCCGATTTTGGTTGTGTGGTCTCGCTTCCTAACATCACATAATCACTCCCCTTCGCTCATTATAACCCCTTTTCACATATTTCCTATCCGGGTCCACAAGGAATTAACCTCCCTCTCACCTTGTCCACACTTTGGGTCAGGCTTGGAATGATGGCCCAGAGGTTGATATAGCTAAAAGAAAGTAAAAAAGCATAGTTTGACCACTCTCAACAGGAAATGTACCATAAAATACAAAAGATCGCTCGGACATACAAATTTAGCACGTGGGCAAAAGCCAAACATGAACTCTACCACCATCACTATGACCATCACCTTGGTTCCTAGGGTCCCTTGTATTGACCCCTTGCATAATTAAGGAACCCATGATTGTCCCAACCCCTGGTGGGCGATGAATTACCTGACCTTAAAGGGGTATTCACTGCTACATCATTCACATCATGCTCTCATCACTTGGAGCCCCGGGTAGTTCTAAAAGAAAAATCAATAAAGGGCAAATGGCATATGAAGAAGGGTGGAGAAACAATGGCTAGGGTAACTCATGTACCACGATTTCTCCCTTCTACATTCATAAACCCAAGTGTGGGCTGCCCTTATCTTAGCTACCCTTGTACTATGGCATGTGGCTTGGAGTGTTCCCTTGATGCCCCAGTTTGTTTCATCATTATATCACATGACACCTGCCACTTGATGGATGTACCATGGACCTGTCACTCCCTTAGAGTTTGAAACCACCTAATAGGATCCTTGGTTAACCCTTTTCTTGAACTTGAAGGCACTTGGACACTCTAAAACCTGTCATGGAAGGGCATGCCACTATGAAGTGCCCACTTGGTTCCATGGTTTGTAAGCTTATTTACTCAATTACACTGATGGTTTGTTGTATTAGAAGGTGAGGAGACGCATTGGATCTTATACAAGATTGTAGGTGTGTTTTCATATTGGGGTTTGGTCTCCCTATACGGGGTCCAAGCCCTCCAAAGGGTCACATTGGCATTTGTAGGGTATGCGTTGAGAGCCTTGGGCTTCCACTATAGCTCAGAGTAGATAGCCATGCCATGGGATCCTTCAGTGCCATCCATTGCTCGCTTGTGTTCCACCTATTTGATGATGATGATGCACTTGGACCACCTTGCCCAGCCAACTACACAATTGCACTACACACTTGGTAGTTGATCTAGGGCCCAGATGGAGTTATGTATTACCATGGGAGGCAAAAGGAGGGCTTGCATCATTGTTCCAGCCCTTACAGATGGAGTACTGGTTTGTTCGATTCACTTCGAGACTCATGAGGATGTTTTTGTGCCCCAAAGCCACTTGGGAGCACCATTTGCTTGGAGATTAAGGGGCCACCCCCTTTATCACTATATTTGGAGCCCTTCCACTCATTTTGGCACATGTTGGACTCCATTTCGCTGTTCAATGGCCGTTCGACCTAATGTATCTATCATTTTGACCTTCTTTAGAGGCTTATTTTTGATATTATGGAGCTATTTGGTGGATTGTCACCAAAAGTATTGTTATTTTGCACATTATTTTACTTTAGGGGCATTATTAGGCTAAAATAGGTCATTCGAATCCCTTAGAGGATTGTATAAATAGAAGAGAGGCATTCTCACTCATTCAACATCACTTGGATTTGGATCTTTATCTCTTCTTGAGAATTTCGATATAGCTATTGGAGGACGAATTCGATGATCTTTGATGCATTTTGATATTTGGAAATCTTGTCTTGGTCTTGGAGCTTCGATTTTCTCTCCTTTTGATGATTGGATATACTCGCTATATTTGTAAGTAATTCTCATGGTCTATTTCTTTACTTTATGTGCTCATGTATAATTTATAGAATTTTTGCTCATGAAATCTTAGTTTCTGCCTTAAAAAAATGGAAATTTGTCAAATCTTGATTCTGTGAGGGTATTGCATATGTTACATGATTGGGTATAATGAATGAATGTTCCTACGTGTACATTATTTTAATAATTACCCTGATAAGTTATCAAATTGTAGCAGAAGAATTATAAATTTCTTGGTAACCTAGTTGTTGCCTTTAGGTCTATACGAAGTTGCTGGGGAACTCCTTGATTGGGTAAAAGAAACTCCAAAGGTTGAAATCTCATTGACTCTATTCTCCCAATAGACTAGGCACTGGTCTAATCCTTGGAGATCACTTCAATGAAAATCTTTTCACCTACCTCTCTTTCTTTTTTTGAGGCCTAATTGTAGTGTCTCCTAGGGCATCACACGGAATTCTTTGCAGCCATCCATTTGGTGAGGGAGTTGGGTCACAACTATGCTGGTGTATCCTCTAGGCCCTCACAATTTTGAGAGAATTATCGTGGCTAGATTTTGAAATACCCCAAGCCCTAGCTCCAATTATGTTCTTGGCCTAGGTTTCATAGGTTAGTGGCTTCATCAAAGATCATTGCATTGAAAATTCAAGTCAAATATAATCTCTTTGATCCTTTTTTTGTCCCTTACTTGGTCAAGACCTTTTGTTTGAAGTTTCACCCTAAACCCTTGACCTTGTTTGTGTCCTGTTATTACCTGCTGCCTACAACTACCTACAAGTCAGTGAGAAAAACCTTCAACCCCACAAGGCGTGGTTGGTGGCAGGGAACTCAAAGAAGGGGTTGTCACACTAATCCTGACTCGCTTCGTTTGAGCTATCTCCTAGGTTGACTAAGGGGAGTGGTCCCTAATGAAAAAGTTACATTAAAAGATGTGAGTTTCTAGGAAAGTATTATAGTGAGAATGGATTACTTTTAAGGATTTATGAACAAATATGATGTGACCAACTTAAAATAACAATGCCAATCATTAACACGAGAAAAACTATAAAACCAGTGTGTTATAAGGAATTTTCTCCACAATTTAAAGATATATTTGCTCAAAGTAAAGTGCAATGCTTTCAAAAGAAAAAACAAAGTAACCCTGAAATGTAAACAAAAGATTGTTAACACAAGATATTTCAAGATAAAAAATCCTTTTGAGATAATAGACTTTATGAATCAAAACATGTGAAACATATCTTGCCAAAACCCAACAATTAGTAATTAACTTGGAAATGTAAAAGAAAGGAAGTGCCAATATGCAATTAGACTTGAAGCATGAAAAGAAAGCACTTGTTTGAAAGGATTACAATACTTGCTTTTGGAATAGACTTTGTAGATGAAAAATCAAACGATCAAGAGACAAGTAAAGTAAATGTAATGAAAAGTGCTATTGGTTAATTTTATTAATTATCTTTACAACAAGATTACAATTTAACTCTTCAATCCTCAGACCTCATCCTCGCTCAAAGATATGGATCTCATAGTGATGAGTCAATAGAGGAGTAGAGGGTCCCTAAGATGTTTACTTCAACCAACTTACGTTAGAGGTAAAATTTTAATGAGGCTTGGGGCCTTCCTATACTAAAATGCCTAGATGAAGTGCAAATTGTGTTAATTCCCCAATTTAAAATAATGCTACATGCGAATGCTTCAATTAGAAATAAGATAGTTGCAAAACTTGAGAGACTAGAATGTAAATGAGCTCATATTTGTTTGTACCATTAAATAGAAAATAGATAAGTAAAATGAATAGATTGCTTGAAACTACAATTTGTTGATTTGGAGTAGCATCAGATGTGCTCTAGCCACGAAAATTGGTGGAGAGGCTAAGGCACATGAGATCTCCAATACTCAGAAAGGGTTTGGGCAGATTCTAAACAGTTTGGGAGATATTAAAATAATTAATATTTTTAATGGAGTTCATAAGTCTAAACTTAGGGAAAATAAAATATTAATGTGAATTAATATAAAACTGGGTTAGAATGGTCCAAAAGTCATGGACCAAGCTAGAAGTAATCTTAGCCGTTGATTAGGGACTTAATCTCGGCCGTTGATTTGTCAATGAGAAACATATAAGAGTAGGCTTGAGGGTCACTTAGAGAACACACCAAGAGATCAAGATTTCAACTTTCTGGGGCTAGGTTTGCTGAGAAAGTTGAGAGAGTGATCAGAGTTGCAGCTGAGGGGCTATGAATACAGAAGTAGAGAGGCAAAGATAGCACTGGGAGGATCAGAGTAGTAGCTGGAGAGAGGGACACAGAAGCAGCCAAAGGTCCATGTAGATCCAGCCAGGGTTCATGCAGAGGCAACCAGGAGTTGCGCAGTGCCTCAGAGGGCCAACGTGGGTGATACAGAGGGCCAGAGGACTGACGCAGAGGGCTAGAGGATTGATGCAATGCCTCTAGAGGGTGACACAGGCCAAGCCAGAGTGACGTTAGGCTAGAGAGATGCTGACACAATCCCTAGAGGTTGACGCTGGGGTTTTGTGGGGCAGATTGGAGCTATAGAGCTACCAGAGTGTTTGTTCGGGGTTTCAGCCGGAATATCTACTTCTGAGTAGAGAAGTGCTATTTCCGAGATTTTTCTCTGTTGGGTGAGTTGGATTTCGCACCCAGATTGTATTCTAAAACTGCTTAATAAATCAAGCCCTCAGATAACTGCACCGGTTTTCCTGCATTGGGTTTTTCCGGGGACATTAGTCCAAAAACAACGGTGTCACTTGTGTGCTTGTTTCTATTTCCTTCAGTTTATGATCTGTAATGTATTGAGCATGTACTTGTATTTATTTTCAGTATTTACATGGTAAATAACTTGTTAATTAACAGAACAATTAGGTAGGAATAAATCAGTAAAGTGCATGAAGGGTTTCTAACATGTCAGGCTTAGAAATTCCAACATGGTATCAGAGCGTGGTTGCAGATTACAGGAGAACTGAGGACATCAACCGAGAAGAGCAACAACAGGAGAAAACAGCTGTCTCGAGTAACAAAAGTTGTTCCTAGCAGAGTAGCGGCAAGGAAGGGGTGACGCAGTGCCTATGTCATCAAGATTGAGCTAAGAAGAGGCTGTGTAGAGGCTGAGGGAGGCACGGACAGGCTCACGCAGAGCCATGCAAAGGCCAAGAGGGCTGACGCAGTTGGCCGAGGAAGCTATTTTGCTGGTGCAGGATTGCGTAGAGCCTAGGAGCTCTAACCTTCATCTTCTGGGGTTTAGGAGGCCGTGGGTAAGTTGCAGAGTGGAGCTGGTGGGGTACTGTAGTCAAAACAGTACCTAACAGGGCAAGGCCAAGGAGGAAGGAGTTGCTATTGAGGGTTTCTAGTCGAGAAATCTGGATCAATGGTGCAGCTGCACAAACAATCAGAGTGGGGGCATCTCGACATTGGCAGAAGGGTTTCCAGGAAGGAAATCGAGACTCAGAGGGAGTCACATCGAGAACTTCCAGGAGGGAAGTAGAGGAGTAGCGAAATGGCACTACAAGGAGTAAGAGACCAAGACAGACTAGACGGAGCCTCAAACTTCGTAGTCTGGAAGGCCATAACATTATCCATACTTTATAGAAATCGTGTCAAGCATTTCGCCTTGAAGATGATAGCGGTCCCAATTGACCCGACTGATAATGACATGTACGAGGATGCAATGGCGAGGGCTAAGAGTATCATCCTTGACGGGGTCAAGGATCATATAGTACCACATATTGCTGAGAAGAACATGACACAAGAGATGTGGGAGGCCCTGACCAAGTTGTATCAGCATACTTCCATGCAGAGGAAGATGCTACTAGAAAATCAGTTACGATCATACCAGATGCAGAAGGGGGAACAGATTGACCCATTCCTCGGTCGATTGAAGGAGATCCGAGATCAGCTGACTTCCATAAGGGCAACTCTGGATCCAGAATTGATGGTGAGAACAACCCTGAACGTAGTCTCAGAAGACTAGGAGGTGTTTGTCTAGAGCATAATGGGTAGGGCTACCCTTCCAGACTGGGAGGAAATGTGGGCTTCTCTTCCCCAAGAAGAGATTAGAAGGCTGAGCAAGGCAAGAAGCAGCAGCAAGGGGATTAGAATCAAGAAGGAGGAGGTGGATGCTGCCCTAGCATCTCTAGGGAAAGCAGGAGAAACGAAAGAAGAAGGACCTCTCCAAGGTCAAATGCTTCCACTGTGGGGAACTGGATCATTATGCGACCCAGTGTCCAAGGAAGAAGAGCAAGGGAGAGGCCTTTGAGACCAAGGCTGCGCTAACAAGGGCAGAGAAGGAAGTGGAGACAGACGATGACTGTGCGATGAGTGCACACACCACTTGAACGGAAGTGGGGAGACATCGAGTTGTAGTCAGGCAGACTACAGACGATGAGGGGCAGGATCCTCGAGGTACACAGCCTCTTGGATTAGACCTTGCTACGGGAGCCCCGAAGAGGAGTAGCAGTACTGGCGATGTCAGTAGAGACAGATGCAGAGGGAGCTACAGTGCAGGATTCCCAGGACAGCGCGAGGCTAGCAGGCTGCAATAGTGCGAGAGGCACGAGAGTGTTGCACCAGTGCATGATGGAACGGAGAGGTGTGCAATGGTGCGAGATGCATGGAGTTGTTGTAGCAACGCAGAGGTTAGAGAGGGAGCACTTGTCAATGGCAGAGGGAGCTTCAGCATCAAGAGTGTTTCTAGCTTGACGGAGATGTGAGAGTTGGGAGATCAGTTACTTACTTCTCAGTAACTGGTTTGCAGTGCAGTAATTAGTAGTGATAGTGCTATGGGTAGCATGATGCAACATGATGGGAGGGGGTTGTAGTGTAGATGCAGTAGTGGCAGTGGCAAGGCCATGGGCAGCAGCACGGATGCAAAGGGAGTTGCAGTACGGATGCAGCAGTGGCAGTGGCAGGGTCATGGGTAGCAGTATAGGAGGCAACAGTGTAGAGGATGTTGGGTAGCAAGCCTAGCATCAACACAAGGACCGATGCCAAATGATCAGAGTGATGCTCAATGAGGAGTATTACTAGGGCATAGTCCTCGCTAAGAGGGAGTGTTGATTAGGGGTAGCATCGGATGTGCTCTAGCCACGAAAATTGGTGGAGAGGCTAAGGCACATGAGATCTCCAATACCTAGAAAGGGTTTGGGTAGATTCTAAACAGTTTGGGAGATATTAAAATAATTAATATTTTTAATGGAGTCGCTAAGTCTACACTTAGGGAAAATAAAATATTAATGTGAATTAATATAAAACTGTGTTAGAATGGTCCAAAAGTCATGGATCGAGTCAGATCTAATCTTAGTCGTTGATTAGGGACTTAATCTCGACCGTTGATTTGTTAACGAGAAAAGTATAAGAGGAGGCTTGAGGGTCACTTGGAGAACACACCAAGAGATCAAGATTTCGACTTTCTGGGGTTGGGTTTGTTGAGAAAGTTGAGAAAGTTATTAAAGTTGCAGCTGAGGGGCAGTGAATACAGAAGCAAAGAGGTAGAGATAACATCGGGAGGATTAGCGTAGTAGCCGGAGAGGGACGCAGAAGCAGCTAAGGGTCCACGCAGAGGTAGCCAGGAGCTGCGCAGTGCCTTAGATGGTGAGCGTGAGTGACGCAGAGGGCCAGAGGACTGACGCAGTGCCTCCAGAGGCTGACATAGGCCAAGCCAGAGTGATGCTGGGCTAATGTTGGGCCAGAGAGAGGCTGACGCTGGGGTTTTGTGGGGCATATTGGAGCTGTACAACTGCTAGAGTGTTTATCCGGGGTTTCAGCCGGAATATCTGCTTCTGAGTAGAGAAGTGCTACTGCCGAGATTTTTCTCTGTTGGGTGAGCTGGATTTGACACCCAGATTGTATTCTGAAACTGCTTAATAAATCAAACCCTTAGATAGCTGCACCAGTTTTCTCGCATTGGGTTTTTCCGGGGACATTAGTCCAAAAACAATGGTGTCACTTGTGTGCTTGTTTCTATTTCCTTAATTGATGACCTGTAATGTGTTGAGCATGCACTTGTATTTATTTCCAGTATTTACATGGTATTTTAATTAACAGAACAAGTAGGTAGGAATAAATCAGTAAAGTGTATGAAGGGTTTCTAACGTGTCAGACTTAGAAATTCCAACACAATTGTTTCAAATAAATGATAGTGCTCCAATAGTTTCCATGTCATATAGCATAAGTTGACCAAGTAGTGAAGCATATACTTGAAGAAATTATGAAACAATTAAAACTTGCCAAAGTATGAAGTGTTTAGACATAAGATAAGATTTTCTCAAGTTTACAATTTGGAAGCTTATGCATGTGGGAATTTAAATAAAAGATTAATAAAATTTGCATGTGGAGTGAAATGTGTTAATTTTAAGCATGCACAAAATGAAATTAAATGTGAGAAAGCTAAGAAAAACTAGAAACAAAATTAGGCCACCCACAACAATCCCTCCTCCAAATGAGGAAGGGGGGTGCCATGGGAAAAATTCCAAGCTCCCTCAAACAATTTTTTTTAATGTTTTTATTAGCGCTTAAAGTGGGTAAAAATCCCTTTAAGAGAGTTGCCCACAATATGGAGAGATCTTTAGAAATATCGGAATCTAACAAAGCTAGACTCTTTCCCAAAAATATAACAACAACAAAGTTGAAGATGGGAAAAACTCTCCAAAAGAGATTCACAAGGCTCAAAAGGTCCATGACCTAGATGAGTTTGCAACTCTCTCCCAAGTGCTTATGACCTCCCTAGAAATCAGTGTTTGGATAGCGTGAGGGGGTCCTGCATACGCACAAGTGAGTAGTTTCCCAAAGCTTCTCCTCAAGCTCCTTGCTGCCCAAAGCTCAAGCCTATGGGCTGTAAAACACAAAAGCAATTGTCAGTGTGAAATTAGGAAAAAGAAATCAAAACTAAACTCCAATTTAATACACAAAATACTAGCGCAAGTAATGAGAGTGAGCTTCCAAACTTGCCTAGCTTTGGAAATGACTCTTGAATATGAGATATAACTTTGAAAGAACTAGAATGAAGAAAGTATTTTAAATTTAAATGGATGATCAAGTGGTTATAGAATAATAAAACTCCCTTTTGCTCTTCGTTGGATGGAAGGCTTGGAGCGAAAAAATGGCTGAGTTTTGGATCGTTGTGATTCTAGGAATGAGTTGATCTAATTGAGATTTCTCCCACTTCCAAATGGATTCCTTCACACAATACAAAAGATCTTTCCTACACACTTGAACAAGTATTAGTTTGTAAAGGATTAGAGCAATATAATGAATAAGATAGACCAAACATTCCTCCTAAAATGAATTGGCAAGCTTATCCCTAGAATACTACTCTAAATCAATGATATGTGCAAGATAGCTTGCACATATCAATCCAAGCAAGATGACAAGTATAAACTAATATTAATTCAATATGCAAAATAAATTAAACAAAATTGTAGTAGCATGAAAGGGCATCACCTCATAACGCCAAGAGAACACTAGCCAGATAGTTCTGAACTCTTGATTATATTAAGAAAATATGCAAGTACAAAATGACAGAGTTTCCTGAAGTCCAATAACTCATAACATAATACAATATGAGAGCACATAGCCTCATTATATAGAGAGTTGGGAGCAAATCCCAAGGCAGAATGCATGTGAAAATTGAACTTGGAGCAAATCCCAGTAAAGAGCATGTCGAGTTCCAAGCGGAGATGATAGAGACACCAAGGCAAATTCAATTCCTCATTGGTACCGAAGGAAAATCAAATTCTTTTATATGGCATAGTAAACATATCCATGAGTGAACCAAAGCAATGAGATAACTCTAGTCAAACCAAATCAAACTTGAACCAAGTGCCGCCACTTCAGATGATGATCCCAATGATGCTTTGCGTAGATCGCTAGGAGCTGCGTGATTTCTTCAAGTGAAACTCGTAATCCTCCATGTGAAGTTCTAAGTGTAGAAGCAACTTGAGCTAACAGTGAGAGAAGGCCCCACGAAATCCTTAGTCTAAATATTCCACAAAATATTCCTTCAGTACATGAGTTCCTCTAATAAATTCGATTTTCCACATGGGAAACTACTGCTTTATCTCTGGGAAATTCGATTTTGCCAAATAATGGTGTATTTATGATGCAGTGTGCTCAATCATCTTTCACATATCTATCGACTCAACTCTTTGACTTGGGATAATTTCCAAGTCATTTCCACGTCATTCTGTCACATGGAATAATTTATTTCTCTCTATTTTATTTAATGCTAGCCTAATTAAATGGCACAATTTGCACTAAACTTAGGAAATGTGGCGCTTGAGGGTCCAAAACACATTATTAACCCCTCAAAGTGTGTCATAGTAGAAAGTTGAGGGTGAGAGGTGTAATTTTTATTACTCATACCCCATACAACTTCTCTAGACTACACTTATTACAATTTAAATGCAATTTTATTTGCAATTTTTGACATGCGGGAAATCTAAAAAATTAGAAAATGACTACCTAAACCTAATCAAATTCCACATAATTTTTTGTGTGATCTAATATGGTAATATACATCAACTCTAGACACTAAGATGTGTTAGGGGTTGAACTTTTAAACCGTCACCCTGACTTTGGGGTAAAAAGCGATGAAAAAACCCATAAAATTATCCACCTTTGGAAAAGAAGGGGCAATTAACTAGATAAAAAAAATACTCCAAGGTGTACTCACTTACTGATCGAGTCCCAACATCCTAAGCCTGTTACAGAATCAAAACTCATCATTACTAGTATCACTTATTACAATTCCCTGCAGGGTGTGGAATCTGGGTATAAGAATAGATGATGAAAAATAGAAGTAGAATTAAAAAACTCTGTTGACTGATGATATCTGATGGTACAAGTGTCCTCTGGATCATCCTTGGGCATGGAGTCTTCATATAATCATCAGATGCCACTCCAGTGGTCAACAAGTCCACTTGGATTTCTTTGTGGCCCCACGCCTTTTATCACTCTAATTTCACGAGGATCATCTTAGGAACCCTTTATTATAGGAAATATTAGGTTTGGGGCATCCCTTTACCAAGGAATACTCCTCAACCCTAGGTCTAGGTTTCCCTTTAGCCCTTCTTGGAGAGCCATACATCTTGCTTTCAAAGCAAGAAACCCCTATCATCCGAGTCTCTCCTTTGAATAGGCTTTTGAGATCACTATCTATAGATCATTCATATACCATTCATAGTGATTTCCTTAATATCGAGACTCCTCCCATTGGTGAAAGTCCGTAAAGAGTAGGGGACATTGACTGAGGTGACAGTGGGTCTTTGTTCCATTGTTGTCACTTGGTCTAGAAGTTTCCCCTTTGGAACTCCTCTTAGGACCCCTGCTAGATTGAGCGGTAACAAATCTTTTAGGTAAAAACATGTTCTTCATGCTTCTAGGGTTTGTAAGGTCTTAGGATTTTTTGTCATGAGTCAAAGGAGTTAACATCATTATTATAATAACCTTTTGGGTAAAATGTAATTGTAAAAAAAATTATTTTTGAGTCTAGAAAGTCCTGAAAACTCGAAAAGTACAAGTCAGCCTTGACAGTTACAAGTTGGCCTAAAGGAGGGAATTCGACCTCCTGGAAAGGGCTAAATAAAGGAGCAGTTCAATCTCATTTGGCACTCACTCCACAAGTTCAAATCACAAGAAGACGTTTGATATGTAGCTAGGAGAAGAAGAAAAGGAGAGCGAAGGTCTAGGAGAAGAAAGGAGGAATTTTTTTTGTTTTCTTTTTGGGTTCTATCACTCTCGCACGTACAAAATTCTAGGGTTTCTGGGTTGCAGAAAGAGGCTGAAGTTGCAGGTCCGAGTTGTAGTAAGATAAAGTGCAACTTCTTGTAATTGGAAGGAAGAATAGTCTATATGGACCTCGTTGACCTTAGGAGGAGTTGTCTTGCTCTAGGAAGGTCTCAGGAGGAAGTTGAATTAGGGTTTTTGACGCAGGGTTACCCCTGCTTTACCCACAGTATGCATATTCCTATGCATAAACCATTCCCCCCCAGGAATTTACATGACCTTTCGGTCAAAGGTTCATCATAAATAACAATGGGTTAAGGCCCCTTGATTAAAACTCACGTGGAAACCTCTATTAAGCTGACCATAGTCTATCCCTTCAAATCCTTTCAACTATTGGAACTTAATCAATCCAAAACCTTTCTTAATCCTTATGGCTGCACATATATCCAAACCCCACTTTATAAGTTTGGGTTATAATTGGAAAACCATTAAAACCCTTATATCGGCGCTTCAATCCATTATAATTGTCCTATAAGAGTATACGTAAAAACATGCATAACATATCTTTTTTTGCCTTTCCTCAACCTTTGCACATTTCCCAAGAATTGCCTTTATCGCAATCGCTCATCGCAGTTTGCCATGGTCATACCACATATATGCTCTTATCACCCCTCCGACTCCGATATGCGACTATCAGAATCGTTTAAATAACGCTTAAGCCTTAAAAGACTCGGGCACAACACTTTAATAGAATACAAAGGAAATACACGAAATCCCGCTCCGAAACACATAAGCGGATCTCAAAATCTATACACCTGCATTCATATTTATTGTCGGGTCCGTCTCCATCTCAAACCTTCCACTGCGCTACTCCTCTGATCTCCGATCGGTTTCATCGACTTATCGACGATATCGCAATATCGTTATCGGCACATCGCCATTCCACTGCTCGCTGTTATTTGACTTTGCTGAAATGCGATCGCCGATCAAATCTTGACCGTCGATCTGGATCCCGATCTGACGGTTGTTGATTCAACCGATCAACAAACTTGCTCGACAGATCCTCTGCCGTTGATCTACACTTCGTGGATCCAACGGTCCACGATGATTTCGGGTGGACAAGTAGCACGGAGAATAATCGCCCGAAAAAGCGGTTTTCTCTCTCCACCTGAGTGCTACGTGTCAACCAATAAGTGGGATCGGGTGAACTCCTCTAAATACCACTTACCACTTTTGCTCCACCCGATATACCACTTTTGTGTATAAATCCGCCGATGCGATATTCCTCCGTCTCCTCTACGATTGGATCCTGTCCGTTGATCTGTTAGATCCAACGGTTGCTGTTCAACGATACTTCATTCTTTCGTCCGCCTCTTTACTTTGGTTTTTCACCGTTTCTTCAATGTTTACCGTGGTCCTTGGGTTTTCTTCGGGTTCTGGTCCTTCAGTTGTTCCACTATGCACTTCCTCTGAGCTTTGGCTTGGATCTTTCTAATGGATTCAACGATCCATTATGATCCTCCTCGTCATGTTCCTCTCTGTGTAATCGTCGAACTCTACTTGCAACTCTGTTACATAGAATATACTAACTCATTCATCATTCACCATTGATGCTTAACAACACACTCATACAAATTGAAATTGAATCTCTGTGCATATATATATATATATATATATATATATATAGATATGTATGTATATATATATATACATATACATATACATATATATGAACAAACAATTACATGATGAGACTCTCTGTCTCTCCTTGGCCTGATCTTCTAATTTAATGGCCTTTGTTCATTATCTGCCCGTAGGTTTACAAACACTATCTAAATATCTAACTCTCTCTCTTTGTCTCTGTCTACTCTTGTCTATGCCTTTTAGGCTTACATTTATACAAAAAGGGATTCTAAAACCAATTCTTGGTTTAGATCCATAAGCTTCTCAACAAAATCCTAAAATCTCTTTCTCATCCCTAAGGATTCTCTCAAATCCACAAAATCATGAACTAACTCCTAATCTAAGATTTACAATCAATTCTCAATCCTCTCATCACTCAACTATCCTAAATCTCTCATGTTCTCCTACATTCGAGAACATTTACAATTATGCCTCACAATATTCAATTAATTCCTATTCTCATTAAAATCACTCAAAACATTAAATAATTACATTAATTCAATACTTAGGAAACCAACTTCCTTGAAACACAAGACCCTCTATGTCTAGTAGAATACAATAATGATGTTGAGCTGAATGCTCCTGCATCAGTTTTCTTGGAATCTGCAAGGCCGAAATTGCAGGGTCGAAGTTGCAGTATTGAAGCTAGTAGGTCAAAGTAGCAATTTGTAGCTGGTTATTGCAGAAACAAAGGACGACTTGAAGAAGGGCTGACTTGGTACTAGGAGAAGGGCTTGGTTGAGGTTTTGGATCTTTATATTTCATTTGAAGCAGATTCTAAGAAGAGAAGAGTTTTCCGCGTTTTCCCCTTGGAGGGGTTTTGCCCTAGCTGAGAGCCTAAATTTTTGTGTTCTCTATTGTTACTATTTTGTTCTTGATATTTGTTTGATGAAAAGATCTAACCAAAGAACTGAAGAACATCAACTAAGTTCACAAGAAAATATTAAGATTAAGGAAATTAAGAATAAATTGTTGCCTCTTCACATTTTCCAACATGGTTTAAGAGCTAAGGTGAACTAGACGGCAATTGGAAGGATTTTCTCGTGGAGACTAGAAAAGGTTAATTGTCAAGAGGAATTATTTGTAGAAGAACTCAAGGAAAAGAAGTAGAAGATCTCGTGATCTAGGAGGGTTTCTACATTGAATGAGATCAAGTCTAGATCAAGCTTGCATCAAAGGAAGATTTGAGGGGAAGACTTCTAGAAAAGTGTTGATCTCTCTCTAGAAGAGGATCTATTTGGAAGGCATCTTTTAAGGAATCATCAAAGGATCTTAGAAGTTGTTATTAAGGACTCTTCAAAGATCTTGAAGGCATCAAGAAGATTGAAGACATCATCAAGAAGAATCTTGGTCTCAAGTAAGTGTCATATTATTACATGATGTCTGAATCTACAGGTCATATGGGTCCTCTCTACAAGGAGAGCAATAAGCTCATTGGAGCATCAAATTATCTAGCATGGAAGAAAAGGATTGACCTGATACTAACAAAACAAGAAGTAGTGGAATATGTCACTGAACCTAGCAAAGACAAGACACAAGAACTAGCAAAGTACAAGAAAAGGGAAGTAAGGGCTGAAAGGATCATAGTCGAATCCATTAAAGATTGTGTTGTTCCATTTGTTTCAAGGCCATGTATGACAAGCTAGTAAACTTGTACTTTGTAAGTACATCAGGACAAAAGATGTCTTTGCCGAATAAGTTATATAGAATGAAGAAATCAAAGGATGAGGATATGACATCCTTTCTCACGAGAGTCTCTCAGCTAAGAGGCCATTTGGAAGGGCTTGGGGAATCAATTACTGATCGGAAGTAACCATTTGTGTAGTAAATGCATTGCTATCAGAACAGAGCAACTTTGCAACAAGCATCTACTCCAAGAAAGACTCAACTCTCTTTGATGAGTTGTGGGCTCAATAAATATTGGAAGAATCAAGGATCAAGGTAAAAGATGACATATGATCAGATGAGCAGTCTCAAACCTTTCTAGCTCGAGTCAAGAAGCTGAAGAAGGGAAAGTTTAGAAAGTCCAAGAAGAAAGATATGTCCAATGTTCGATGCTTCAAATGCAATGAGTTTGGACACTTTAAGTGGGACTATCCATGCCAACAGAGCAACAAGAGAAAGGAAAGAAGTGAAGCTCATGTAGTTGAGGCTGTGGGAGAACTTGAGAAGAAGCCGAAGAAAGAAGTGAAGGATCTTTACTATTAAAGAAGGCACTTTGTTTGGCAGGTTCTTTAGAACGTTCTTTCCTTTAGGATATAGTATGCATTGTTCATCTTGATTATGTAGAGCATCATAGAAGCATATGATAGTGGCATGCTTAAAGTTTACATGATTAAGTTGCTTCGTAGAGGTCATCTAGATAGATAGATAGATAGATAGATAGATAGACCATTTTTTGCATAATGTTCATCCAAGTATTATCTAACATTATGTTAGAGGTTGTCATATTGCTTGAATGGATCATGATGATCAAGGAGGGACATGTGAAAATTCCTAGTCGAAGGAAATCCTACTGCAAAAAATCTGAATCTACTTCACCTACTTGATTTTTTTATTCATCAAGTTATTCTTCTGAATACTGAAGCAAATTACTTTTGCAACCTACACTAATTAAATATTTGATCTCATGAAACAGAAAACAAAGCAAAGAACAAGATACATAGGACACACTTATTTTTGGACACAATAGTCCCTGGAAAAACCCAATGCGGGAAAATCGGTGCGACAACTTTGAGGGTTTTATTATTATTCAGGAGAAATATCTGAATACAAATCTAGGATGCTCATCTAGCAATCCTTTACAAAGAAAATACTGGCGGAAAATCTGAGTGAGTTTTACCTCACTTCACCCAACAAAATTCTGGCTGATCCGGCACAAGACTGGCTAACCCTGGCTATTTCTGCATCACCTCTTTTGCCCTCTGCATCAGCTTTCCCGATAGTTTCGGCAGTTCCCGACTGTTCCTGACAGTTTCGGCTTTTGCCCTCTGCGTCAGCTTTCTCAACAGTTTCGGCTTCTGCCCTCTGCATCAGCTTTCCCGTTTGTTTCGGCAGTTCCCGATAGTTTCGACTGTTCCTGGTAGTTCCGAGTCCCGACTTTTGCGTGACATGCAACTTTTCTGCTCTGCTGGCTCTCTCTGCCTCTCTGTTTGTATTCTCCGGAAATCCCTTCTCCCGGATTCTCACTGCCCGTCTGCTGCGGAATGATCACTTAATTCAAAATCCTGAGCAAACCCTGCCCTAGGAATCAAATTCTTGATCAATTCGTTCTCTTCGTGTGTGTTTCCAAATGAACCCCAAGCCTCCATTTTATACTTTTCCTGTTGAGTCTTCAACGACTAAGATTAAGTCTCTAATCAACAACCAAGATTAAAATATGACTTGATCCGCCTTCTATATCATTCTCACCTGTACTTTGATTAATACCCATTAAAATTTTAGTTTTCCTAAGTTTAGACTTAGGAACCCCATTAAAAATATTAATTATTTTAATAAAATATAGTCCGAGTGGAATTTCACCAAACGGTTTCTGGGTTCTTTAGAACTCATGTGCCTTAGCCTCTCCACCATTTTTCAAGGCTAGAGCACTTCCGGTGTTACCAAAAACTAACACTCCCTCTTAGAGAGGAAAGAGCTCTAACAACAATGTCCACCTGCATGCTGCTCTGTTTCTGAAGCACCTCCTTTCTGCACTGCTGCTGCCACGAACACTTAGTTGCTGCTGCTACTCTACCGATGCCCATGACCATTGACACTTCCACTGCCATTGCTGCATATGTATTACAGCTCCCTCTCAAATGCTGCATTTGCTATGCTGCTAGCACTGCCACTGCTAACACTGCATCTGTACTGCAAATCAGTTGCTGAGAGAAGCAACTGAAAAACATCCAAAATCAGCTGAACTTAACTGTGTTCAACATAATACAATGAATGTTGGAATTTGACTACTGCTGACCCTCTGAATCCTCCGCGTTGCTATTGACTCTTGCACTGTGCCAACTATACTATTGCCAACCTTGCTTTGCGCTGATTAGTCTCTGGTCCCAAGCCACTGCATCTATCCTCCAAACAATCCACTACATCATCTGACACTATGTCCATCTCGCTACTGCTGAATCTTGGGCTCTCGTAGCAAGGAATTGATCCAAGAGGTGGACTCCTCAAGGATCCTGCCCACATGTAGTCCTCTCGACTACAACTCAATGTCGCTCCATCTCCCTCCCGGAGATGTGTGGGCACTCATGGCATACTCTTCCTTGTCAATATTTGCTGAAGCAGCCTTAGGGTCATGTTTCTCATCCTTATCCTTTTTCTTCAAAGGACATTGGGATGCATAGTGGCCCATCTCGCCATAACTAAAACATTTCACCTTCGAAATGTCCTCCTTTCGCTTCTGCTTACGTTGTCCCGTCGATGCTAGAGCTGCGTTCTCCTCCTCCTCCTTCGTCTTTGTGCCACTCCCACTACTATCACTGAGGTTGACCTTCACTATGTCCCTCCTTAACTCCTCTTGTTTAAGAACCGCCCACATCTCCTCCCATGAAGGTAGTGGTTCTCTGCCCAATATGCTTTGGACGAAAACTTGCCATTCTTTCGAGACTTCATTCAAGGATATCCTCACCATCGTAGTTGGCTGAGGAGTGGACCCCACTACAGCAAGCTGGTCTCTAATGTCCTGAAGACGTTGAAGATAGAGGTTCATCCCTTTTGCTTTCTGCATCAAAGTCCACTGCAACTTCTGCTCTAAATACATCTTCCGCTGTTCGGAAGAGCCTTCATATAGAGAAGACAAGGCTCCCCACTTCTCCCGGGCTGTATCCTTGCCCTGCAAGTGTGAGACCACATGATCTCGAACTCCATCAAGAATGAGCCTCTGTGCCTTCCCCTGTTCGATTTGTACTTCTTCTTTTGATCGTTGTTAGTAGGAACAACTACAACGCTTTTGATGTAGGCCTCGAGATCATATTCTTCTAGAATAACTAAGATTCTGGTCTTCCATATGACATAGTGGGAAGCTCCTTCCAACTTGTCTTGATCTCTGAGCCCATGTGATGCCATCTCACCCAACTATCGAACTGACTCCTCTAGTCATTGCTTAGCACTGCTCAGCTGCTCAGCAAGTGAGAAATTCAAACTTTCTGGTGGAAAGTTCTCTGAGGTGAAAATTCCCCTTCTACGTGTCTTCGTTCTTTTCCAGCGTATTTCTGCCTTGAAAGAAACTACGCCCTTAAAGAACTGCGCCGAGGCTCTGCATCACTCCCTCTACCTCTACAAACTCACGAACTGGAAATCGTACCTCTCTGTCGTCTTACTCAGAGAGAGATTTCCTCGGATCTGCTTTCGACAAGGACTGCGCAATCCCTTCAAGGTGATTTGAATTGCTGCCAAGTGCAGCTTTGGGTCTCACTGTTCAGCACTGGATCTACTCTTCCTGTTTCAAAGTCAACCCTTTGATACCATGTGAAAATTCCTATTCCAAGGAACCCCTATGGCAACAAATCTGAATCTACTTCACCTACTTGATTTTTTTATTCATCAAGTTATTCTTTTGAATACTGAAGCAAATTACTTCTATAGCCTACACTAATTAAATATTTGATCCCATGAAGCAGAAAACAAAGCAAAGAACAAGATACATAGGACACACTTATTTTTAGAGACAATAGTCCCCAGAAAAACCCAATGCGGGAAAACCAGTGCAGCAGCTCTGAGGGTTTTATTATTATGCAGAGGAAATATCTGAATACAAATCTAGGATGCTCATCTAGCAATCCTTTGCAGAGAAAATACTAGCGGAAAAGCTGAGTGAGTTTTAGCTCACTTCACCCGACAAAATTCTGGCTAATCCGTCATAAGACTGGCTAACCCCGACTATTTCTGCGTCACCTCTTTTGCCCTCTGCGTTAGCTTTCCCGAGTATTTCGGTAGTTCTCGGCAGTTTCGGCTTTTTCTGTCTGTTCCGACTTTTGCCCTCTGTGTCAGCTTTCCCGGCTATTCCGGCAGTTCCCAACAGTTCCTACTGTTCCCGGTAGTTCTGATGTCTGCCCTATGTTTCAGCTTTCTCGGTTGTTCCAGCAATTCCTGGTAGTTCCGGCGTCTGCCCTATGTGTCAACTTTCCCGGTTGTTCTAGAAGTTCCCAGTAGTTCCAGCTGTTCCTGGCAGTTCCGACTTCTGCATGACAAGCAACTTTTCTGCTTCGCTGGTTCTCACCGCCTCTCTATCTGTATTCTCTGGAAAGTCTTTCTCCCGGATTCTCACTACCCCTTTGCTACATAATGATCACTTAATTCGAAATCCTTAGCAAACCCTGCCCTAGGAATCGAATTCTTGATCAATTCATTCTCTGTGTGTGTGTTTCCAAATGAACCCCAAGCCTCCATTTTATACTTCTCCTGTCGAGTCTTCAACGGACGAGATTAAGTCTCTAATCAACGGTTAAGATTAAACCCTGACTTGATCTGCCTTCTAGATCATTCTCACCCATATATTGATTAATATCCATTAATAATTTTAATTTTCCTAAGTTTAGACTTAGGAACCGCATTAAAAATATTAATTATTTTAATAAAATACAATTCGGGTGGAATATCACCAAACGGTTTCTGGGTTCCTTAGAACTCATGTGCCTTAGCCTCTCCACCAATTTTCAAGGCTAGAGCTCTTCTGATGCTACCAAAAGCTAATAGGACCATCATTTTGAAAGGTCCTTGGGAAAAGTATCATGACAAGAGAAGTAGACATTCCATGTAATGTGAAATCAATACTGGTAAAAGGATGAAGGAATCCAATGGGTCAGGTTGCATGCTCACTTTAGGGCAGATAGCTAGATGATTGGTTAAAAGCATAAGAATGCATGTTGGATGTAAAATTTGGGATAATATTCATATGTATTGAATCTTGTAGTAAGAAAATTGGTCATAAAATATGCTTAAAATATGATGCTTGGAAAAGAAGAATTTGACTTACTCTAGGATGTTAAATATTTTAAGACTTTCTCTAGAATATATAATAATGATTAACATCCAATATAGTCTCCGGAAGAAAAGTTGTAACTTGGTAATCAAGTTCGATCCTTGGGCACTTTGATGCATGAAGGAAGTTTCTACTGTAGATGGTTGATGAGGATGTTGATTGTGTGAGAGGGTCATCATGAATCAAGATGAGGTAAGTGTAATTTTAATTGTTGGTTATCTGGTTAACATATTATTTTGCTACTCAGAAGAATGTTGCAGGAATACATGTGGACAGTTGAGACAAGTTCAACTGGATGGATGAAGAGTATTGGGGGAAACTCAATATCTGGTACCTGGCAACTATGAAGTCAAGATGTGTTCATCTTGGAAGGTAACAGTGTGAGAAAATAATGTCATGGTCAACTAGGAAGATCACTTTGATGAGGAAACTGTGATCAATCCAAAGATTGGAAAGACTCAACATCTATGTTGTCGAAGATGAAAGTGATGAGCAAGAGAAAGACCTAGATCCTATCACAAGAGCAAAGAAGATAAGATGGCTCCATGTTACCTCAAAAAGAAGCAATCTCAATGTAAGAGATGCGAAGGAAAGAGGGAACCATGTAGTTATGAAGGACAAATAGTTGATACTCTCATAAAAGACAAGCTATGGGGCTTGTGGTGTTGACTTCACAGTTTGAAAGGATGTCAGGAATCTCCTTAGGTTTGAGAGGGAGCAAAAGAGCCTCCTTGAATAGGAGGAAGGATCTATTCTCAAGTTAAAAGGAGAACAGGGTTATCCTCTCTAGTTGAGAGGGAATGATGTTGGACATCACATGTGCATTCTCTTCTTCATGTGTCATGCACTTGACCAGGACTAATAGTGGTAAGTCTAAGTGAAGGTCATGAAGAAAGAATGGTGAAGGATTGGATAAGCGTGTGTGGTTTCCTTGAGGATATATCACACATGAAAGGAAAGGTACCGACACTCTTTGAGAATGAGATAGGATTTCAAGAGAAGAGTGGTCGAAGAGGACAAATATTCTTTTAGGATTCAGATATGGAGATCCAAGATAAGAATAGTCCTAAAAGGACATACCTTGTGGAGATCCGGATGGGGTATGTGCCTTGTAGAGGTAATGTGGTATCTCACGTAAATACTCCAAATATAATGCTCTTAAATAAATAAGAGTTTGTCTAGTTAGGTCTTAGAGACAATGTTGGTCATAATGATGATGCTTACAGTATGGCTTATCACTCTGACTCTTCTTATGAGAACTCTTCAGTTTGAGATATGATGTTGTATTGGGTGTACAATTATGAATACCTCCCTAGTTGAGAGGGAGTGTTGAAAATGTAACTAGTTTCAATCTTCATAATTGTTGTTGTACTCATTTTCAATATGTATCATATGTAACAAACAAGAAAATAAAAGAAAAAGTTATTATTATTAAGGCATGGGTTTCATGCTCTTTGTTGATGGTCTTTTAGGTAAAAGCATGTTCTTCATGCTTCTAGGGTTTGTTAGGTCTTAGGATTTCTTGTCATGAGTCAAAGGAGTCAACATCATGATTATAAGACCCTTTCGGGAAAATGTAATTGTAAAAAGAATTATTTCTGAGTCTAGAAAGTCCTAGAAACTCCAAAAGTACAAGTTGGCCCTAGTAGTTACAAGTTGGCCTAAAGGAGAGAATTCGACTCCTTGGAAATGCTATATAAAGGAGTAGTTCGACCTCATTTGGCACTCACTCACTCCACAAGTTTGATATCACAAGAAGTTCGATTTGTAGCTAGGAGAAGCAAGAAAGGAGAGTGAAGGTCTAGGAGAAGAAAAGATGACAGAATGTCTTTTTTCTAAGGCTCTATCTCTTTAACACGTGTTAAATTCTAGGGTGTTTGGGCTGTAGAAAGAGGCAGAGGTTGCAGGTCTGAGTTGCAGTAGGACGAAGTGCAACATCTTGTAGTTGGAAGGAAGAATACTCTATTTGGACCTCGTTGACCTTAGGAGGAGCTGTCTTGCTCTAGGAAGGTCTTAGGTGGAGGTTGAATTAGGGTTTTATTGGAAATTGCAAGGCCGAAATTGCAGGGTCGAAGTTGCAGTATTGAAGTTGGCAGGTCGAAGTTGCAATTTGTAGATGGTTGGTGTAGAAACAAAGGACTTGAAGAAGGACTGGCTTGGTACTAGGAGAAGGACTTGGTCTAGGGTTTGGGTCTTAGCATTGTTTTAAAAACCGGCCGTTTCGAAACCGAAACGGCCGAGTTGATCCGAGTTGATGCTGTTGGGAGTGACCCGGCCTTGGAAACGGTTCGATTGGCTGAGTCACCCATGACTCGGCCAACCCGGCCGTTTCCAATATGACTCGTCCGAGTCACAAAGGGACGGCCCTCCACACGTAAACAACATTTAAAAATTGATTTTTTTGGGATTTTTAAATTGTTTAATGTTTGTTTTGGATCTCAAACTGTTATACCAACCACTGTCTTACTAGAGCTCTGCTATATCGTTATAAGTTGTGCATTATTGTCATGCATATGTATAGATTATATATATATTATATACTGTGTCAACTATTATGTATAGATTACTGCTATGTTTAATATGTATACTGTTATGTAGGCTGTGTATACTATGTAAACAACCAAGTCAAGAGATCAAGTGTTGAATCAAGTTGTTGATGAGAAACTGCACTGTTCTGAGGCCTTAAGAGAATATCAATCATCGCAACAAAACTAGAAACCAATGATTGGCTTAGTGCATATGATCCACAACATACCTTTGTACCAAATCACAACGAAATTTGAAGTCAATGATTGGCGTGGTGCATTTATTTCTTGAAGTTACTCACTGATATACAAAGTGATTACTGCCACTGTCTTATAGTGAGAGTCAACAACATATATTGACAATTGGATGTCAATGTCTTGCAGAAGTTTCGTTTATGCAATAAGGTATCGTCCAAATTACAATTGAAATGTCAAACAATGCCCTGGATGAGGGCCTACTCTTGCACTCAACAGAATACCTAAGAGACTCAAAGTTACAAAACAAATTAATGCAAAAAGGACCTAAACAGTACTATGCTGCTGGTTATAAGGCCTAAAATCTGCAGTTAATATAACTTTTCCTCAAGCCCTACTACACATGTCCGAGCCCTAAACACTTTACTTGAGTCTTTAGTGCAAATGATTATCCACAGTCAAGCATAAGTCCTGTAGTTCATTGTTAGTGGATGTCGAGTTCTTTGGAGCAGGTCTGTAATAAAATTCTGGGTGTGCAATTGAAAAGGAATCCCAACCGAATCACAAGGGAAAAAGGAAGAGAACAGATCTTAAGGATAAAATAACCCTAGACTCAAGGTAAAAGTTTAAAACAACACCAGCGGATCAAAAATACAATAAAGTTATGAAATTATACTCAAAGAATTACCCAAACAAATTCCATTGGAACACACAAAGGAATACAAATTGAAACCCTTACCTTGACACCTAGAGCTACTGTATTTTTTTTTCACTATTCTGATGATGATGATCCAGAGATTGGTCGAGATGATCTTGGCTCCTCTGGCAGTAGCTACTAGCCAGTAGTAGTGTAGCTGCTAGCAGTGCTGCAGTAGTACTAGTATTGGAGTCTGGTCACCATCACAGTTTACTTTTGTTGTAGAGGCCATTTCTAGCCTCCTTGGTTATTTGTATTTTGTTTTGAGTCTTTGATCATGTATGACAGTTGACTATGTAATTGTATTGCCATTGGGTACCATTTTGATATAATGGATTGGTTCATGAGCCTACTTTGATCATATGTTGTCTTCCATCTATATTATAATGCTGTGTGTTTGGAAACATGAATGAAAATATTTAAAATTATGTTTTCTAATAAAAAAATAAATATTTAATGTATTTTTTACAACGACCGAGTCATTGAAATCGAGCCGGCCCAGTGATTATCGTTTCGGAGTCGGAGTCGGAGTCGATCCTCGGCCGAGTCGGAGTCGGAGTCGATCCTCGGCCGAGTCGGAGTCGGAGTCGGAGTTTTAAAACATTGGGTCTTAGTATTTCATTTGATGTAGATTCTAAGAAGAGAAGGGTTTCCCCCTTGGAGGGGATTTTCCCTGGCTAAGAGCCTAAATTTTTGTGTCCTTTATCCTCTATTGTTACTGTTTCATTCTTGATATTTGCTTGATGAAAAGATCTAACTAAAGCATTGAAGAACATTAACTAAGTTCACAAGCAGATATTAAGGTTAAGTAAGTTAAGGAAAATAAGAATAAATTTTTGCCACTTCACATTTTCCAATAGTATGGATGTAGGATGGAGCAATCATGGTACATGAGTACCCCAACCTTTTTTTTTCCACCCTTTTTCAAATTTCTTTTGCCTTTTATTGATTTTTCTTTCTTTTACTGCTTGGGACTCCATGGGATGAGAGGATGATGTGTATGATGTAATAGTAATTATTCCCTTAAGGTTGGACAGTTCATCACCCACCAGGGTTTAGGAAAATTATGGGTTCCTTAGTGATGCAGGGAGCACTCATAGGGGCCCTAGGAACCAGTATGATGGCCATAGTGATAGGGGATATAGTTCATGTTTGGCTTTTGCCCACACATTATTTTTTTTATGTCTCAGCCATCTTTTGGATTTTGTGGTACATTTCTTGTTGTAAGTGGCCAAGTTATGCTTTTATCTTTCTTTTTAGCAGCATCAACCTCCAGGGCATCGTTCTAGGCTATACCCAAAGTGTGGACAAGGGGAGGGGGAGACTAACACCTTATGGACCCAGATGGGAAAAATGTGAAAAGGGCTTATAATGAGCGAAGGGGAGTGAAATATATGGTGTCAGGAAGCGGGACCACACAACCAAAATTAGGGTTTCCCATGTAGTGCCACTCCTAAAGCTAATAGCCAATAGAGGAGATTTCACGAAACTAAGAATCAAGATTAACCCCCAAGTTGAGATAAGGGAACAAGAGTACAGTCCAAGCCCATTCTTTCCTCCAAATTGCCTCACTAATCTATGTTCAAATGTGCCCAAGAAAAGCAAGCATAAACAACCAATTACATAATGAAATGTCATACCTTCGGGGTTGGACGACCCACCTTCAAACATACGATCATAACAGATGTGCAAGGGGACACAATGGCTAGCTCAGGTGGCATATCGATCTATTTGGTGGCTGCAAAGGGTTGTCGGCTCAAGATAAATCTAGGGGAAAATTTCTGCTATAGGGTTTGTTGATTTGGGGTAGCATCAGGTGTGTTCTAGCCATGAAAATTGGTAGAGAGGCTAAAGCACATGAGATCTCCAAGACCTAGAAATGGTTTGGGCAAATTCTAACTGGTTTGGGAGATATTAAAATAATCAATATTTTTAATGGAGTTCCTAAGTCTAAACTTACGGAAAATAAAATATTAATGAGTATTAATATAAAACTGGGTTAGAAGGTTCCAAAATTCATGGATCAAGCCAAATCTAATATTCACCATTGATTAAAGATTTAATCTCGGGTGTTGAAGGACCAACAGGAAAAGTATAAGAGGAGGTTTGAGGGTTAGTTGGAAGACACACTAAGGGAGACCAGTCAGTTCGATTTTTGGAGCGGGGTTAGCTGAGAAATTTGAACTAGTGGTTTGGAGAGTAGCAGGAGGCAGCAAGTATGAAACAGAGGGTCGAGATCAGCAATAGAAGACCAACAAAGGCAGACGCAGAGCCTTTCAGGCAGACACTGAGGTAGTAGTAGAATGCACAGCCACTAGAGGGCCTATGTGGGTGACGCAGAGAGGCCTAGGGCTGACGCAATCAAGTAGGGGTTGATGCAGAGTGTCTAGGAGCTATGCAGAGGTCATCCAGGTTGGTGCTAGGACTAGGGGAATTGCTAGAGAATTTTTCTCTCTGTTTGGTATGCTAGTTTGGCACCCTGTTGTACTGAAGAATTGCTGAATAATAAAATCCCCCCTTGCGGCACCGGTTTTCCCACATTGGGTTTTTTCGGGGACTGTTATCCAAAATATTTGTGTCGATGTGTTGATTTTTGCGCGTGTTTGTTTCTGTATTATGGTGTGATATCTGCAGCATAATTTATTTTAATGTTTATTGAAGGAATTTCATAAATAACATATTGAAATAAGTAGGCTAAGTAAATTAGATGTTGCAGTGATAGAATTTTCACATGGTATCAAAGCAAGTAATCAAAGACAGGAAGGGAAAATCAGTTATGGGTCGAGACCATGATGTAGAGGCATTCACGTTAGGGGACTCGCACAGGTTTTCAGAAAATTGCACAAGAGAAAGAGATTTCGATTTCTCTATGTTGGCTTCTAGGCTGGAAGAAGAAGTGGCTGGTATGACTAGTTCTGCATCATCAAAAGTATGGTATATAGATAGTGGAGCCTCTTGGCATATGACGAGAATCGGGAATGTTTCTCAGAATATCGAGAAGAGAAGATAAACTTTCAGAGCACCATGGGGAACAAGGCAAAGTGTACTCCAGTAGGGAAGGGTACCATAGTTTTTCAAACAGAATTGGGAGAATAGTTCCGTGCTACAAATGTGCTGTACGTACCAGGATTGGGGATGAACTTACTTTCCGTGTTACAACTTCAAGGCAAGGGCTATGACGTCTACTTCATCAAGGAGAATGTATACGTCAAACACCCAAGTTGGAAAAAGAAAGTGCAGATCGGGATCAAAATTAATAGGTTGTATAGATTACAGCTAGAATCACTAATGGCACTAATAGGCAGTCATGGAGACAAGGACTTGAACAAACTATGGCACAGAAGAATGGGACATTTGCACCATGGAGCTCTAAGAATTCTCAAGAGCACTGTAATAGGAGTTCCGGATCTTAGTACGGAATGAGAGGATGTATGCAGAGGATGTGCTCTAGGAAAGTATGCCAAGGCAACATTTCCTAGGAGTAGACACAAGGCCAAGAGTGTACTGGGATTGATACACTCAGATATCTGCGGACCTAAGTCCGTCAAAGATCTTAGTGATGCCGAGTATTTCCTTACCTTCATTGATGACCACTTAAGAAAAACTTGGATTTATTTTCTGAAAACCAAGGACAAGGTTTTCTGTCGATTCAAAGAGTTCAAGGCTCTGGTGGAGAATCTCACTGGGAAGAAAATAAAAGTTTTGCGCTCAGATAATGGTGGAGAGTATGTTGATAAGGACTTCACTGATTTTTGCGTTGAGGGCATCAGAAGAGAGTGAACAACTCCCTACAATCCAGCGCAAAATGGAGTAGCAGAAAGGAAGAACATGACTATTGTAGAAGCAACTAGGGGCATGATGTATGATTAGGATATGCCAAAATTCCTGTGGGTAGAAGCATGCAACACAACAATCTATGTTCAAAACATGACTCCTCATCAGGTGTTGGGCAAGAGTACTCCAGAGAAAGTTTTTACAAGAAAAACACCTGAAGTCAGTCATTTTAGGATATTTGGGAGTTTAGCATATTGTCGCATACTCAAGGAAAAGAGGAAAAAGCTGGATCAAACTGCGGAAAAGGATATCTGGTGGGATATAGCGAGAATGTTAAGGCATAAAGAATCTATCTTCTAAGGAGTAGGAAGGTAGTAGTTCGACGAGATGTTTAGTTCATGGAGGATAGGGCTTTCAAAAATCTTGTGAGATGCCTTCCGAGGAGCAGTGAAAAGAGGAGCCATTGGTTAAACCTCTTCAACCAACGGAAGTAAAGAATTCTTCCTTGGGTTAGGAAGATTCATAGGATGAGGAGGAGGAGCTAACAGAAGCACCTGCTGGTAAAGGAAGAACTAGCAGGGAACTTCGTCAAATTATGCGAGATGCAGAGGACGTCATCGGCGCACCAAGAAACAGTGAGAGGGAGCGAAAATGTCCAGAAAGATACTAGGCATTAGTAGCTTAGGATGGGGAGCCTGCCAGTTTCCAGGAGGCAGCTCAACATCAGGGTTGGCTAGATGCGATGGTAGAGGAGTAGAACTCCATTATGGTGAACGATGTCTGGGACGTAGTGCCAAGGCCTCAAGACAGATCAGTAGTAGGTTCGAGATGGATCTACAAGATCAAATATGCTACAGACGACAGTGTTGAGAAATATAAGGCCATGTTTGTGGCTAAGGGGTATGCTCAGAAGGAAGGAATTGACTACGAAGAGACGTTTTCCCCGGTAGCCAGGTATACATCTATTAGAACCGTGATATCTTTTGCAGCTCAGATGGGGTGGGAGATTCATCAGATGGATGTCAAAACAACTTTTCTGAACGGGGTAATAGAAGAAGAGGTATACATTGAACAACCAAAGGGCTTTGAGACACATGAGAAGAAGTCTCATGTATGCAGGATGAAGAAAGCCTTGTATGGGCTGAAATAGGCACTTAAAGCATGGTATGGTAGAATCGATGGCTACTTGCAGAAGATGGGATTTGTCAAGAGTGACGCGGATCCAAATCTCTACTATTTGGTTGTAGAGAATGAGTAGCTGATCTTAGTATTGTATGTGGATGATCTCCTTCTGACAGGATGATCCAGGGTCATTGGGGATTGCAAGAAGAATCTAGCCACAGAATTCGATATGAAGGATTTGGGACGAATGCATTATTTCTTGGGGTTGGAAGTTTGGCAGCAAGAGGGAAAGATCTTCCTTGGGCAAGGGAGGTATACTATAGAAATCCTAAAAAGATTCAGGATGGAGGACTGTAGACCAATGGCTACTCCAATGATCACCAATTGGAAGAAGATTGATGCATCAGAAGATAAGGATGTTGATCCTATTAGCGCTTGGAATTCACCTAGGCTGAGATAGACAAACTCTCAAGGCTACATCAAACCATTTCACCTCGTAGCTAGCCCTACGAGGTATGAGAAGGCTCTCTCGGGTCAGATTCGGTAGATCTTTCAATAGGATAAGCTGACCAATTAGGGATAAAGATTTTAGGCTAGTAAATTGATAAGGAGGGTTGATTTAATGATTTTTGGGGTTTTTGGTGGCAATTTGAGGGAGTGCAATTCAGGGTGCGGGGATTGGGCTCAGTTTTTGCAGGGGGATCTTTGGGGCAAGGTAGGAGTGAGTGCTGATGCCTTAATCTGAGATGAATGATCAGGAATGATAGAGGAGGAGCTAAAGAGGGCAAACAACAACTTTGAATCCTCTTTAGACAGTGGAAAACATAGATATTGAACAAAATTAAAAGCTGAGCATGGCATGCATGAATTCAAACTTTATCACTTCATCTGTTCAATTAGCAGCAAAGAAAGAGATGGAACACATAAACACACTTACAATAACATGTAGAGAACACACCATCAACACAACAATCCACAAGAATCCACAATGATGTCTGCAAAACCCTGGCCTTCCTTTTCCTTAAATTGCAGTAATAGATGTACAATATACAATAATGCTTCTCCCACAAGAGTCCAACCATGAAAATGAGAAGGAGAGAGCATAATATAGACCATCTAGACCATCTAACTCCTTTCCCCACCGCTAGGGGTCGAGCTCAGCTTCCTAGGGGCAGTTTGAACTAATTCTAAATCAAGCACTAGATAATAGGCAGGCTCAACAACTTACCTCTAAAACTTAGGAAGCCTATCTATGCATTAAATATTCACTATTTACATCAAAGAAGCTTCTAGAAGTGGTAAAGAAGAGTAAAAGTATCTAATGCCATGACATTTACACAAGAATCCATCATTTACATGCCCAAATAGTCAACCAAAGTGAAAACAGTGCTTTGCTGGCCGAACTGGTCAAAAACTGGCAAATTTTGCTTGACTGGTCGCACCTCTGGCTTGACTAGTCGCACCTTTTTGCAGCTCTGTTTGAGGGCCTTCCCGGAGTCCAAATCAGGTGCAGGATAGCTCGTTGGAAAGGTCTGGAAGTCTACTTTCCAACCCAACCGGAATTTCTGAATTTGGAGTTGATTTGACCCCTCAAAAATCATTTCTCCCAAGACTGCTTTCTGCAACTCAAAAAAGGGGCAGAAAGTCAAAATTTGCATGTATTTTGAGCTTTTGGCTGCCCAAATCTTCACAAAATTTGAAACCCTTCCATAGGCAAGTGTACTTTTACAAGACAAATCCAACCATGTAGAGTTTTCCCCGTTCTGAGCTGTATCGACGACTCGTCTCGTACGGGGTGAGACGAGTCGAGTGGCCAAAACCTGTAAAATTTAAAAAAAAATGCCAAAAATGCCTCAAAATCCTCAAAATTTCTTGGTTTTGCTGCTAGAAGAAGGCTAGTCAGTATCATGGTGAGTAAGAGAGGCCTCAGCCAAGATACGGAGCGGGTTGGTCTTTTTCCTCCTCTTGCGGGCCTCGGACAGCTTCCTTTGGAGTATCTTCATTTTTGCCTTGCAAACGTGCAACCTTGCCCAGTTAACCTGTGATGACCGCCCTTTCCACCCTTATGAGGCCTCCTCTGTACCTCAACCTCTGTAGATGATGAATGGTCATCACCTTGCTCATAAGTCTCAGTATCTGGCATGGTTTTGGAACCAGATGAGCAAGCTGAAAGGTAAATAGAACTGCTGCCTCTGCCTGCAAAATGCTGAGAAGTATGCTGTTTTCAAGGGGAAAAATCATAAGGGAACTGTTAGGGGAGGGATTTTCAATAAGGAATGGAAAATAAAAACAGGGATTTTTAGGGAAAATTCACAAAATGTAACACATACCATCTTATCATTTTTAAGAAATCATTTGCAACGAAACCATGTATGATAGGGACCAAGGGAAAGAACATATATGACAGGGGGTATGGGGTAGCATTATCCATTTGATTTTTATCCTTTAATGAAGCAAACTCTGCTATCTGGACGGGATTCATATGCATTTAGTGATAAGGGAAAAAGAGCTTCACTTGTATTTTTATCAAAAGGAGATTTGACAACTTCAAGGGAATGATAAAAAAGGGAAAACAGAGTTTATTTTGGGCAGCACAGCAACACGATTTTATAGACCAAAAACACAGCAATATGTCCATTATGAATATATACACAGCTGCAATCTTTGATTTTTCTTTTTATAAATTTCATAACAGCAGGTTGCCTCTTTTTTATACCCAATAATATCTTTGTTTTTCATATTTGGGTCATTTTGGCATTTTATTTTTATTTTTCTTTTCATATCAATTTTTATATATATATATATTTTTTATATTCTTTTTGTTTTATTTTCTTGCTGCAGGTCCATGTAATTTGCTTGCTGTGGGGAAGGAGAAGGGCAATTTAGGGTTTGTGGGAACATGAAGGATATTAGGGTTTAGCGAAGAAATTTGGGAAGGGAAAGATTTTGAAGGAATATGGGATGGAAACCTTGTATTTCTGGCAAACGATATAAATGAAATAATAAGATAAACATGCAGCAACATTTGTGAATTTAATTGCCAAGGGAACAAGGATGGGATAAGAGGGATTTTTACCTTGAAAAACAAACAAAACCCTAGCAGATTTGCCTACATTGACAACATTTAAATTCACCATTTATCTTGCAAATTTTTGAAGAAGAAAACCATGAGACATGTCATCATTCACTTATTCCTTGTTATCACAGATGAATTTGGAGCTTACCTGGTCGATTTAGCAATTTGGGAGGGCGATTTGGGTGATTTGGCACGTTTCTTGGCAAACCCAACTCGACTAGTCGCACCCCTCTGACTCGTCGCTCCAGTTCAAAAATTACACTGTGAGAGCAGCTCTGACTCGTTGCACCTGCCCAACTAGTCGCACCTCCAACTCAACTAGTCGCTCCTCCAGAAATGACTAAAATCGCAGCCAAATCGCCTTTCTTTGCTTCTCTTTGTGTCTTGCAAGTTTGTCAATGCATAATGAGGCCATGAAGAGGGCTTTTTGGTCTTTATAGGTCCAAATTTTAAAAAAAATTAAAACATCAAACCCACTTTCAAATGTTGCATGTTTTGGCATTTAATTTAACACTGTTTTTTAAGTTGCACTTTGCCTGAAATTGATTTTTTGAGTGTTTTCACTTGGTTCTTTTTGCAGGTTGATTCTCTGATGGATTCTGAGGAAACCAGGATTGTTGCCGGCATTCTGAAGATTTATGAAGATTTTCCTTATTTTTGCCATTTTCACATGACCTTGGGTTTAAAAAAAAACAGAGTTTTTAAAACCAAGGTATTAATGAGCTGTAGCTGATGAAAAATATCAAGGAACATGGTTACATACCTCCTTCTGGCTTGCTGGGGACTATTAGACTTTTGACTCATGACCTTGCAGTGATTTTGACCAAAACCCTAGACCTAGACTTGGGATTTCAAGACAAAAAAGAAACAAGTGTGACACAAGTTTATTCAAATGATATGACCTGATTCCAGCAAAGCCAAGAAGGGAACAAAGACCAGCTCCTCCATCAGTGTTATGGCATGCCTAACGGGATGCAAAACTGATGCTGATGAGACACCTACATATGCATATGCAAAGAGCTTTTGATCACCGATGGAGGGCTCAAGACCGACACTAACATTGGCTCCAATGGGGATGGTAGCTCCTTGGAGGTGCCAAGAACCTTAGACCTCTGGGAGAGCAGACCAGTGCCTTATCTATTGGGCGATGGAGTCAACTTATACACATATGACCAAACTTGAAATGACTCTATTCGACTTGGACTATAAAGACACAAACTGACTGACTTTTGCAGAAAATGAACAATCTGAAAACTTCACACCAACTAATCACCATCCTTAGAATTATAGCCTTCACCGCGGGCCCCAAACTGAAGATGAGAGATCAGTTTCACACTTGCTGCAGAATGAAAATAAAATGGAACTTACAAAGCTTTTTGAAGGGCAGCAGTCCATCAAGATTTGAAATGATGATGACAACCACCTGTGTTTCTTACAAGACAATATACTATCAAACTATATCATAATGCCAATGTAACCAATCAAGCAGATGCCGTCTTGACTGATTCTCCCAATCAGATCTCATGATCAACAGTACAAACCTATCCCTGGGCATCCAAAAACATAGCTGACCATGATCTCCTTCATCACTGAACACTGCGATAAACACTATCACTGCTGGCTGCAACAAACTTGCTAGAGGATCGTGAAAAACATGAGGATTTGCCACTGTCACTTCCTGCTGAAAGAACAAGGTATCCTTTGTTTCGAACTCTGATCTGCCTTCATCATGTGCTTCGGTAAAAGTATGCTCATGGGCTTCAAAAATCTCTGAACAAATGGATGAGCATATCTCTTCTTGGAAAAACATTTCAGCACATGAAACATATGAAGAATCTGAAAGGTAATCCTGTATGCTATGATCTTCTATGGTGTGAATGTGCTGTAGGTCATCTTCATATGATATCACAACCAAATTATCAAGTTCCTTATTACATTCTTCAATCATAAGGAAAGAAACTTCAGCTGTTTCTTGAGGTGCAAAAATGACATTTCTATCATCTACTATAAATTCATCCAAAGGAACTGTTTCACTTACTTGAATGAAGATGTCATCTTGCTTTTCATGAACTGACTGAATTACCTCCTCATGCAGGCCCTGTTCTGATGGCATGAGAACATTTGGATCAAAAGCTTTGTCTATGGTCTCAACAACAAAACCTTCTTTTTTAGAAGAGGAAGAAGGTCCACCATCATCTTCTTGACCATGTGCACACTGCATTTCTACGTTAACTTGAGCTGGAACAAGACCTCTCAAAAGTAGATCTATCTCATCTTCAGATAGAGGAGATACTACCCTTTGTTTTCTTTTGTTCAAACAGTGATTGTCTTCATATGACAAGGCATTCAAACTATCATTTTTTACTGAGTTATTGAAAGGAGATTCATCACTTACTTGCACAAAAGTCTCACCTTGCTATTCATGAACCTCTGAATCCAAAACTCTGTCTATGATCTCAACAGTAGAGCTCTCTTTGATGGGTTGCATGCTGCTGTCTTCTGTGGGCAGATCTGTAACAAGCTCTTCTCTTTCATCAATTACAGCCATATGACCATCTTCAACCTGCTGATCTTGATAAGAATCCTCTAAGATTTCTATGTGCTGCTGAAACGGCTTTTCATACAGGGCTTCCATGATCTCATAATCCATAAAATTATCATCTTCATAATATTTCTCAAGGCTTTCAATAAAACTATGAGCATGCTTGCAACAGTCTTGAACTAAAACCAAAGATGGATATGATTCTTTATAATTTTCAAAGAACACGGTATGAAAATCCCTTAAACAATAAATTGAAGCAGATGGCAAACTTTCATACCATGATTGAGCTTTACCTTCCAGAGTGGCCAAGAATATTTTCATCAAGCAATCTTCCGGAAAATCCACCTTCAACTTGCGAATATGCATATGAAATCTGATTAGATGAAGAGCAGCATCCTTCTTACCATCATCATTAAATATAGGCAGATTCCTTGACCAATCTACCTTTGGAATTTTATTCGGAAAACCAGGAATGTGATCTCGGCTCAAGGGAGCATATCTTCTTGCAATCTGATTCATCTTGAACATCTCAAAGCCACTGATCTCTCTGCAGTGAAGTCACCATGAAGCACTGATCGCTGGATTCTTCAGTGAAAGGAGTCGCCAGTGAATGATTTCAACCTTTCAAGTGTCCGATCGTTGTCCACTATCAACAATCAGATCTGAACTTGATACATGTACTGGGGTAAAGATGTCAATGAAGCGCTATGTTCACAAATCCCACGGAGATAGACTGAAGCAGCGTTTATCTACTAACGCTGATGTAAAACAAGAGCGTTTTCAAAGGCTACCTGGCGTAACTTCAGGCTCCGTCTAAGACTTATGAAATAACACGACAATGAGCAAACGATCAGTTGTTCTCCCCAGTATGGTCGCCAATATGTTAACGCTTGGAATTCACCTAGGCTGAGATAGACAAACTCTCAAGGCTACATCAAACCATTTCACCTCGTAGCTAGCCCTACAAGGTATGAGAAGGCTCTCTCGGGTCATATTCGGTAGATCTTTCAATAGGATAAGCTGACCAATTAGGGATAAAGATTTTAGGCTAGTAAATTGATAATGAGGGTTGATTTAATGATTTTTGGGGTTTTTGGTGGCAATTTGAGGGAGTGCAATTCAGGGTGCGGGGATTGGGCTCAGTTTTTGTAGGGGGATCTTTGGGGCAAGGTAGGAGTGAGTGCTGATGCCTTAATCTGAGATGAATGATCATGAATGATAGAGGAGGAGCTAAAGAGGGCAAACAACAACTTTGAATCCTCTTTAGACAGTGGAAAACATAGATATTGAACAAAATTAAAAGCTGAGCATGGCATGCATGAATTCAAACTTTATCACTTCATCTGTTCAATTAGCAGCAAAGAAAGAGATGGAACACATAAACACACTTTTCAATTAGCAGCAAAGAAAGAGATGGAACACATAAACACACTTACAATAACATGTAGAGAACACACCATCAACACAACAATCCACAAGAATCCACAATGATGTCTGCAAAACCCTGGCCTTCCTTTTCCTTAAATTGCAGTAATAGATGTACAATATACAATAATGCTTCTCCCACAAGAGTCCAACCATGAAAATGAGAAGGAGAGAGCATAATATAGACCATCTAGACCATCTAACTCCTTTCCCCACCTCTAGGGATCGAGCTTAGCTTCCTAGGGGCAGTTTGAACTAATTCTAAATCAAGCACTAGATAATAGGCAGGCTCAACAACTTACCTCTAAAACTTAGGAAGCCTATCTATGCATTAAATATTCACTATTTACATCAAAGAAGCTTCTAGAAGTGGTAAAGAAGAGTAAAAGTATCTAATGCCATGACATTTACACAAGAATCCATCATTTACATGCCCAAATAGTCAACCAAAGTGAAAACAGTGCTTTGCTGGCCGAACTGGTCAAAAATTGGCAAATTTTGCTTGACTGGTCACACCTCTGGCTTGACTAGTCGCACCTTTTTGCAGCTTTGTTTGAGGGCCTTCCCGGAGTCCAAATCAGGTGCAGGATAGCTCGTTGGAAAGGTCTGGAAGTCTACTTTCCAACCCAACCGGAATTTCTGAATTTGGAGTTGATTTGACCCCTCAAATCATTTCTCCCAAGACTGCTTTCTGCAACTCAAAAAAGGGGCAGAAAGTCAAAATTTGCATGTATTTTGAGCTTTTGGCTGCCCAAATCTTCACAAAATTTGAAACCCTTCCATAGGCAAGTGTACTTTTACAAGACAAATCCAACCATGTAGAGTTTTCCCCGTTCTGAGCTGTATCGACGACTCGTCTCGTACGGGGTGAGACGAGTCGAGTGGCCAAAACCTGTAAAATTCCAAAAAAAATGCCAAAAATGCCTCAAAATCCTCAAAATTTCTTGGTTTTGCTGCTAGAAGAAGGCTAGTCAGTATCATGGTGAGTAAGAGAGGCCTTAGCCAAGATACGGAGCGGGTTGGTCTTTTTCCTCCTCTTGCGGGCCTCGGACAACTTCCTTTGGAGTATCTTCATTTTTGCCTTGCAAACGTGCAACCTTGCCCAGTTAACCTGTGATGACCGCCCTTTCCACCCTTATGAGGCCTCCTCTGTACCTCAACCTCTGTAGATGATGAATGGTCATCACCTTGCTCATAAGTCTCAGTATCTGGCATGGTTTTGGAACCAGATGAGCAAGCTGAAAGGTAAATAGAACTGCTGCCTCTGCCTGCAAAATGCTGAGAAGTATGCTGTTTTCAAGGGGAAAAATCATAAGGGAACTGTTAGGGGAGGGATTTTCAATAAGGAATGGGAAATAAAAACAGGGATTTTTAGGGAAAATTCACAAAATGTAACACATACCATCTTATCATTTTTAAGAAATCATTTGCAACGAAACCATGTATGATAGGGACCAAGGGAAAGAACATATATGACAGGGGGTATGGGGCAGCATTATCCATTTGATTTTTATCCTTTAATGAAGCAAACTCTGCTATCTGGACGGGATTCATATGCATTTAGTGATAAGGGAAAAAGAGCTTCACTTGTATTTTTATCAAAAGGAGATTTGACAACTTCAAGGGAATGATAAAAAAGGGAAAACAGAGTTTATTTTGGGCAGCACAGCAACACGATTTTATAGACCAAAAACACAGCAATATGTCCATTATGAATATATACACAGCTGCAATCTTTGATTTTTCTTTTTATAAATTTCATAACAGCAGGTTGCCTCTTTTTTATACCCAATAATATCTTTGTTTTTCATATTTGGGTCATTTTGGCATTTTATTTTTATTTTTCTTTTCATATCAATTTTTATATATATATATATTTTTTATATTCTTTTTGTTTTATTTTCTTGCTGCAGGTCCATGTAATTTGCTTGCTGTGGGGAAGGAGAAGGGCAATTTAGGGTTTGTGGGAACATGAAGGATATTAGGGTTTAGCGAAGAAATTTGGGAAGGGAAAGATTTTGAAGGAATATGGGATGGAAACCTTGTATTTCTGGCAAACGATATAAATGAAATAATAAGATAAACATGCAGCAACATTTGTGAATTTAATTGCCAAGGGAACAAGGATGGGATAAGAGGGATTTTTACCTTGAAAAACAAACAAAACCCTAGCAGATTTGCCTACATTGACAACATTTAAATTCACCATTTATCTTGCAAATTTTTGAAGAAGAAAACCATGAGACATGTCATCATTCACTTATTCCTTGTTATCACAGATGAATTTGGAGCTTACCTGGTCGATTTAGCAATTTGGGAGGGCGATTTGGGTGATTTGGCACGTTTCTTGGCAAACCCAACTCGACTAGTCGCACCCCTCTGACTCGTCGCTCCAGTTCAAAAATTACACTGTGAGAGCAGCTCTGACTCGTCGCACCTGCCCAACTAGTCGCACCTCCAACTCAACTAGTCGCTCCTCCAGAAATGACTAAAATCGCAGCCAAATCGCCTTTCTTTGCTTCTCTTTGTGTCTTGCAAGTTTGTCAATGCATAATGAGGCCATGAAGAGGGCTTTTTGGTCTTTATAGGTCCACATTTAAAAAAAAATTAAAACATCAAACCCACTTTCAAATGTTGCATGTTTTGGCATTTAATTTAACACTATTTTTTAAGTTGCACTTTGCCTGAAATTGATTTTTTGAGTGTTTTCACTTGGTTCTTTTTGCAGGTTGATTCTCTGATGGATTCTGAGGAAACCAGGATTGTTTCCGGCATTCTGAAGATTTATGAAGATTTTCCTTATTTTTGCCATTTTCACATGACCTTGGGTTTAAAAAAAAAAAAACAGAGTTTTTAAAACCAAGGTATTAATGAGCTGTAGCTGATGAAAAATATCAAGGAACATGGTTACATACCTCCTTCTGGCTTGCTGGGGACTATTAGACTTTTGACTCATGACCTTGCAGTGATTTTGACCAAAACCCTAGACCTAGACTTGGGATTTCAAGACAAAAAAGAAACAAGTGTGACACAAGTTTATTCAAATGATATGACCTGATTCCAGCAAAGCCAAGAAGGGAACAAAGACCAGCTCCTCCATCAGTGTTATGGCATGCCTAACGGGATGCAAAACTGATGCTGATGAGACACCTACATATGCATATGCAAAGAGCTTTTGATCATCGATGGAGGGCTCAAGACCGACACTAACAGATCCCACCTTATACAGGCAGCTCATAGGGTCCCTAATGTATTTGGTCAATACCAAGCTGGACATTTGCTACGCTATCAACACCCTCAATCAGTTCATGGTGGAACTGAAGAGGGCGCACTAGGCAGCAGTTAAACGTGTTCTCAAGGGAACAATCGATTATGGACTCTTGTACAACAGGAGTAAGGATATCAGATTGAGTGGATTCACTGATGCAGATTGGGCAGGAAGCTTAGTGGATCGGAAAAATACCTCTGGGTACTGTTTCAACATTGGATCAGGAATAACTTCCTAGTGTAGTAGGAAACAAAAGTTTGTGGCTCTGAGCTCATCTGAGGCAGAATATATGGCGACAAGCACAACTTCTTGTGAGGCCATATGGCTTAGAAAACTGCTTGTGAACCTATTCAGAAGGAAAATGGAGGCGACCAGGATCATGTGCGATAATCAGAGTTGCATCAAGCTCTTTGAGAATCCAGTGTTTCATGATCGGTCAAAGCATATTGATATCCGGTGTCATTTTGTTAGAGACTGTGTCCAACGAGGAGCTGTACAGTTGAGCTACACTCCTATAGGAGAACAGGTGGCAGACATCCTTACCAAGGCCCTTGGAAGAACCAAGTTTGATTTTTTCAAGGAGAAGATGGGGATGATAAAGAATCCATTTCAGTAGCAGAAATGGGTATGATGTTGTAGTGCAAATGCAGTGTTGGGAAGAAGGACTAGTAGCAACACGGATGCAGAGGGAGTTGCAGTGTTGGGAAGATGGACCAGCAACAACACAAATGCAGAGGGAGCTGCAGTACAGATGTAACAGTGGCAGTGGTAGAGCCATGGGCAGCAGTACAGGATGCAACACTGCAGAGGATGTTGCGCAGAGAGGCTTAGCATCAACATAGGTACTGATGTCGTATGATTAGAGTAATGCTCAATGTGGAGTATTACTAGAGCACAGTTCGCGCTAGGAGGGAGTGTTGATTTGGGGTAACATCGGATGTGCTCTAGCCATGAAAATTGGTAGAGAGGCTAAAGCACATGAGATCTCCAAGGCCTGGAAATGGTTTGGGCATATTCTAACAGATTTGGGAGATATTAAAATAAAATTAATATTTTTAATGGAGTTCCTAAGTCTAAACTTAGGAAAAATAAAATATTAATGAGTATTAACATAAAACTAGGTTAGGAGGTTCCAAAAGTCATGGATCAAGCCAAATCTAATCTTCGCCGTTGATTAAAGATTTAATCTCGAGCGTTGAAGGACCAACAGGAAAAGTATAAGAGGAGGCTTGAGGGTCAGTTGGAAGACACATTGAGGGAGACCAGTCAGTTCGATTTCTGGAGCGGGGTTAGCTGAGAAATTCGAACTAGTGGTCTGGAGAGCAGCAGGGGGCAGCAAATACGGAACAGAGACTTGGGATCAGCAACAAAAGACCAGCGTAGAGGCAGGAGAGGTAGACACAGAGCCTTTTAGGCAGACGCAAAGGCAGTAGGAGACTGCACAGTCACTAGAGGGCCTGCGTGGGTGACGCAGTCAAGCAGGGGTTGACGCAGAGTGTCTGGGAGCTATGCAGAGGTCAGCTAGGCTGACGCTGGGATTGGGAGAATTACTGGAGAATTTTTCTCTCTGTTGGGTATGCTAGTTTGGCACCCTGTTGTACTGAAGAATTGCTAAATAATAAAATCCTCCCTTGCTGCATCGTTTTTCCCACATTGGGTTTTTCCGAGGACTGTTGTCCAAAATATTTGTGTCGATGTGTTGATTCTTCCACATGTGTTTGTTTTTGAATTATGGTGTGATATCTGCAGCAAAATTTATTTTAATGTTTATTGAAGGAATTTCATAAATAACTTATTGAAATAAGAGGCTAAGTAAAACAAATGTTGCAGTGATAGAATTTTCACAGGGTTAACCCACTGGTGGTGGGTAACAAGCTCCAAAATAAGAGAATGACTAATGGTGACACTGTGGCTTCATACTTAGAGAGTATTTCACAAATAAGAGATCAAATTTCAGCCATTGGAGAAACTATCTTTGATCAAGAACTTGTGACTACAACACTCAATAGTCTCCCTAGATCATGGGATGCATTTGCAGTAGGCATAAGCAGTTGGAAAGAAGATCCTTCATTTGAGAAATTATGGACATCATGTGCTCAAGAAGAAGCAAGATTGATGACTAAAGATCGCTAAGATGAAGAAGTTGAAGACCTTGCAGTCCGCTTTAAGAACAGGGGAAAGAAGAAGTTTGGACCTGAACTAAGAAGTTAGGAAAGGGATCTTCTTCCTTTATGAAGAAGAAAGACTTACCAAAGATACAATGCTATGGTTGTCAAGAATATGGACATTTCAAGAGAGATTGTCCTAATATGGCTAACAAGAAAAGAAAAGGGAAACAACATGCTTTTGCAACAGAAATTGAAGAAGATGAAAAACCAAAGAAGTCCAAAGGTGAAAAGGATTTCTTCTATTATTCTGCTTTGACAAGTTCCTTTGCAAATGATGATGACATGTGGCTGGTAGATAGTGGAGCGTCAAGACACTTGACTGGAGAGCATAAGAATCTTTCAAACATGATGGAAAAGAAGCTATCTCAAAGAGTTGAAGTGGGAGACAATAACAACTATGCAGTCAAGGGAGTTGGAAAGGCATCCATAGAGTTGTAATTTGGTAGCGACATTTATTTTAGCAACATCCTTTATGGTACTAGGTTTGAAAATGAATCTTGTCTCTATTTCTTGTTTAGAAGATAAAGAAGACGAGGTTGATTTTGTGGATGGAAAAGTACTTGTGTGGTCAAAGGGCTCTAGTATAGATGATGTCTGGGTTATTGGGGTTCGTGATTTAAAACTATATAGACTTGTGAGTCAACCAAATCAAGCATTAGTACATGACCAAATAGATCCAAGTGAGTGATGGCACTGAAGGTATGGCCATCTTCATTTTAGAGCATTTCCTGAATTAAGTGAAATAGTGTCAGGGTTCCTGAACTACAAATAAAGAATGATGGTGTATGCAAAGGCTGTTTTCTTGGAAAGAACATCAAGAGACCATTTCCAAATAGTGATAACATTTCTAAGGAAGCTTTGGATTTGATTCATTCTGATGTTTGTGGTCCGATGCCCGTAAAATCACATGGTGGTTTGTTGTCCTATGTGACATTTATTGACGACTTCTCTCGTAAGACATGGATATATCTCTTGAAGATGAAAGATGAATTATTCGATAAGTTCTAGGATTTCAAAGCTAAAGTGGAAAACTTGATAGGTAAAAATATCAAGATACTGAGATTTGACAATGGAGGAGAATACACCTCAAAGGAGCTTGTTTCTTTCTGTAAGTAGGATGGGGCTAAGAGAGCTAATTGTTCCCTATAATCCGCAACAGAATGTTAGAATGAAAGAACAAATCCATTGAAGAATGTATCAAGGCCATGATGTATGATTTGGACTTTGCGTTGTTCTTATGGTGCGAAACATCATAGACAACAGTGTACATTCAAAATCAAAGTCCTCATAAAGTTCTGGAAGGTATGATTCCTGAAGAAGCCTTCTCCAAAAGGAAGCCAGAAGTTGGGCACGTGATAATCTTTGCTTGTCATGCGTATATTCATGTTCCCAAGGATAAGAGAAACAAGCTTGAGCCTTCAGGAAAGAAAGACATATCTGTTGGATATAGTGAATCTTCAAAGGCTTGCAAAATTTACATTCCAGAACAAGATGGGTTGAAGTCAGTTGAGATGTTATCTTCGTTGAGAAGGTGGCATACTAGAGGTCTAAGGAAGTCTTCGTAGATTCCTTGGATGAAGTAAGACAGGAGGCCTCAAGAGAGGAACATTCGAGTTCTACAGGATGTACCGGAAGGCCAAAAGGGCCTCAAGATCCAACATAACAAGTTATAGTTGAGATCCAGAAGAGACTAGCATGGCTTAGATCCACATTGGAAGAGGCGGAAGGATGTGCAACTCCTGATGGAACATCTAGAGAAGTGAAGAAATCGAAGAGGTTCTCTAGCTATGGAACTCTCATGAAAAAACTCATTGATGAAGAACCTTCCACATATGAAGAAGCAACTAGTTAGAAAGTATGGAAGGAAGCAATGAATAAGGAGTACCAATCAATCATGAAGAATGATGTTTGGAAAATTGTGCCAATGCTTGAAGGGAAGTCAGTTGTGACTTCCAAATGGATCTACAAGATAAAGCATGCTACAGATGGTAGTATTGACAAATACGAGGCGAAGTTCGTGGCTAGAGGATTCTCCCAAAAAGAGGGAGAAGACTATGATAAGATTTTTGCTCCAGTTGCTAGGTACACCTCCATTAGATCCATCATTTCTCTTGCTGTTGAGTTGGGATGGAATTTGCACCAGATGGATGTGAAGACTAGTTTCCTCAAAGGTGCAATTGAGGAAGGGGTGTACATAGAGAAACCTCGAGGATTTGAGGTATATGGAAATGAGTCTCATGCTTGTAGGTTGAAAAAAGCCTTGTATGGACTCAAGCAAGTTCCAAGACCTTGGTATGCTTGTATTGACAGTTTATCTGATGAATATGGGATTACCAAGAGTGAATCTGATCCTAACCTTTACTTTAAGGTTGTGAAAAATGCATCTGTGATCTTACGATTATATGTTGATGACTTGTTTCTTACAGGTGCCGAGCCTCTTATCATTCAGTGCAAGAAGGAGTTGGCTTTTGAGTTCAACATGAAGGATCTTGGGTTGATGCAGTATTACTTGGCATTAGAAGTATGGCAGAAACCTGATGAAGTCTTCCTTGGTTAAGGAAAGCGTGTGTTATATATCCTTCAGAAATTCGGTATGATGGATTGCAAATCCATGGCAACTCGTATGGTGACTAGCTTGAAAAAGTTAAGAGGCTCCGGCTCTAGATTGGTGGATCCATCTATGTACTGACCATTGATTGGTATGTTGATGTATTTGGTTAACACTAGTTCGGACATTTGCTTTGCTGTGAACACCTTGAGCCATTTCCAAGTAGAACCGATATACAAGCATTGTATTGCAGCAAAGCACATCTCAAGATATTTGTGTAGTACACTGAACTATGGTTTGAGGTATGTTGCAAAAAAAGATGCACAACTTCAGGGATATATAGACACTGATTGGGCAGGAAGTGCTGAAGATAGGAAGTGTGCCTTGGGAGTATGCTTTAGTTTAGGATCCACTATGATATTGTGGATGAGCAAGAAGCAGAGGTCGATCGCACTTAGCTGCTGAAGTAGAGTACATCGCAACGAATGAGGCCTATACCGAAGCAGTGTGGCTTCAAAAGTTGCTTCCAGGATTGTTGGACCAAGAGTTGGAATCGACAGTGATACACTACAATAATCAAAGCTGTGTGAAGCTTTCAGAGAATCCCGTGTTCCATGATAGGCCGAAGCATATAGAGATCAATTACCACTACATCCGTAACGTGGTGGAGAGGAGAGAAATAAGGCTCGAGTACATCTCCATTGATGAGCACACAATTGATGTTCTGATGAAGTCGTTGCTGAGGGACAAGTTCGTGTACTTTAGAGACAAGTTAGGGCTTGTGGAGATTACCCCTCTCGTTGAAAGGGAGTGCTGATTTGTCTACAACACAAATGGACATTCTCCCGAAAGGGAGAATGGGTCCAAGAGACCTAGAGGGCTCAATAGGCAGTGTTGAGTGAGTGTCTCTTGGAGGAGGACCCCGATCACACACCATAAATAGTGGAGTGAGGTCTTGGACCTTGATCACACACTAGGCATGGTAGAGTGAGCTCCTTCAGCATCTGGACCCTGATCACACACCGAAAGGGTGGAGTGAGGTCCTTGACCCTGATCACACACTAGGTAGGGTGGAGTGAGGTTTGGTTTGACATCTAGATCCGATCACCAACTAGGAAGGGGTTGAGTAAGGTCTTGGCCGACAGTGCTCACCACGAAGGGTGAGTGAGTGCTTGCTAGTTGAGCGTCTTAGTATTTTGGCCTAGGTGGTGGCCATGACATTTGATGACTAATCACTCTGGATGAGTGAGTCTTGATATGCTATTGACGTTGCCATGGGTTTGGTACTGCCCTGGATATGGCTGCTAGCAGATGCTGATAATAGATGATGTTGCTAGTGATAATAAATAACCTTTTCTTTAGATAAATTTGTTCAATTTGAGAACATTTATGATGATGATTATAAATACCTTGCTAGTTAAGAGGGAGTGTTGAATTTGTAACCATGGTCGGTCTCCACAATGTACTTTTGGTCACTTGATGTAATTATATTTATCATTGTAAAGCATATTAATAAATGCTTGAGTTAAAGGAAAAATTATTTTGAGTCAAAGTCCCGTTGCGACTTTTAAAAGTGTGAAAATTTTCAATCTATCACAGCAACTAGAAATTATTTTCCTAATTGTTAATTTATTTAACAATATATTTGCAGTTTCTTATGGCAAATACCAAATAATTCACACTGTGATTTTCACAAATAAATATTGCGGAAGAAAAATAGCGCTGGAAACTTAGAAATTATAACACACACGAATTTTACATAGTTATTTTTGGACAAATGTCCCCGAAAAAATCCAACTTGGGAAAACTGGTGTAGCAGCTGAGGGTTTTATTATTATGCAACAATGAAATTATGAGTACATTCTATGGATGCCCAACTGGAAATCCAAATAGCATGTATCTGACATAAATAATTAGAGAGAAAATTATCTCACCCCACTAGCAATCCCGACACTGGCTTCTCCAGAAAAATTGGCATTCTAAACCCCAGCGTAGGCCCTCTATGCAGTCCTTGCATTGCCTCTCACATGTGTGGTTCGAATCTGCCTCTGAGCAAGCCGTCTAGCCTGTCTCTATTGTTGGAAGTGACTCTCGGGCCCTTTGGAAGACTTTTCTGGCCTCTGGAAACCGAATTGACTTCCTCCCCAGCTAAATCGAACTACTCTGCTTTGGCTACTGCACAGTCCCTGCGCTCCTTCTGCATGGATCACTTCTGTCACTTGTTGCTTCCTCCCTTGATCTAGAAAACTTCCTCTGGATCACTGTCCCTGTCCCTCACTGTCTCTGCTTCGATCTTTGGCTCTCCAACAACTGCTGCTGCTCTTTGGAAATCGATTTGCCAAGGAAATCGAACTGCTGAAGTGTATCCTCCAAGTGCCCATCGACTTCTTCTTATAATCCTCTGTTGGGACTCCAACGACCAAGATTAAATCTTAATCAAGGGCTAGGATCATTTTGAAGTCAATCCGTGTGATTTTCTAGACTATTCTCACCTTGACTTAATTAATTATGATTAATTAACGATATTCCCTAAGTAATACCTTGGAAATATTTTAAAAATAGGTTAATAATCTAATTAAGTCATCCCTAGGTGGAATTTTCAGTAACGATTTTTGGGTTTTGGAGATCTCATGCATTCTAGCCTCTCCACCAAATTTCGTGGCTAGAACACATCTGATGCTACAGAAACTAACCCTCCCTCTTAACGAGGATTGTGTTCTAGTGCTGCACACCCTGTCACAACACTCTTTCTTTGTATCATCTCTTGTAACATCGCTGATGCCTGGTTGTTGCTGGCCATCAACTACCATGAAAATCTGATGTTGCATTTGTGCTGCTGCTGACACTGCCATACTGCTGCCAACTCTGCATCTGTACTGCAGCTCCATCTCATCTGTTCTTGCTGCAACTGCAACAACTGCAACTCAGAAGCATCCAAAGTACTGAATCATCTGTGTTCAGTATGATGCATCTGTTTCCTGAGTCCTGATTATTACTAGCTATTGCACTGTCTAATGAAGTATCTGCGCTGCTGTAGACTCTACATTGAGCCACCTGCTCTGCTATTAACACTGCTCTACGCTCCTTAGCATCTGACTGCTACTAGTCTGCAATTGTCACTCTGGTACTGACTGCATCAACTACCACTGATCCATCCTGCTACTGAATACTGTGGGCCCTCGTAGCCAGGTAATGATCCATGAGGTGGACTCCTCAAGGACCTTGCCCAATCTCTATAGCTCTCTAGGGCTACAACACCAAATCACCCCACCTCACTCCTAGAGGTATATCATCAAACATAGCGAACACTTCCTCTAGCCTAGAGGAAAGCTTGTCTATTTCAATTTTCCGCGGATGCTGCTTGCTGATCCTACTTCTCCTACTTGTCCTTCTTCCTGAGAGGACACTGTTAAAATTGGCAACTAGGGCCAAATTCCACTTTGGGACAACTCATTTGATTAAATTAAAGATCATCGAATTTGGACACGCAGAAGTGTGTTTTTGAATTTATGCCCACACGTGCAAATTGTTCAAGTCGACCACATCATCATGTAGGCTCATGAAGCCCAATGGGCGTGACTCTTCACCCTCAACAACTTTTATAAATACAAGTACCCTCTCACCTCCTTTGGCATCATCATCACACACATTTCTTCTTTCTCCTTCTCTCATTGGTTTGTACAACTATTGGGCAAATCTTCTCTCTCACACTTGTGGCAGAAGGACGAATTTTTTGCGAAAATTGCAGGGCCAAATTTCAGGACTGTTGCAGGAGTTTGACCTGCGTTGATCGAGCATGTTGACTCATCCTTTGACTGTGATTTTTGTGGGAAAATTTCGTTTTTGGCAGGCCGTATAGTTTGGTATAGGGACCGAGAATTTCTAGGCAATTGGATTGCAGCGTTGACTGTAGGGTTGACCACAAACCTGACCGCAGAGTTGACCAAGTTTGATCATGGTTTTTAGGATTGTTTTGGGCTGAATTTGACCACATTATCAAGCCAAGTTTGACTGGCTATGACTGAGCTCCAAAAAGGAAGATTTGCTATTGTGTTGACCATATTTGACTTTTTGGTTAGGGTTGAATTTGACTGTAGATTTGATAGGGCTATTTTGACTGTGCTTTGGCAAGTCAAAATTTCACTTTTGTACTCTCTCTACTAAACATTTGATATAGTAATAAGAAGGATTGATCAAAGGGCTTTCCCCACATTGGGATTTTTCCCTGGCATCCAGCAAATCTGGTGTCCTCTTGTCTTGGCTTGTCTTTTGCATTTTGTTTCATGTTCCATCTACTTTTATTGTCAATGTGATTAATGTGTTTGCTATTGAAACAAAATTGGAAATTGTCATTGGGTTGCTAAAGGAACATTGAAGTAATTGTGCTAAGCATAGAACATACCATTGTTAACTAAAATTAATAGACACCGAGCACTGTAGTGGCCAAAATCGCCACACTCGAAGCACTTGACTTTTGATAGGTCCTTTTTCTTCTTCTGCTCCCCCTACCGCTGATTAGGACCCTTAGATGCTAGGGTCACATTTTCTTCTTCCTTCCCACCCTTCACACCCTTGTTGCTATTGCTGTTGATGGTACTCTTTACTAGAGCTCGCCTCAACTCCTCCTGTTGTAGATTAGACCACATCTTGTCCCATTTAGGCAATGTGTCCCTACCCAAGATACTTTCGACAAACACCTGCTAGTTATCTAAGACACTACTCAGTGACAATCATACAAGCTCTGTGGGTTGGTTTGCCTCCCCAACGGCTGCAAGCTGATTTCGAACTTTCTGAACACTGGTGAGGAAGCAGTCTATGCTTTCTCCCTTTATCCTTATGCTCCTTAGCTTCTCCTAGAGAAACATCTTCTGTTGCTCGGAAGAACTCTGAAATAGCTCGGAGAGAGCATCCCACATCTCCTTGGTCATACCATTGTCTGCGCATGTAAGACTAGATGATCTCAGACTCCATCGAAAATGATTCGCTTCACCTTCGCCATTTCTTTTCTGTACTCCTTAAGCTGATCAACATCCGGGGGTACTGCTACCACATTCCCCGCATAGGCTTTCAAGGCATATTTATCTAGAAGGAAGGACATTTTAACCTTCCAGATGACATAGTTGGAGGCTCCCTCCAACCTGTCTCGATCTCTAAGCCCAACTGTGGCCATCTCTAAATCTGGTTGAAAATCTCCCTCTTTCCCTCTGCTCGGCTACTGAATCTGCTACATGCACTCCCTTATGGAGTGAGGAAATTTGCTCACAGCTACTGCTAATATGCACCTATAAAAAGTAGATCTCTAAAAATTGAGATCCCTTGAGAGAAATTTTCCCTCCGTGTGTGCTATTTCTCTTCCACCCGACACTGATTTTGCTACTGTAAATTGCTGCAAAACCCTTTGTGCCCAAACAAGGAATCTGCCTAGCGAAAATAATTGAGCTGCTGTTCCCTTTGCTTGCTGCAATCACTAAATTTGGCAAACCAATTTTTTCTACCAACTTGCATTGAAAAATCAATTTGCACAGCAATTTCGAACTGTCTAGCTTAGGTTTTGTGCAGCGTCTAGAAATTCATCTAGTTGCTCCCTTCTAATAACGAATTTCTTCTTTGGTTTCTTTCGCTTCCCCATTTGATCAATCACGCTCTAATACCATGTGAAAATTTTCAATCTATCACAACAATTGGAAATTATCTTTCTAATTGTTAATGTATTTAACAATTTTTTGCAGTTTACTACGGAAAATACCAAATAGTTCACACTATGGTTTTCACAAATAAATATTGCGTAAGAAAAATAGCACTGGAAACTGAGAAAATCTAGCGCACAACTTTTACACAATTATTTTTGGACAAATGTCCTCAAAAAAATCCAACTTGGGAAAACCGATGCAACATCTGAGGGTTTTATTATTAAGCAGCAATGAAATTTTGAGTACAATCTATAGATGCCCAACTGGCAATCCAAACAGCAGGTATCTGACCAAAATAATTAGAGAGAAAATTCTCTCACCCCACTAGCAATCCTAACACTGGCTTCTCCAGAATAACTAGCCTTCCAAACCCTAGTGTAGGCCCTCTACACAGTTCTTGCATTGGCTCTCAGTTGTGTGGTTCGAATCTACCTCCAAGCAAGCCGTCTAGCTTGTCTCTGCTGCTGGAAGTGACTCTCTGACCCTCTCAAAGACTTTCCCGGCCTCTGGAAACTGAATCGACTTTCTTGCCAGCTTAATCAAACTGCTCTTCTTCAGCTACTATGCAGTCTTTGCGCTGCTTCTGCGTGGATCACTTCTATCACTTGCTGTTGCCTCTCTGAACCTTGAAAACATCCTTCAGATCACTGTCCCTGCCCCCCATTGTCTCTACTTCAATCTTTGGCTCTCCGACAACTGCTATTGCTCTCTGGAAATCGACCTGCCAAGGAAATCGAATTGCTGAAGTGTATTATCCAAGTGCCCATTGACTTCTTCTTATAATCCTCTTTTGGGACTCTATCGACCAAGATTAAATATTAATGAAGGGCTAGGATCATCTTGAAATCGATCCGTGTGAGTTTCTAGACTATTCTCACCTTGACTTAATTAGTTTTGATTCATTAACCATATTCCCTAAGTTTAGATTAATGAAATATTTAAAAAATGGGTTAATAATCTAATTAAGTCATCTCTAGGTGGAATTTCCAAGAAAGGTTTCTGGGTTTTGGAGATATCATGCATTCTAGCCTCTCCACAAAATTTCGTTCCTAGAACACATCCGATGCACGAAAACTAACAAAAAGATGTATATTTGAATTTTTGAAATGAAATTTTTTGCTCTAAAAGTATCAAGTCAAATTCGCTCCAAGTTAATTCGGCCCTTGCCAGGAGACATGTTCATTCACCCTAGACATACTACTTTTAAAGGCAACTTAAGTTCCTCATTTAGGCAATTCACATCTCATCTCATAAGCATCTTTTGGGAAAGCAAGCGAAGGAACAAGAAGTCTACATCAGGAACAAGAAGTCCACATGTGTAACAGGAAGTCTACACAAGGATTAAAAAGTGTGCATGTGTAACAGGAAGTCCATGCAAGGAACAAGAAGTGCGTAGGTGTCACAGGAAGTGCACATGAGTCATAGAAAGTGCGAATGAGTAACAAGAAGTTTGCATGACTTGCAGGGGTCGAAATTCTAGATCAGATTGGGAGGTTTGACATTGAGGAGAAGACCAGGTTTGACCATAGGTCTAGGTGTGTTGCTTATTGAACAAGAAGAATTTTTCTATTGAAAAGGTTGTTGGGTTTTTCCCCATAGTGGGTTTTCCCAAGGTAAATCTTGTCTCTATTTTGTGCACTGTGATCTCTATTGTTCTATTGTTCTTTATTGTTGATTTTTTGAAGTATAATTGTTAAATGATATATTGGAACAAGTTAAAAGAAGATCTACATCAAAAAATTTTATTTCAAAAATATTGTGCTAACCCTAATTGCACTAGAAAATCAACATTGAGAAGCTAGGGAGATTTGATTTTCATTGGATTTGTTGGTTCTTATCGATTTTTGTAGCCGTCTTCTGTGCAATATTCAAAGTGGCTGGCTCCTTGTTCCTTAGTTCATACACAAAATGCATCAATATTGTATATGAGAATGAAGGCATCTGGCAGTACTGAAGATAGCGGTATCGGCAAAATATCAGCGAGGGTCCAGAAAATACCTTATCGACAATATTGGCAAAATATCGGCAAATATCGACAAGCATAAAAAATGCATAATATATTCATTTTTTCATATTTTTAAACATATAAAGCAATAACAACATGAAATAAACACATTGGCACATAAATATGAAGAAAGCACTGATATATATGATGTCAAATAGAAATGATACATGAAAGGCGATACCAAATCCTGCTGATCCTTGATAATTGTCCATTCAAGGACTCAAATGTGGAGAACCAATACAAAATAACATCACATATATAAAAGTATCTCATCATTGAGAGTTATATGTAGCATAACAAATAAAACTAGCAACTATCTATCTGAAATCATTGCCCTCTCCTCCTTTTATGGGAAAACATGATGGGCTGTTTGCGAGGCCTGCCCCTAGTAGTAGAAGGCCCTGACCCTGCCTCTGCACCTAATGTCAAATAATGAGTGCTAGGTATGGAGCTGTGCTCTCCTATATCTATAACAGATGGTGTTGATGTTGATGCTCCCACAATGTCCTCCTCCTCCTCTTCGTTCTGCTCCTCCTTCGAGTCCTCCTCCTCTTGCTGCCCCTGTTCTAATGGATCATCTGGCTCTAACCATGAAGGTGACTCCTCCAAGATGGGCTCCTCAGACTCCACCCTCCATTGAGACAATACATCAATATTGTCTAAAGAAATGGCATCTGAATCCATTGGTGCTTCTATTTGCCTCACTCGAAGTCAGATGTTGTAATGCACATACACTAAATCATTGAGGTGTGCGAACTCCAACTTGTAAGAGTGTCAAAAAAACTAATGAGTCTTGACTCTTGACTCTTGACACTTGAAGGTCATAAATTAAAAATTAAAAATTACAATAAGTGTAATTTCTCAACTGAAGCCTGGAGCTCAATGTTATACGTGTTGCGCTTTTTTGCGTGTGTTTTCTCAAATACACTCCAATTGCGCTCACACCCTGAAGAGCTACATGTTTGACTCAAGATTCTTATGGCCAATTTCTGCAAATTTGGTGCCCTTGCACCATAGCTTCACCACCAAATATCTACAACAAAATAAAGAAATAAAAAATTCAAAAACTTAAAACATAATTAAACTTTCAAATAAAAGTTACATAATTGAATTTAAAAAAAATAGAATTATAAGTAAGGAAATTCTAAATTCTAATTTCTAATGAGTGATGACTTGTCACTTACGTGGCATGAAGAGGGTCCTTTCCCTAATAACATCATCAAAGCCAAATAGGCCAACACAATCCCGATAATACTATATCTCGCGATTGATTTTGCTACGAAGCTCAGGATCAGGTACCATCCTATGAATACAGGAATGGAGCCCTTCCATCACCTCGCCATCAAAATCAAAGCCGCATTTGTATGAAAATGCGGGGTTGAGGAAGAGTGCTGCTGCATGAATGGGTCGATGAAGCATCCCTGTCCACCGACTATCAATCACATCCCATAACATCATATGCCTATCAAGGCCAGCAGAACCCTTGTCTGCATAATAAGAACGAATGGCCTCCTTGGCCCTATCCATGGCCTCATACAAATAATCCATTGCAGGCTTCTCTCCATCTACCAATCTGAGAACCTTTACTATAGGTTCACTAACTAAGCATGCTTCTTCTACCCACGCCAAAACGTCTCAGAGTACACCATTTTTGCAATGGCTTTCCTGTCCTGTCTCCTGCTGTATCTACAATTACACCAGTCATCAGACACAAACATTTTCTTCAACTCGAATTGACATCGAAGCAAAGATTGAAGAGTAATAAAGTTTGTGGAGAAACGTGTGATCACAGGACGTCGTAACTCCTTGTTTCTAGTGAAATTCCTCATGAGGCTAAGAACAAAAGCATGATTATAAATAAACTTTGGGACGCTCCTAGCCATATCAACCACCTCCTTGATGAAGGAGAGTTTCCCCATATCCTCAAGCAACAAATCGAGACAATGTGCTGCACACGAAGTCCGGAACAATGTGCGATGCCTCTCCATAAGCATCTTGCTGGCAGACACATAATTAGCTGCATTATGTGTTATGACTTGCACCACATTTTGCACACCAATCTCTCGAATGAGCCCACCTAACAACTCACATATTGTTGCTGCATCTTTGATATGTTCTAATGCATCCACCGATTTAATAAACATGGTACCTTTAGGACAATGTACCAAGAAATTTAGAAGGATCCTACCCTTCCTATCTGTCCAACCATCAAACATCACTGTGCATCCAGTAACTTCCCATGTTTTTTTCAACTCCGCCAATCTAGAGTTGATGTCCTGCTTTTCTGCTTGAAGAATTGGCCCCCACAACTCCTCATATGTAGCACTTTTGTACCCTGGGCCCACAACAACAATAGCATCACACATTGGCTGCCAAAATGGATTGGTTTTGGTGATGCTGAGAGGTAAGTCGCTCCAGAAAAGACACCTCCCCATGACTCTATCTGCTTCTTGCTTCTCCTTTTTTTTAACAAGCGATTTTATGCCAGGTTGTGATCCATGTCCTGTTCGTGGAACAAAAAATGATGACCTCGCACTAGCAATAGCAAGTGATGATGTGCCAGCTGTGGAGCCCCTCCCACTACCCTCAACATCAAAATCAGGAGAAGATATCCCGAAAGATCTACCTGCACGTTCAACCTTGTTTCTTTCTGTCTCTTCCTTCTTTCTGTCTTTTTCATCAATTGCCTCAAGAGATTTTTGTATAAGCTCCAGACTAGAAACTGTACAAATCCCAACATCATGTCCAGTGAGTCTAGCCAGATGGTATTTCAGTCGTGTAACCTCTCCTGTCATCCTGGTCCCACACAATATGCATGTAAAATATGCCCAATTTGTCTCACCATCAGGGTCGCCATACTCCCAAAATGGGTCCAAGGCTTTTGGCATATTTGAATTTTGTAGTGAGCTAACTCAAACCTAGGGCACCAAAATAAAAATTGGAATTAATAACTTAATAAGTAATAACCACATCATTTTACAAAATAATTTTTTTGCTACATTATTTGCAATGTGAATTCAATGAAAAACCATAAATGACAATAAGAGGGTGTATTTGAAAGTTTAAAAAAAAATGGAGTTTGCTCTCCAAATATGGAGAAAAGTTAAAACCCTTGCATTTGCTCATGGGCATGAAAATCATAGCAAATGGAAAAAAAACAAGCAAAATGATTGTAGGCAAATAGGCAAGCAAGAATAATCCTAAAACTATCAAAAAATTCATTAAAATAGGGGTTTATTTGAACATACTTGTTAATGGAAGAAATGAAATTGTCTTACTGTTCTTCAAGATTAGATCAACAAAATCTTCATTGTTGGTGGCGATAATAGCTATTCAACACTCAAACCCTCCTTGGCAGCAAGCACATAGCTCTCCCCTTCCTTCTCCAGCAATCAGAAATGAAAATGATTGAAAAAAAAAACAAAATTGGACTTTTATAGCCGCGGCGACAATTTTTACTGTCTCCCGACGATATTTTAAGTCGTAGCGCGATATTTCCCCGAGATATCGCCGATATTTCGGAAATATCGTGATATTTTTGGGGAGACAAAATATCGCGATATTTTCTCGGCGATATTTCGTCTCCCTGAAAATATCGCGATATTTACGAAAATTGGCAATATCTCGGTGATATTATATACACTGGCATCTGGAGGCTTAATATCCTGATGAACACTCTTGATTAGATCATTGGACCTTTTATTGAACTCTTCCATGGTTTCATTTTCATTTTTCTTAATTCCATTTAGGGTAACCAATAAGTGTTGATCCTCTTTCTTTCCCCCCCCACCTATCATAGAATGCATCTATAGTCTACTTGATAGTTGAGAGCTTTTGATCATCATGTTTTGTAAACTAGTATCAGCCATCTTCCTCTAAGGACAAGGAAAAGAGCATCTTCACATCATAATTATGATTGTTGCACCACTTACTGACACAGAGGTTGAAGTTCCTAATGTGCGTCTTAACACTTATTGTATTATTTCCTTGAAAATATGGAAACTTCTACAGGGCCTTGTTAGGTATTGCATGTGGATAACCATTAATATTTGAAAAATCAATAGTATAATTCATCCATTTTTACTTGACAGTTCTTTGTTTCAAAAAATAAGTGGATATCAGGGATTGATTCGTCTTGAAGATTTGCAAGGAGTCTATGAGAAGAAAGCTTGTGCAATCTCCTTTGATAAGCATTTTCAGGCATAGGAATTGTTGGAAAAGCAAAGTAGTTATATTAGAGTTTGATTCTGTCAGGCTAGGGTAACTCCAGAATGGGCAGAAGAAATTGATTGTTTATTTCATTAGACATCTATTGTTTATATACATAAAATGGACGGATCAATTCATCTTCTTGATGACTGTTCACGTTCCAGGTTACCCAACCGTTGAAGATTAGGTGTGAACATTCCCCCCCTTAATCTGAAGGGATGTTGGTGAGTCCAAGCATCGTTCTAAATCTTTCAAGCTTTTCTCTTCCAAGCGCTTTGGTGAAGATGTCTGCAATTTGCTCATTTGTGGAACAATGACGGAGATGGATTGTTTTGGCCTCAACATGATGTCGGATTAGATGATATTTAGTATTGATGTGCTTAGTACGATCATGGAACTTTGGGTTCTTGGCCAACTTTATTGCAGAGGTGTTATCAATCATGAGTGAAGTTGATTGTACTTGTTTTACCTGCAAATCTTCAAGAATTTTCCTGAGCCACACAATTTCTTTCGTTGCTTCAGCTGCTGCCACGTATTCTGCTTCTGTTGTGGAATCTGCTGGAACTGATTGTTTGCGTGATCTCCAGGAAACAGCTCTTGATCCAAGACTCATAGCATATCCTGAAGTAGATACCCCAGTTTCTTTGTCTCCATCGAAGTCTGAATCAGAGTATCCAATCAAGCTGAAGTCGTCCACCTGTGTATACTTGATTCCAAGGTCTTGAGTTCCCTTCAAGTACCTTAGAACTCTTTTTGCAGCGGACCAGTGTCCCTCACAAGGCTTTTGCATAAACCTGGAGAGGATTCCAACAGCAAATGAAATGTTTGGTCTGGTAGTAGTGAGGTAGATGAGACTTCCTACAAGCTGTCTATACCATTGTTTTACAACCCGGCCGAGTCAACTCCGAAACGGCCGTTTCGAAATGAGCCATTACCAAAATCTTTGACCCGGCCAGCAACCCGGCTCGGTTGACCGAGTCAACTATGACTCGGTCAACCCGGCCGGGTCATGTATTGACTCGGCCGAGTCAATGAAACTACAGCTGGGCAGCGTAAAACATGAAATTTATTCATTTTTTTGTGATTTTTGGTAAAGTTAAAGAACTACAAGTTCTTTTTGAGACAATATTTCAGGATTATGAGAGTTGAGACATAAGATCTTGATAAATTACACCTCAGATTTGAAAGAAGCTTAAAGTCTGTACATAAAATGTTTGTATTACCACCAATATTATATTGAGGGCAATAAGAACCACTACAATTACATATTGAAATTCAGATCCTCATTATTCCTTAAGGTGATTTGATTACTCGTTTTCTAATTGCCTCCCTTTAAGAAATGAGTGGATACTATCAATGCCTGTGACTCTGTTCACTGCTTGGCTCAGCATGATGACAGTGAAGTGTATTTCTTGCCTATTTGACTCATATTTCAATAGTGAGCACTAGGAAAAGTCTGTTTGAAACTTTTATCTATATGTCACCTCAAGAGATTGGAATTCTTTTATCGTTCAATAAATTTTGGTAAATATCGAAGGAACCATTTCAATTACATGCTGCACTCAAATACTGCCTTGATGCATCTTTCCATGCACTCTGCAACAAATGATATTGATGCAATTTGGATTAGAATTCCAAGGTTCAGGGAGACACTGATAAAGCACTGAAGTTTATCTTTATAGTTCACACCCATTTATTGGAGACCAAGGCCTGATTACACTATCAAGATATTAATGAAGACTAAAAGTATCAGTCCTCTTCCTCTTAACTTCATCGACAATTCATATATACAATTATATTAATTTCCTAATGACTCATCCCCTTCCTGCTTGCTGCTTGCCCAGCACCAGAATAATTGTCCATCCCCATCAATATTTAAAATTATGTTTTTTTATAAAAAAAAATAAATATTTAATGTATTTTTTACAACGACCGAGTCATTGAAATCGAGCCGGCCGAGTCATTACCGAGTCGGAGTCGGAGTCGGAGTCGATCCTCGGCCGAGTCCGAGTTGTAAAACATTGGTCTATACATTGTTGCATCCTCAAATTCCTTTCCTTCAATAGATGTGAGCTTCAAGTTTTGTTCCATTGGAGTAGAAAGAGGATTGCACTCTATCATGCCAAATCTGTTTAACAAATCTCCAATGTATTTCTTTTGAGAAAGAAATATGGATTTTGGATGTTGGGTTACTTCAATGCCAAGATAGTAATGAACATAGCCCAAATCAGTCATTTCAAAACTTTTTCCTAATTCTTTCTTTATGGATGCAATATAGCTTTCATTGTTCCCTGTCATTAAAAGATCATCTACATATACCACAAGATATACAACTGTTTTGCCAACTTTCTTGACAAATAAAGTTGCATCATCAAGATCAAAATGTTTGAAGTTGAGTTTCAGAAGATGCTCAGTTAGTTTTTCATACCAGGCTCGTGGTGCTTGTTTGAGGCCATACAAGGACTTCACAAGTTTGCATACTTTGTGTTCATGTCCTTTCACAGCAAATCCTTCAGGCTGGGACATAAAAACATTCTCTTTTAGATCTCCATTCAAGAATGCAGTTTTTACATCCATTTGATGGACTTTCCAACCGTTCTGAGCAGCTAGTGCAAAGAGTGTCCGAATGGTGGCCCATTTTGCTGTGGGGGCAAAAGTTTCCTCATAATCGACCGCTTCCTTCTGTGCAAAACCTTTTGCCACAAGCCTAGCTTTGTGCTTGTCAAGTGAGCCATCAGCTTTGTACTTGTTCTTGTAGACCCACTTGCAGCCAATTGGTTTGGTTCCAAATGGAGGATCAACCAGCTTCCAAGTGCCATTCTTTATGAGGGCATCATACTCCTTCTGCATCGCTTCTTTCCATTCATCATGAGAAGCAGCTTCTTTGAAGGAAGTTGGTTCAAAATCTGTAGACAAGTTCAATTCACAGTCATAAGTAAAATCCATATCAACAGGTGAATTAGAGTTATCTACATCACCTCCATCTTGGTGGTTTGTATTTCTGGTTCCTGTTTTTCCAATTTCATCAGGATGAACACTTTCAAGTGTCTTTGTCAGCCACTTTGGGGGACCTTTCTGAGATGGTCCAGGATGCTCTGTTGATTGAGTTGGCACTGAATCAAGATTGAGTCTCCCAATTCTATCAATTACATCACTTAAAGGATCATCCGGTGTTGGAGTTTCATGCACGGGAGATTGTTCTTCAGAAGAAGATTCCACATGTTGATCTAGTATAGGAATCCCCCCTTCAAGATGTGGAATCTGATTATCAAACTCTTGAAATGATTTCTTTTTTGTGAATCTATCCAAGCGATCAAGTTGCCGCTCAACAACATTGTCAGATTTGGATGATTCAAGAAAAATGACATCTCTAGATACAACAAACTTTTTATTTACTTCATCATAGAGACGGTATGCTTTAGAGGTGTTTGAATACCCTAGGAAGATACACTTACGACTTCTAGCACCAAGTTTGTTTCTATGTACCTTTGGTATTAAAGCATAACAGGTGGAACCAAAAATCCTGAGATGTTTTACCGAAGGAACATGTCCATACCACAATTCATAAGGAGTCTTGTTTCTTATAGCACTAGATGGACATCTATTCTTTATATATGCAGCACATAGAACAGCATCAGCCCAAAACATTATCTTTACATTTTTGAAGAAAAGCATGGATCGTACCATATTCAAGATTGTTCTGTTCATTCTTTCAGCTACACCATTCTGTTGAGGATTATAAGGCACAGTTGTTTGATGTTTAATCCCATGTTGGCGAAGATAGTGTTCAAATTCATTTGATGTATATTCTTTTCCATTATCAGTGCGAATAGACCCAATATGAGATTGTGCATCATTTTCATTCCATTTATGAAAATTCTTGAATGTTTGAAAAACAGCAGATTTGTTCTTCAATAAATAAACCCAACACATTCTGGTGTAATCATCAATAAATGCCATGATATATTTATTTCCATTTGCAGAAGGAACAGGCATTGGACCACATAAATCTGAATGAATGAGTTCAAGCTTCCTATGTGCTCTTGAATGTGAATCATGAAAAGACTGTTTGCTATGCTTTCCTAGAATGCAAGCATCACATTGTTTATGTTTTCTAGGAATTGTAGGCAAACCAGCAACACCATTTTTCTTCAACAAGCGGAGACTATCATAGTTTAAATGTCCAAATCTAGCATGCCATAATAAACTTGACGGAAGTGTACCTTCTTCATGATGAGAAATATATGAGAAATGTTGTGCATGAGCAGAGGTTCCTTGCAGTTTAAGAAGTCTTTCTTCTTCTATACCCCTCATGACAAGTGAGTGGTCAGATGCCTTTCTTACCTCGAGCTTGCCATCAAACATATGAATGGAGTGACCTTGCTGGCGGATGTGGACCAGGGACAACAAGTTTCTCTTGAGCTGTGGGAGATATAGAACATGGTCCAGAAGAAAGTCTGGAAGACCAGGTAGTTTAAGCCTGATTGTGCCAAGCCCTGATGGCTTGATTTTTGACTGATCTGCAAAGTATACTGCGCCATCAACATTGTCAGTGAAATCTTCAAAAAAACCTTTCCTATGAGTCATATGACAGGTTGCTCCTGAATCAAGCAGCCAATCATTTTTCGAAGAAGCAAGTGAAGCATTAAACAAATCTTCATTTACTCCAATGTTACATTGTGCCTCAATATAGTGAGCGGATTTAGGTGCTTTACCTTTGTCTGTATCATCAGTTTTACCTTTCTGCTGATTTCTTCTCTGCTCAATTTTGTCCCATGGTAGCTTGCATGTAGAAGCATCATGTGATCCATTTCGTTTGCAGCGAATGCAATGCAGATCTGCCTTTTCTCCTTGAGAATGTCTGCCCCCCCTGCCTCTGAAGTATCTTCCTCTTCCTCTTCGTCCACCTCTTCCTCTTGTAGAATCTTGAGCAGGATGCTTTTCTTTATGAGCAAGGCAAACAGTCTCTTCAGAAGATTCAGGGACTGTCTTCTTTCCAAAGGCTTTCTCTCTTTCAGCAAACTTTTTCACAAGAGAGTCAAAGGTTATATCTTTAAGATTTCCATTTGCTTGTAATGACTCAAGATAATTGGAGTAGGTAGGATAGAGTGCTTTGAGAAAGGCAATAAGAGAGATATCCAGCTCAACCTTAGTGGATTTAATATCATGCATTATAGACTTTATTTCAGATGCAAGAGCAAGAGGATCATTATTTTTCAGTTCAAGAGTGAAGAGTTTAATCATGAGCTGAACAACTTCAAGTGCAGAATGTGTATCATAGAGTTCTTTCATCTTTTGTAAAGCTTCAAAGGCAGTGGAATAGGATGAAATATGACGACTTACTTCTTCATTTACAGATGCTGCGATCAATGCATAGGCTTTCCTGTTCTTGTTTTCCCAAATGACAAGTTCTTTATCTGATGTAGGTTGCACAGGGTCTTTGTCTTCTTCTCCGACACACACTCCTTTCCACAACTCATTGTAGATGAGGGTGTGTTTTACCATCCGAGACCATTCAGAATAGTTCTCCTTGCCAGTGAGAACTATTCCGACCATAGAGATGATTGAATGCATTCTGTAAAAAAATTACTTCTGCTGATAAAAAAATCCTTACGTTACAGCCTTCAAATCCCTCTAATGTTTGCTAGAAGCATCAGCATTGAAATGATAACTTTTCAATGCAGCATTATCATTCAAAAGAAAACTGTGTAATAAATTGCGTAATATCAAACACTTTGATTGATATATATAAATACTTTGAAGAACAATGCAATACTCAGAATGATAAATAAACCCTTTGAAAACTGCACAATACTTTGACTGCTTTGAAAGACTACTTACATAAACTGCGCAATACTTGACTCACAACATTACCATTCGGACATTCACACTCATATCCTTGCGGTCGTGAGTGATGACAAACAGAATCCGAATTGCTCTCAAATAATAAATGATGACAAAACTGCTCTCAAATAAATTACAGTGCTCTCATGTCGCCATATTTTTAAATTGGCTATCTAATAAGACATTTACTACTGAGCCTTTCGAAAACCATCTACGAATGCCACTTCTATTCATTTCACAAGTCTTGCAATATGAATCTGGTGCAAAAGTTTCCGAGTATATGAAACATTATTTATAACAAGATGCAACGTGGACTAAATAAGCTATGCTAAAAATGTTATGAAACGTATAAATGCTTTCCATGTCCAGTCCATGTGAGCTATTTTGCATCAACCATCTATGATTATATGAAATTCTCTAGAGCCAGAACCTTCCGCCACGCAAATTTCTAAAATGTGGAGCCTCTGAAACCAAAGTAGGATCCCTCCACATCATAAAACTTGATATAAAAGCGTGACTTGTCCACTGATAGTTTGGACTCCAAAATGTCTGCAATCGCTGCACTCAACTTCCCATTCACGCCTTGCCCAAGCCCTCCAATGGAAGCTGCTTCTCTGAATGTGTTGGCTTCTTTTACTTCTTTATTATCTTATCTTTCATAAAGCAATTACCATATTATGTGTGTATGAAGATCACAAAACAAGAGACACAAGATATAGGCACTATGCCATCGCAAAACCCCCCTCGAGGGGAAAACCCAGTGAAGATAATTCTTCCTTTCAATAGTAATCTTTGAGACTCTTCACCGTAGACCAAGACCAAACTTTCCCTCCACACCAAGTCAGCCTCCTTGATCTTCGACCCCTTCAGCAACTTCGACTAGGCAGCAGCTTTCGGCAACAGGCAGCTTACAGCAACAACGGAAACTTAGGAGACTCCGATCTCCCAATGCAGACCACGAAACAGAGTGAGAGAGGCACCAAAAGTTCGATTTTCTTCCTCTCTTTAGACTTCCTCAAACTCGCACTTCTTTCGACCTCTCGACAACAGACTTCGCGCTTCTCTAGCCCTTCTTGAGATATCAAACTAGCTTGAGAGATGATGCTACAGATGACTTCGACGAGCTTGTATTTATAGGCTTCTTGTGGGTCGAAGTAGTGTCCTTTAGGCTGACCTAATCTCCCTTAGGCCGACTTGATGTGGAGGGTACATAAATCATATTTGACTCAATACTAAAACCTTTTACATGATTCAAAAGACCAAGAATGGTCTCTTTGAATGTACAATGACTCTATAAACTCAATATCAATCCGAAGAGTGCACACTGGGGACTTTGACTAATATAATGATGACCCAAGCATGAAACCCATGCTTTAATAAGTCATTGTTAGAATAATAAAAATTATTTCTTTTATTGTTTTGACAAGTACATTACATGATGACTCAAGTACATTAATGAAGACCGAACATAGTTACATTTTCCAACAGTCCCTCTTAACTAGGGAGATATTCATGATGTACAAATACAATGGAAGATCTCAAATTGTAAGAACCATGAAGAACTTTTGGCATCACAATGTGATGGACTAGATTCCTGACCAATGCAATCTATTCAACTGGTTACTCAACAATTTAGGCACTGCAATGCCACAGACTAGATTCCTGACTAGGGCAATCTATCCAAGTGGGAATAAGGTGGAATCAAGCTTTCAGCACCTCTAGGTACCATCAGGCTTACTTGCTAACCACCGACCCAAAAATCCAGGTGTGTATCCAAAACAGAGCTCAATAACCAACACCACCATTCTAACTTCGGGATCCAGACATCAACACAAAGTGTTGGCAAAATGTCTTCCTAGACAATGCTTCACTCACAAGGCCTCAACAAATCTCTTCCACATTTTTATCATCAATACAATCAACAATATCTACCAAACCCAGCAGGTTCCTTAGATATTCAAATTTCTTATTAGGAAGAGCCTTTGTGAGTATGTCTGCTACCTATTCATCTGTCGAGACATACTCCGACTTCACGATCCCATCTTGCACCAAGTTCCTAATAGAGTGGAACTTATTATTAATATCTTTCATCCTCGAATGAAACATGAGATCTCCAGACATTTTGATACAACTTTGATTGTCACAATTAATCACGATAGGAACTAGAGACTTTTCGAACAAATCTGTCAGAAGCTTCCTTAACCAAATAACCTCTTTTTCTACTTCACATGCAGCCACATATTCTGCCTCGGCACTACTTAATGCTACGGGATCTTGCTTCCTACTCATCCATGAGATCATAGCAACTCCCAGACTAAAGCATCCTCCAACAGTGCTCCTTCCATCGGTCTCACTGCCACGCCAATCAGAGTCTATGAAGTCAATTAGTTTGAATTCCTTACTATCATACTTTAGGTAGTGATGTATAGTGCCATGAAGATACCTTAATATATGTTTGGCACCTATCCGGTGATCATGACGAGGCTCCAACTGAAACTAACTAAGAATGTTCACTGCAAAACATATATATGGCTTAGTATTTACCATATACATCAGGGAACCTACCAACTGTCGATATGAGGTAGGATCCACAAGACTAGAGTTAGAGCCCCTCAACTTCTTGAGGTTGGTGATCATAGGAGTAGTCATCGGCTTGGAATCCATCATCCCAAATTTCTGTGATAACTTGATGATGTACTTTCCTTGCCCCAAGTATATCTCCCCAGGTCTCTGCCATACTTCTAGACCTAGGTAATAGTGCATAAATCCTAGATCCTTCATTTCAAATTCAGCTGCCAACATCTTCCTGCATTCTTGAATTCTTCGCTCTACAACTGTGATGAATAGATCATCCACATAAAGTAGAATAATGACGGGCTCATTATTCACGACCTTGATGTAGAGATTCATATCAACATAACTCTTCACGAACCCAATTCTAAGTAGATATGCATACATCCTTACATACCATGCCCTAGGTGCTTGCTTCAAACCATATAGGGCCTTCTTAAGTATGCAAACATGATAGTCCCTGCTATTCACTTCAAAGCCCTAAGGTTGTTCGATGTACACTTCCCATCAATGGTTCCATTCAGAAATGCATTGTTAACATCCATTTGATGGATATTCCACCCCATTGTAGCAGCCACTGAAACCAACGATCTAATGGTAGTGTACCTTGCTGTAGGTGCAAAGGTTTCTTCATAATCAATGCCTTCCTTCTGAGAGAAACCCCTTGCAACAAATCTTGCTTTGTACTTGTCTATACTTCTATCAACAACATGTTTGATCTTATAGATCCACTTCGATGTGACAATTGATTTGTCACTAGGTCTAGGAATGATCTCCCAAACCCCATTCTTCATGATGGATTGATATTCTTTCTACATGGCTTTCTTCCAAACCTCTTCATGCTCAGCTTCCTTGAAAGTAGACGGTTCGACTTCAATTATCTTTTTCATGTATGCAACATAGTCAGAATATCTCTTTGGTTTCTTACTTTCCCTGAAGGAACCTTTCGCAGCTTCGTGTCCTTCAACATCTTCTAATGTAGCTTTCAACCAGTTTGGCCTCTTTGTTGTGGTTGGGACAACCATTGATTGAATAGGCTCACTTGGTCCTTCTTCTTTGATATTTGTAGTAGAGTTTTCATGATGAACTTCTTCTTCTTCAAATATGGGAACTTCTTCGTCATCAAAATCAATAGGAATATCCTTTGATTTCTTGTATGCTTGATTTTCATCGAATATGACATTCCTGCTTACTTCAATGTGTCTTCCTTCGTTAAGGTAGATTCTATATGCTTTTGAGGAAAGACTATATCCAACGAATATTCTCTTGATACTTGTAGAGTCCAACTTCTTTCACTTGTCTTTTGGAACATGGATATATGATGGAATTCCAAAGATTCAGAGGTGATCCACACTCGGCTTCTTTCCTGTGAATACTTCTTTGGGTGTTGTATTATCAAGACTCTTATGAGGACTTCTATTTTGAATGTATACGACAATCATCGCTGCTTCTCCCCATAAGAACTTCGGTAGATCTTGATCAAGGAGCATAGTTCGAATGCCCTCTTCAATTGACCTATTCTTCCTTTCGGCCAATCCATTTTGTTCGGGATAATAGGGAACAATGAGCTCCCTCTTAATACCTGCTTCCTTACAATATGCAATCAATTCCTTAGAAGTGTATTCCCCACCATTGTCAGACCTTAGAGTTTTTATCTTTCTTTCGGTTAGGGTTTCCACTTCAGCCCTAAACTCCTTGAACTTATCAAATACTTCATCTTTAGTTTTGAGGAGGTAGAGCCATGTCTTCCTAGAATGGTCATCAATGAATGTCACATAGTAGAGATGACCTCCAAGTGATTTGTCAGACATGGGCCCACACACATCGAAATGGATGAGGTCTAATATCTCTTTAGACCTAGTTTCACTATTATGAAATGGCTTTCTAGTATGTTTCCCCAAAGAGCATCCCTTGCACACACATTCATGATCTAACTTCATATTAGGAATACCATGAACAAATTGACTAAGAGTAGGGTTGACCTTGTAATGTAGATGACCATGCCTCCTATGCTATAGCTCAATGGGACTTATTTCCATATGAACCAAAGCTTGAGGTGGTGTAATGACCCTATAAAGATTTCCTTCACGAACTCCAATAACCCTAGCTTTATCAATGCTAGAGTCTTTTCCCCAAACCAATACTTCTAAGTTTTCCATAACAAAAGCAACTCTTTCCTCTTTACCTTCTAAACAAGAAATAGAAAGCAAGTTCTTTTTCAAACCTGGAACATATAGAATGTTGTTGAGATGTAGCTTCGATCCATTATCCAGCTTCAACGATGTTAATCCCAGACCTCTAACATCACAGCTTTTGTTGTCACCCAATTCCATTGCATGAGATGATGGCTCCTTTGATAGTATATGAAGTTGTTTACTTTCACATGTCATGTGTCTCGATGCTCCACTATCAATGATCCATGCATTGTCATTAGTAAGAGAACCTGAAAGGGAAGCCGAGAATCCTTGACTCTTGACCTTGTTGAACAAGTAGTAGATGGCCTTCTTGATCCAACTTCCAGCAGTGTTGCAACCCATTCTTATACAGTTCATCATAGAGGGAGAATCCATGCCAACAAAATGATCTTCGACTCTTCCTGACCTTAGCTCTGATACCATGGTGGAAAATCAAAGTAGTTATATTAGGGTTTGATTCTCCTTTCATGATAATTAGTTGTGAGTGTGTTGGCTTATTTTATTTCTTTATTATCTTATCTTTCTTCAAGCAATAACTATATTATGTGTGTATGAAGATCATAAAACAAGAGACACAAGATATAGGCACTATGCCAGGGAAAAACCCCCCTTGAGGGGAAAACCCAGTCAAGATAATTCTTTCTTTCAATAGTAATCTTTGAGACTCTTCACCCTAGACGAAGACCAGACTTTCCCTCCACACCAAGTTAGCCTCCCAGATCTTTGACCTCTTCCAGCAACTTCGACTATGCAACAGCTTTCGACAACTGGAAACTTTCGGCAATAGTGAAAACTTAGGAGACTTCAATCTCCCAATCCGGACCACGAGAGAGAGAGAGAGAGAGAGACCAAAAGTTCAATTTTCTTCCTCTCTTTAGACTTCCCCAAACTCACACTTCTTTCGACCTCCCAAAAACAGACTTCGCACTTCTCCAACTCTCCTTGAGATATCGAACTAGCTTGAGAGATGATGCGACAAACGACTTCATCTAGCTTGTATTTGTAGGCTTCTTGTGGGTTGAATTAGGGTCCTTTAGGCCGACTTGATCTCCCTTAGGCCGACTTGATGTGGAGGGTACATAAATCGTATTTGACTCAATACAAAACCTTTTTACATGATTCAAAATCCCAATAAGGGTCTCTTTGAATGTACAATGACTCTATAAATTCAATATCAATCCTAGGAGTCCACAATGGGGACTTTGACTAATATAATGATGACCCAAGCATGAAACCCATGCTTTAATAAGTCATTGTTAGAATAATAAAAATTCTTTTGTTTATTCTTTTGACAAGTGCATTACATGATGACTCAAGTACATTAATGAAGACCGAACATAGTTACATTTTCCAACAGGAATGAGACTAATCATACTTGAATTTCTTCTAGTAGAATACCTTGCAGGATTGTTTAAAATTGGAGTTTCCCAATGGATACAAATCAAGCTCTAATAACTAGAGCTACACATAAAACAAGGTGAAGAATAAGAGAGAAAACAAAAGTTGTATTGTGGGTCTAAAAAGATTTATCCCCGGCAATGGCATCAAAAAATGTTGCTGCCTAATCCACATGTTGGGCTGACGTGGAAGAAATATTCAATCCACTAAGTGCGGCCTTGGGGGCAAGTCTCGAGTTGAGTTGTTGCTCAAATCTCAACTCCTCCATCTAGGCGAACACCTAGCGAAGCCAAGGGGGTAGAACTCCTAGTGGCATTTCATCTACATTTTTTGCTGAGCATTGTGAGAGCAAGTTGCCTTTTTTCCTTTTGGAACCACATGCATCGGGAAATGTGTACTCCCTTGAGAACCGTGAACAACTGAAAGACTGATACTGCCATGTTGAGAACTGGTTGATAAATACTACACCAAGGCCAAGGAGACATACAAACTCTATGATACATGACCATGTGGTAAGATGTTGGTGCGCACGACATGGGATATACTGGCCCTTACAACTGCAATCACCCCTACATACCTGAAGACTCCCATAAAATATGTGGCCCAATGAGATCCACCCAAAGCCGTTCAATCCTATCCAAGATGAAAGGACTAGGACCTTAACCCAAAGGGACCAAGCATCAGTGACCATAGCAAAGCCTGGGACACCTCAACACAAAAACTCACATGGTCGACAAGCCTTTGACTTATATCCTTGGGCATACAATGGTGATATGCAAAGTGATAAGTATCTGTATGTTCCCCTGCTGAAATGAAGGGTAACATGCCCCAGCTGGAGGAAGGTGACCAGGCAGAGGTATAGTTCATTGTCATTGTCATGATCTGGATATTAAACCAGAATATGACTTCTTCCTAATATACATATTAAGAATAAGCATCTCCCAATAATTTTCTTTAGGGTAATAAAATATTCAATAGTTATCTGTAACATGGTGGGCAAGGCATCTGTAAAGCTGTTGTGTTTATGAGTAAAAGGGTATATATGGTGGGCATTTGTTATGTAGGATGCTATAGGCTTGTAATTATAATGTCTTAATACTTACAAAATTTCAGTGATACATGGGACATGCTCACTGTGCTTTCAGTATGGAGAAACTCAAAGATAAACATTTCTGTGTCCTCAAGCACACAAAACATCACAACATTTCCAAGCACACCTGCACATCCAAAAGGGATGCAATTGGTTTCAACCCCTGCTCCACCCCACCGCACAATGAAAGCAAGTAGTATCCATAAACTGTGTCCAAGACAATCCCTCATTGGAAAGTAGATCCTGGTAGATGAATAAATATGCAAGGATTCTCAGTTGACAGGATAATCTAACAGACCATACTGTCTGAAATGTCTAAATCAGTATTAGCATTTCTGCTAAATAGTTTTTAAGAATTATGAAAGCTCTATACTACAATATCATATTTTGTTCCACAATTATAGTGAAATTTCTAGCACTTAGCTACAAGGCTGGCAAAAAGATAACCTAGATGGAAATCAAATAGACAACTCTTTAATGTAAATTTCATTGATCCGTCACTGAATTGGTGACATTCAACCAATTTTTGAGTCACCAAAGCCCTTTGGTTACTATACATTACCTTTTACAAAAAACTTTTTGTATAGTTGTGTAATTTATTTATTATCTGATAAGTCTTTCATCATTATTGAAATAGGAGAACAAGCAATGAATGCCATATACAGCATAGCAGTGAGTACAGTAACCATTTTGAGAACCCAAAAATGTATGGTAGCTTCCATGAGAAAGGATAAAATTGTATTACTTATCGTACAGCTACTCAATGTGTTTGTAGTAGATTGGGCCCCTAAACTATTTTTCGTCTTTCATTTAGGATGTTTACACCCGCATGTAGACATTTCACATTGTAATATGGTTAATTGGCTATAGGTTTTTCTCTTTTACAGAATTGAAGAATTATGATAGATGTATCATCTATCATAACCTAGAAAATGCCATCTATTGTACCTGCAACATATAATTTATTAATTTGTAGCTCATCAATACTATCAGATTGTAATTATAGAAACATTTTGTTGTGCAGAATTGCTGCAGATTGGCCAGGTTCAATGCAAATTATCAGGCTTATTTCCCAAGATCACATAACCAGCAAGTAAGGTTTTTTAACATTATCTCCTGTTATTTTCTTTTCCTGAAAAGAATAAATTTTTGTTTCACTTTTTACTCTGCCAATGTACTTGATAATTCCAGACACTACCAAGGCAAAGCCGATTTCCTAATATTCAGGCCAATGAACTCTCATGGATTCTTGTTGCAGCTTGCTGAAAAGAAGCTTGTAAGTATTGCAAATATGCTAGTCCTGATTTCTTTTCTAACTCAAATACAATACATGATATGGCTTTTCTTCTTTCTTTTATCTATTTGCTTCCCCAATATTATTTTTAATAAGTTGTCTCTCTGAATCATTTTAAGGATCAGAGGTAGATCATATCCCACTGGGATAGAGTATGAAGAGACAAAATAGCAATTGGAGTCTGCTGATTAATCATTAGGTTAGGTATTTGAAGGTGTGGTGGCTTTAGCTTTCTTTTGCTTAGGTGTACACAATCTTTTATGATGCTAGACGTGCTTGCAAATTAATATTCTTTCCAAGATGAGGAGTTGTCTGTCCTAACTGTTTTGAGCCTTCAAGATTGGGTGTTGCTACTTGTTACACATGGAAGTGGGTAGCTACTAGAAGAATCATTTTTCCTATTATGATCAGCTTGCAAGCTTGCATCCCTATGATGATCTACAGACAGCTACCCGCAAAGGTCCTCCATCCATGATCCAGTCAGTGCTTTGTGACATCCACCTTACTCATTAGATGAAATAGTGTCATCTATTGTAAGGTACGTTAGCCATTTTGTAATTAAGTGCTTGCATTTAATGGTTAATGGAATTCTAGAATGAATCATAGGGTGAATTGGACAGTTGACCGCTTTTGGTTGTATTCTTGTTCCCATTGATGTTAGTGGTTATCCCCAATGTTATCAGAAATGGAATGGACCAGACTGAACTGGCTTTTTGAGGGAAAACCCATCCGAACTGGTGTCATGGACAGAAAAAGGCCAGTTTAATAACGAACCGGCCGGTTCTTGTAGAGAACCAGCTGGTTCAGTACAAACCAAACTGACCAGTTTTGTACAATACTACCAAGGACCCTTTGAACACAATTTTTTTTTAAAAGACCAATAATTTATGAATGGGGAAGCCTAATATTTTACCATATTGCCCTACTAATGCTATGCAATTAATGGTAATGTAAATTCTTAAAGTAAAAGTATTTTCATAAAGTAATTCTTAAAGAAATTCTCCTTTATCTTTCATTTTCATCCTTTTACTTAAATTTTTAACTTTACCATCAATTGAATCAAGATGTTTGAGAGTGGTTTCAACCTCATTGGATTTCATATGGAGAAAGTAAAATTTTAGATCCCACTCAAAATCTAGCCGACTCAACAATTTTTCAGGATTTCAGGATTGGGGAGATTACAACGTTTCCATTGGAGTTTGTGATGTAGGAGGGTATGGAACTAGCATTCAATCAAGAGAACCAAGCCCTCTATGTACCTTAATGTTAATGGCATTGATTGTTGAACTCCTCTATCATGACCCTGTTGTTTTTTCACAACACTGGAATCTAGGTTAGGGTCTTAGAATCTTTGACACTACCAATCCAAATACGACAAAAATTATTTTGAACGATGGAATATAAACCACAGTAAATCAATTAGTGCACAAAATTGACAACTTTTTACAATTTTCAACAACCCAACTTTGTTATATTAACAAACTGTAATACCATTGTTTCAGGCTCTTGTACCAGGGATAATGGACCTCGTACATCCACTGATACAAGAATACAAACTAGGGCTTGTTGTCAACAACTATGACAACCAAACTGCCCAAAACAAGATATAGTGATCGTCTCGCTGATGTAGTCGACAATCATTGCCGCCTTGATCGTACCTTGAACACAACTGCTGGTCCTTCTGCTCCCATTCTGCAGCTCTACTTATATTAGTGGTCTTGCTCTTTTAGGTCACTGAACACAGCTCACAAATCTGGCCTCTAGTTGATCATTCGTCCATCAATGCATCAACACATAGGGGCTCTTGTTGAGTTGTTCGCAACTTTGTTTGTGAACAATTCTAGACCGCCCACTGCTGCTCCTAAGTTCCTTTGGGACTTCTTCCCTTTGTGAACAATTCTAGACCGCCCACTGCTGCTCCTAAGTTCCTTTGGGACTTCTTCCCTCTATGTGTTGCTCCAATGAAGACAAACTTTGGGTGGGAGGGCTGCCACCTATCACTGCAAGATGTCCTTCTCCAACAATGAACTTGGGCTGGTTAAATTGCTCCCTTTGGCCTCCTTCTTTCGTCCTTCAAAGATCAGTCACGGAACTCTTGAAACTTCACCCTCCTTACTATTTCTAATGTCCTTCTTGCCAACTGATCTAGGGCTACTTTGGGTACCTACTGGCTGCCCTCCAACAACATTAAGACACCCAACAAATCTCTATCCATACTGGTCCCTAACTTGGACCTCAACACCTAGCAACAATCAACAACATGAAGAATACATACCTTGCAAATTGTTGTGCATACCTCTTGAAGTGTCTACTCACTAGTTAGGGCACACTTACAGTTCATGTCAACCTTCCAACTATGGTCAAATCCTCTTCAAAAGCTTGCAGTCTCCTTCCCTTTACAAGCCTTTTACCATCTGTTGCCCCAATAGACTGCTACAACCACCTGTTTAGGCCTTTTGGCCCTCCCAATTGAGACTACAGTGGCTCGACCCTCTCTCCTTAGGTCACAGAGCTTCTCGTCCTGTATTATGAGAGAAAACCTCCACAAATGATGCACAAAATTGCTCCTCCTTCACTCGGCCTGATCTGCATCCTACTCGGCTTAGATAGTCATGAGAAATGAGCCCTAAAACAGATCAATCTCTCCTTTTCGCTAAGCTCCAAATGACTGCGGCCAAGACAAAAGTATTCCTCCCTATGCGAGTTGCTTTTGTGTTGCTTGGATGAAAAATGAAGTCTCACAATCTTTTATTTATATGAATCTTATGTGGCAAAAACTAGCCCTCTCTTGGGTTGTCCTAAAACAAGGCCGACATGTCTTTTGTTGCACAAACCCACATTCACACATAAAAATTATTTTCTCCACTTTGGCACATGCTCTCTTGGTGCTTGAAGTTGCCCCTTGCTCCTTTAAGGGTGCTCTTTCATCTCCAAGGGTCAAATCAACAAAAGTCATCTTGGTTTTGGCCCAAATCCTTTGGGTGCAAAACCCCCAACCTTGGGTTCTTAACCCACAAGAGACTTTGTGGTGCCAATTCCTCCACAACCTCGAACCCTAGGGCTTGGAGTACCTCCCAAGCTACCAATCTCAACAGACCCTATTAAAAATTTACCCATCACTTAAACAAAATCTTGACTTGAAATGCTAAGCTTTTTCTATCTTATTTTAATGCTTATGGGGTGATATTGATGACGAATATCCCAATATCAAAAGTGATTTTGATGATATGTTGGTATTTCTTGTAGATTTTTTTTTTTTTTTTTATGCTAGAGGCCATCTAGGGCTTGTTTGTTGATGTATTTTCGGTTTAGTGATGGATTGCACTTAGTGCTATTTTGGTTATGTGCAGTTTTGGTCCAATTATGTTGGAAACACTGAGAGGGGGGTGAATTAGTATTTCTTATCAACTAGTAACTTATTAATCTTTTCAGAGCACTAATTAATCTTCAACATCAAATTCAATGCATAAACCAACAATACACAATAGACACCAAAATATTTAAGGGGAAACCCTTCTGGGAGAAAAACCACTGAATGTTTCTCTAATAATTTATGAGTACATTAATGCTTCAGCTCCAATTGAAAAAGGGAAGCCCCAACTCCCTAGTATTGTAGAAAAGTGTTCAATTTTCCAGCTCCAACTGGAAGGACGCTACAACGCCCTGGTTTTATTAGTTGCTGCTGAAAGGATGCTCGAACAACCTTGCAAGCTCCAACTTGCCCTAACACCACCCTAACACCTTGAAGTGTTTTCAGGGTCCAACTTGAGGGTGACTTCAATCACTTGCCTAGCATCACCCAACCACCCTTAAAGTAATAATAGATCAGACCGACTATTGTGGGCTCCCGTACCGAAGATAATGACCCACTTACAAGATATTTGTTGGCTCTCGTACCAAGGATAATGGTCCACTTACATGATATTCAATGAAACCCTTACAACTTCAAAACCCTTACTTTAGAAACCCAACTGAAATTTTCTTCAGATGCTCAGTAAGACAAATGAATCCCTGCTGCAATATGACCAGATTGCTGTAATTAAATGATAGTGAGGCACAACATGAATAATGGCACAAACGCTTACTACAAGACTGAATGAATGCTGCTGGATGATTAGATGCTTGCCAAATATCCTGTGGATGCCTTTGCCTTCTACTGCTATAGTCTTAAAACTGCCTTAAAAACCTGACTGTATGTTTCAGATTTCCTCAATATTCAATACTACCTTCTTACTTGCTACACATTAGACTACATAGTTATGCCACTGTAGGGTACGCAGTACCTCAGTCCCTTTTTAATTTAGTAACCCTTATTCATTTATGGCATCAATGATTTCAATAGTTTATTACCAAAACAAGGACTGTCGAAGCATTAAACAGGAACTGGTGCACAGGATATAGATCATCAACAACATACTTCAGATCTAAATAACTCGCATATCTGTGTTGTGTTGCTCCTTCAAATTATGCTCCTCTCCAGGACTGAACACTACCTGCAATGTTCCAAACAGAAAACACTGATCCGTAAATAGGTACTGCTACTTCAAGTCTCCAGATAACTGGCTGCAATTATATGCTGGATTTGAGTCTTGGTCTGCTCAGATCATTCCACAAAGGTCGGCTCTAATAAATTCACATTTAGTAAGTATATAAAATAACTGCCGCAGGTGTTAAGCAATTCGACCACTGCTGTTGTGCTCAAAATAGTTTCTTTTCTCGTTATGGAGAACACATACTACTGCGCTTAGAAGATCCACTTCATAGGATTAAGCCGCATCATTTGAAGATCAATTTCTGACTAATGAATCCTCCTTCAGAACCACAAAGACTCGGATAAGGTTTATCACTTCAAGCAGTCCTCGGTCCTAGGAAATTTGTGGCACGCCTGTAATAAATAATCACACTTCTTCGTTGGTCTTAAGACAAGGAAACCACAGAGATGAACAGACTTTTAAGCCCAGGATGTCATTCTCTTCAAATTGGTTCTTTCACCAACGATGATCACAAATGATATTTCAAAAGGTTCTGAGATTACTCCTTCGAAAAAAGGTAGCCATGGCCGCACAAGGCGGATTAGAGTCCCAGGGTTGCAGGGGAGCGTCCCCCCCCTCGCTCCTGCTCCCAATCCGCACTTAGAGTTGGAGCGGCTTCGGAGCGCGCTCCCTAAAAAAAATGCTCCCTGCCTTTTCGGGAGCATTTAGTATTTTTTGCAATTTTTTTTTGCAGTAATATTCCAAATGCAAATTTTTCTCAAAGAACAAATAAGTTTTGAGTGGGGCAACTTAATAATCAAGCTTATGGCTGTAGTATTGATATCCGATTCATGGTAAAAGTGACATTCTCCTTAATCTTCATTTTTATCCTTTTATTTAAATTTTTAACATTACCATGAAATGACTCGGGATGTTTGAGAGTGGTTTCGACCTCATTGGATTTCATATGGAGAAAGTAGAATTTTAGATTTCATTCAAAATCTGACTTATCAGGTTTTCAGGATTTCAGGATTGGGGGGATTGCAATGTTTCCATTGGATTTTGTCATGTATTAGGGTATGGAACTCGTATTTAATCAAGAGCACCAATCCCTCTATGTACCTTGATGTTAGTGACATTGGTTGTCGAACTCCTCTATCATGACCCTCCTAAAAATGTACGCATCACTCAAACAAAATATTGACTTGACATGCTATGCTTTTTCTATCTTATGTTAATGCTTAGAGGGTGATATTAATGACAAAAGGCCCTATACACATCCAAAAGTAATGACAAAGATACCTCTGGATATTAATGCTTAGAGGGTGATATTAATGACAAAGATCATGATTTTACAACAAGACTAAAAGATTAGACATATCTCGTGGTGGCAAGACTCAAGAGGCCCAAGCATTAGCAATAGATGATAGATTTACTCGTCTTTTCTAGTTTCTAGTAGTTTTAATAACTATCGACTCTTTCATATTAATTATGATATTTTTTGTAAACAATATATGACAATTTTAGTTTGAAGTTTGAAGTTGGCAATTATAACTCATTGGTAATGAATTATGAATATGATTCTTCGTGAAAGTTGAAAGTTGTTTCATTTCATTTCATGTTAGATATTATTTGTTGCAATGGTTACACTTAGCTTACAAGTACAACTTTGGTGATCAATTATGATAAATGTTATATATTGAATTTTGAAAGCTTGAAACTTTAAGATTGATGAATCATGATTCATGAGACTCAATATGTTGTATGTTACTAACTTGTGGACGTGGTTGATGAAGATTATAACTTCTAGATGATTGTTGTTATATGGTTCAATCTATGTTTTTTATGTTTTTTTATATCTAATTCATCATTATACATGTTTTTGTTGACATATATGCATCAAAATATATATATATATATATATATATATATATATATATCAAACGCTCCGGGATTCGCTCCCAAACCGGGAGCTTTTGAAAATGTCGCTCCCGCTCCCAAGTAACCTTGGATCAGACTCTTTATTATATTGCATAGAAACTAGCTGTAGAAGATTAGATTAGGGTCGATGTAAAATATGCCTTGTAAAGTATTCCAAAAAGGAGTTGTTCTTCCATTCAAGTTGCAGATATTTCAGCTTCAGTTAGTAACAAAGGTCGGATGATTGATGTATTTCACAAGATATAAAATCAGCCTGTAATAGAAACCCTTGATCCCAATCAAACCATTCGGAACCCTTTCAGATTTGGCCACTCGCTAGATTTGTCTATCTCCCACAGGGCTGAGATAATTACAGAGCTTGATCAAAAGGATGTACATTTGATTTTCTTGCTTGAGGAGTGTTAATTGAATGCCTTAAATATATTTTCTCTTGGATCGAAAAGGTGCCTCCAATAGGTGAGCCGTTGGAGGGATTTTTGAATTTGCAGCAAAATTAATTCAATTTAAATTTGGCTTGGAGACAAAAAATTTGGGACCCAAAACCCTTTTATGAATTTTGATTTTTAAAATAAATTTGAAAAACCTCCAAAAATAACATTTTGCCATACGAAGGATTATTTTAATTGATGGAGAAGAGCCTTATTACTTGACTATTTGTCTTGGCCAAAGAAGAGTTGCCAAACCATCGTCCATTGGGGTTTATGCCCACAAGTTGGGGGCTTCGTATTCAAATAAGCATAACTCCCAAACCGTGAGGGTTCTCGACATCTCGTGTCATGCCACATGCTATCAAAATCAACTCGATGAAGAGAATCCATCAAAGATAATCCAAACTCAAAAAACTATGATTTGCCATGTAATTTTGGGCAAAAAAGGGGGGGGAATCTTTTGGTGCTGCTTGTTGACATCATTGACAACCACATTTTAACTATCTCCCCCTTTTCTATTGATAGCAACACACGTACTCTCCCTGTGATCACTACTCCCTTTGACTCCATAGCTTTGATTTTCCTTGCTTTTCTTTGGTGGAAATACTGAGGGGGTGAATAAGTATTTCTTATCAATTAGTGTATTTTTAATTTCACAGAGCATTAATTGTTATTAGCATCAAATAAACATAAACATTCATCAACACCATTCAACAATGCATCGCAGTAGAAACAATAGACATAGAGGTTTTTAGCTCTAAACCCCTCTAGAACAAAAACTATTGAACGCTTCTTAATATTTGTCTTCAAAAGATTTACATCAAGTTTTAAGCTCCAATTGAAAGAGGGTCCAACCCGTTGATTTACAAGCTCCAACTTGTAGGACGCTTCTGTGCCCGTTTACCAGCTGCAACCGGAAGGATGCTCCAATGCCCTAGATTTCAAGCTCCAACCTGATGGATGCTCCGACACCATGTTTACCAACTGGTACTAGATGGACCCTCCAACACCCTATGCATGCTACGGCCTGCCCTAGCACCACCCTGCCACTTAGAAGTGTTCTCAAGGTCCAACCTGAAGGAGACTCCACTCTCCTGCTTTGCTCCAACTTGCCACCCTGAAGTGTTCTCCGACTCCAACTTGAAGGAGACTCCACTCTCTAGCCTTGCACCACCCAACCACCCTGATCAGCTGGCAGACCACATTTCACAATTTTCAGACTGAATCCACCTGCGCTCAATAATCAATAGAATTGAACTGCAATAGAAACTTTGTCACATCAAATATGTCTCTGCACAATCTCAATGCCAATTCTAGTCACTGCATAATACTATTATCTCTGTCCACTCTTGTTTCACTATAGCTGCTACTTTGTAAGACCATAGGTCTGCAATGTAGCTGCTGTTAATTGTACATTTTTCTCTTCAGACCCCTAAACACAACATATAGATTCAATAGTAGTATTGTCCCAAGAAGCATGTGTCATAAAATCACTGTCACAAGAGATATTGTTACAACTTCACTGTCACTGTCACAAGAGATATTGTTACAACTTCACTGTCACTGTCACAAATGCTTATTACTGCCAAGTGTCTAAAATGTTTGCCATAGACAACTGTCAATACATTATCAATGTTACACTGTTTGTCAAGTTAAAACCACTGTCACTGCTGTTACACTGTTTATACAACACTGTTGCAAAACTTGTTACATACTATAGGATTGCTATCCAGGCATACGATGACTAGTTGTTATCCAGGCATAAGATGTCTATCATATCTCAAGGTGTCTACTGTAACAAGGCCACATTCATTTCTAAGTTTCTGTTATGCTCTATCATCAAGTCATAGGTTTCACTGTCAAGTCCATCCATACATCACTGTCATATTGTTCTGCATGTCACTATCGAGTTCAATGATACATCAAAGGGCAACTATCATGTCATATATCAAGGTCGTTCAGATTGTATCAGTGAAGTCCAGGTAAAGACACAAATCCTTACTGGTGCTAATGATAGTGTATTCCAACTGAATTGTGACAACACCACTGAAGAAAACAGAGAATTAATGGCACCCTTACTCTTGCAAGATATAAGCATTGAAACCCTTGGATAAATCATAATACAAATGCTCCTTAATAATCTTTACGTGCTAGGACAGTTTCAAAATAATCCAACGTACCACAAACACTGTAGCATATGTTATAGTCAACAACAGTTATTTCATACCTGAACTGAGCCTCAAATATTTTTCTCAGACAATATAGATATCCCGTCTTCTTGTATCAACAGTCTTTTTATGCAAGAACCATTCCTATGCTGATCTTAGTCCTTGTTTGTAGGTTGTTTGGACTCAAGATTGTGACATGGAAAGGTTCAGGCAAAGACAATCTATCAAAGGTGACTGCGGCTATAGGACTTTAAGAATTTGCAACATAACTCAGCTCACTGTGACAAAGCTCTAACTAGCTGCCTGAAATTACAACTTGGAGATTGATTTATTGTATATTCCTTCAACGATGAACAATAGGGCTAAAAAAAGGTTAGAGTTAATTTTCAGGATCGCAGAGCTGCTGTTATAACGTTTTCATAGTCAATCCTTTGTCACTTCAGAGACTTCCAGACTATGTGATGCATGCTTCACAAATTCGGATGGCAATGGACTGAGTGATTTTGAGTCAATATTTGTAGATCAATGCTTCATAAGAACCATGCCAAATTTGCTAAGGATATATGCCTTTCAACAAAGTGTTACCAAGTTTTCCAGGGCCGCAACAGATCGCTGAATCATCAAGTTAATACGGCCTTTACACTGTCCAAGAATCTTGTGAAGTTATGGCTGCAGAGTAGTCATAGGTGCATTGATCATGTAAATTTTCAGAACTTCACTGGGGCAACAAATAATATTATTTGACCACAGATACCTAGAACTTCGACTCGCAAAAATATCCAAAGCCAAAACAAACATAAATATTTCCTTCAATCCTCGCATAATTTTAATCATTGTCACAGGGCTGGAGATAACATTTGGGCTTCGGAATAGGTGTTGAGTTTATGCCCTAAAGAACTGCCACAGGTCCACACTTCAGATTGCTCAATGAATGCGTCATAAATCTGTTGCTCAGAGATAAGCCTTTCTTTTATCCTGGGGAAGGCCGAAAACGAATTCCAAAAACCAACCAAAAGCAAAGCTTTAAAAGAAATTCTCTCGTCTGATATGATCGACTCTCCACAGGGCCAAATAGAACAATTTCAGAGCTTCAAAGATATTCATTCATGTGCATACTTTGGGAAGTAAGGTCAATGCCACTTTATAGTTTTTCTCCTGGATAGGAGGGGCTCGAATAGGTGAGCCGTTGGAGGAATTCAAGGAGTCATAATCCATTCGAATTTGAATGAAGCCCACAACCGTTATTGGAGTTACATTATGATCTTTCTTAGAAGCCAAGTCCCCTTTGAATTTGATTCTTAAAAATAATTGTGAAAGCCCTCTAAAATATAACCTTTGCCATTATTTTAATGATTGAAGAAGGAGCCAGATCATTTGACCATTTGACTGGATCAATAAGAGCTACCACATCATTATCCTTTTGGGGTTTTTACCCACAGTATGGGTCCTTCATCTTCTGATAGGCATAATTCACAAACCGTGAAGAACTACATAGCGTGCCACATACTACTGGAATCAACTCGACGAGGAGAATCCAATGGCAAGGATCTCCAAGGCAAATTCAGTGATCTACTTCTTCCACAACCTCCAACAAGTGCAGGGTATGTCCATTGTCCTGGGAATCTAAACCCTAGAGCTAGAGTTTCCAACCATCCTTCCATTGGAGCTTCCATCTTGATGCAATGTAGACAAATATTAAGAGTGCCCTGTTGACCACTAGAGTGGCACCTGATGATTATATGAAGAATCCATATCCAAGGATGATCCAAAGGACACTTGTACCATTAGATATCATCAGTCAACAAGAGTTTTTAAACTCTACTTCTATATCGCATCATCTTTCTTGTACCTAGATTCCACACCCTGCGGGGACTTGTAATAAGTGATACTAGTAATGATGAGTTTGGAGTCTGTAATAGGGTTAGGGTGTTGGGACTCAATCAACAAACGAGTACACCTTGGAGTGTTTTTTAATCTGGTTAATTATCCTTTCATTTTCAGAGGTGGATAATTTTCTGGGTTTCTTCACTCACCTTTTACCCCAAAGCCGGGGTGACGGTTTGAAGGTTGAGCCCCTAACACATCTTAGTGTCTAGAGTCAATGTATATTACCATACTAGATCAAAAAAAAAAATTCATGGAATTTGGTTAGGTCTAAGTAGTCATTTTAAAAATTTTTAGATTTTCCCAGTGAACATTTGGCCAATTCCTTCGTGGGTTTTTTTGGGTTTAGGCGAAGGAGCAAGGAGTTGAAATCTCATAATTTTCTGAGCACGAGAAGTAGTGATTCCAACCCTTCAAAATCAACAGACAATAGTTTTCTGGGGCAACGCAATTTGGTTTGGTGCAGCAGTTGTAGCAACGTTCATTTCTCACCTAGGTTTTGTCATGCTTGTCCATTGAGACAAGCTCAGGTGCACCATTCTATTTTACTATTGTATTTGCTCATGAAGAAGTAATAAAATGGCTCAACAGTTCTCTATTTCTAGTGCTTCCATGGGTGCTTAATGTATATTTCGTTTTTCTGATTGCTGGATTGTTTGCATGCTTTGTATATCACTTACATTCCTATTTAGGACCATTACAGGTCCAAATCCTTCTATCCTTGGTTTGTTAGATGACTGCTTCCAATAAGATGTAACTAATTATGTAGATTCTAATCCTTCCAATGATGTATGCTTCTTTCCATCATGCCATAATTTGCAAAATCCAGGCTTCTAAAAAAATAGCTGCACAAGCTATTCTAATTTCCATCTTCTAATAAAAGGGAAAAAATATTGTAAATAAACCTGGTGGAGTGGAGATCTTCAATAGTAGAGATCTTTAGGATCTTCATTCTTCGACTTCTTTTCTGGTTCTTCATTTTCTTCGATGATGTGAGCTTCACTCCTTTCCTGCTTCTTATTATTTTTCTTATTTTGAGGATTCTTAGGACAATCTCTTTTGAAATGTCCATAGCCATTGCATCCAAAGCGTTGTACTTTGGACATATCTTGTCTTCCACATGGTTGATTGTTGTTACTTCTGTTATGCCTTTAGTGAGGTTCAGACCTTCCAAACCTTCTAATCTTTTTCTCCAATCTGGCAATAAAAGCTTGAGACCTTGCATTGGGTTCGTTGTCATCTTTGGCCTTCAATCTTGTTTCTTCTATAACACATAAGGACCACAACTCATCAAAGCTTGGAGTGTCCTTCCTAGAATATATATTTGACACAAAACTGCTCCATTCTGAAGGTAAAGCATTGAGTATACAAGTAGTCAATTTAGAATCTGAAACAACTTCTCCAGGTCCTTGTAGTTGACCCTTCGTTTGTGAAACCTTCATAAGATATGAGACCAAGTCTTCATCTTTTGATAACTTTGTCTTGTATAGTCAATTCCTTAAAGATATTTTCTAACCTAAGGTACTGACCGAATATAGTTTTACCAAATTGTCATAGATTGCTTTTGATGAATCCAAATTTGCAATAAATGGAATAAGATAACCTTTGATGGATTCAATGAGAATCATTTGAGCCCTAACTTCTCCTTTAGTGGACGTGGCCCATTCCTAAGTCTTATCCTTATCTGGTTCTGTAACTTTGTTAAGAATGCGATCCTTGAATTCATTTTCTATAAGCAAGGAATCTATTCTCTTCTTCCACGCTTGATAGTTTGATGACCCATCAAGCTTGTTACCTTCCTTGCAAAATGAATTTATTGGATTTGAAGATTGAGACATAGAAAATAATATAGTACTCACTTCTTAAAAGAATGTCCTTTTTGATGATGATGTCTTCCAATATCTTGATGCTCCTAGACCTTCCAAGTGACCTCAAAAAAAATGTTGTAGATGACTTCTAGGATGGCTGATACAATAGTAACTTCAAGTAGATTTTCGGCCCTTACAACAAATTTAGAAATTCACACGTGTGAGAGAATTAACGTGTATTTCTTCCTCCTTTGACCTTCGTTGTCTCTCCTTTCACTTTTGCTCTTCTCCTTGACCTTTTCGTTGGTTTTCTCTCTCTTCTTGGCATAGAAATCGAACTTGCTTGATGTGCTACAATTGAGGTCAAACTATCTTCTATTTATACACATCCAGGAGATTGAATGGGTCACTTCTAGGGCTGACTTATCCAGGCAGGGTCGACTTGGTCTTGTGGGGACAAAATTGACAATTTTGACTCAATTAAAATTCTTTCTCCATTTTCTTTTCAATGTCCAAATGGGACATGGCCCTAATACAATAATTTGACATATGACAAATATTCTTTTGACTCAGAAAAACCTAGAAGCATGAAGAACATGCTCGACCTAATTAACAAATTGACTTGAGCATGAAACTCATGCTTGAAAAATAAATTTATTTTCTCTTTCTTTTTTCTTTTACATAATATATAATGATATAAGTACAATGGAAATTATAAAGACCAAACCTAGTTACATTTTCAACACATAACAACCCTCCTGACTCCATCTTGAACGACACAACACCTAACGCTTTGACAACTTTCTAATTCGTCGCCAACCTCCATGTGCAACTTCGAGCCCCATTGAGTTAGACTCAAAAACTTCACGCAAACCTGTCATATGCTTCGATGCTATGTTATCCACGTACCATGTAGTCTCGTCGATGGCACCCTCAGAGAAATGAGAGACCAGAGCAAAGTCCTCCTCGAAACTTCTTGAGAAGTCATCCAGCTCACTTGAAGATGCAACAACCCTAGATGTCTCCTTCCCCTTCCTCTTTTCATTTTCTCCCTTTTTCCATGGACACTTCCTCGCATAATTACCATATTTTCCACATGTATAACACTTCATCTTGCTTAAGTCCTTCTTCGCCTTGCCCTTCATCTTACCTACAAGAGCCACATTATCTTCAATAGACTTCTTCTTCATACAAAGATCCCCGTCCTGCAATTCTTCTTGGATGAAGTCATCCCATAACCTGTTCCAATCTGGCAACTTATCTTGAGCAATAATATCTTTGAGCAATAATACATTACAACATTAATACAATAAACATAGGGCTCTATTTCCAGGAATCATGGTCGTTACAATTAGCCCTGATAAAAGGAAACTAGGGCTTGAAGTCAACAATGTATGACAACCAATCTACCCTTCAACAAGACACACTTGACTTACTTGCTGAAGGTGATCTCACACTAGCCCTTTCGGTCCACGTACCTTGAGCACTTGGCAGGTGCTTTGCCACCTATACTTGTAGAGATCGCTGCTATTCCAATGCCTCTACCACTGTTGCTCACAAGTTCTTCTGGTGCTCTAGAAGTTCTTGTACCTTACGCTGACCAATCTACCTTCTATCAATCCTCTTGTTGCTCCAAGAAGATTGAACATAGGCTGCCCTTTAACAGTGCTCTCCTGCTCCAAAGGATTCTTCTCTTAGGGTCTTCAAAATCTGCCCTCTATCAGTCCTTGCTACTTCAAGATGCTTAAACTTAGGGCTTACATAAATTGCCCTCACAACAACCCCTTAATTGTTATGAGTGACTACTCTTAGGGAATACACAAATCAGCCCACACACAGTCCCTTAAGACACTTCAAGGTGACTGAACTACGGAAATCAACACACTGTCCTAATCCTCCACGTAGGACAAACTTCACACACCATCAACCCAACAATTCTTCTCCTTAAAGACTCAGCCACATGCCTTCCTTGCAACATCTACTCAACCTACAATGAACTCGGTTCTATGTAAAGTAAACTTAGCCCTACCAGAGTTTGCATTGTCGTTCACGTCTGTGCACCACCACAAAGAACTCAACCCTCACATCTCCATCATCACAACAATTTCTAAACTTGGCATACAATCACCCTAATCTCCTTCGCTCCACTCCAATTGAGCTATACCCTTACTCAATAGGCGTAAACCCTCTCGGCCTCATGCACAACCCTTTAAGGGAGTCTCGACCCTTTTGAATATAAGTAGATAACTCGACCTTGACCACAGATCAGATACCCAGAGAATTTCGAACCCTAATCACAAAGATTTACCTCAGCTTGGATGCATAAAAACTCGACCTTAAATTCAGAACTGATCCAGGTGGATGTTGGTGGCCACCCACCCATCCCATTTGGACCCCCACAACTATCTCTTTCAGTCTTTTCAGTTTCCTAAATTGTAGCACAGTTTACTATTTTTAGCAGTTTTTCGGGTCTTGAACTTCTGGAGCCGTTTTGAGGCCCTAAATGACTTTTTTTTGGGAAATCTAGGGGCAACATGGGTCCATGGACCGATGTTGCCCTTCCCAAAGTGGTAGTTCTTGGATAGATCTTTCTAACGAGCTATCGTATGCCGTCAAACGGAGATTGTATGCCAAAGTTATGACCCCAATAAATTGATGTACCAATTTACCCAAACAGGGCCCATAGTTTGGCGTTTCATCTTCTAGGGTTAGGTTTTGGAATGTAAGGGGTTTTACATTGTTTCTCAACAATAAATAGGCCTTCGAGCCTCATTATAACATAGTTCAGAGGCATGTAGCCGCCACATCTCTTCTCAGAGATAAGCTACCATCGCCCTAGCTGGTTTATTTCCATTCTTGTTTGTAAGCATATTTCAGTATTTTACATTAATGAAATGAAGTATTATTTCTGCTGCATCTCTGTGTTTATGGTTATCTCTATAATTTGTTGCGTTCCTGTTTAAGTCCGGATCAGTGGTATCAGAGCGGTCTGCTTTTTCTCTGTTTTTCTTTGCATGTCCCCAACGAGGTCGGGATATAAGGAGTTAGCGCTTGAACTAGTCGAACCTTTGCAAGACCAGCCTCGCAAATCCCTACGGCCTCCCATGGCGGATGAGAAGAAAGACAAGGGGGCAAGAGATCCTATCAAAGTATTGCTCGAAGAAGCCCTCGAGCAACAACGGAACGCGATGATGGACAGATTTGCCCAGATCCTTCAGCGGCTACCTAGAAGCGACGCATCGGCTTCTAGCAGCTACTCTGGAAACGCCACGCCCTTTAAGGTACAAGTTAATTTCGAAATCCCCATATTCGAGGGTTAGATAGACGTAGATGCCATAGATAAATGGTTAAATCTGCTAGAGGGTTATTTTTCAGTTCATGAATTTTCGAGTTGGGAAAAGATTGTTTTTTCTCTTCTCAAAGTAGCCCCCCATGTCAAGGACTAGTGGGAAACATACCGCGAGCAGAAGTACAGGCTCACTATTTTCAGCCGCACCCACTTGGAATGACTTCTGGGATGCCATCAAGGAGCAGTACTACCCTGTCAAAAGCTACGAGGACAAATACATCAAATGGACCACACTGCGGCAGGGATGAGACCAAGATGTGCTGGAGTTCACAAACATTTTTCATACCCTTCGCACAGTTGGGTATCAAAGATTCTGAGCTGCATCTGGTACTCAAATATCGCGGCTGCCTGCACAGATACATCCAGGAAGAGATGGAGTTCTTGAACATCTCCTCACTCGGCACAGCATACCGATACGCTGCCAAAATCGAGCAAAAGTTCAAACAGAAGAAGCGAGACTTTGGATCTGCAAATCCGAGGCCCAAAGGACAAAGCCAAGGCAGGGTGACCCAAGACAACCCCTCGAAGCCACAAGAAAAGAACAACACCACGAAGCCGAAGAAGGACACAGGAAAGTGGTGTGAATTCCACAAGAGTCCCACTCATAACACAAGTGAGTGTCGGACCAAGCAATTGTTGGTGGCCGAGTTGAAGGCTTCCGAATCAGATGCATGTTCTGACCCTGAGCCAGAACCTGACAAGGGAAATGGCAAAGGCAAGCAGATCATTGATGCGGATCCCAGTGCCACTGTTGCCACTGCCAAGATCTAGAAGAATGAACCCGCAGATCTAGAAGAGGGGGAGCGTCTTTTCCACTCATAGATGTTGGGTGAAGGGTTCACCGCTACAATTCATTGTCGACAGTGGCAGCCAAAAGAACCTCATTTCAGCAGAGGTCGTGAAGCGGTTGGGCCTACCAACTACACCACACCCACAGCCGTATAGTATTGGGTGGCTTCATGAAGGACGAGATCTGAAAGTTCGCCAGCAGTGCTGCCTTCCCTACAGCATCAAACCCTTCACAAACGAGGTATTTTGTGATGTTACACCTCTGGATGTTTGTGATGTATTATTAGGCCAGCCATACTTGTGGAGGCGACATGCTGTGTATGAGTCCAGGCCTCGTGCTGTCATTATTTCTTTGAATAATTCATTATACAGGATACCAGAGGTAGCCCCACCTACTGCCACCTCTTTGATCACTGTTAAGAAAGGCAGCAAGCTCATCTCCCAGACGAGGAAATTCATCTGGCTGGTTCGCTCCCAAAGTAAGGGGAAGATCGTTGCTACATCCATGACCCCTGCCAAGGGTTCCTCCATGCAGCAGCAGCAGCAAAGGGATATGGTCATGACAGAACACAGGAACAACTTCTCCTCACCCACAGGGGTACCAAACAAGTTTCAGGTGGGCAACAAAGTTTGGTTGCATCTGCAGAGAGAACGCCTTACCTGAACCCATCAGAAACTCAGACCACTCCGACATGGTCCTTACACCAGTACCCATCAGAAACTCAGACCACTCCGACATGGTCCTTACACCAGTACCAAGGCTACGGGCAACAATGCTTTGAAGCACAACATTCCTCCATTCCTTCGCTTGCACCGAGTGTTCAATGTGGACCGTCGTCGACCATACTTCCCACCATTTCTGGACACATTAGAGATTGTAGAACAGCTCACCAGAGATCCAACTCAGCAAAAGTTTCCTCATCTCAGGGAGGAACTCAATGCAATGGGGACCATTGCTTCCTAAGGGGGGAGGAATGATCCAGGTGGATGTTGGTGGCCACCCACCTATCCCATTTGGACCCCCACAACTATCTCTTTCAGTCTTTTTGAGTTTCCTAAATTGTAGCACAGTTTACTATTTTTAGCAATTTTTCGGGTCTTGAACTTCTGGAGCCGTTTTGAGGCCCTAAATGACGTTTTTTGGGAAATATGGGGGCAACATGCGTCCATGGACTGATGTTGCCCTTCCCAAAGTGGTAGTTCTCGGATAGATCTTTCTAATGAGCTATCGTACGTGTCAAACGGAGATCATATGCCAAAGTTACGACCCCGGGAAATTGATGTACCAATTTACCCAAACGGGGCCCATAGTTTGGCATTTCATCTTCTAGGGTTAGGTTTTGGAATGTAAGGGGTTTTACATTGTTTCTCAACAATAAATAGGCCTTCGAACCTCATTGTAACACAATTTAGAGGCATGTAGCCGCCACATCTCTTCTCAGAGATAAGCTACCATCGCTCTAGCTGGTTTATTTCCATTCTTGTTTGTAAGCATATTTTAGCATTTTACATTAATGAAATGAAGTATTATTTCCGCTGCATCTCTGTGTTTATGGTTATCTCTATAATTTGTTGTGTTCCTGTTTAAGTCCAGATCAAGAACCATGCACAGTCTCTCAACCAACCTCCCTCCTCTTGGCCTGTACCTGAACATGAGAAATGAAGACCCTAAACTCGTCCTTCTTGTCCTTTGTAGATTAGCTCCTCAGGTCAACAACTACTTTGGCTTGTCTTTGCTTGAGAAGACATGCTCTTGTGATATGTCAAATGATCTTAACCTCATCTCTATTTATAGTGTTAATTGTGGAGTCCATTAGCCACCAAGGGTAACCACTTATGCTCAAGTTGACCTAAGCAAAACTTGCTCAAACATCATTTGCTATAGAGATAAAATTATTTCATTTGACTTTTGCCCAGATCATTGAAGCCCTAGGTGCCCCTTTAGCCCTTCAAGGGTGCCCCTCATGCATCCAATGACTAAATAATTATTTTTCTCTTGGGTATTTGCCCACAACTTTGAGTACAAATCTCACCACTTGGGTACACTACCCACAAAACTCCATTTTTGTGGGTCAAATCCACACAAACCCAATACCCTAGGGGTTGTGGGAGTACCTCCCAAGCTACACATTTCAACAAGGGAAGGTGGCATCTCCAAGGTTAACCCTTCAATCAAAAGGTATTGGTGTAAGTGGTGATGGAGGGGAAAGACTTCATGGCCAAGTACCATGGTTAGGGGACCAACTCATTACATAAATTTTGAGGTAAACAATGGGCCTCGAAACAAAATTTTACAACAACAGTGAACTTTATAAGAACCAATAGGATTCAATGTGATGATGTCAATCATGAGATTCACCATTTTTGGGGTAAAAAGATAAAAAAATAAAAAAACTATTTTTTCAACTTATCTCCCTATGATTTTATTCAAATTTAGAGCGAGAGCACTCGTTGAAGCAGATTTTAATTTTTCATCTAAGGAGTACCCATGTTGCATACTTTCGATGGACCCTACTACACAAAAAATGTGAAATACATGATAAAATGTGACTGCAATTATTTTTTTCATGTATTTCACATTTTTTGTGTAGTAGGGTCCATCGAAAGTATGCAACATGGCTACTCCTTGGATGACAAATTAAATTCTGCATCCAACGAGTGCTCCCGCTCGAATTTGAGTGAAATCGTAAGGAGAAACGCTGAAAATACGAGTTGAAAATGTAGTTTTTTCTTCTTTTTTCCCCTCCAAAACTTGATAAGGTAATCTAATATTATTTTATTATTTCCTCTATTTTTTTATAATGTTTTTTAGGAGGCCCAATTTAGACCTCAAAATTTCTTTAATGAATGGGAATCCACATCTTAATTGTATTAAGGTAATGGAGGGAGAAATCGTGGCATGGGTTACCCTGCTTAGCTTGATTTTTCCACCCCTTTGGTGTACCTTTTACTTCTTTTTGATACTGCTTTGTATTTTGATGCATAGCTCAAGGATCAAAGCTTGCTCTTTATGATATAAGATTTAATTTGCCCCTTAAGATGATGTAGTGTATCGCTCATCGGGGTTGGGACATGCAAGGGTTCCTTTTAGTGAGATGGAGCATTAGATGCTCAGGAATTGGGTGATGGCTAATGAGGAGGGTAGAGCTCATGCTTGGCTTTTGCCCATGCGCTAACTTATGCCCTGACTGTATCGATTTTCTTTTTCTTTCATTGTGGTCATATTATGCTTTTCCATTCATTTAGCTGCATCAACCTACAAAACAGATTTCCAGCTCTACTCAAGGATGTGGATAAGAGAGTGCCAAATGCCAATGAACCAATGACAAGTTGGACCCGAAGAATGGACATGGTATCAAGGGCTTATAATGTGACATGGAAAGTATTACACTATTTGAATCCATTTCTTCCAAGTAGTGCCTCTCCTATAACGCTAAGTCTTTAATGGAGGTCCCACTAGACTAGGGCTAAAATTAACCCCCCTGGTAAGGTGAGAGAACAGATTTACAATCAGGATCGGTCAATCATCCAGATCACCCCTTCATCCATAGTAAATGCCCAAAACATTAAGTAAAGGCACCTGATTGCAAAATGATAGAAGTACATGTTGAGTGGTTGCCCACCTTCGTCCAAGAAGAATGCTGGGTGGTTAGAGGCGTAGTGACTGGGGCAGATGGTGGAGGAGCTGGCATATCATCCTCATTAAACTAATGTGTAGTGCTGCTGGCTGGCTGGCTGTCCAAATTAGGAAAAAAGTTTTCTCCTAGGGAGTTACCCATTTGGTGGATAACACAGTACAGGAAAAATTGCCAAACATAAGCAAAAGCAATGCACAAAGTTACATTTAAAGAAGAAAATTACAAACCTGAGTTAGTCTCATAATGAAAATCAGTTAAGGGCAATTTAAGGTTAGAGATTAACATGATCATAAAACATTAATGAAAATTCAACTTTTGGCGTGAATATTGGCTTGCTTCGTTGCAGTCAATGTCTTAGCTTTAGGTACTGATGTACTGGATTAATGTGTCCAATAAAATTATGGAATGTATGGGTTTCTTGGAATTTCCAGCGTATTTTGAAACCACAGTATGAATGATTTGGTCACTTTCATTGTTGTCTAATACAGCAACAGCTGTCTATGTCTTGGTATTGTTCATTCAAGAGTTAAAGCACCTTTGCAATTTTGTGTTGAATGGACTTCATAACAAAATGTCACTGTCATTAAATGGCTGATTATCTCGGGACTGTCAAAGGAAGCTAACCAAAACCATTGAAACCAACCAATAATAATTATTCCATAAAACATGAAGAAAGTGCTTGCTGTACTACCTTGCAAAAGGATGGAAATTGTGAGTAGGAATGATGACCATCATATCTGTAAACTTTCAATATGATTTTGTGTGCCGTTTACATACTAGCTACTCAACTAAGTTGTTAGAAGATTGGACCACTTTTTAATGCCATACCTGATGTCAATTGAAGCTGTCGGTATCAGTGTTCGAACATCTCGATAACATCCCGATTTTATCTCAAAATCACGATTTTTTGGCCTAGCGGATGTTTAACGATTTTTAAAGATATTTTTATGGTATTTCAATTTTGCCAATGTTTGCTGATTTTCACCAATATTTTCCCGATTTTTACGATTTTTTGGTTTTCTGGACCCTTGCCGATTTTATCCCAATGCCGATGTTCGCAACATTGGTCAGTATGGTTGGGGAAAGGCAATTCAAGGATCTCTGTGTGCCATTTATGGTACTTGACCTAAAGCCTTTCTGAATTGATCCAGAAGTCATTTTAAAGATTGCAAAGAAGATAGTAAAACATTTGTTCTCAAGCTTGGTGTGATTATACTATAATATGTCAACTAGTGGCAAATATTGCCTAATGTCAGAATCATCATGATATTCTTAACTAGGGGATTTTTCAGACGTTGAATATATTGCTGAAAAACCACAAATCAATGGAAAAATTGACCAGATCCATGATAGGTTGCCTATAAAATCTGATTGTTTTACTTTGTCAACTCATTTTGACAATAAGAAGCAAGCGATTGAGAACAAAGGAGAAATTCACTGCCTTGCATTGACCTAAGGGGGGAATCAAATGTTCTCATCACCGTTGGCAGATTTATTGTGCAGTGGGGATTGATTCCAATCTGCTGTGGGGAATCAGTGGAAATTGACTTCATATTGACCCTCTTAGTGGCCCCCAGAAGTCAAAAAGGCCCAGAATATCTTGAATCAATGGCAGTTAAATAGGGAAGATAAAATCATAATTTCTTTTCATTATAGCATGCAGACTTAGATCAAGGAAGTGTGAAGAAGTTAATTCAAAAATGTTGTTAACTAACAGACAATTCCTTTACAGGGTTTTTCCTCATAGTACTTTGTAGTTAGTCAATTTTTGTACTTTTCTATTCGCTTTTTTGGGTCAGCTCGGTTTGATATAGCAGGAACTTTTCGTATAAAGTATCATCATTGAAAAATCTGCATGCAATAATATGAAATTAAGGATGTCCTTCCAATTGATCGTGCTTGTTATTCTTCTCTCAGTCTGCAGTGATCCAGCTCCCTACCCAGACATTGTTGCTATCAACCTCAGACAAGCCAGGCCGAATGATTGGCATGCTTTTCCCAGGGGTAAGTTGGAGCTTTAAGATACGTGGTGTGAATCTGACTCTACCTTCTAGAATCAAATTGAATCTTTCTGATTTTTCGTTTAGGATGCTGTTGTTTTCAAGCCACAACTGCCAAGCCAGCCACATCTACAACAACAACAACAGCAACAGCAGCAGCAGCAGCAGCAGCAACAGCCACAAGGAATGGCTTCGGCGATGGGACAAGCATTTGCCCAAGGCCAACTCTCCAATCAAACCAGACCACAGCTTATGTCACAAGGCCAATTCCAAGGTCAAGGTCCTGCAAGCATGCCAGGTGCTGGCTACCTGTCTTGAGGATAGGTTATACCCTGATTATTTTCACATTTATTACAGAGATGTGAAAATGCGGTCAATTCAAGGGCTTTATTCTGTTGAAGTGGGTCACCCATTTGGTGCCCTGGACTTACAGTTTGCATTGAGAAACTTCCGAGTCATATTGACCTTGGAAATTGGTAGTTTGCGATGTTCTTTTGCATTACAAAAGTTTTCATGTGTTTCACAGTCGTGTGTCGTGACTGTGAGCTTGTAAATATTTTTGCATGATGATATGGAGCATAGATCACTAATGTCTTGATTTGAGAAGAATGATAAGAAGGAAAGAAAGGTTAGCTTAGGAATGCCAAACTACCAAGTTCAGCAGCAAATCTGTTATGCTGATGGGCGTTGCTTTGAAATACTATGTGAATACAAGCCACTACATTATTACAGGGGACTGAATTATAATAAAAATACAAATTATGAGTTTCTCAAGATTTGCAAATATTTTGTAAATACGGTTAGAAAGTTCCTTCTATCTCTCTCTCTGATATATGCCATGAAGTGTCCCAAGGCCGCAGTTGTATGTACTATGGAATGCAGACCTAAGCATTTGCTTATGTACTGCATTCTTTCTTAAGATATTACCATTTTTTTCACATCCCAAGATCATTCTTATCTGCTAGCATTATTTTCGAATTGCATTTCGCCAGAACTTCAAACGTTTTAAAGGATGGTATGGTTGCTTTCGTACTGAAATTCCTCTGCGATATGGAAGGCTGACATGGAATCAGTATTCCGTTGGCCGTAAAATATTTTTTCCTTTTCTGAATGATGAATGGAAAAGGGAATTATTATGTGGAGGGAGGAACTCTATGGTTCTTCATTCATAAATCTCAATCGACATATTAATTTTATTTTTAAATTTGAATATGTAATGCATAATTTTGATAAAAAACAATGTAGTTTGGTATAAAATTAATATTTTTAAATTTGAATATGTCATGCATAATTTTGATAAAAAACAATGTAGTTTGGTATAAAATATTCAAAAGATGTTTCAACGGTATTTCAAAATTCAATATGCAAGGAGTCTAAGGTAGCATATCAAGACCTAGCACCAGAATTGCATATGAAAAACGTAGATACTAATTATCTGATTTGTGGTTGTAGGTAATTGTTATCTCTTATATGAAGGAATAAATAATAAATAAAAACGGCTAATTAAATTTAATTTAAAGAGAATATATTAATTATATTAAAAGAGGTGTGCAGTAGCATTAATCTATAGTATATATATTAAAACAATTGATACTAATATATATTAAAATACAACAATGAGTCAGCAATGAGTTATGAGCTATTTATAATGTGTAATATTCAATGTTGAAACAATTTACATACATTCAATGTTGAAACTATGTAGATCTACATAGTTGATATCATTTTATTAAAAAAATGAATAATTTTATAATATCTAAATGATAAACCATCGGATTGAGAATAACTTTTAGATCAAAACTCAAATAGTTGAAAATATAAAAATTCCAATCAATTTTTTTGTGATTTAATTTATTGAAGTTTTTGCAAGAAATTCTTAGTTGGGGTTTAATCTTCATAGGAAAAGAATTTCAAAAATTTAATTTTCAAGAATCTAAAATAGCTTTGTGTTTTTATTAAGACAACAAAAATTTGGATATTTGGATGTGTTTGTTTTAATTCTGTGCACTTCAGTACTTAAAACAATCAATGTCATAAGTGATGCATATATCTTCAACTCATATATCACCACGTTCATGAAATTACTTGTAAGATTTCTAAGTTTCATTGCTTCACATTGTTTCATAAATTACATTTCCATCACTAATGTTATGGTTACCAAGAGTTAAGTGACGGTGTATGGGTTATGAAGTTGATATTATTTTGACAATGGTGTGACTTGGTCTCCTACCCAAGGGAAAAAATCTTATCCATGTGTTGACCTATGTTGCCTAGTGTTTGACATTGTTTCTTCTGCAATAAAACGTTGTTTCTTCTGCAATAATTGTTTTTATGATTTTACACAGGCCTAGTATGACATCCAAAGGAAACATTGATGATTCTTTAGGGTTGCTTTGCTTGATGTGGCAATTGTGATGCACACCATTCATTTTTCTTTTTACAAATGGTTTAGTCATCTATTCAAATTGTGGTCATGTTGTCGCTGCTACAACAACCCTCCAAAATTTGGCCCTGCACCCAATTTTGGAGCCCCCCTTGAGAGTTTCACTTAATGATTGCACACACTTGGGTTCACTCTGTGAGCTCGTATGAGTCTTCGTACCCACCTTGCTTGATCATTTCACCCAAGATTATGCATGTTGAGGTCAATGTCATTCTTGCGACCATGGTCTGGTCATGCTCAAAGTCTTCACTTCGTGTGTACATGTTGTGTTCACTATGAAAACATTTGTCGTACTCACACATAGAGTCGCATACATTGTCGCGCGAGCGTCGTCACGGTCGACCAACGATCAATCACAAGTGTTTGTCGCTTACACCGTCGGTCAGTCATGTTGAGCATGTGTGTCTGGATGATTTGAGTCGTCTCGTCATCAAGTCATGTAAGTGTGTGCTTGCAAGATCACATATACATCTTTCACTTGTTCACACACTTAGTCATTTTGTTGAAGTTCTGACGACCAAATTCCTTTCTAATAGATGAACCATCACCTCGCCATCGACTCGATCGACTGTCACTTAGAACAACGCAGAAGCACCAAGCAAGCCATTTCAAGCTGCGATGTTCGCAAACAAATCAATCAGCTTTCATGTTGGTCAACCAGAGAGTTTGACCCGGCAGCCAACCCGGAACGGACTCCCCTCAAAAATTGTGTAAAGGCTGCAGACCTTAACCGCTCTGCTGACTGAGAAAATTGCATAAACAAACCGAACAGTCACCTAGTGCCCGTCCTTGTCTCCCTCAAAAGATTGCACATTTTTTCCAGCCAGCCCTCCCGACAGTCGACCGACTGCTCACCTAGAAAATTGCACAGTTTTCATGAGCAAGTCCTTTGTTGCCCAACAATCCACTCAGCTCAGAAACTGCACAGAGGTGACCAACAGAAAAACCTCCCAGCATAAGCACAATTTTTATCGCCAGCAGCACCTGACAACTCACTGTCAGTGCCCCTAAGGAATTGCATAGTTTTTGCTGCCAGTGACCCAGCAGCTGATTACTAGTTCCCTCTAGGAATTGTGCAGTTTTTGCTGCCAATGACCCAGCAGTTGACTACTAGGTCCTTCCAGGAATTGTGCAGTTTTTGCTGCCAGTGACCCAGTAGCTGACTGCCAGTTCCCTCCAGGAATTACATAGTTTTTGCTGCCAGGTTCCCTGTGCCCGCTCATTCCAGAAATTGTGCAGATTTTGCTTGCCCAGCCTTCCCACAGCCCAGACTGTTGCTCCCAAAAAATGTGCAGTTTTGTCCGCCAGCTGAGCCAAACACCACGGACAGTCACTATTGATTCAGATTTCCCATCTTCATCACCTATTGGCTTCTGCACAATTTTCATCAGCAGTGCCTAGAGCCTCCATCCCGCCTCACAACCTTGTCACCTCTCTTGGTCACCTACATGCGAAATGATCATGCATCATGGTAAACTAAGAGATTTATGGATTTGATGTCGTCTTGTCATGAGTGACTGTAGATAAAGATACACAAACAAACATGGTGTGACGATGGATGGGATGAACGAAGGGAGCGCATGTAGAAGGACATGTTCGCCAACAGATGAACAAACGATGCATGCAAAGAGATGTACTCAGGAATAAATGATCATGCAAATATGTGTTCGCGGATGGACGGACGAGAAAACATGCAAGATGTATTCACGGACGGGTGGACAGACGGACATGCACCTTTCACGAATGGACGAACCTCTCAAGCTTGCCAACATACAAGAAAGGAGCAACGTGTGAATGCAACATCATTCGAACCAACGACCATCGAAGACTCCGCGCACTTTTCCATGCGGTGGTGATGTTGTGACACACCATGAGGACATCCATCACCTAGCAGCACTACAACTCGACCTGCACACTAGCAGCAACACGAATGTACCAACATTCTCATGTCAAGTCATGTTATGAGTCATGTCCACATCTTTGTAGGCCATACCATCAATCGATGTAATGTAACGTGGAAGTCTAAGAGACCCACTTGTAAAGTCGAAAAGTCATGAAAGTCAAATAGTCATGAGGGTAGTCGAATAGCCACAAGGGTCAGTTTCACCGTTGGCTATAAATACCCTCTCATTTGTACATGCAAAGGAATTTTCACCTTAGCTCCTCCCACATAGCCTTGAGAGTCTGTAATCTTTTCTTTGAGGAGTAAGTAGTGGCTCCAACACGCCTCACACGAGATTACTGATGTATGGCGTAACAATGTGTCTTGGAACTTTAGCTTAATTCAGAAGGCTGCTAACTGTGCAACAAGTTTTCACACATGTATTGTCACTGTTGTAAGACTAATCTATAACACTTGTAATGCATGTTTCTTTAACCTGTGTTTAACACTTGAACTAATTCACTTGTTGTAATACACATATGTTAATGAAAATGTGTTGTATATGTTGTTAACGTTGTCTCGCCCGTGTTGGCTACTCTCCCAGACTTCAGACAAACCATTCACATAAAACTTGTTATAAAAATCGTTGCACTCGCGCGGACTAATCCGCTAAGTGTTATATGTGTTATCTTCCCTTGTTTGTTGTGACTGCGGCATCCGTGTGGATTGTTCTGCTGGAAGCTGCATATGTTATGATGTGTTGTGTGCTCCTAGCAGAGTTGGGACTTTTCCCAATCGACTTGGGTCTCACTCCCACCCTCTCTCTCTACAGTGAAAGAACCATTGACACAAGTGACACTTACACTCACCAGGGACGCGAACCTCACTTCTTAGAAGACAATGTAGACCACTCCTCTGTCGACAAGTAAGAGTTGAGGCAAATCTTTAAGATAATGGCAACCGTGCCATCATATCGGATGACTCGCACCAAACGGCGTGAGGTCTAGTTGGGACTTCATACTGGGGTGATCCCTTGAATGTTGGTGGGTCTAACACCGTCAACATTTCTGATGCTAGAAGAAGGGCAGCCAATTGTATATGGCTGAATGTCTTCTCACAGTCATTCATCAACCATCTTGTCAAGGTAGTAACTCGCACTCTCTCTCACCTACGCGCGACTTTGCTGTTGGTTACTCTTCACCTCCTAGGACTGAACACGGAATTCCATATCACCACCTTCGCTCCGTCCGTCCCATCACTCGCTAGTTCACAAAAGCAGTCGGACTGATCCCAGGCATACAACATCTTCCATACGCATCAAGAAAGCCAGAAGCCACTCCTACAGGGGTTGTATCACCAGTGGAAGAAGCAGTCCTTACCACACTTGAAGGTCTGGGAGAAGCTATTGAAGATGGAGAGGAACCTCAAGTCTTCCAGCAAGGCGAATGAGACACCCTAGTGATCTTGGGATCAAACTCTGATACAAGAGGTGGAGGGTAAGGCAGCAAAGGTGGCAGAGGCGGAGACGAACCAACGGACTCGGAGCCGGAACTGTCAGATTCCAAAAGAGAGGAGGAGGACGAAGAAGAAGAAGAGATGGTTGACCCAAATCTGGAATGGATGATTCAAGGACCATTGGCTCTCCCGATTGTTTTGCATAAGATGCTGAAGCGAACAAAGAGAGTGAACATCAAGTTCAACCCTGACAACACGGTGAAGGAAGAAGATCATTTGGACAACTTCTACCTACCGCTGCAGACCCTTGAGGTACGACATGACGACGTATTTTGTAGATTGTTCCCATGTACCTTGGACGATCGCGCAACTGCATGGTATCACAACCTTCTACCAAACTCCATACAGAATTAGGGTGCATTCAAACACATGTTACTTGAAAATTTTGCTGATGACAAGACCCCAGCTATGCTACTACAAGAATTGGGAAGCCTGAAGATGGAGGGGAAAGAAAAGGTAAAAGACTTCAACCAGAGGTTTACACGCATATTGAACAAATTTGCAGCAGACACCAAACCTCATGACTCCATCACTGTTGATTACTACATGTCCGCACTGCCGACTAGCATTGCACAGTTCGTCAAGCGAGCTGCGAAACCAACACTCTTGGAAAACTGCGAAGAGGTTATTGCTGTCGAAAAAGACCTGCGCGCGATTGGAGTCATCAAGGATGATGAACCAGCAAAGGAATCCAGAGACGCGAGCAGGAAGTCCCAAGCGATGGCGAGCAAGGGTAGAGACAAGGAAGAAAATGATATTGAAACCCTCACTTGCCTTGTCAAGAACTTAACAATGGAAGTGTTCGAGCTTAAACAACGAAAAACAGGCACATTTGCAAGCAGTCATTTGCCTAGACAAAGACAGGGAAGCAACTCATCAGGTAGCAACCAGTTCGCTCAAAAAATTGTGTCGAGCTCTGTGTTCAATGTCGATCAATGCACAGATCCCGAGTTTTGTTCATTCCACGAAGAATATCACCCCGAGAACTTCTGTTTGGACTAGAAGCAAGTCACAAACTCAGTATACATTAATACATTTGATGCAAAGAGCAGTATGCAGGAGAAACCAGATGACAGAGATAATGGCGAGGGTATTGCACCTGATGAAGCATCAAGTTCTGGTCATGTGGTGAATGCATATCAGTACTACCAAGAAATGCCGAAGATGAACAATGAGAAGTAGTCCCCAAGACAAAATGACCATTACAATCTTAGGAGTAAAGGGGCTCCCCTTACACTTGGGGAAGTACAAGAAAAGATGAGATTGTTGATGAGGAAGGCTGATCCACCGGCCACCCCAAAGCAGAAAACACAAAACAAGTCCAGGAAGACAACGATGGGCAAGAGTACCTCCATGAGCAGTAAACTATAGAACACTCCGCCAGACAACACGAACATCAGTCCTTCCTAGACACCTCATTGAGTCTTCCACCTCTGGACTACAACATTGTAGATGACATGAAGAAAACTCGAGCGAACATCAGTTTGTTCGAGTTAGCTAAGATCCAGAGTCAGCGAGACATCCTGCTGCATGCATTGGGATAGACATCAACGTACAACACAACCTCTACTAGCAAGGGAGCAAGCACACCTCCCGGATCACTTTCTACTGTGCTTAACACACTCTGGATGGAAGAAGAAAACTCACGTTTCCCTCCCTTCCTACTATCATTTGACTGCAATGTTCACAATTGCTTGGTTGATTTTGGTGCGACAACCAACGTCATGTCGCTCTCCATTGCGAGAAAGATCAATGCACAATGGAGTGAGACATCCACGCAGATCACCCAACTTAATCGAACATCGGTACTAGCCATTAGTGAACTACGAGACATGATCATTCGACTATCTCATGACGATCGAGTCCACCAATGCACCAACATAGTTGTTGTGGACATACTGAAAGCATATGGTCTACTACTCAGCAGAGACTGGTCCAACAAGCTGGACGAATATTTTTCTACAGACTGGTCGCACATGTGGGTTCCGTACAAGGGAAAATGCAACCAAATCTGGGTAGCGTTCGAGAGGTATATGAAGCACAATGTCACTCCCCTTAACGGTGAGAATGAACTGTTGGCCTTCGCAGAACTCGTGTTTGGCAACTACCTCTTGGAAACAACGTTGGGGTGTTATCGTGCACGACCAACTCCAACCCCACTAGACACACAGTTGGGTCTCCTTCCTTGCCCAACTGATGGGAATGAAACATGTATGACTCATTGTAACATTATTATTATTAGTAGTAGCAACATCAATAGCAAAAGTGCAAGTGTGTCAAACGGTCTGTGTACAAACAAGTTGTGGGCTATGTATTTTGACGGATCAAAGACACATGAAGGCTCAGGGACCAGGTGTATCTCGGTCACCCCAAACAACCAAAAACGCATGATTTCAAGCCGCTTGGAGTTCGAGTGCACAAAAAACGTTGTTGAGTATGAAGCACTCGTGTTGGGTGTACAAAGGGCCATCAACCTCAATGTGGTCGCAGTTAAAGTGATACTACACCCCACGAACAGTGTTTATGCTTTCAAGGACACAACAACTGATGAAGATGAGCACGAACAACCCCTAAAAAATGCAGCTGATGGCAAGAAAGGAAACCCCATCCCCAAGGGTGCAGTTTCTCTCAACAAGCTCTATGACCTGCAGAACCTTTGTCAAGGGCCAAGAAACAACAAAACCCACAGGTCCACCACTACGAACGAACAGAGAAACCTGGGAACCAACCATGATCCGAAGATAGTCAGTCTTGGTACAAACTGCACATCGCAGCAGCGACAAGTCTTTGACCGCTTGATCAAACAATATCGGGATGTGTCCACGTGGGCAGATGACGACCTGAGTACACATGACACGTGAATAATCCAACACGGGATTCCAAGTAAAGGAGGAGCCAAGCCATTGCAACAAAAGCTAGGTAAAACACATATGTCGTTTGAACTCCAGAAAGAATTGACTAAGTTGTTGGATGTTTGGATTACTTACAAAGTTCGTCACCATACATGGGTTTCTAATTTAAGTTCTACACATAAGAAATCTAGGGAAGTCCACTTATGCATTGATTTCAGAAACTTGAACCGCTCCCGGAATAAAAACAACTACCTCGTGCCATCATCAGAGCCTATGTTGCACGTAGTATCTGAAGCAGTAGTGTCGTCTTCACTTAAAGGTCTTTCGGAATACCACCAGGTTCCGATAGCAGATCCTGATAGCCTTATACTATTCTGTGAGAAGCTTGGCCCACACACACCCTGTCTGCAATCACTTAACGGGAGGGTTGACAACCTTCCTGTCAACGACCAAGATCTCAAGCATTACTTCTAGTAGGTCGGTCGCGCCTGTGCCATGTACATACTCTGCTTGCTACTTGTTGTTTTTGTCTTATTTGCCTTGCTAACTATCTTTGTTTTATTTTGGTTTGTTCTACTTAATATTTTTGTTTATGTTTGTTTTGTTTGCTTGATTCCTTACTATTTTTGTTTTCGGAAATAAGTGCTACCAACTACTACATTCTGGCTTTTAAATAGAGTATGTGGTTGAGATTTGAAGAGACTTGTGACACTGCAGCACTTGCCTAGTCTTGCATCCGTCTTCTTTGTGCTTGGTTATAACCTTCGGCTAATGAAGTCTTGACAGAAAATACGAGCCATCTGCAAGGGAAGTTTTGGTCCAACCATGAACTTGTGTCCACACTGGGAAGCCCCGTGCTTGTACTGAGCCTTCTACTCTATGTATTCCAGCTCATCCAACTAGTAGAAATGGAGAGGGGGAAAATCTAAACGAGCAAACCTATGTCAAAGGTCTTACATGCTTCTCTGAAGGAACAACCTCTTCTGCTCTCAATAAGTCGGGATCCCTCGTCTGCCCCAAAATAAGTAAGTGCCTATGCACAGTCCTCTTGAAAATACAAAGCCGAAAGAATAGAAAGGCTTCCTGCGCAGAGAAGTGAAGCATCAACTCCACCGGGGTATTGACCAGGCTCGCTGGTAGTGGCGCAATGCGTGTGTTCCTGCATGACTCTGCCAGGGTACTGTCTAGGTCTGTTGGCAGTGGAGCAACATCAGAGATGAAAATTTATACTCTGAAAATCCTCAACTCGTGATCTTATCTACCCTTCTCGAATTCGAAACACTATGATCAAGCTAAACTTTTGATTGTGTTTGACTGAGTTGGCAAAAGGTGAACCATGTATGTCCATGGGGTAAGTGGGGAAGCCAAAGTAACTCGCACAGTGATTCAATACTTCTCGAAAGACCAAGGCCCTGTGTTAGCAATGAACGAAAACAGAGAAGTTGGAGTTCTATTAGTGTGTTGCCAAGTGTTGTAGCTGCTACAACCACTCCAAAATTTTTGTTTGCACCCAATTTCAGAGCCTCCCTTGAGAGTTTCACTTGATGATTGCACACACTTGGGTTCACTCCATGAGCTCATATGAGTTTTTGTACCCACCTTGTTTGATCAGTTCACCCAAGATTTTTCATGTTGAGGTCAATGTCATCTTTGTGACCATGTTCTAGTCATGCTCAAGGTCTTTGGTTTCTGTGTACATGTTGTGTTTGCTATGGAAACATCTATCACACTCACACACGGAGTCACATACATTGTTGCTTGAGTGTCGTCACGATTGACCAATGATCAATCACAAGTGTTGCTTTTCGCTCACACCGTCGGTCAGTCATGTTGAGCATGTGTGTTTGGATGGTTTGTGTCATCTCATCATCAAGTCATGTAAGTGTGTGTTTGCAAATTACATATGCATCTTTCACTCATTCACACACTTAGTCATTTTGTTGAAGTTTTGACAACCATAATCCCTTCTGACAGTTGAATCATCACCTGCCATCAACTTGATCGACTGTCACCTAGAACAACGTAGAAGAAACAAGCAAGCCATTTCAAGCTGCGATGTCCGCAAGCAAATCAATCAGCGTTCATGCTGGTCAACCAGAGAGTTTGACCCGACAACCACCTCGGGATTGACTCCTCTAAAAAATTGCGCAGAGACTGTAGACCTTACCCGCTCCGCTGACTGAGAAAATTGCGCAGACAGGTCGGACAGACACCCAATGCCTATCCCTGTTTCCCTTAGAAAATTACGCAGTTTTTCCTGCCAGCCCTCTCGATAGTCAACCGGCTGCTCACCCAGAAAATTGCGCAGTTTTCATGAGAAAGTCCTCTGCTGCCTAGCAGTCTGCTCAGCTCAGAAACTGCGCAGAGATGACCAGCAGGCTAGCCTCCTAAGATCAGCGCAGTTGTGTCCACCAGCAGCCCCCGACAGCTTACTGCCAATTCCCCTCAGGAATTGCGTAGATTTTGCTACTAGTGACCCTATAGCTCGCTGACAGTTCCCTCCAGGAATTGCATAGTTTTTGCTGCCAGTGACCCAACAACTGACTACTAGTTCGCTCTAGGATTTTCACAGTTTTTGTTGCCAGTGACCCAATAGCTGACTACTAGTTCCCTCCAGGAATTGCATAGTTTTCGCTGCTAGGCTCCCGGTTCTCGCTCGTTCCAGAAATTGCACAGATTTTGCTACCCGATATTCCCCCAGCCTAGATTGTTCCTCCCAAAAACTGCGCATTTTTCCGTCTAGCTGAGCCAAACCCCATAGACAGTCACTGTCGATCTAGATTATCCATCTTCATCACCCAGTCACTCCTGTGCAACTTTTATCAGTAGTGCTCGAAGCCTCCATCCCGCCTCGAAACCTTATCATCTCTCCAGGTCACCTGCATCCTAAATGATCATGCGTCATGGTAGACTAGGAGGTTTATGGATTTGATGTCATCTAGTCATGAGTGACTACAGATACAGATGCACAAACAAACATGGCGTGATGACGGATGGGATGAATGAAGGGAGCACATGTAGAAGAACATGTTCACCAACGGACGAACAAATGATTTATTCAAAGAGATGTACTCGAAAACGGATGATCATGCAAAGATGTCTTCGTGGATGGACGAACGAGAAAACATGCAAGATGTGTTCATGGATGGACGGACTGAAGAACATGCACCTTTCACAAACGGACGAACCTCTCAAGCTTGCCAACATACAAGCAAGGAGAAACGTGTGAATGCAACATCAAGCGCACCAACGACTATTGAAGACTCTGCGCACTTTGCCATGCAGAGGTGATGCTGTGACACACCATGAGGACATTCATCACCCAGCAGTACTACAACTCGTCATGCACATCAGCAGCAGCTCGAATGTACCAACTTTGTCATGTCGAGTCATATTGTCCACATCTCTACTGTAGGCCATATCGCCAATCAATGTAATGTAACATGGAAGTCCAAGAGAGCCACTTGTAAAGTCTAAAAGTCATGGAAGTCAAATAGTCATGAGGGTAGTCGAATAGCCACAAGTGTCAGTTTCACCCTTGGCTATAAATACCCCCTCATTGTACATGCAAAGGACTTTTCACCTCAGCTCCTCCCACATAGCCTTAAGAGTCTGTAATCTTTTTTTTAGGAGTAAGTGGTGGCTTCAATGCCCCTCACATGGGGTTGGTGATGTATGATGTAGTGATGTGTCTTGGAACTTTCTCTTAATTCAGAAGGCTGCTAACAGGCCAACACATTTTCCCACATGTATTATAACTGTTGTAAGACTAATCTTTAGCACTTGTAATGCATGTTGCTTTAACCCGTGTTTAACACTTGAACTAATTCACTTGTTGTAATACACATATGTTAATGAAAATGTGTTGTATATGCTATTAATGTTGTTTCGCTCGTGTTGACTACTCTCTCGGACATCAGAAAGACCTTTCACATAAAACTTGCTATAACAACCATTGCACTCGACAAACTAATCTGCTGATTGTTATACGTGTTATCTTCCCTTGTGTGTTGCGACTGCGGCATCCATGTGGACTGTTTAGCTGGAAGTTGCGCATGTCCTCCTATGTTGTGTGTTCCTAGCATAGTTGGGACTTCTCCCAACCGACTTGGGACTTACTCCCACCCTCTCCCTCTATGGTGAAAGAACCATTGACACAAGTGACACTTACACTCACCAGGCATGCAAACCTCACTTTTTTCAAGACAAAGCAGACCACTCTCTTGTGCTGACAAGTAAGAGTTGAGGAAAATCTTTAAGATAATGGCAATCGGGCCAGCATCCTTGATGAGACTCCCACATCAAACGGTGTGAGGTCTAGTTGGGACTTCATACCGGGGTGATCCCCTGAATGTTGGTGGGTCTAGCATCATCAACAGGTCATTGTTAGAAAGCCTCAATGTGTTATTATGTTTAATTATGGACGGTTGAAAGAGTTATCTTGTTTTATTGAGTGACTATAATTGAATGCATTGTTGGTACACTAATTTGTTTGTTGTGTTGATCATTTTCTATTTTTGTTGTAATAATTTTGATTATAAAAAAATGTCAATAAAAAATTTGCTAGGTAATTTCGTTATGCCTATGATATTTCTTGACTGCAATAGAAGATGGGAATGCATTGTTTCTAGTGTTCTTCTAAGGCTAGCACCAAACATGCCAAATATTTTAAAGAATTTCTACATCAATTCTTCCTTTGTATTTCAGAAGATGCTATATTTTTCTATAGATGAGTGACGATGGACTACTTTTCGTGGTTCCTATGGCATTATATTACAATGCCATTATTGACAAATTTTGAGCTAAGATTTTTTTCTTTTACTTTTAGAAATTTAATGAAGGTTTTGGCTACCAAAAGATAAAAATGGTTCAAGGCCAAAATTGGTCTTGTACTACAAGCAAAGTAAAATTGAGTGATAGAGAGGCATTGACGGTTATGAAACAAAACAAAAATAATGATGAATACTATGTTGTAGACGAAAATAACAATAATAAATGATTAATATGAATGTCATGATTACATTTGAACAATATAATTTTTAATGTAGTTTTGAAAAGAGTAATACTGTGAGCACATAGGCAAGGATGAGATATTCTTTCTTGCTCATGAAGAGCCTTAACCACAATTGGCCCACAAAGAATAAACATGTCAATAGTGGGATTTGAACTTAGGTGGGGATGTTATTAATGATTCCTCTAAATTATCAAAGCTAGGCTTGATTGGCATAATTATTAATAATTATGTATTATATAATTAGGTTTTATTATATTAAATATTATACTATATGATTATTTATGTTGAGTAGTTGACATTAATGTAAGGTTTCCACGTAGACTGAATCAATGAAAATTTATTGATCTTCCAACTAAAGGTTACTCTCTTTGTCCTTGGAATTGAGTTGCTTAGGGAGTACAAATATGATTGAGAACTATTATTAAGCATTAATTGTTTTATCACAACAATGAATGGAAAGCAAAGCAATGGTGAACCTACAATAGCAACACAATAACTAGATCCTAGATCAAATGTCACTCCTTAGGCAGACACAATTTCCTTCTTCTCGGCATCTAAAATACTGAGGGAATCCTTTCCCTTGTTAAGCAGGGATCTCTTTTATGTGATTCGTTCCTAGTGCCTCTTCCTTTTAGTCCTTGAGTCCCCTCTCATTATTAATCCATTTTGAAAGCGCTATCTAAAAAATAGCTATAAGCAACTAACACGAATGTGTTCCCTAATGGAGGCATTGAATTTTATTGAAAAAAATTCAGGTCATAATTCATTTGATTTTGATTTTGCTACTCCATATTCAAATTATCCAAAATTTTGTAAATGGTAAGGAGCACTGCTTTAGTGTCCACTTCATTATTAGTTTTTTTTTCACAAATTTTGGCTTAGACTGATTAGACTTTGTTTTGAATTTCGCTATGACCAAAATCTCCATCAACATTCCCACATTAATGTAGAGATTACCATCTTTGACTAACATGTACACTTGCTTATCAAGGTTTCATGCTTATTGGGGGTTTGAACTTGGGTGATTATTGTGGAAACATTGTGTTTCAACCATTTAACCATGTCCCATTAGACAATAAATGTGAAAGGGTTAGAATTTAAATCTAATTAAGATAGCCAATAAAAAAGAGTTGCCTCCCTAGGCTACTCAACCACATGATGATATGGAGTTATATTCCTTATGCTCTAATGAATTGATATCGCAGATTGTCCCATCTATGGTTATTGAAATGGATAAAGTGCATGCAAAATAGAAATAATAGACCAACCTCTCAAAAACTACATCAAAAACTGGTCAAGCACATTAGTATAAATAAAGTTATCATAAAAAGAAAGTATCCATGACATGAGAGTGAGGTTTTACGTGAATGTCTAATTATTTTATGTTTTTTTTTCATAGGGTTTATGAAACCATTAGGGGATTTTTGAGGTCTAAAATGGGCCTCCTAAGGAAATTATAAAATAATAGCGGAAATGATAAAATAATATTAGATTACATCATCAAATTTTAGAGGAAAAAAAGACAAAACTATTTTTTCAACTCGTATTTTCAACTTATCTTCATATGGGTTTACTCAAATTTCGAGCAGAAACACTCGTTGGATGCAAAATGATGATGATTCACCAATAAAATTCAAGATGATGATGTCAACCATGGGCAATGATTCACCATTTTTGGAGTAAAAAGATACAAAGATTAAAAATAATAAAATTAAAAAACCATTTTTTCAACTCGTATTTTCAACTTATCTCCCTAAGTTTTTACTCAAATTTGAGTGGGAGTACTCATTGGATGCAAAATTTAATTCCTCATCAAAGGAGTACCCATGTTGCATACTTTCGATGGACCCCACTACACGAAAAATGAGAAATACATGAAAAACGTGATTGAAATCACGTTTTCATGTATTTCTCATTTTTCGTGTAGCAGTGTCCATCAAAAGTATGAAACATGGGTACTCCTTTGATGAGGAATTAAATTTTGCATCCAATGAGTACTCCCACTCGAAATTTGAGTAAAAACTTAGGGAGACAAGTTGAAAATACGAGTTGAAAAAATAGTTTTATAATTTTATTATTTTTAATCTTTGTACCTTTTTACTCCAAAAATTGTGAATCATCCCCCATGGTTGACATCATCATCTTGAATCTTATTGGTTCTTATAAATTTTATTTTTCTTGTACATTTTTGTTAGGAGACCCATTTTAGACCTCAAAATACCCTAATGAAAATTTGTAAATTCAAAAATTGACTTTTGTAACACCCTCCTCCCACATCTACCTAAGTAACTGGCCAAATAGGGTAAACATGCGATGAGAGACTACTATGATTAGATTCAACGTCCTATGTGACCTTAAGGAAATGGAATAGATGGAAACACAACATACATACTTTCCACATCAGCTACAGGACCCTTGAGAACCATCCCAACACTTCAGGCAACTTGACCCTGGGTCCCATTGAAGTTTTTGATCACTTGACCTTTGGACGCTCTCATGACATAGGCCTTTCAGTGTCTAGGAGGCTCTAGAAGATCTCATGCTATAGGAATGCTAATGTCCATGGACTATTTTGTCTAGTTCTATGCCAATGTCCCTAGGATTTAAGCCACTTTTTTCAGTCCGAGAGATGAGGTCACTCTCCATAATGGAATGACATCTTTAGAAAAGTAAAATAAAAGGGAAAAAATGATGCAAAAGAAATTAGTTGAACAAGCCCTTAACCAGACCCCTACTAGCCATGACAAGTGTTTTGTCAAACATATCACAAATGTGTAATGTACATGTGTAAATAATCAGATTTAAACATAGGGATTTCATACTTATCTGAGAATCGCTAAGAACCATTTTTCTCTCATGTCATTTGCTGCATTATCATCTATTGGGTCATAGATACATTGCCCATTCATACATTCATTCATTTAGCATGATGAGAGCCATACATAGTTGTTGCCATAAAACTTCTACATAACCAACATAGTACAACAAAATTACCATAAATACATCAACCATAATATCCACATATAAACCAATACGTTTACACGTGGAAAAAAAGGGAATAAATTTCTCATTAGTGAATATAGAAACCAACCGGGGATGGGACTATTTCGTTCCACTCGACCATAGATTGGATGAGCCAAATATCTCTTCAGCGAATCACCCCCATGCTATATTCCAAGCATGAATGTGGGACTCATAACCAATAAAAAAAAACCAAGAAAGAATGCTTTCTTCCAGAGCTCTCCCCCCACAACGTGAGGAATTTGAGTGCCTCCTAACCTCTTAGGTTTTACTGTAATCCACAGTCCGATCCAAGGATCACTAGGCCCTACACCAAGACCCACTCTCCAGGCTTTACCATACATCCTATCTCGAGACTAGTAGGCGCAACGGAGAACAATCCACCTCTTGGCTTTACCGTATATCCCACCATTCACTGACAAGGATCCTTAGGACCACTAAGGCACACAATCCTTGCTTTACCGCAACCCACAGTCTAGCTCAGGGGTTACTAGGCTAATGGCTTTACTGTGATCCACAATTCGGTTTAGGGACCACTAGGCCATGTGTTTGTCATTTTGGAGATCCATCACACTTAGCGTCGAATCCATATGACAATCCAGCTCAACTGAAGTATGAGAACCCATCTCATCAAGGCTAGGCTAAGAAAACACTGTCACACTTGGAAAAGTGCATGCCATGACAAAAAAAAAACCACATGAAACACCATGCATGCCAAATCTAGCAAGGAAATCACACATGCAAAGAATCTTGTTGTCACTGCTTGATTCTGCTTTCTTTGGCTTGATCTTCACTTTCTGTTGCCTCCTTTTCCTTTCTTGATCCAATGCCAAAGTGCTCCAAGAAAATCTAAGTGTCCAAGAGTGAGAGAAAGAGAGAGAGAATAATGAGAGAACTCCAAAACTCAATAGCCAAAAAGTTACCCAGTGATACTCAGAAACCTTTTTATTAATGAGGTCTCTATTTTCTTCATTTTCCATTAGTTTCCTTCAATTTCCTCCTCACATGCAACCTGTGACCATTCACCTCCATTTTCTCCTAATTTCCATTATTTTCATAAATAAATGTACCAAAAATGCCATTTTGTTTTTCCAAAACCTTAGCGATTGCCTTTGCCAATTTCCTTAGTCATAATAAACCAAATGAACACCCCCTAGGATGTCTTTTCCAACATTTAGTTTGGAATAAGTGTCCCATCAACCATGGGTATTATTTTTACCTTTATTAACTTTTATTACATGGAATTTTCACCACGGTTGTTACAGAACCCTCCCCCTTGGGGGACACTATCATTGGTGTTAAATCACACATACACCTCAGCAAAACCGTTGGAAAGAAAACATACTAATGGAACTTTATAACATAACTCGATGAAATATTTACAATGATCACCCTACTGAATGCCAACCCACATGATAACATAACAACATAATATCATAATAACATGATAACATAATAACATGACAACATGACACCCATACTGCTTATTGGAGCTTTATAACATAGATGATGGAGGCATTTACATCCATATACATGTGTACATATACCAAAACATCATCAAAACATGGACCAAAACATATACCAATGTCATGTACCAAAACACCATACCCAAAACTGCTTTGCCTCAACCAGCAAAGAAAGAAGGATAAATAGCTCGTATTTGATCTACCATCTCCCATGTAGCTTCATCGGGCCCAAAGTGCTTCCACTACACTTTAACTTGCTCGATTGCTTGTTTATGGGCATGAGCACATTTTTCTACAATATACAATGAGGCTTCGGCTGGAATTCTCCATCTGGTTCCACCTGCAATACAAACCAGTTAATCACATGATCGACATCTTTAACATACTTCTTAAGCAATAACACATGGAAATAATCATGGACTTTCACTATCAGAGGTAGTGCAAGTCGATAGGCTACTGGCCCAATCCTTTCAATAATATTGAAGGGTCCACAAAACCGTGGTGCCATCTTGGGACATGATCCAATCCGCAAGGAAATTTTCTTCGGTTTGATGCACAAGTACACCTATTCCCCAACCTGGAACTCCTTAAACAACATGTTCCAATCTGCATAGCTCTTATGCCTATCTTGTGCTGCCTTTAAATTCTTCTTAATTACCTGCATTTCTTGTTCCATGTCTGCTAGCATGTCCAGTCCAATCAACACCCTGTTAATTGGATCACTCCCACTGATGGGAGTATTGCAACTCTGCCCATACAATTCTTGAAAGGAATCATCCTCATGACTCCTGATAACCATTGTTGTATGTGAACTCAACTAAGGGAAGATACTCCTCCCACTTCCGCTGCTGATGCATCACATACATCCTAAACATGTCCTCCAATATCCTGTTGACCCTCTTTGTCTGTCCATCAACTTGCCGATGATAAGTTGTACTGAAGGCCAAATCTGTGCCCAAACATGCAAACAACTCCTTCCAAAACTTGGAAGTGAACTTTGTATCCTTGTCCAACATAATCTTCTTTGGAACACCATGCAATTTGACCACATCTCTAATGAATACCTATTCTACATCGCTAGCTGAGAATGTAGACTTCATTGGGATGAAGTGTGCAACCTTTGTCAACCTACCCACAACAACCATGATGGAATCATGTTGTGTCACTATCCTCGGAAACCCTGTGATGAATTCCATGGAAATGACCTCGCATTTCCATTCTGGAATTGCAATCGACTGTAGCAGTCCAACTGGATGTTTACACTTTTCCTTCACATCAAAACACATAGCCACAAACTCTGCTACATCCCTCTTTAGGTTTGGCCAATAATAAAATATCTTCACTGCTGCTAGTGTCTTCTGATAACCTAGGTGACCCGAATATGGTTTCGCATGCGACTCTCTCAAGGTGACCTTATTGAGCGTAAGCTAATGTCTGGCACATATATCATGTCTCTGAATCAGACCAATCCATCTGCTGTAAGAAAATAGTCAACATCTTGTGCACCTGCAGCTGTACCTGTGCCACTACCTGTACCTGTCCCTGTACCACTGCATGTACTATCAATTGTATACCTATAATAGTACCAATACCCCACTGCTACCTATGCATAATCTCCATATATCTAAAATCCTGCTTACCTGCTTAGAAGATCCTATCCTGTAAGTTTGCCCCATAGGAGCTCATAGCTACTAAGTGATTTACCTGTATTTGCCTACTAACAACATCTAACACCTTGTTCTCTTTAGCTTTGATGTATCTAATCTCAAAGTCAAACTTGATGATCATGACCAACCACCTAGCCTGCTTGGCATTCAGATTCGGTTGGTCAAACAAATACCTCAATCCATTGTGATCACTCATCAGTACAAACCTCCCGCCTAGAAGATAGTGCCTCCATATATGATCACTGGTAACTCCAAATCATATGGTAGGTAGTTCTACTCGTGCTCGTTTATTTTCGTGACTCATAGCATACCACCTATCCATATTGCATAAGGAATCCACCAAGTCCTCTCTTTCAAGCATCTGTGCACACTACAAACTCTTTGTCCAGATCTACATTTTGTAGCACTGGGGCATGTGTCAACAATTGCTTAAGCTGCTGAAAACTATGCTCACATTCCTCTGTCAATTCAAACTTCTTACCTTTCCTCTACAAGGATGTAATAGGATAAGAAATCTATGAGAAGTTCCTGATGAACCTCCTGTAATAGTCTGCCAACCCCATGAAATATCTCACCTCATCCACATTCTTAGGAGCTACTCATTCCATGATAACCCTTATTTTTTCTTGATCTACTGTAATTTCCTCATTGGAGACAACATGTCACAAGTAATGTACCTTAGTCTAAAAGAAACTACACTTGCGAGCTTAGCATACAATTGATGCTCTCTCAACAACCTCAATACTGTTGCTAAATGCTCGGTATGCTCTTCGTCATTTTTAGAATATACCAATATATCATCAATGAACACAATAACAAACCTATCCAAATATAGACGCAACACACTATTTGTCAAGTACATAAATGTAGCTAGAGCATTATTCAAACCGAATGAAACTACAACAAAATCATAATGCCCATACCTAGTTCGAAAAGTTGTCTTGTAAATGTCCTCTTATTTGATGCATACCAGTGGTATCTTGACCTCAAGTAGATCTTAGAGAACGTTGTTGCTCCCTTTAGTTGATCAAACAAATCATCAATCCTCAGTAATGGATACCTGTTCTTAATGGTTACTTTGTTCAGCTGCCTATAATCAATGCACAATTTGAGACTACCATCTTTCTTCTTCACAAATAAAATCGATGTGCCCCAAGGTGATACACTTGGCCTAATGTATCCCTTGTTCAACATTTAATTTAATTGTAACTTGAATTCAACCAACTTTGGTGTGCACATCCTATAAGGTGCCTTTGATGCTAGAGCTTCCCATGGCACTAAGTCAATAGAAAAGTCTACCTCCCTATGAGGTGGCAATTCAATAATGTCCCCAGGAAATACATCCTTGAATTTCTATAGAACTGGGTACCTTCTCAACACATTTGCATCCTCAACTTCCTTACCCTTGTCACTATAAATGTGCATTCCAAATAACATACACCCTTTCTTGCTACTACACTTTACCTGCATAGCTATCACCATCCTAACGGATGTGGCTTTATTTTGATCCTGTAAGACTCTTGGTTCCCCACTGTCATCAACACACTCAATGGATTTGTCATAACTATCCACTTTGGTCCTATGAAGGTACTGTTATCTCTCCAGAAACTCTCTTATGGTTGTGGCTCGGAGTTGCCTGGTAACATATAATCTTCGATATTTTTCTCGGAACTATCGAAATGGATGATGATTTGGATCAAGCCAGATAACTGTTTTGACTATGTTTAACCCAAGACATGCATGAACGTCCTCAACCTACAATGCTTTAGACCACTAATGCTCAATAGTTTGTATATTAAGTGAATAAATGGATAATACTAACCATACCAGCAGATACACACATAAACATATGATGGCCAACTACAGAAAGTAAATGAAGCTTGCAAATCTAATACATCAACGCAGAGATAAGATGACAGTTATCTGGCATTTGACACAAAAGAAACCTGAACAACTTGTTCAAGTGCAAGCTTAGAGTAGAAGGGAAATTGGGATATTGAACATATAACAACAAAAGAAGCTTATATTACTGATGAATGAAGATGATAAGCTTGAGTAGTAGAGTCTTAACAGTCTCTAGAAGTTGAACCCTGATTACATCTTACTTTAAGCTATTTATAGCTCTTTACAATGCTCTCTAGCTTTTTAGGGTTGAGGTGTCTTAATCTATCCCCACTGTCTTTAATTGCCGATTGCGTATAAGGACACAATTCTCCATCCATCACGAAAACAGTAATTAATTCTGGTACAGCGCTGCAGTGTTAGATGGCTAGCTTGATTGTGCCAATGAGGCTCCATGATTGTTTAATTCTGTTTGCTTATATCATGCTGCATCCTTCCTCTTTCGGCCATACCTTTTGTTAATTTAGTTCAGCGGCCTGACTGTCATGATACTGAAAGAGTCAACCACCTTCCTCCTCAGTTAACTGATAGGAAGTAGAGTATGAGGTGCATGGGCGGCTGAACGTGCTAATTAGGAATAATAGAGTAATGGCAGGATGGCAGAGGAGAAGCAGGTAGCTGTTGGATGAAATAAATCGGACGGACAGAGTAATGGCAGGGTGCAAAGGACAAGTGGGAGCGATCATGAACGAGGGCCGCTAGATCGGAAGAAATGGACGGAGGAGATCGATTGCATGAGGCTTGCAGTCTTTGGTGGGAGCAGAAAAGTCTGAGCTGTTGGATCTTAGGTGGACAAATTAGATGGCTATCGGGTGGAGGAAGTGCTTAGACGATAGCGCCCAGGGGGTGGTTTTATTTGGGTGGTTATAGTTTTATCGGGCACTTATCAGGCGGTAAGAGGTAAAGGGTGGAGTCTGTCCAATGCCACTCACATCACGCCACGTAGCAGAGGAGGAGAGAGAAAAACAGACTTTATAGGGTGGGTACTCCTCTCGCTAGTTGCCCACGCGATAAGAGCGACAACCATTAGATCTAGCGGTAGTGAACTAACGGCGGAGATCGATTGAGCATGTCTCGTCGATCGAGTGAAATGCAGGCCGTTAGATCGGCGGGGAGAGATCGACGGAGGAGGGGCACGGAGGTACGGGGTGTTCTCGAGAAATGTGCGGAGGGCGCGTATGACGGAAAGGTAAGGTTTATGAGGGTTTTTGGGTTAATTTTCTTAAGGCTAAGGCGAAAGTGGGTTTTGTTATGAAGTGAGGGTCGGGTTAGGATACGAGCGAAATAGGATGTAAGTGGAAGAGTGGGGAGATGGGGTGATGATGGCCCGTGTGGGGACTTCTCCATGACATGAAAATGGGCCATTTCCTTCCTTTAGTCTTCAAACTAGTAGCACTGCACCTCAGGGCTAACACTGGCTCCTTTTGGGGATGAAAGCCTCCCTGTGTGGTTTCAAGAACTGTAGACCACTGTCTTTCCAGTAAAACCAAAATCAAGTCTTCCTCCTAGTGTTCCATTGGGCAAGGAGTCAATTTTGCATAAAAATAAAAACTGAGGCAAAAACATATTTACAATGCTAAGGCCTTTACAACCTTAAACAAAATAAAGCTTGAGAAATCACCCATTGATTGGGCCATCGAAAACACTTTCCCCTTCCAGATTGTGAAGGATGAAGGTGTTGTTTGTGTGAGCTTGAGTAATTACAAAAGGTCCTGTCCACAAGGCGTCGAATTTGCCATGATTACCCTTCTTTTCCTTGAACGCATCCCACTTGAGGACTCAGTCACCAACCTGAAAATTGTCCATCTTTGCTTTTTTATCAAAAACTTCCTTGATCTTATTTTGATGCATTGCTGACTTCTCAATTAGTTGTTCCCTAATCTGCTGGACTTCAACCAAGTCACTCATCCTCCTTGCCATGTCATTTCCTTCATCCTACTCCTCTTGCAAGAACTTGGCTACAGGGAGGGTCAATTGGATAGGAAAAACAACCTCAGTACCATACACCATCTTGAATGGAGAGCTCCCTATGGATTTCTTAGTGGTAACTCTGTCAGCCCACAATGAAAACTTCAGCTTGGAATCCCAACTCCTTTTGTTGTCTTCCAGCAGTTTTTTGATTACCCTCACTAGGCTCTTATTGGATGATTCTGCCAAGCCATTGTGTTGAGGATAATATGAGGTAGAATGCACTAATTGAATGCCCATTCATTGACACATGTCCACCAATTCCTTCACTCTAAAAGATGCTGCATTATCGGTGACTAGTTTGGTTGGGCAGCCAAATCTAGTGAAGATATTATCGGTTAAGAACTTCATGACAACTTGGTGATCAACCTTCGTAGTGGGTATAGCTTCAATCCATTTGGTAAAATAGTCAGTGCTTACTAAGATCCACCTATGCTGGCCACTGTAATGTGGATTAATCTCCCCTATGAAATCTAAACCCCACTACTGGAAGGGACCATTGGTGTGTATTGGCTTCAAGGGCATAAATTTCAGTTGTTGTCTTCTTGTAAACCGCTGGCATTTATCACAAGATTTCAAAAATGAAAACACATCAGAGAACAGAGCAGGCTAATAATACCTAGCCCTCAGTATCTTGTGGGCTGTGGTTTTCCAGTAATGATGCCCTCCACAGATGTTAGAATGAAACCGGTGCATGACTTCCACAGATTGTTCTTTGTCTAGACATCTCAAGAGGATTCCGGATAGGTCCCTCCAATAAAGCAGGTTCTTATTAATACAAAACTTAGCTGATCTGAGCTTAACTGTCCTGGCCTGACCCGAGCTAAGCCCTGGAAGGACTTCCAGCGTCAATAAGAAATGAACTATACTGGAATACCACTCACAAGTGGCCAAATTCTCAGCCAAAGATTGGTTCTGTTCATGCTTTCCCACTGCTTCCTTTGTTTGTTCTCCATCTAAATTTAAGCTCATGCAATTTATGTCTAATAGACTGCAATTTTGCTCAGCCATAAGCTTAGCCAAGCCTTGGCCTTTGACAAGCTTGGTGGGCTTCACCTCTATATTGAATTCGATGAGTTTTGCAATCCATTTGGCTATTCTTCCATCAACATATGGCTGGGTTAGGACATCCTTTACTGAAGCGGAAGGCACATAGGCAACCACCTTGGAGTGCAGAATGTAAATTCAGAAAGCCTTTAAAGACTTTATAAGAGCATATGCCTGTTTTTCAATAAGGTCATACCTTAATTTAGCATCCCTCAAAGTTTTGCTAAAGAAGGCCATTGGGTGCTCTACATCTTCACCACTTTTCTGCAACAAGACTGCTGCGAGTGTACCATAAGAGGCAAAAGAGAAGATATAAAACTCCTTGGTGTAGTCAGGGCTGATTAAAGTGGGAGCTTCTATGATGGCTCTTTTGATGACTTTGAAAGATCTTCTTGCGGCCTCAGCCCAATTTATCTCTGACCCCTTCCTTAGAATGAAAGTGATGTGCTTCACTAGCTCTAAAAAGTTTGGAATAAACCTCCTCACAAAGTTAATTCTACCCAGAAAGGATTGAATGTCCCTCTTTGACCTTGGGATGGACAATGTTTTTATTGCTTGAACTCTTTCTGGACCAATTTTGACACATGCAACAGAAACAATATGTTCTAAAAGTCAGCCTTCTTCTAGAGAAAATTGTGACTTCTTTGGATTTACTGAGATTCCAAACTTTCTGCACTGAAGAAACACCTTCCTCAAATGCTGTAAATGATCCTTGTGACTGCCAGAGAAAATTGTTATGTCATCAAGATAAATAAGGACAAACTTGTCCTTCTCTCCCACGAAGGTTATGTCCATGGCCCTCTGAAAAGTAGCCCCAGCATTCATCAGTCCAAAAGGCATCTTAGAGTACATGAAGGTGCCCCAAGGAGTAGTGAATGCAGTATTTTCTTGGTCTTCTGGGTGTACAACAATTTGATTGTAGCCTGAAAATCCATCCAAGAAAGACATGACTCTAGCCCTTGAAACTTTTTGCAGCGAATGTTCCATCTTGGGCAGGGGGTAGTTTTCTTTCTTAGAGCACTTGTTTAGATTTCTGAAATCAACACAAAGCCTGATTTCTCCATTCTTCTTCCTTACTATCACAAGGTTAGCTATCCACTTCGAGTACCTTAGGGGAACTATGATTTTTGCATTTAGCAACTTCTTGATCTCCTTTTCAATCAAAGGTAATAAGAGAGGGTTGATTGGCCTCAATTTCTGCTTGAAAGGGATGGTGTTCTTCTCCAGTGGAATCTTATGTTGAATAATGCTGGTGTCATAGGTCTTAAGGTCATAGTATTCCCAAGCGAAGACATCAACAAATTATTTCATTAGAGTGCAATACTCATAGCTTTGGACAAAGGACAAGTGAGTGGACAAATTGATATACTTTGGATGGGCTGGACTTCCTATATTATGCTTATGAACTGCAGACTCACTTTCTTTTTTAGCAGGTTTATAAGGTAAATCGTTATGGTCAAACAACCTCGCTAAGCGCACCAACCCTTTGGGTATATGGTTACTAGGTAGCTGCACAATGCTACTATCCTGGAAAATTTTGTCTCTCGGCTTGGGCTGGTTGCATTCCTCAATGGCTTCATTCCCTTGATCAATTTTCATTTCAAAGAATTCATCAATGACTTGTAGAAACCTATTGACTTCATCATCATCTTAAAAAACTTTCCAATACTAGACATTGTCCGGAAAAGACGGTCTATATTTCACTTGGACTTCATAAGTCAACTTAGGAGGCAAAGGAGGGATAAAAGTGCTAGCAGACACAACAAGGGAGTCAACAAGCTGATTCTTAGCTCTAGGGATGTACGAAATACTAAAGCTATTGAAACAATCTTGGAGCTTCCATACCTCATATCTGTATGACTTCAGCCGGGGTGCTTCGCTTGGAATGTCTTGTTCACCTGTTGAATAATGAGGTCTGCATCTCCAAACACTCTCAGATCTCTGATGCCCATCTCTTTAGCAGCATTTAAGCCTAACATCAGGGCTTCGTACTCTGCTATATTATTGGTGACCTGAAAAGTTAGCTTGAAAGACAAATGTATGCATTCTTGCATGGGAGATACAAGAACTACACCTACTTCTGTAGCTTCCTTAGAGAAAGCTCCATTAAAGAACGTATCCCAGATTTGTGGGCTTCCTTCCTTTGTGATATGACAAACTGACTTTCTAAGTTGCATGGAGGCCAACTGGGATTCTTCCACTTGAATAATACATGCCCCAACATTAGTATCAACAACATATATGGGATGATTAGCAAGAATCCTTTCATCATTGATGATATAAGCTAACTGAGCCTCTCTGTATAATCTCTTGCTTTCACCTCTAAAAACTGGGACAATGGCATAGGATAAGTCATTCTGGAATGTCCCACCTAATCTCTTAATCCATCCTCTGGAAAGTAGCATGAAAAACTTAAGGGGGACATCTGCTACCACAATATCCATCATCATGCTCTTCATGGGCAGCTGAGACAAGGTGATGGCTAGGTCTTTGATTAACCCCAAACATTTCACCTTTCTAGAATAAAAAGAAAACAAGTCATGATAGGGCCTAGTGATGTCAAGGCCCAACTCATCCATGACAGCCTTTGGCATTAGATTATGGCTGGCACCTATATCCAACAGACAGTTGTGAAGGATTTTGTCATGAATGGTCAAGGAAACATAGAATGATGGGGAATTGTCATCAGAATGTTCAATCATTGGGTTGAGGACAACGGTCGGCTTGTCATCTTGCAAATTCACATAGTCATTGGATGCTTGTGTGGCTTTAAGCTCAAGGGCCTCAAGGATGGGTCTCTTAAAGGATTCATTCTTCACTAGTTCCATCATAGGTATAGATATTTTCAACTTTTGGATTTCTGATTCAAAATTGAAGGGAGAAGGGAACTTGTCAGGGCCTCTTACCTCTAGAACTGGGGCTTTGAGGATGATGGGATTAATTACTGGTCATTTGTACTTGTTAGTTTGATGCGTTGTAGGGACGGTGGCCCTCTGGACAGGGGCTTGCCGGGTAGTATTCACCTTGGACCGTAGATTGTATCTGTGTTGGTCATCAGTTTGCAGAACAACCCCACCATCCCACTCTTGGCTGTTTTGGTTCTCGGATAGTGACTCTTCATATGCAGCTAGGGTAAAAAAAGAGGCACTGCCCTTGTCTCCCAGACAATGGATCTCATCGTCTTCCTCATATTGATCTTCACCCATGACTACATTCTACAAGGGGGTATTCATCCTTTGGTCTTCATTTGCATCTTTGATTCTTTGAGGAACCTGTAATTTCTCATTGGTTCGTCTATATGGGTTCGGATTTCTAAAAGCAAAGGCATTAGGAGCTCTTCCTTTCCCAGAGTGTTGTTCCATATTTAGCTTAGAGATTTCAGAGGCTAATGACTCTATTATCTTTTCATATTATCTAACTTGGGATCTGAAGATGATGAAGATTCACCCCTCTGCTTCCTTCGATCAACATGTCGCTTGAGTTTCTCTACAGCCATGATGTTAGATTCTACCTCCAAGGCTGCATCCTGCATCTCAGTCAAAGTAGCACATATTCTCTCCCTCAATAGTAGGCAGAAGTCAGAATCAAAATCATTGACATAGGTGAGTTTAGCAGAGGTAGGGGTGGGTTTCACTTCAACTAGTATCTTATTGTACATGAGGTTAAACCTTTTATTGAAATCATACAGTGACTCACCATTTTCCCTTTTCAGGTTCCCAAACTCAGTATGGTAGTAGAGAAGATCTTTCTTATCCCCCTAATGCTTTAGGAATACATCATCTAAGGCTTCAATATCTATTATAGACCTCCGGATCAATTCTCTGAACCATTTTCTAGCCTCTCCATCTAGGCTTTGGAAAAATACTCTAATCCATACATCATCTTCACTAATGTCTAGATTATCAGCATAGCATGACTCAAGATGTTCTTCAGTTGTAACCCCTTTTGTCTTAGTAAAATTAGGAATGTATTCTGATATTCTCCAGCAGGCATAGCATTTAAAGGAACGGGCAGTACTAGAGGTCCATACCTAGTAGCTATAATTCTCTCTATTTTGGTGGGTGCTTATGGACCTGCCATAGCTATGGTGGCTAAAAGGGTTCTGGAAGTATGAATGACAGAGGGCTGAGGAGTGACTGATAAGACTAAGGGGATATGATGGATAGGAGGTTAGGTTTCCTTCAGGCTTACAACAAAAGGAGAACCTAAAGAATTAGGAGCTTTATGTATCTCTAAGATTTTTTCTTCATTGCTAGTATTAGATGCTATACTCTCGATATGTGTTTGTTCTATTGCAAGATTTTCTTGAAGATGTATAGAATATTGTTTAGGTTTACCTAAACCTGATGCTCCCTTCTGGAAAGCCTTTCTTTCTCTAATGATCTTTTCAGGGTCAGGTACTGGGTCAGCTTGTGACTTCTGAGGATTTCTCTGAGTATGCCTTCCAAACTGAGCCAGAATTATGGAATGGAGTCGCCAAGAGGTTCGACCTCCAGTAGAGTCACCAGATAGATGATTACAACTAGAATAGTGTCCAGACTTTGCTATCATCAAAGCTGGATCTGTGTCGTCTCCCAGGAAGCTTAGCTTCAATATCCTCTCCCCAGCAATGACGCCAATTATGTTATCACTCCAGGAAACTCTCCTATGGTTGTGGCTCGGAGATGCCTGGTAACATATAATCTTCGATATTGTTCTCGGAACTATCGGAATGGATGATGGTTTGGATCAAGCCAGATAACCATTTCGACTATGTTTAACCCAAGACATGCATGAACACCCTCAGCTACAAGGCTTTAGACCACTAATGCTCAATAGTTTGTAGATTAAGTGAATAAATGGAGAATACTAACCATACCAGCAGATACATACATAAACATATGATGGCCAGCTACAGAAAGTAAATGAAGCTTGAAAATCTAATACATCAATGCAGAGATAAAATGACAGTTATCTGGCATTAGACACAAAAGAAACTTGAACAACCTGTTCAAGTGCAAGCTTAGAGCATAAGGGAAATTTGGATATTGAACATATAACAACAAAAGAAGCTTGTATTACTAATGAATGAAGATGAGAAACTTGAGTAGCAGAGTCTTAATAGTCTCTAGAAGTTGAACCTTGATTACATCTTACTTTCAGCTATTTATAGCTCTTTACAATGCTCTCTAGCTTTTTAGGGCTGAGGTGTCTTAATCTATCCCCACTTTCTTTAACTACCTGATTGCATACAAGGACACAATTCTCCATCCATCACGGAAACGGTAATTAATTCTGGTACAACGCTGCCCTGTTAGATGGCTGGCTTGATTGTGCCAATGAGGCTCCATGACTGTTTAATTATGTTTGCTTGTATCGTGCTTCGTCCTTCCTCTTTCGGCCATACCTTCTGTTAATTCAGTTCAACGGCCTGACTATCATGATACTGATAGAGTCAACCACCTTCCTCCTCGGGTAACTGATAGGAAGTAGAGAATGAGGTGCATGGGTGGCTGGACATGCTAATTAGGAAGAACAGAGTAATGGCAGGATGGCAGAGGACAAGTGGGTAGCTATTGGATGAATTAAATCGGACGGACAGAGTAATGGCAGGGTGGTGAAGGACAAGTGGGAGCGATCATGAACAAGGGCTATTGGATCGAAAGAAATGGATGGAGGAGATCGATTGCATGAGGCTTGCAGGCTTTGGTGGGAGCAGAAAAGTCTGAGCCATTATATCTCAGGTGGACAGATTGGACAACTATCAAGTGGAGGAAGTGCTCGGACAATAACGCCCAGGGGGTGGTTTTATTTGGGTGGTTATGGTTTTATCGGGCTCTTATTGGGCGGTAAGCGGTAAAGGGTGGAGTCTGCCCGATTCCACTCACGACACACCACGTAGCGGAGGAGGAGAGAGAAAAACTGCCTTTATCGGGTGGGTACTCCTCTTGCTAGTTGCCCACGCGATAAGAGTGACAACCGTTAGATCTAGCGGGAGTGAACTGACGGTAGAGATCGATCGAGCATGTCTCATCGAACAAGTGAAACGTAGGCCTTCAGATCAGCAGGGAGAGATCGATGGCGAAGGGGCATGGAGGTACGAGGCGTTCTCGCAAAATGTGCGGAGGGCGCATATGACGGAAAAGTAAGGTTTTTGAGGGTTTTCGGGTTAATTTTCTTAAGGCTAAGGTGAAAGAGGGTTTCGTTACGAAGTGAGGGTCGAGTTAGGATACGAGTGGAATAGGATGTAAGTGGAAGAGTGGGGAGATGGGGTGATGATGGCCCGTGTGGGGACTTCTCCATGATAGTAAAATAGGCCATTTCCTTCTTTTAGTCTTCAAACTAGCAGCGTTGCACCTCAGGGCTAATAGGTACAACCAATCCATGCCCAACAACATATTGTATGATCCCAACGGTAATACATTCAGATGTGCTGCGGTAGGCATACCATTCAAATCAAATGCACAAGCTGTTACCCAATGATGAACTCGATTCTTTGTACCTTTAGCCAACTACACTAACCAAGTTTATGCATGCAATTCCTTACTCGAACCACACTTATCCACCAAGTCAGGATTAACATAGCTGTAATTAGATTCAGGGTCAATCAAAATAGAAATAACTTGATCACAAAGGAACCCCTGCGAGGGAGGTGAAGATGTCCTCGTACTCCTCCATGACCTTGTCCATTTGTAGTTGTCGTGCGAGGGGCCCTGTCTAGAGGTTGTGGCCACCGTCTTCTTCTTTCCTTGAGGGTGTATCATCAGGAAAACAAATTTCCCGATTTTGGAAATGAGCTTATTGCATTGTTTTGCAGTAACCAAAGAGATGGCGGTAGGCAGTGCTACCTATGGTATCCTGTACAACTTATTTCCCAAAGTAACAATAAAAGCACGGGGCCTTGATTCATACACAACATGTCGCTTCCACAAGTATGGTTATCCTAATAATACATCACAAACTTCAAGGGGAGCAATGTCACACAATACCTCATCTGTGAAGGGCTTGATGTTGTATGGAAGACGACACTGCTGGCTCATGCGAAGATCCCATCCTTGGTGAAGCCACCCTATGGTGTACGGTTGTGGATGTGTTGTAGTCGATAAGGCTAGCCACTTCACGACCTCTATCGAAATGAGGTTCTTTTGGCTCCCACTGTCGATAATGAACTATAGCGGGGAGCCCTTTACCCACATCTTAGAGTGGAAGGGATGCTCTCTCCTCTTCTGGATCTTTGGGTTCCTCCTTATGTATCTTCATGGTGGCAACATTGGCATTGGGCTTCACATCGATAATCTGCTTCCCTTTGTCATTTCCCTTGTCGAGTTCTGACTCAGAGTTGGAACATGCATCTGATTCTGAAACCTTTAGCTCAACCACAAGTGACTTCTTGACCTAACACTCACTTCTGTTGTGAGTGGAGCTCTTATGGAACTCACACCACTTTCCCTTGTCCTTTCTCGGCTTCTCAGCGTTGTTCTTTTCTTGCAGCCTTGGTGGGTTGTCTTGAGCTACCCCGACTTGGCTTTGTCCTTTGTTCTGTGGTTTGGGGGTACCTTTCCCTTGCTTCAGATTCGCAGATCCCAAGTCTCGCTTCTTCTGTTTAAACTTTTTCTCGACCTTGAGAGCATATCAGTATGCCGTGCCAAGCGAGGGGATGTTCAAGAATTCTATTTCTTCATCGATGTACTTGTGCAATCAGCCGCAGTATTTGAGTACCAAATGCTGCTCCGAATCCTTGATACCCAACTTTGTACGAAGGGTATGGAAAATATTGGTAAACTCTGGCATGTATTGGTCCCTCCCCTACCGCAGCGTGGTCCACTTTATGTATTTATCCTCATAGCTTCCGACAGGGTAGTACTGCTCCTCTATGGCATCCTGGAATGAATCCCAAGTGGATGCTGCTGAAAATAGTAACCTGTGCTACAATTAAAGAAACTGAAAGCTTAAAGAAACAATGGTGGGGGTTCAAGTGGACTTGGGAGGTGGCCACCAATATCCACCTAGATCAAGTAAGGACCACACATCAACAGTGAAGGGTAAGTCTCCTACAACAATGTATGTATGATTAGTGTTTACATTTGAATTTTGAGTATCATCTCTGACATATGTTTTTTCAGGACAACATAAGTATATACAGGGTCTCGATTATATCTCTATGTCTCTATATGTCACAGTTAATTTTGATACCACATTTCGGATGTCCTATTCTTGATACTACACATTTGATGCTACACCAATTCTTCTAAATATATATGATGTTTAAGTTCATGTGCTACTTGTCTTGTCATAGTTGATAGAATGGTCTTTGTTGTCGTACTTAGAACTTGGTCCATCACAAGTCTAGGGTCTGTCATCAGTTTTTATTGTATATATCTTTAGGTCATTTTGTGATATCGTATTGCCTAGAGTCCAGGCTTATATCAAGAGTGGGAGCCTTTGTCTATTGCTGCAACAAGTCAACAACAAAATTGAGAAGCACACTTCAGGTACGCATTGTAATTTTAATTTGTATTTATTCATTATTATGCACTTACATGTGTTTTGCTGGCAGAGGTAAGTTGAAGGGTATTTTGTTTAGTTTTGGGATTGGTTTCACTGGGAAAATTTTGCATGCGGGTAGAAGAAGATTCAAGCACAACATCAAGCAAGAATTCTATAGAGAAGAAGTATCAAATCAAAGTAAGCATTGCGGCGGGACATCCTTGAAGACATGACAGTCAACCATATATCGTGAAGTATTGTTAAGGCCAAGAGTCATCATTGTAAAGTTGTAAAAGAGTCATTTATAAAAGAGCCATCATTTAAAAGAGTCATTTGTAAAAGAGTCATCATTGTAAAGATTGTAAAAGAGTCATTTGTGAAAGAGTCATTCTGCCTAGAGTCGAAGAGGCAATGTTGGGAGGTATAGGAGTCACTGTTGGGATGATGTCATGGTTGGGTTGCAGGTCATAGAGTGATTGGATATTTGGTCAAGTATACGAAAATCATTGTACATCTTATTGTATCGTGGATTGTTGTCCCTAGTTTGGGAATCAACACACTTGTCTTATTTCAGTCATTATAGGGTGGTAGGGAGGTGCTAGGCAAGTGGATGAAGTTGCCTACAGGTTGGGGTCTGTGAACACTTCAGGGTGGTAGGGTGGTTCTCGGGTGAGTTGTGGCTTGCTAGGGTATTGGGGCATCCATTCAGTTGATTACTGAAGAAACCAGGGCATTGGGGTGTCCTTCTAGTGGGAGCTGGAGAAGAATTCTTTTCTATAATTCTAGGAAGTTGTTGCTTTCATTTCAGTTCGGGATGAAGATTAAAAGAATTTATTAGAAAAGAATTCAGTGTTTTGACCTGGAGGGAGTTTAACACCTAAAATTCTTGTGCTACTGTGTTATTTTATTTACTCTTATTATTGCATAAACATTAATAATGATTGAAGGTTAACTAATTCTCTAAAAAATATTTAAAAGTGCTAATTGCTAAGGAATATTGATTCATCCCCCCTCTCAATATTTCCAACAATTGGTATCAGAGCTTGGTTCCTTCAATAACAGTCTAACAACTGGAAGGAGATCATGGAGTATACTAAGAATATATTTCCTTTGTTCAATGGAAATAATTATGCACTTTGGAGTGGAAGAATGCAGGTTCATTTGCTGGTGCAAGGATACGAAGTATGGGAAATCGTTGACAAAGGTTTCACACCGACCCAGGATGAACAAGGTAAGAAAAATATGTTATATGATGCAAAGGCTAAAGATCTTATTATCAATGGTCTTATCGAATATTTTTATCTTAAGGTATCAAGTTGCAAAACTTCTAAAGAGGTATGGGGCAAGTTTGAAAATATATATGCGAGTGACTCAAAGGTGAAAGAAGTAAAGCTTCAAATTTTCAGGGCAACATTTGAGCAACTCAAAATGAGGGAAGATGAAGATATTGCTACATACTTTCAGTGTGTTGATGAAACAACAAATACATTGGAAGGTTTGGGAGAACCTTTTGAAATGAAAATTGTTGTCTGAAAGATCCTTAGAACCTTGCCAGCAAGATTTAACCCTAATGTATTTTTTTTGGAAGATAGATCGAATCTGACCAATTTGAGCATAGATGAATTGCATGGAATTCATATGGCATATGAAATGAGGATTGAAGAATAGGATGACACATCTCACTTAGAAATAACGTTTTCCGCATCTAAGAAGGATAGTAAGGACAATCAGATTCCAAAAGAAAAAACTTGCAGTTGTAAGGATGAGGAAAAAGAAGAATATGAAGAAGAATACTCAGATAAAGAATTTTCCTATTTCACACAAAAAATGAGAACATGTATAGGAAAATTCAAAGGTAAACTTCCATTAATATGTTTTGATTGTGGTGAGGTTGGGCATTTTGCAGCCAAATTTCCTCGCAAAAATGAGGCTATTACGAAAGGAAAGAAAAGTTCTAGGAAGTTCAACAAGCAAGACAAGAAGAAATGGTTTAAGAAAAGTTTCTTCTCGAATGAAGATAGCTCCTCATCCGAAGAAGATACTGATAACAAAGAAGAATTCAACGGAAGAGTATTGTTTATGTCCAAGCACAATAAACAAGAGGTAGCTGATGAAGAACAAGAAATGATTGAAGTCGAATTTCAAAATGAAGTAATCAAGGTTATCAAACAAATCAAGGCCGAAAAGAAGCATGTTAACACTCTTGAAGACAGATTGAAGACAAAAAGGGAATATGTCCTCAATCTTAAAATTAAGGTTGAAGAATAGAAGTGAATTGAGGAATCTCTCAGGAAATAATTAAAGGAAAACAACAAGGAAAGAGAAGCATTTGAACCTGAAATAGTTGCTCCATGAAAGGAAGTAAAAAATGGAATTTTTTTTCAAAACTATGCCAATAGTTCAAAGACTTTGGACAAAATCATCAGCAACCAATGATCATACAACGACAAGACTGGTCTTGGTTACAAAGCAAAATTCGAAAAGAAGTCGAGTCCTTCTATGACAATTAAAGAAGATGGATATGCAAAATCTACAAATCAGATAAATCTCTCAGCTAAATCAAGAGATCAAGACTCACAGGAAGAACCATGGAAGACAATTCCCAAAGAAGATTTCCTCTTAGGTACCAATCTATATTTTATGGTCATTGTTATTCATGTGGAAGGTTTGGACATAGAGCCGCAGAATGTCGCATGTATGTTTGGAATGAGTATAATTATAGGAGATCCTTCAGAAATGGATATTCCAAAACTCAGCATAATATCAAACAAATTTGATCATTTGATAGATGATGTCAAATATTAAAAATGTAACAATTTTGAACGTATGGCTATGGATTGTGAAGTTCCAGACATGTACAACTATTATTGGCAAAACCCTAGAATAAAATTTGCACGATCACGAGATAGACACCAAACAAAATCTTCTATGAATAACATCAAATGTTACAAATGTCATAACTGTGGACACATAGCTCGTAAATGTAGGTAGAAGATGGAATCAACCATGAATGAAAAGCTTGACGATGAGAATAAGAAGGTTAGAAAGGAAGACAAGTACAAGATGAACAAGTACAAGATTAGAAAGAAAAACAAGAAGGCAACATGGTCCCAACAATTATGCTTTCATGGTTCGTAATAGATTGTGAGGAAATCAACAACTTCTTCGGTTAATGACTCGATTCAAGACAGTCTGTTAAATGAAACACTACTAAGAACAATTCAATTTATCGACTCCTAGAAATTTGAAGATGAGGAGTCTATGCAAAAGTATATGACACAAGTCTATGATTGATAGATAGGCAGTTTGAACAAGATGACAGTTTCATTACATGTTCAGGGGGAGTAGAACAATTGAAGTATTACAAATTCAAGAAAGGAAGCACTGACAAGCAATCTCTATGTAAAAGTGGATCAAGACAATCTAATGACTATCAAGATATATTAGTAGGATAAAGGAATATTCATATATCAAATCAAGTACATCAAGGAAATGCTCAAAAAATTTAATATGGAAGATTGCAAGTCTATCCTTACCACCATGGTAACAAGTTACAAGAAGAGTCGTCAATGGATGTGTTCCAAAGGTTGTATAGATCCATGATTGGTAGTCTCCTATATGTGATAGTCTCCTTGCCAAATGTGATGCAGGAAGTTGGAAAAGTAGCACAATTCCAATCAGCCCAAAAGAATCTCATATTATTGGCATCAAATAATTCTTCGATACCTTAAGGGTACAACAAAATATGGTCTATGAAACCCAAAGGAAATGATCTGGTTATCCAAGCTTATAAAGATGTATATTGGACAAGAAGTGTTGATGATCATAAGGGTACCAGTGGAACAACATTCTATCTAGGTGGTTTCCTTGTCTCATGGTTAAGTAAAATGAAATCTTCAATCTTGTTATCCACAATGGAAGCAGAATACATCACGACAACAACTTGTTGTAGTCAAGTTCTTTGGATGAAGCAAACCTTGCAAGATCTTCAAGTTAATTTTGATGAGCATATTCCCATCATCTACGATAACACCAGTTCCATCAATATCTCAAAAAATCCTGTGATGCATTCCAAAACAAAGCACATTCGATCAAATATCATTTCGTTAGAGAGTAGGTCATCGAAAATAATATCAAGCTTGAATATGTTGGCACAAATGAACAAATTTCTGACATATTTACCAAACCATTACCTCTTGAAGCATTTGATTATCTTCGCCAAAAAGCTTGGGATTCTCCCAAGTTCTCATTAGAATAATTTTCTTATATAACTAAGTAGAAATGGGGAGTGGAGGTGTGTACTGGTCTGCAGGATGACAGTTTGTCAGGGGAAGTTACCTTTCGCCATTGATGACAAAGGGGAGAGAAGGTAGTAGGAAGAGGTGTCATGATCGCAGGGGGAGTACTTGTGTTGCCATCAATTCCAAAGGGGGAGATTGTTGATCAGTGGTTGTCATTGATGTCAACCCAAGCAGCACCAGGGGCTACCCAATCTTGTATGAAAATTTTGAATTGACAACTTACTCTATTATGAGTCAAGGATCTACTAGATGTATTCTAGTCATCGAGATGTTTCCATTGATATATGGCACGCCACATAATTCTTCACGGTTTGAGAGATATTCATGTTTGAAGTTAGTAACCCTAGTTAGTGAGCTAAAACCCTATTGGGTTGTGACATGGCACTCATAATTGGTTGTGGTCATTGAATAGTCAATAATTAATAATGTTTTATTTTTCTCCTAAAATCCCTCCAACATTCACTTGTTGAGGACCCTCTTAACTCAAGACATTCATATAAATAGTGACCCTCATATCCTCATCTAGTAGGGATTTTGTGGCTTCAAATAGGTCATCTAGAATTTTTGCTATAACATTTTTTATGTGAAGCTTCAAAAGCCAAACTTAAACCCCGTTTGATCCGACATCTTGATGAACCTTTTTACCAAATTTCAGATCTTGGTTCGCTATATTTTCAGAGATATGGTATGAGGAAGTTAGGGTTTTTCCAGGCTTGAGAATTCCATGTCAAACAAGTGACGTTGGGAATATCGTCATAAATTTCTCTCTGAGCATTGTATTCAAATTTCTTAAAAAGTGATAGAAAGAGGACGAGATGTTGTTTGTTGGGTATTGTTTTTAGGGCCAAAGGTCGCAACAATGACACGTGGAACTTCGTAGAAGTTCACTCTACTGAAATAGTCTATAATCAGGCCATCGTGGGAGGATTGGGCATAACTATTTCTTGAAGAATCAATATTGCTCTGACCTATGGGTTGGAAAGAGAACTTAGAGGGCTACCACAAGGCGAAATTTCAGACCCTTGAGATATGAAATTACATAGATAAAAATGGATTCTGTATCGAGCTCCTAGAAGGC